>CM053567.1:107810627-107843512 GCA_028646485.1 Cryptoprocta ferox | reverse complement strand
TTGTTCATTTTATCCACTCTGACTGGCATGAGGTGGTATCTCAGTGTGGTTTTGATTTGTATTTCCCTGATGATGAGTCATGCTGAGCATCGTTTCATGTGTTTGTTGGCCATCTGGATGTCCTCTTTGGAGAAGTGTCTCTTCATGTCTTCAGGGCATTTATTTTCAATCACCATGACAAGATGCCTTTGAATCTTACGTTAGAATGAGTTGTCAGTTTAACAATCATTCATTCATTCATTCTGTTTTGACCAGAGCTCGTACCAGTGTGGTGATTTGTCATAGATAGATAATCTCAGATCTGGTTCAAATACCACAATGATTTGCATGTTTTTGTTGTTATTTTTGTTTTCTTCATGGGGGTTGAAACTCTCTTGTGAACTGAAGAAGTTTCATTGGAATTTACAGCTACATGTTTGTTCTAACGGCAGGTCCCTGACAGTACAGGTACGCTGAATGAGGACTAGGAAAGAACACTCCTCTAGATCTCAGGAATGTTGGAATCCCTAATCCACAGTCAATAAGCCAGAGATAGTTATTAATTTATACTGTCTAGATTTATACCATCCAGGCAGAAAAAAAGGTTCATTTGTGTAATAGAAGGTTTGGACTAGTGAGATCAAGTTCTATGATTCTCCTAATTGTTTTTATTTGTTTTTTATAATTCCTAATTTGTCAGTTGAAGTTGTTTGACGATCTTTTGTTTCTTTAAGAGGGATACATTCCATATTAATTGTTTCAAAGTGAGTTTTTGGTGACCAAATTTAATCTTGTCACAAAATTTCATTCTGAAAAATTTTGCTAATGGCATTAACTTCTATGTTTCTCCAGCAATTGTTGTAATTAAGCTACCTTAGATAACTGAAGGAAAGGCTTTGAAAAATGAGTGATGAGCATTAAGGAGGGTACTTGTTATGATGAGCACTGTTATATGCAAATGATGAATCACTAAATTCTACCCCTGAAAACAGTATTACACAATATGTTAATTAACTAGAATTTAAATAAAAATTGGGGAAAAAAAGAAAAATCTGACCCTGGAAATAATTTCACAACATATTTCACAACTGGAAAAATAACTCTGTCACTCTCTTCCTCTCCCTCTCTGTCTCTTTCTCTTTCTCATGCAAGCACACACAAAAATAATAAAAATAAAATAATAAAAATAAAATCTGAATTCTTTTTTCTTTTTAAAATGTGTACTAAATATCTGATAATAAATAAATTATAAAATAGCTCCAAGTCTCAATTTTAAAAGTATGTATATAACTTGCATACTTGCATCAAATTGGCCACATTTTTTGTTTCAAACCACCCTTTTGTTTCAAAGAGATTGCCTAAGTGCTATATATTTTCAGTTCTGAAGTTTGTTATTGGCCACTGGAATTCATCCAAGAAGTTGTCAAATATCTAATTATTATTCTATCACAATAAAATAATTATTGTACTTGATATTTTCATAATTATTTGCTCTATTTTCACTGTTTGCTTTTGTTCCCCTTGTGCCAGGATGAGAATTCACTTAAAGATTTTCAGATAAATAAAGGATGTAATGAGTTTATTTCAAAGACTATAAATCAGTCATTCATGATTTATTGCAATATTTACTGTGAATATACTCAAAATGAACCAAAAGAAGAAAAATAAATCTGAAAAAATAAACAGATAAGAAAGGAGCAAGTAAAAAGAAAAAAAGAGTGGGAGCTTTATATGAAAATGTTTACTAAGGTGACCTGTGGTTCTCAGAGAAAGACACACTCAAGTTTTCATGTGTGTGTATATATGTACACATATACACAATTCACACAAACAAATGCATACACATACTTTATATTTTTCTTTAACTGTCAGTATTTGTCAACCTTTTAAAAATGAATATTTTTATTTTATATTAAGAAATATACTGTTACTATTATATAATTGTATGTAGGCCATAAGATATATAAATATCCCTATGCCAACATTAACAAATAGGTGTTTTATTTTTAATGAAAATCTTTCACTTTGTTTTATTTATTTAAACATTATGCAGCACTTTATAAATTGGGTTTGATGTTCTAGAATAACAAAACTAATTTAAAAGTTATTACATCAAATGTGAAACCCAAATTATTATACCCTTTCTAAGTTCTTAATTAAGATCTTCCCAATGATGCTGGGCCATAATTGATCATAACTAGTAAGAAGTTCATGAAGTTGGGGCACCTGGGTGGCCCAGTCGGTTAAGTGTCCGACTTTGGCTCAGGTCATGATCTCACGGTTCCTGGGTTCAGGCCCCGCGTCAGGTTCTGTGCTGACAGCTTAGAGCCTGGAGCCTGTTTCAGGTTCTGTGTCTCTCTCTCTCTCTGCCCCTTCCCCCTCTCATGCTCTGTCTCTGTCTGTCTCAAAAATAAACTATAAAAAAAATTTAAGAAGTTCGTGAAGTTAAAAATATCCATGACTATGATATATTTCTTAGTGTGCCAATTTTAGATATATGCATCTGAAGTTAATTAAAACATAGTATGCCAAAAAATGGCTAATGTTTATTTAGGGAATTCATAGTTTTATGATTTCCCTAAAAGGGTGGACCCTTTTCATACTAAACATAGTTAATTAGGTAGTCCCAGTAGAGTCTGGAGTCTTAGCTGAGTGGTAGCACACAATAAAATACATTATTATCTTTGATAGTGAATAACATGTTGAGGCTTCCATAATATTTGTCTTCTCATATCTGTCTACCACCTACTGCTTTTAGGGTATCCAAAACTAGGCCCTTAATTAGAGAAAATAGAATTTGTTACATGACTTTAGTAGTTTAAACATGGACAAATAAAAAAAAATAACCTAATAGCTAAAGTATTAAAGTTAATAGAGATCACTAAGACATAGTAGCAGTTGAAGTAAATTAGGAATCATTTGGCTACAAGCAACTTCTGACCTGACTACAGTGGCTTAAACATAATACTGTAATTTTCTTCATTTGAAGCTGTGTTTTAATCGGTAAGAGGGCTTGATGACATTAGGACATTTTTCTCACAGTCAACACCTGCCTATTGCAGCACCAGTCACATTTCCAAATTCCAGGCAGGAAAAATGGTAAGGGAGAAAGGACAGTGGCAGACTTGTAGGTCTCACTGCCTAGAATGTTAACATGGCCACATGTAAATACTAAGGAATCTAGGAAAGCAGGCAGTAAGGCTAGAGGAGCGAAATTGAGAGAAAATAGATGTCGGCTGAGCCAAGCTAGTGTCTTCCACAGTTGGTAGAAATCATTACTGAATTTTAAGCTTTACACTTTTCAAATGAACTATTTTTGAAACAAGTAAGAAATGCACTATTTACGAGAAGAGTTTAGGTTTACAGAAAAGTTACAAAGATAGTAGTGAGGCATTCCTGTATACCCTGCACCACTTTCCCCCATTGTTAACATTTTGCATTATTAGGATATAGTTATTACAACTAAGTAACCAACATTGGTATATTAGAATAAATCAAACCTCACAGGTTTTTTAGAATTTTGCTAGCTCTTCCCTAATGTCTTTCTCTATTCCAGTATCCCATCTAAGATACTACATTACATTTAGTCATCATGTCTCCTTAGCCTCCTCTGGTCTGTGATAGTTTCATAGATTTTCTTTGTTTTTGACAAACTTAAAAATTTTGAGTTCAGGTCCAGTATTTTGTAGAATATCTTTCAGTTAGGGTTTGCCTGAACTTTTCTTCAAGGTCAGTTAGACTAGGGTTTTAAGTTTTGGTGAAGAAAACTATACAGGTGAAGTGACATTTCCACCACATTACAGTGGGGTACATGCATCAATATAACTTATGACTGATGATGTTAACCTCGGTCACCTGACTGAGGTAGTGTTTGTTAGGTTTCTTCACTGAAAAGTTCCTCTTCCGCCACCCTTTTCACACCAAACTTTTATTAGGAAATTATCATGTACAGCCCACAAGTAGGGAGAGTTATGTTTCAACTACTTTGGAGGCAAAAGTGTCTAAAACTATTTGGAATTCTGCTTGGGAGATTTGCCTCTTCTCCATTTATTTATTTAATTACTTTTATATCGGTATGGACTCATGGATATATATTTTATGCTTTGAGTTGTAATCCAATGCCACTTTTTTGTTGTTGTTTTGTAGCTCATATTATCCTAGCTCTTTGGGAGCTTTTCTGACTTGGCTTCTTTGTCCCTTTGACCTACTCATGCCCCCATGGTTTATATTTTAATAATATAGAATTATTTTCCAAAATAATAACTTTGAAATAATAATTTTAAAATATTTCCTTTAAATAACCTAAAATATTCATTCAAAATAACCAATAAATTTAAGAACAAAATGTAAATTATAATGACATAGAGAAGAAATATGGCACACTGGTTAAGTACCAACTTCCTCATTTCTTCCTCATTTCTTAAAGCAACATTGGGCAAGTGACCTAACCTATTAGTATATCATTTTCATCTGTAAAAAGGGAGTAGCAAAAATTCCTCTTTCACTGGGTCATTATGAAGATTAAAGAGGTTGATGCATGCAGTATTGGGAATGATGTTTGGCACAAACAATTATTATAATGTTACTATGAAGAGCAAAATTCCTCTAAGAGGGGAAATTAGCCAAAAAAGCATCAAATTGCTCTAATGTTATTTTGCAATCCCCACTGAGCTCTTCAGGTTTCAGTAGTTTGATTACTGATCCTGGCTCAAAAGTGATATTTGATGATTTAGGATCGAAAACAAGTGGCCTGTACTTGCTGTTGTGATTAGCTAAGTCAAAACAAATATAAATGCTCCAAAATGTAATACCAATTATACTGAATAGTATGTTAACTATGAATGATCCATACTGAGGGAATTGATAAAATAGTGGATGATGTAGAGCTTTGGAATTCCAAATAATTAAGAAAAAACCATACCAAGTCAGTTACATTTTAGAACATGGATAATTTTTCACTTAGTGGTTAATTGTTTTAAACATAATACAACTTTATTCTTGTTCAAAAAATGTACGAGACAAAATTCACAGACCACAAAGTTCACCCTTTTAAAGTGTACAATTAAATGTTTTTCAGTGCGTTCATAATGTGTGCAACCATCACCAATCCCAAATTCCAGAATATGTTTCTCACTACAAAAAGGAATTCCATACCCACACCCCCCAACCCCCTTGCCAATAGCCCCTGAGAATCACTAATCTACTTTCTGTCTGTATGGATTTGCCTCTCCTGTATGTTTCATATAAGTGGAATGATACAATACATAGCCTTTTGTGTCTGAGCCCTTTCACTGGGCATAACATTTTCAAGGTTCATCATGTTTTTGCAGGATTCTTTACCTTAATACCCAGGGTTCATTGCCTCAGCGCTTTGAAGAATAAAGAGGTGGACACAGAATAAAATGAAGAGCAGGCAAAAGTTTATTAGAGCATAAGAAAGAATAGTACGAAAGCTCTCTTTACAGAGAGGAGGCATTTGAAAGTGAATGCCCACTACTATAGGCAAGGGACTTTATTTTGTAGGATTTTGGTTGGCCCCTTTCCTTCCCTCTTTTTCCTTCTCAGGTTATATCCTTATTGGTTTGATAACTTTAGGTGCTGTGTTGTCTCTTCCTGATTGGCTAGATTCCATTGTGTGAGGAGTCAGAATGTGGTCATACTCTTCCTCATATAACTTAAGTTTTATGGTTTACTTATTTTAATTAGGTGTTTTGATTGTCACATTCCAGAGGGGAGCCTGAGGGAGAGTAGGTGGTATGGTTTGCTGTGGTCATAATCTCCAGTATTGTTCCAAAATATGTTTTTTTTTCCCACCCAGGGATCTCAGGTCCTAACCTTTCCCTCTCTGCCTATTTTATCCTATCTTTTCCCTATCATAATGTTGTAGCATGTATAACTACATCATTCCCTGTTATAGCTAAATAATATTCCATTTTTATGAATATACCATGTTTTCCTTATCCATTCATCAATTGATGAGCATTTCAGTTTTGTTTCCATCTTTAGGTATTTATAAATAATGTTAAGTTGCTATAAACATTGATGTATAGTTTGTGTAGAAATATGCTTTCATGACTTCTGGGGATAAACTTAGAACTGGAATTGCTGGGTAAGATGACAATTCTGTTTAACTGTTTGAGAACTTCCATGTTTTCCACAGTGGCTGCAGTATTTTACATTTCCACCAGTGACGTATGAAGATTCTAATTGTTCCACATAGAAAGAAAGAAAGAAAAAAAGAAAGAAAGAAAGAGAGAGAGAGAGAAAGAAAGAAAGAAAAAGAGAGAGAGAGAAAGAAAGAGAAAGAGAGAGAAAAAGAGAAAGCAAGCAAAGAAACTTACTATCATCCATCTCTCTCTTTTTTTTCCATCTCTCATTCTAGTCATCCTAATGGGTGTGATGTGCCATCCAATTGTAATTTTGATTTACATTTCCCTGATGGCTAATGATGTTGAGCATCTTTTCATATGCTTATTGGCAATTTGAATGTTTTTTTGGGGGGGAAATATGTCTATTCACATATTTTGCTTATTTTTCAATTGGGTTGTCTGTCTTTTTATTGTTGAATTGTGAGTTCAGGATTGAATATCAGAATATTTGAAATATTCTTTTATTTAAGTTTATGAATTAACTGATTAATTAATTTAATAATCTCTACACCCAATATGGGACTCAGAGTCAGGACCCTGAAATCAAGAGTTGCATGCTCGTCAGACTGAGCCAGCCAGGTGACCCTGAGATATTATTTTTATGTGAATTGATAGGTATTCATTCATTTGATTTTTCATTAATAAATAAGTTCTATTCATTGTTAATACAAGCCTATCATTGCCAGTAATATATAATATTATTATAAAGCCCAGGCCACTGGGGCCAATCAACACATGGGAATTTATTTTATTGATAAATTTCTAAAAAAAGCAAAAGAAAGAGGACAATTTTGATAAAACTCTGGATATGTACCCAAAGCTCTAACCTGTTGGGAAAACAAAACAAAACAAAACAAAACAAAACAAAAAACATTTTCTTCCATTAAAGTACAGTGTTAGCAGAATGGAGTGGAGAAAGTAAAAATTTAGTGGATAAAAAATATTTTTGAAATGTATCTGTGCAGAAGTATAGCAAAGGGAAGTTCAATCATAAGCATCTTGTGACTAAATGTGCCAACAAGACAGTCTTTAAATTCAGTAATAATGTGTTTTATGTTTGAAAACATCAAAATATAAATACATATTAAAAAACTATGCATACTATGGGTCTGAGGGTTTTGCTGAAAGTATATCTTTAGAAACAGTGTTAGGAGAGAGGGAGGGATCACTGTGAGATCCACCATTGACCCCTTCAACCCTTTATAATCTTGGAAATCCTACTTAACCTCTCAGTGCTTCAGTTTCCATATCTGCAATAGGGAGTAATGATAGTACCTGTCCACAGGATTACTATAAAAATAAAACATGAATACTTGTAAAGCTGGCATGTAATAGCTCCTCATCAAATTGTAAATACTGTTATTCCTGGGCTTGACAATATGTCATGCCAGGTTTAACTGTCTGTATAGCTTTTGTATGCTCTGGATATATTTCAAAAAATCTATGCATGGTGTCTTTCATTTCTATTCTTCCTCATTCCATTTCTTTTTTTAAACATTTGACCCTTATATTCTACAATAAATTATGAATGAAGATTTGTATATCAACAGCATGATTTCATAATTACATAGATAACTTTCTTTATTAAAATAGAGTTGGCAGATTCTGGGAGAGAGAAATACCAAAGATTTTGTTTGTCAGGCATTGTTTGCAGTTACCTATATATCCTAACTGTGGGCAGATATTAAAATGATTTTATTAGTACATTATGTAAAAAAATGTTGGAAAAGAGTGCTTTAACTCTTCATAGTGTATATAATATATTATGTAGAAAAATTCCTAATAAAGGAAGCAATGGAAGCAATTACAATATTTCCATAAGTTGAAAATGTTCATATGGTTTTAACAAATCACATTTCCCAAAGAAAGACTAAGAATGGGAATAGTGTGGACGGAAATTACAAATTTTCATCAATTGTTGAAAAGTTAATGTTCTGCTTTTTGTCTCTTTCTCATTCTTCAAATGAAAGCCTTTGGGCAAACATGAATGTGTCTGTACCAAAGAATCTATTTTTCAGTTGTAATTTCTGGTATGCAATTTTCTGTGGAAATGTTACCGAAACAGAAATTTCTTTTATTGGCTCGTGCTATTTGAAAAAATCATTTAGCATAGCGAAAATAATGGTTTTTTTTTTTTTTTTTGCATTATTAATCATAGGCTTTTCCCATACTGGAGCACAGGATGCAAGTGGGGAAAAGGGGAGTTCTAGTAATCAAACAAGAACTATGTGGAATAAAGGGGGAATAGGGGATGGAAAATTACCGATTGAATCTCATCTGTTGACTTGAGTGACCAAGATTACACATATACACACATGCGCGTGCGCGCGCGTGCGCGCGCGCGCGCGCGCGCGCACACACACACACACACACACACCATTCAGCCTTGACTTGTTAGTGGGTTATCCACATTTCTGTAAATTCACTACCATAGAAGATTGCTTTATCCCTTGCGTGGCCTTGCCTGTACAGTTGTGGCTATGTGACGCTTCAAGGTCCTGTGAGCTCTCCTACTAGTTTACAAGCTTACAAGGGTGTTTTCCTACCAGCAGAACATTGGCCATAAATGTCTATTAGTCAAAATAACTGCGGCAGTTTTATAAGACCTGTGAGTGCATATTTCCAAGTCTGCTTCTCCTTAAATTACTAAGAATGCAAAAATAACCAATAGTTTTACCTCTTAAATCACAAATTGGATAGGCTTACTATTAAAGTATATTGTAAATGTGTTTCCCATTATTTAGCTCATTTAGCTTGTTCAGCAGCAAGCATTCAAATATTTTGAGTTTGGGTGTTTTTTTTTTTTTAACTTCACAGAAGGCATTAGATGATTTGTTCAAGCCATCAAGTGATATTTAAAAGACTAGAATACAATTAGATTACAATTGGAATGTTAGGAGGAAGTCATCATTAACCATTTGCGTAAAAATAAAGAATGTGAAAGATACAAGAGATCAGAAATTATTTGGTTTTGTGTTAATCATTTTGATAGTCTTTGTTGTGGAATGTTAGCATTACTGTTCAATTTGGAAAATTATATGACTATATCAGGTCTATTGAGTGAAAAAGAAAGAACTGAATGAAAGTGTATAATGTAAAATTTACTGCCCTGTAGGTTGAAGAAATGACCAATAATAAGCAGAGACATGCAAATTATTTCAAATCCAACATGCACTCAAGTTTATCTATGTTTCATATTAATATTATAATATTGCATGCTGATTAGTATAAATGGGTATATCCATTTATATCCATTTTTCTTCCCTAACGTAAGTTGATGACTTTTATCATCAAGTTTTGTAAATAATTTTACAATTAAAAAAATTTACAATTAAAAATCTGAAAAAATCTTTGTAAAACCTATGGAAATAGGCACATTTAAAAAAGTAATCTTTGGGGCACCTGAGTGGCTCAATCGGTTAAGCATTTGACTTTGGTCATAATCTCATCATCCGTGAGTTCAAGCCCCGCATCAGGGTCTGCATTGACAGCTCAGCACCTGGAGCCTGCTTCAGATGCTGTGTCTCCCTCTCTCTCTGCCCCTCCCCCACTTGTGTGCATGCTCTCTCTCTTTCTCTCCCTCTCTCTCTGTCTCTCTCTTCCTCCCTCCCTCTTTAAAAAATAAATAAACATTTAAAAAAAATTTTAAAAGTAATCTTTGGGGTTAATTTCAATGCGTGCTTTGGATTTTCTCTGGTGTGCTATAAAAAGTGTAGAATAAAGTATCTGGTGTCTGAGTTTCAAAATCTGGTAATCCAGTAGTGATGCCATGTCAGATATCTTTGACAGGTCTCGTACATGGATCACAAAATTAAAGTGACCTCTCACCATTAATTACTATCAATTGGAGTTTAAACAATATATTGACTAGCTGCAAAGAGGAGCAGGTGGACCAACATCCAATCAGATATCCCGGTCCTGCACAGCTGGGATCTGATCTACCTTCAGGCATTTCATTCATATATTATAATGTGATTTTAAATGGAGGAGATTTTAAAGAATATGTCTGTTCAATCTCAGCTTACAAGAAATACATAGGCTGCCTATATGAATGCTAGAATCTATAATTCACTCATCCCGATATGTTTTAAAGAATTAACACATGAGGAGGATGTGCTTTTTATGACATTTTTCAAACCAAGCATTCTTTTATGTAAAAGACTGTGTAGACTTTTATTTTTATATAGGGATTTCTGTATCATCATGGATTTCTGAAAGTATAATCTGATATCTTTCCCTAGGTTCTTAAATACCCCTATGACACTTCCCTGAGCCTACACACCTCTGTGCAAGATCTTTCCAACAACACGCCGTCACTTCAACATTTTGTATATTGCCTGAAAAATAATGCTAGAGCAGGGAGAAGCTCTAATTACTGTACAAGTAGGTCACATTTGAGAGAAAAGCAATACATAGATACAAAACACTAGTATTAGAAGATTCAACCCTGAATTTAAAGTAAGGAAGCCTTTTTCCTTTTCTTTTCATCTTGGGAAATGTGAAGAGGCTTATAATAAGCCAAAAGGAAATGAAAGCATTGATGAGAGAGATAGACCTGCAGATGGTTGATAAAGGCCAAGATTGCTTGCAGTTTATTGATGAGCCACACGTAGTGCTGCAAACCTGTATTTTATTTCAGAAAGCATGACATAAAGGTAAAAACGTGTTCCATTAAAATCAGATTTCAAATGTGTTTCATTAAAACAAGATTTTGCGAGCTATCCAGATGATGTGTAGGTCCTCGTAGGTAGAAAACTGAAGCATGTAACCTTTCTCAATGAACAGGTAAAAGTTGTCTGTGTTTCATTGAATTGGCTGTTTGCATTTGTACAGAGCTTCTGTTTTTAAAGGATAATAGTGGGTGAAGACCTCAACAATAAAATTATGGCAACTGTTACCGTTTAAATAACCTAGGTCTATCAGCCAAAAGGAAGGTCTTAAAGAGCAGTGGTAGATTTAGCAACCTTCAGCTATGCAGCTCCCATAACTACTAGCATGAGCAAGAGCGGAATGGTGTAGTAGTTAACGTAAGGGTGTTCTTACAAAGATGAAGCACTGATGCTGTGTTTTAACATGAATGTTCTGCTGCGCCCCCCCCCCCATTTTTTAAGCTTATTCATTTATTTTGAGAGAGAGAGTGCACATGCATGAACAGGGGAGGGGCAGAGAGACAGGGAGAGAGAGAGAATCCTAGCAGGCTCCATCTGTCAGGCTCGTCCCTGAGCGTGGAGCCCAATGTGGGGCTCGAACTCATGAACCATGAGATCATGATCTGAGCCTTAACAGACTGAGCCACCCAGGTGCCTCTGTTCTGTTGCTCTTATACTGAAAGAACCCTGATATTGGTCTTTGTTTTTAAAGCAACTATGATCTAAAATATACACTACAACTTTTCCAGTTTCTCTCTCTCTTTCTTTCATTTTGAATATACTGTCTATTGCAATTGTGGTTGTGTAAGAAGCACTTTTTTAGTTTCTTAGTACACTTAAAATGTGTATTATTATTATTGCCACCCCTTCCCCAGGATACACACACTTCCCTTCAATTAAGTGGATTTCAGTTAATGGGGTAAACAAATAGACCACTTGAGTTCTAAAGGGTTTCCCTATACTTAATGTGCAGCTTGGGTTGGGATAAAATAAAAATGAGTTGAAAAAAGATCTTTATAGCTTTTTTGTTTGTATTATTAACTGTACAGAAATCCTTGATGAATTACCACCTGTCTAGCTATTTTGTGGTGCCAAAAGCACTCTTTAGATTAGAAGGTAGCAACTATTTAATCTTTTCATGAAACATTTTAGTTTGTTTCCTTCACATTTCTGTTTTCAGGTCTGAGATTAAAAACACTATGTTCCTTATACTTCAAAGTCAATACCTTAACTAGAAATTATCCTAACCAAAAGGAAGTTTAATCCTAAGGTTATTACTATATTTCCATTCCTGGTACTTTAAAATCACATTTGAAGATATAAGATGCTAATTGGGAAGTAGGGCTTTGAACTGGTGGTTTCACAAAGTACAAGCAGAAGGACTGTGAGAGCTTGTTTAACCCCTTTAAGACTCAGTTTTTTCCACTGTAAAATGGAAAGAATAATACCTACCTCACAGCATTCTGATAAAAATTAAATGGGGTAGTTCATAAAGCACTTAATGGCATAGTAATCTCTGTCTTGAGGAAAGATGTATGAAGTGAAGAACAGGTTTGTGAGCAGAAAAAGAAAGACTTACTCAAAGTCTATTCACTAGAACGTATATCTGAGGAACTATAGACCAGTTGCTTCACAAGCTTTCTCTGCTCATGTTAGTGTAATTAATAAATCATGTAATTGAAATACAGGTCACCTCTCTTGTATCACTAAGTAACTTCTCTGCGTGGAAGACACCAAGATGGAGTAAATATGGAGGCTCATTTTGCTGTTACCTTGTGCCTGAGCTGGCTCATTGCTTACATGGTTCTCCTTGTTCTTACTATCTATGCAGGGATTGAGCTTCTGAAAGAGTAAACCAAAGCAATTATCAACACCTGAACACAGTAAGTGCATAATGAATGGATATTTTATTATTGATGTAGTGCTTGTCCATCTTGCATGCTTCTGGGCCTTCCAAATGCAAAGGATAGAAACAGTGATCTTGACGATTCCTACAGGCATCTCACATTTCTGCAGAGAGGAAATGAGTTAAAATTTCAAAAGCAATTGCTTTTGTTGGGTCCACAAACAACCAGCAAGCCAAAATATGTCCTAAATCAGAAAATAGGTATTCTGTGTTCTCACTTGGCTACAAAATGCCTGTGTATAAGTCAATTAATCTATCTGAGCCTTAGCTTTTTATATATAAACTCAAAATTATAGATTAGTTTATCTTTAAGTTTCCATCTGGGTCCAAAATTACAACAAAATTTAGCTGTGGCACAGCTGGAACTAGCAGTGACTGAGCCAGGTCCTATTAATGGCTGGCCAGCTCATCTTCCAAAAGGACTTTGAGACATGACTGCCCTCCCCATTAAAAGAAGAAACTAAGTTTAATGCAGACGCACCCAGACCTTTCAGTATTATAGTAACTGGGCAACTGTTCCAGGAAAACCTGTGTTCTCGGCCGTATTATGCATTGGAGGTAATTCAACCTGCTGGCTGGCACTTTATCTGAAACTGTTAGGTCATATATAATGAATCAAAAAGACACTCAAAAACTCAGAGTTTAGTAACAATGCCAGTGTTTACATATTTTAACAAAATTTTATCTGTAAAAAAATCTGGAAATCTCATGAAAGAGGATTTTTCTCTTTGTTGGTTTTTCAAGTATATAAAACTGCAGTAAAAGGAAGTCAATGGAAAACAGCCTTTGGCTGGAGACTTTTCTCTGCTTCCTAATTTTAGTCAGCTCAAAAACTAGTCTTACACAATTGTGGAAATAGTGAGTCTGGTGTTAGACTAATCAAGAACTGTAGAAAGACTAAAATGAATAAAATAAGCTAGTCATGAAGTGTTTTTGAGCTTTCATGTAGGTTTGGGTTCCAGTTTGTCTTAGTGATGAAAACTCCAGTATGTTTAGAATTTGTGTAATTTTATTTATCAACCATATTAGAATTAAAATTATCTGTCCCTAAAATGTAACTGTTTGCCTTTATGCCTTGTTTTCAAAATGTGAGAAATACGGAGAAGAAATTTCATATGGTTACATATGTAAAAATTGAAGTTGAAATTACTTAAAATTTTAAACTGCTTAAATGATTCCCATTGTTATAAAATTATGTACCGGGGGAATCAACTACTTCTAGGAGACCTAGAAATGATGTTTTTCTCCTGAGAATTTGGTAAAATACAATGTAATCACATTAATATAAGTTCATTTCTTCTCTAAAAGAAAAAAATCAAGGAAATAATAACAGGTGCTGGGCTAGGTAACAGTCTCTTGTGATTCTAGAAATAACAACGAAGGGTTTAAATGGGAGAACTCTAAGTGTTGGAAGTGTTGGAAGAGCAGATTGAAGATTAGAATTAAAATGCACATGGGAAAGAAGGAGATCAACTCCTTACCATAAATCATCTAGATACTTAATTTGAAATCAAACATGAACCTGAACATGTGTCATATAATCTAGCTAAATACACCTGGGTTTTATTAAGATGGTGTGAGCCAAAGACCACAGTATTTTAGACAAGCTTGGGCAGATCCTCTGCTAAAGAGAAAAACAAACATACTCTATGTCTTGCTTTTGGAAAATAAAACCCCAAAACCTCAACATATCAACTTCAAGTAACTAAAGGACTGAACTTCCAAATACTTTATACCATATTTGAAAGTCAGTATAATGCAATGCTTAACAGCACATGTTTTAAAGTGATACAGTCTCAGGTTCAAATCCTGACATTTCCACTTATTCATTATATGATTTTAAGCTGCCTACTTAACTTTTCATCACTTCAATTTCTTCATTTGTAAGTGTATTTGCATAGCATTAAGTTATTCCAGATTAAAGGAGACTAAAGAAATAAAAGATAATACATGAATTGATTTGTAAATAGATACTGTGCATGTAAAAATGCTTCATATAATACCTGCACTGAATAGGTCTTAATAAATAATGGCCATTTTAATTTTTATTATACATTGAGTGTTAACTTAGTGCTATTTAGATTCTTTTGATTCATGGAAAACTTCAGTTAAACATAGAGTCATGTCTGTCCTCAATTGCCACTTTACACATCCTAACAAATGCGATCCTACAACTCTTTAAGAAGTTTTCATGATAAACTTTGGTAAATTTTATTTTACTAATCTTTCATATTTATAAAAAACTTACAAGTAACTCAGATATGGCCTTTGTCTGGATTTACCAATTGGTTTTATTTTTACCTCATTTATTTTATTATATTCTCTCTTTCTATGTATACACACCTATGCACACATATTTTTTGTTTATTCTAAAACATTTGTAAGTAAGTTGGAGAGGTGTCATTTTAATCTAAATAATTCAGTGTATATGTCCTTAAAATATGGTCATTCTCTTATATAACCTCAGGTTAGCTATCAAAATCAGGAACTTTAGCATTGTCACCACACTGTTATCTGATCCAAGCTAGTATTCAAATTTGATTTATTATTTCAAGTATATCCTTTATAGCTATTTTTTTCACATCCTAGGATCATGTATCATCTTTTGTTTTCATGTCTTTTTAGTCTCTTTTAATGTGGAATAATTCCTCAGTCCTTTTTTAAAATCTTTCTTGACATGATAGGTCAATTATTTTATAGAATGTTCCACAGTTCATTTCTTTTTTTTTTTTCTGGTTTCTCATGATTAGATTTAGCTTATGGATATTTTGATAGAAATATCACTGAAGTAATATTATATCCTTCTTGGTGTGTCTTATTTAAGAGCCATGTGATTATCAGTTTATCATGGGTTTGATGACGTTGATAATGAAGTTGGTTAAGATGGAGAACTCCAGGTACTTTAATTGTGTTGATGGGAAGACACTTTGATGCTAAAAATAAAAATTGCTGAATATATTCCAAATTTGATGAAAATTATAACCCCATACAAAAAAATCAACACACTTAAAGCAAGCTTAATGCATAGAAATTATCCCAGGCAAAATTATAATCAATTTCTGAAAATGAGCTTCTAGAAGAAGTCTTAAAAATGGCCAGAGAGGAGGACCCAGTTGGCTCAGTTGGTTGAGCATCCGACTTTGCTCAGGTCATGATCTCATGGTTGGTGAGTTCAAGCAGTCGGGTCCGCTGCTGTCAGACTATCAGCACAGAGCCTGCTTCTGATCCTCTGTCCTCTTCTCCCTGCCCTTCACCTGCTTGTGCTCTCTCAAAAATAAGTAAACATTTAAAAAAATGGCCAGAGAAAAATGACACATGATGCACAGAGGAAAAAAGGTAAGAATGACTTTGGGTTTTCATCAGAAACTCTGTGACCAGAACACATTGGACTGACATCTTTACAATGCTGAAAGAAACAAATTACCAACCAGGAATTCCCAGTGAAATTAGCCAGGGAATACCAAGTGAATATAACCTTCGCAAATGAAGCTCAACTATTTTTCATAAATATAGTAGTTGAGAGAATTTGTTGTCAGCAGACCCGTGCAAAAACAAATATAAAAAAGCTCTTCAAGCTTAAGGAAAAGATACCAAATGGAAACTTGGACTTATTAAAAATGAAAAAAAAGAAGCTGGAAATCATTAAAAAATTGGTGAATATAAAATACCTTTTATTTCTCATTTTAAAATATCTCAGAAGGCAATTAACTGTTTAAGAAAGTATCTGGGGGCTAATAACATGTAGAATTATAATGTATGAAAACAGTAGCAATAAAAAGGAAGGATTGGAATGCCTTTCTCTAAAGAGAATTTCTTGCATTATATGTGACAAGGCATAACATTATTTCAAGGTAGACTGTGATAAGTTACATATGCATATTATAACTCACTAAAAGTTTAAGAAGGTCTAATTAACTATAAAATAATGGAATAACAAAATATAGTCACCTTAATCCCAAATATGTCAGAAAGAGGAAGTATAGAAAAGATAAAAAAATAGACAAGAAAGAGCAAGATAGTAGATGGAAACTCAGTTCATATTGGTTGTTACATTAAGTGTAAGTAGCAAACATTCCAAAAACAAGTCAGTGGGCCAATGTGGATAAAAGCAAGATCTAACTTTATACTGTCTATGAGAGACCCACTTTAAATCTAAACTCAAATATGTTAAAAGCTTGGGAAAATGTATACTGTGAAAACATTAATCATAAGAAAACCAAAAGACCATATTACTATCATGCTTCAGAACAAGTAACAACACCAGAGATAAATAAAAATATTTTATAAAAATGGGTGTATCAATTAAACAAGAAGACATACTAATCCTAAATGTCTATGCTTATGTTTTATAATCCATGAATCAAAAACTTACAGATCTGAGAGGATAAACAGAAAAAATCTGCTATTATGTTCATGTTACTCTCTCAATAATTTGTAGAATGAGGGGTGCCTGGGTGGCTCAGTCGGTTAAGTGGCTGACTTCAGCTCAGGTCATGATCTCATGGTTGGTGGGTTTGACACCACGTCTGGCTCTGTGCTGGAGCCTGCTTGTGATTTTGTGTCTCCCTCTGTCTCTGCCCCTCCCCACTTGCTCTCTGTCTCTGTCAAAAATGAATAAACATTAAAAAAGTTAAAAAGAATAATAATTTGTAGAGTGAGTAGATACTAAATGAATAAGGATAAGAACTTTGAACACATTATCTACCAATTTGACCTAACTGATATTAATACACCACTTCACTCAACAGCAGAATGTACATTTTTTTCAAGTGCCAATGAGCAGTCACCAAATATGCTACAACCTAAGCCATAAGATGGTTTAAATAAATTGAGAAGAATTGAAATGCAGAGTATATACTCTGACCACAATGGAATTAAATTAGAAATTAAGAGAAGAAAGATATGTAGCAATTACCAAATATTAAGAACTTAAATGATATTTTGCTAAATAATTCATGGATTAAAGAAGAAATTATAAAGGAGATTACATTTTAAACTGAGTGAAAATGAAAACATAAGAAAGCAAGCATATCAAAATATGTGAAATATAGCTAAAGCAATGTGTAGTGGAAACTTCATAACATCAGCATGCTTATATTAGAAAAAATAAATTATCTAATACCAATGGTCTAAACTTAAACTTCTAAGAAGCTAAAAAAAAGAATAAATTAGAGCCAATGTAAGTAGAAGAAAGGAAATAACTATAGGATCAGAAATCAATTAAATAGACAATGGACAAACATTACATAAAATCAACTATTAATAAAATTGTTAATCCTCTAGCTAGATTGATGAAGAAAAGGGAGACAGACACAAATTTCCAATATTAGAGATGAGAGAGGAGACATCACAAAAATCCTACATTAAAAAGGAAGGTAAAATGTTATGAATCGTAAGTCAATGAATTGATCACTAGATAAAATGAGCAAGTTCTTTGAATGATTGATAAAACTGACTCAAGAAAAAATTTCTGAATAGTCCGATATCTACTACAGAAGTTTAGAACTAAAATCCTCCCCAGAAAGCAAATTTCAGGCCCAACTGACATTACTGGTGAAATCTAGTAAGCATTTAAGGAGGTATAATGCCAACCTTACCCAAAGGAAAAAGGGAACATGTGCCAATTTATTTCATGTGACTGCTACAAACCTGATACCAAATTAAGAAAACTATAGACTAATATTCCTCATGAATATAAATGGCAAAAATATTATTGAAAAAATATTAACAAGTCAAATCATGACCAAATGACGTTTATTCCCAGGATCCAAGATTGGTTTAACAATTGAAAACCAACCTATAAATTTTAACAGGTCAACAGACTAAGTAAGAAAATCCATATGATCACAATCAATGAAAAAAGAGCACAGGACAAAATGCAACACTGACCTTAAACTGACATAGGGCATTTATAAAACATCTATAGCTAACACTGAGTAGCTTTGACTTTTAGAAAGATGATACTATATTAAAGGATCAGCATTAGATTCTTTTTCTGGCAAGTTAGACACTGCTCAGTGACAATAGCTAAATGCTTTGATGAGAGGGAGCTCATGCTTTTGAGCCCATCAATGTCATCCATCTCTGCCAATAGTTATTCTATGATCCCATTTGCTAGAGCAATGGGGTGGCTAAGGATAGAGTCTGGCTGACATCTACTGGCAGAGTCATTCTGTTGATGATAGTTTCACTTCTATAGTGGATAGTCCCCAGTGGCATTCCGCGGCAGTATAAAGATCCTATTTTGTCCCTTCACCCATAGGCTCAGGACATGCCTCTTTCCCAAGCATCTTCATTCCTGTTTTCTAATCTTTCTCCCTTTCTCCATTCATGACCAACCATCCAGTCCATTTGCCATTGCCTATTAATCCTAAAGACAGTCCTTACTTGCATGATATAGTAACAATGCTAGCTAAAATGACGTGATGCCATCTGAATAATCAATTAGAAATATTATGATTACTCGATGACTTTTGAAAATAGTTAAAAGATAGTAAAAATTATCTTAACTTCTGGTTACAAATATATATGACAATGAAAAAAGTAAAACTAATATTTACTTAGTACACTGTAATTTAAAACATTGGGAACATTGAGAATTCTTGGGTTTTTCTTTTTACTTTTAATTTTTCCAGCTTTTTTGAGGTATAATTAACAAATAAAATCATATATATTTAAACTGTACCATGTGAGGATATATACATATAACATTGTGAAATAGTTACCAGAATTGTGTTAATTAACATAACCATTATTTTACACATGGTTACCTTTTGGGTGTGCAAGTTATAAAAATCCTTATGATCTATTCACTAAGAAAATTTCTAAGAAATTTTAGAAACTTAGAAAATATGCAATACAGTATATAGTCACCTTGCTGTATTTGGATCCTCAGAACTTACTTATCTTATAATCATGGGGGGGTGATGAAAATTATTAAGAGTAGTTTGAAGATTGCTTGCCTTCATCCTGTCATTTAACTCAAAATACGGAGCAAGAAATTTTTCTATGTCTCGGCTTCCAACATTTTGTTCTTTGATGTCATGAAATGCTTCCAAGATTCCCACTAATGGGAAGCTTTTTTTTCTTTTTAAAGTGAGGTCACTTCTTCAAGAACACCTTCATCCTTTTCATCATAACCACTTTCTTCATCTCATTTCTGATCACAAGTTTACCTTCACTGAGTTTATTTAGCTGCTGCATGTCTACAGTCGGCCAATGGGTAACAGTGTCAACATTTCCATGGCTAATGATTCCATCTATAACTCCATTTAACTTTGATTTGAATCCTGCAAAGTGATTTCTACATGCAGTAAGAGTTTCTACCATACTACACACAATTTAACATACAAGTAAATACTCCTTTTCAACCATAAGTGTCTTTCTGTTCCTAGTGAAACTTAAACTGAAAAATGTTGAAAGAAATTAATCTTATTTGTTATATGAATATGACTTTTTCAATATTGCTCATATTGTAGCTTCATGTAGTTTATGTCTCAGTGTATCTTGCCTTTGCTATTACTATTTTTATTTATTTTTTAAGTTTATTTATTTAATTTGACAGAGAAAGTACAAGCAGGGGAGGGGCAGAGAGAGAGGGAGAGAGAATCCCAAGCAGGTTTCGTCTGCGCTGTCAGCACAGAGCCCGATATGGAGCTCAAACTCATGAACTGTGAGATCATGACCTGAGCCAAAATCAAGAATTGGATGCTTACCTGACTAAGCCACCCAGGAGCCCCTCTACTGCCATTTTTAAATCTTCTAATCACATCTAATTTCACATAAAGTGTCATCATATTTCATTTCTTTGCTGCCCTTTCATCTTTGTTTACCCTTTTCAATGATCCAATTTAGTAAAATGTCATATGGCTCTATCATTGGGAGACAAAGTGGCAACACAACTGCCTCTTGGTATTTGTGCATGAAGTGAATAACAGTGCAGTGACCAATCACAGTCATATTTTGAAAGAAGTGATGTGTTTGGTCATAGATCACAGTGCACATCTATTATTTACATAGTGACTTCTGGACTGAGGAATTAGTGGCAAAATTTGTTCTTTACGGAATTACTCGCAGTTAATACACCATAGTACCTGGAATTTGAGCCACGTTGTTAGAGAATTGTTTTATTTAACCAAACCATGGTAACTGAAATCTATGCGCTTGGAACTTGTACAGAGTGAGGACTGCTTGCATATTCTTATATCAGGGCACTTCCCTCTCCATAAAGAGTGGATAATCAAGTGCACTGCCCAAATCTCTGCCCCTGGGAGGATTTCATTTCTACATGATATTTCAGAACTATCAAGGAATGGCTATAATGCAACAGTAGCTCATTTCCAGCTTGCCACCACATAACAAAGAAACTCATTCTTGAAGCAAGCTTGGGCTTTTTCCTTCTCCAGTTGGTCATTGGAAACTGCATAAAGCCATAGGTGTGAGATGAAGGAGAAGTGTGAATACAAACTTGATGGGGGACATGGAGGTCCAGGTCATTTGTTCCTGCTTGATCTTAATCCCTAAACTAATTCTTGATTCATGACCCTTGATTTAGAAATAAGCAAAGCTCATTGACACAATTTACAGAAAAGGGAACATGAATGCAAAATATAAAAGAATGTATGAAAATGTGAAAGGCAGCAAATCATGTATTTTTGGAGTGCAGGATTGAAAGCCCATCCTTCTGACTTCTTAACCCAGATTCTCTATGTACAAGCTTTGTGATCTTTTTTTTTTAAGTTTATTTATTTATTTTAAGAGAGAGAGAAAGCACAAGTGAAGGAGGGACAGAGAGAGAGAGAGACAGAGAATCCCAAGCCTGCTATACACTGTCAGCACAGAATCCTATGTGGGGCTTGAAATCACAAACCGTGAGATCATGACCTGAGCCAAAACCAAGAGTTGGCTGCTTAGCCAGCTGAGCCACCAGGCACCTCTAGGTTTGTGATCTTTAGCAAGGTACTTAATACCTTCGTGCCTCCACTTCTTTATTTGTAAAATGGAGATAAGAAAATGTTGTATTCTAATATCCCTTAACTCTCTCTTCTCTAATAAGTGAATTTTTAGTTGGGCACAGAACTGATACAGATGGTTTTCCCAGTATTGGTGATAGGCCATATTCACTAGCTTCCTGAGAAAAAGTCCATGAGATGTAAATGTTTGGAGATTTTATAAAATAAAAATATTTGTTTTCTAGCATCAGATTTAATTTGTAGTTTGAAAAAATATAGAATTCTAGGTTGAAAACCATTTTTCCTGAGAATTTCAAAAGCATTTCTGCTTTCTCCAGTACAACTGTGGAGGTGTCTAATGCCATTTGATGACATCACTCCTTGATAAGTCACTTTTTTTCCGTCTAGAAACTTTCAGAATTTTCCTTTTATCCCTATTTATTTTTTAAAATTTTTTATTTCTTGTGCTGGACATTTACTGGATCCATTCAATCTGGAAACTCAATGTTCTGCAGTTCAAGGAAAACCTTCTTTTATATTTTCAACAATACTCCACTTCTTTCCATTGGCTCTTCATCTTTCCTTAAAGAGCTCCTATTGCATATTAGACCTCTGAACTAATGATTTTATGTATTTTTTTGAAAAGCTGTTGTTTATTTATTTCGAGAGAAAGAGAAATCAAGGGGGTGAGGCGAAGAAAGAGGGAGAAAGAAAATCCCAAGCAGGCTCTGTGCTGTCAGCACAGAGCCCAATGCGGGGCTTGAACACATGAACTGTGAAGCCATGACAGGAGTTGAAATCAAAAGTCAGAAGCTTAATGGACTGAACCACCAAGGTGCCCCAAATATTATGTATTTTTTGTTTCATTCTTGATCTCTTTATCTTTTTGTTTTAATTTCTAGGATGTTTCTTTATTATTCAACCCTGTTCAATTATCTACTGTTGTATAATAAACCACCCTAAACATAGTATCTTATAGTAACTATTTTATTATATTTCATGACTTTGCGGCCAAGAATTTAGGTAGCACTTAGTTGTTCTAGGTGATGTCGATGAAGGTTATTTGGTGATATTCAGCTAGTAGATGGCCTGGTCTAAATGGTCTAAAATAGTTTAACTAACATGTCTGGAGCCTTCACAGGAGGCCAACTATTGACCAGTATGCTTACATGTAATCCCTTCAACATGGTGGTACCAGGTTGTCAAATATCTTACATGATAACTATGGACACCCAGAGAGTATGTGCCAAGAATCTTCGGTGGAAGCTGTAGGGATTGACTCTCATGACCTAACTGCAGGACTCCCAAATGTCACTTCTACTCCATTTTATGCCCCAGTAAGGCCAACCTCTACAGCTCTCAATGAAAGGAATAGGAAAGGATTTGTGGGCATTTTTAATGTACTATACCTTTGAGTATATGCATATGCATATATACTCACACGCATATGTATTTAATCACTAAGAATTTTCTTGTTCGCTGATGTGATTTTTTAAAAATAATTTCAGGCAAATGGTATCTTCCTCACCCCCCACATGAGTATTTAATTTTTAAAAAATTTTATTTCCCTTTATCTCTTTTTCCTTCTGTGTTCATTTAAAGTTCTCCTCTATTTGATTGCTCTATTCTTTTATTTTCATGTGGAAGATTTCCTAATATGCCTGGAGATCTTGGCTACCCTTTGATGTTCAAGAAGGAAGCCTTAAAAGTCTCACTGGAAACTATCTGTGGGTAGAAGGGTTTTGGTCAACCAAGGGTTTTGGTAGGTTGATGGAGCCAAGTCCATTTGTTTTGTAAGCTGTTCCACAAATGTCAGTCCTCTCTTTTTAGTCAGTCAGTTTCTCCTGTGAATAATTCTGCCTGGGAATGAGGTCTGCTGCCTAAACATGGGACCAAAAATAAGGAAGAAAGTTGTGTGTTGACTTTCCCATACTGTTCTATCGGATTTCCTCAGGTAGTCTCCCTGTTTCTCAGCCCAGCAGGCCTGTATGTTCAGTACAGTCATTTGCTTCTGCATACAGAGGCCCTTTTGTGGACTTTCTCCAGGGAGTAAATATGTTTCCTGCTGTAGTCACAGTGGGCTATAGAGAGAAGGGTGGTGAAAGGGTATCTGGAGTCCAACTTCCCCTATACAGACTTTTAACTCATTCTTCTGTCACTTTTGTGTCCTTATTGTTACCTCTTTGACACCGTATTCCCCCAATCTTGAATCCTGCTTCTTAATATTTCCCTCTGTGGGCATTTAGATTTCACCTTTCTATGCTCTGCCATCAGTTACCATTCATCAATTCACTTTGCAGCTTCTATAAATTTGGTGACTTTTCTCTGGTGTTTCCTCTCTATGCTTTTGTGGGTTTATACCTTTAAAAATGTATTTGCTATAATTTTAATGAAATTTTCAGAAGTATTGGAGATAAGCATATGTATTTAATCTTCCATACTTAATAAAAGTCTCAGATATTATTTCAACCCTCTTTTTTTTTCTTCTAGAGCTGCTATTAAGAAAATTTAGCTGGTTGCTTAAACTTCAGAATGACCAATAAGAGGAAGAAGACATTTTGATTTTCCATTTTAAACATGTTTAGTGAAATATTACCATTAAGAAATAGAGAAGATTGAGGATTTTGGATAATCATCACCCAAATACACTTGGAATAATAACAGAGAATTTAATTTTTCCAAAAGTAGTCTTCTTGTTACCCATTTTCTTCTTGGAAAACATTCAGATGGATTGGTGCTATAAAACATGTACATTTTCCTGATATTTCCAGCTACATTTGTAGAAGACCAACCCTGAGGTTTCTGGACCAAGACAGGATAAAAATGAAATAGATTATAGCTACAACTCTAGTAACTACAGTTTTTTGTTTGTTTTTGTTTTTTCCTACTTGGGACTCTTCTCTTGTCCTTCTGTCTCAAATAACACTTACCAGTGCAGGAATTTGTAGCCATTTGCTTAGGCTCTGCTCCTATTCTTCTGTTCCTTTCACCATTCCTACAACTGTTACTCTGTTGTATTCTAAGAGGGCTCTTTTAGGTCGTTTCAAAAGACATTAGTAATTAGTACCATTGCTGTTCAGCAAATACATCTTAATTACCCCAAATCTGTCTGGGCAAGCTATTTTAGACACGTATGTGAGCACTTCAGGGGTGGTAAGAGGCCACGTAGAATAAGGAAAAGGATTGTGGAGGAGAGTACTTAGGAAAATCATCCTTAGGACATAAAGTAAGTGGATGAGTGTGTGGGGGAGTAGATTATCAGGAGGTGAAAGGGGACAATAGGTGGGAAAGAGAAGTAGGTATATGGGCCTCAAACCAGGTAAACTTTGAATTTTAATTGACAATGTTTTTTTTTTCCATTTTAATAGTGTATTATTTTAGCTTTAGTTTAATTGAATATAAAAAGATTCAAGTTCAACTCAGTAAAAGCTCATTCTGCAATCCCAGTTCACTTCAGATCTACAGATTTATTTTGGTTGAAAAAATTTACAGGTGCTTCTAACAAAGACTCAAATATCCACTTATTTTCTCTCCTTTAATCAGAATTTTTTATTTTATTCAAGGTGGCCATGTACCTAGCTAAAAGATTGTATTTCTTATCCTCTTTCTACACAGAGGTTGGGCCATACGATTATGCACTGGCCCGTTTGATTTAATGGAATTGTTTTATGAAGTTTCTTGACATTTCAGATTCCACTTGTCAGTTAGGAAAGCATATGTGGTGGCTGGAGTACCGTGGAGGCAGGACATTATTCACGGGAAGTGGGGTGCAAATATGGAGGCAGATGGGTCCCCAATAATCTCAGAGCCCTTGACAATCCTAACTCTTGGTATGCCTATTTCTGGGCTCATTTTGTGTGAGAAGAATATTTTATTTAAACTCCTCTATTTTGAATGATTACACCGAGCTAAGCCTAATTCTGATGGGAGAACCCACAGCATTCTTCAAAATCTTGACTAAGGATTCAGAATCTTAAAACATTCATTTATATCACGTAAACTAAGAAATCATTTTCTGCTGAAAAGAAATTTAATAAGAACATTTTTATCTTTCATCTTGAATCAAGGGGACTAGCATAGAGTAGGCATTGAAATAAATATTTGTTCATTGAGTGATCATATAATTTAAAAATCCATTCTTGAGGGCCTACGTATACCTGTAAGTGTAAGTATACAGAGATAAATAAATACTGTCTCTATCTCAGTGAGGTTTCAAATTTTGTAAAAGTGATGTAAACAACTAGTATTTATACAAGATGAAAGGAATTAAATCTCATAGCAGAGCAATATGCCATGCATTGAATTGTGGAAAGAAAGTGACATTCATAATAGTGGGGTTTAGATATTGACTGAAACAGAGTGATAAAGCAAGGAAAGTAGATTGGCAAGGCTGCAAGACCATTCTGAAGAATTTTGATTTTGTTGCCTAACTGAGACATTGTTAATTTTTAGGAGGATATTCTGATGGCCATGTGAAAAATTGACTGGAGAAGCTGAGACTGAAAGCCAGAAGGGAGTCTAGCCAGAAGCAAGTCTATGATTTCCCTAGGGAGAAAACTCATCTCATCTTTGTGAGTCCCATGGGCTTGAAGTCAAAGCAAGAGGAAAGGATTAGAAGGGGAGAGTCCAGGAAGCAGAGACAGAGTATTGGAAAAGGAAACATGATTGGACAGAAGGATAGAGGAACCATTGATAAGAACTGCATTGTGCCCCCTTCCATTTATACAGTGAAGCCCTAAGATCCAATGTGACTGCATTTGGAGATGCATTGAGGAGATAATTAAGGTTAAGTGCGGCCATTAGTATAGTTCCTACAGGACTTTATAAGAGGATGAGTTACCAGAGATCTTTCTTCCTCTCTGAGCAAACAGAAGAGAGGGCTTGTGACACAGCAAGAGGACTACAAGCCAGGAAGAGAAAATCATCTCAAATCAACCCTAAATCTTAGACTTCTAGCCTCCAGAATTATAACATAAATTTCTGTTGTTTCAGCCACCCAGTCTGTGGTATGTTGTGACTGCAGACTGAGCAGATTAATACAGCCTTATGGGCTGATGAAACAGAGAATAGAACCTGAGGGAGATATCTGCATTAATTCTAAGGGCTTCTCTCCATGCCTTGCACCAGCCTCCTCACTCCTCCATTGGAAGGAGCCCCAAATGATTGGGCCACATTTATTAAATTTCTTCATTTATAAAACAGCATTAATAATAGCACTGACCTCCTAATTTTGTTGAGAAGTAAACAAGTTAACAGTGAAGATAAATAAGCAAAAAGTAATTGCTTAATAATATTAGCTATTTTTAGTTTTACAAACCATTTATACCAGCCCCAAATTTTTATTCTGCATTCTGCCACATGAAAGACCTCAATCTACAAATCATAGAAAGATTTTGGGGGATTGTTGACATGGTAGGTATATGTATAGGCATAAAACCGTGAATTCTGTACCATAATAGATTAAATTATGGCAAGACCAAAGCTGTTCAAAATACCTACCAGCACTATGCTCTTTTCTTCCCACAATGAGTTGCCTGAAAAGGTAGAATTGTCAAAACAGACTCACATGAATCATAGGTCTTGCCCAATACCAAACTACTAATGATTTAAAAGATACGAGCAAGAAGCAGGCACACATTTAGTATTCCTTTCCTGAGGGGCTTGAGCCTTCAAACCCAGCTTCCTAATTGTCCCTTTTCCCACACTGGGAGTAACAAACAAGCAGTAACAATGTGCGGTATGCATGTCAGCTCTGCCACTTAGGTTTAGAGCTTCTTAGTTTTTATATGTTTAGTCATTCAGGGGCAAAGATGTTACAGGACTAATTTACATTCTCTAGCCACCATATCCCATTACTGCATAAGTTCCAGATTTATTTATGGGAATTAGCATAGACAGGCACATCCTGCTCAAACCATCTCTTATATAAGAACTCCACAGAATCTACCATTGACATGTTT
This sequence comes from Cryptoprocta ferox, assembly GCA_028646485.1. Taxonomy (NCBI): domain Eukaryota; kingdom Metazoa; phylum Chordata; class Mammalia; order Carnivora; family Eupleridae; genus Cryptoprocta; species Cryptoprocta ferox. Next base: position 107,815,918 of record CM053567.1, on the reverse strand, counting down.
GCAAGGAACTTTGGTAGCTAGAAATCAAGATTTTCTCATGACTGCTATTAACTCTTCTCTGTCCTATGCTGGAAGGTGAGGCAGGATAGGGTAGTATTTAAGAGCATTGACTCCACATCCACTTCACCCGGATTCAAATACTGACTTTGTCATCATTGGCTGTGTATGCTTGGCAAGTTACTTAATCATTGCCTCGTATTTTTACCTATATAATGGACTTAATAGTAATGCAATTTTCTATAGTAAAATTGCTGTGGGAATTTAATGAGTTAATAAATGCAAATACTTAGCTGAGTGCATGGCATATATTGAGTTCTCAATAATATTAGCTAACAAATCTAAATGTCGTTATGATTCTAGAATGAGGCTCTGTGAATTAGACCTGGTTTTTATTGTATCTACCATCACTTACTTTCTCTTCTGCTCATAAATATGCTTTAAGCTATTCATCTTAAAAGGTGCCTCCTTACAGTAACTACCAATCCCGCCTCACCTCTCTCTTAACAGGAAAAAGAGAGGAAATGTTCCTGAAATAAAGCAGGATATCACTTGACTGGTTGAAGAGATAATAGTAATGTATCATTGGGGATTGGTCTTTTCTCTGGTTTACCACACAAAACCAGGCACAGTTATCAAAGAATTCTGGGATGAGTTGCATAAAATTTTAGCAAGCTCAAGGTCACAAAGAGACAAAGTTGTATGCTTGGCCTGAAGCTTGCTGAAATGTTTCTTTCATGATGTCAATGTCTTTTATTCAGTTGTCTTTTCATTATCCACACTGGTCCAAGCTTAATTAAGGACTTCATCTTTTCAATACTTATAATTGCTTCTTAATTAGATTCTCTGTCTTATATTTTACTGTTTCTGCTCTTCCACACCATTAACTTGCTCCCCAGATCCCTCAAAATTAGCCAAATAAATTAACGGTCTGTTCAAGTCACTCTCCTGCTTAAAAATGTCTCTGACTCCAAATTTCCTACAAGATGAAGTCACACTCTCTTACATTCATTCAGGGCTTTTCAAAATGTGATCTCAAACTCTCCAGTCTTGTCTTTCCCTGTTCCCTGTGGCCTAATAATTTCCTCAGACCCCTAGATCATGCCCTGATCCCTTAAGACTTCACAGGATGTTTTGTGTGTTTCAGTTTTCATGTCTTAGTTTTGTGACATTGATCACTCTCTTCCCTCTACTTGGATTGCTCCTTGGATTGAACTCTTATCTTGAATTTCTGGTTAGGAAACTTCCCTGATTCTCCTAGGTAGTTTCTTTCTCCACAATTTCACTTGGCACAGCAATGGAATGTGGAAGGGGATGAGAATTTCTTGAGGGATTTCCCTAAAGTACAACATTCCCAGGCTTTACTTCTCCCTAAGAATTAGTGATAAAGTCTTTTGATTGGCATACTACTTTATAGCAGTTAAAGTATATCCTTGTTATTTATCCACGGGCCTGTTTCCCATTATAGATTGAGCTTCTCAAGAAAAGGAATTATGTTTTTGTCACCCACACTTCCCCCATATGTAATATAGCTGCAATAAAATTGCTTTTTAAGTATAAACTCAGTTTATCAATTTTCAGATTAAGGTTCTATTTCCAAACACAGTTGGAAGAAGTTCTTTCCATCATGACAGGGATTAATACCTAAAAGTAACTGTACCTTTAAATTGTTCTGGAGATTGTGTTCTATGAAGTTGTAAGAAACATGTTTCATTTCCTTCTTGTTGAAATCCTAATAGTTAACTCTATGAATCTCCTCTCATAGAGAACTTTATAAAGAGACTTAGAAAACATTGTATGTGCATATAAAATATGCTTTATTTGCATCTCAATCATAATAAGTTTACTTTAAATGTACTATTTGGGGAACCTAATACACTCAGAAAATATATTTTATTTACTCAATGAGGTATTATCTACTAAAATATAATTTTTATTTTTCTGAAAAGCAAAATAGAAGAAAAATGAGAGCCCTCTGGTGGGCAGTACTTAGAGTTTCAAATATCATATGTAGTATTTTCCTGATACGATTTTCTAAAGAGTAAGCAAACATTATATGACTAAACAGAGCAGTAACAAAAAAAAGATGAACTTTAAAAAGTTTTTTCAGCTCCTTTAGTCTAAGTACATTAATTTTCCACAGAAAATGTCTGATTCTAAGAAACATTTCTACTGAAATAAAAACATTCAGATCGACAGGAAAGCTCACAAAAGAAGCAAGTGGGAATAAAATATTAAATTCATCTCCTTATCCTTTCACATTGAGTTTAAATGAAATTGATTCATCAAATTAAAAACCAGAAAAACGATGAAATTAAAAGTTTTGAAGTGCAAACTATGCAAGAACAAATGCATTTTTTTCCATTTTTTCCTGATTGAGGTGAAATTCTCAAATCACAAATTTAAGCATTTTGAGGTAAACAATTCAGTAGCATTTAACATTCAAAATGGTGTGTACTGTCACTTCTATCTTCTTCCAAAATATTTTTTATTACCTTAAAATAAAACCTCATACCATTATGCAATTTTCCTCCATCTTTCTTTTCCCCAGTCCCTGGAAACCACCAGTCTGCTTTTAGTTTGTACGGACTTATATATTCTGAATACTTCATATAAAAAGAATTATACAACATGTGGCCTTTCTGTCTGGCTTCTCTGATTTAGTATAATGCTTTTGAGATTCATTCACCCTGTAGTATTATCATCACTTTGTTCCTCTTTATGGCTGAGAAATGTTTCATTTTATGTATATATCAAGTTTTTATCCAATTCATCTGTTGATGGCCATTTGGCTTTTTTCTACCTTTTGGCTATTGTGAATAGTGCTTCTATGAACATACATATATGAGTATTTGAGTACCCAGTTTCAATTTTTGGAGGTACATATACAGGATAAGAATTGTTGGGTCATAAGGTAATTCCATGTTTAATTTTCTGAGGAACCCCCAAACTCTACCACAGCAGCTGCACTATTTTACATTCCTACCAGCAATGTATGAAGGTTCCAATTTTCCACATCCTAGTACTTGTTATTATCTGTCTTTTTGATTATCGGTATCATAGGATTATAACACACCTACTGGGTGTTAAGCAATACCTCATTGTAGTTTTGATTTAAAGTTTCCAGATAGCTAATAATATTGAGCATCTTTTTATGCTTACTTGTCATTAGTATACCTTCGTTGAGGAAATGTATATTCAAGTACTTTTGTTGTTTGTCTTTTGTTGTTGAGTTGTAAGAATACGCTGGGTACCAGGATCTTATCAGATGTATGATTTGCAAATATTTTCTCCCATTCTATAAGTTGTCTTTTCACTTTATTGATAGTATATTTTGATATATAAAAGTTTTTAACTTTAATGAAGCCTAATTTATCTATTTGGTCATGCTTCTGATGTCATTTCTAAGAACCTACTGCCAAATTAAAGGTTGTACAAATTTACCCCTATGTTTACTTCTGAGAGATTTATTGTTTTAGCTCTTATGTTTAGATCTTTGTTTCATTTTAAGTTAAACTTTGTATGTAGTGTAAGTAGAGATCCAATTCATTATTTTACATGTGGTAATGCAATTGTCTCAACAGCATTTATTGAATAGACTATTCTCTACCATGAATGGTCTTGAAATTCTTGTAAAAAGCAATTGACTGTAAATGTACGGGCTAATTTTGGACTCTCGGTTGTATTCCATTGGTCTATATGTTTATCCTTATGCCAGTACCAGACTGTTTTGACCACTATAGCTTTGTAGTAGGTTTTGAAATTAGGAAGTATGAACACTCTGACTTTGTTCTTTTTCAAAATTGTTTTGCCAATTCGTGGTCCTCTGCATTGTGTATGAATTTGGGAAACAGCTTTTTGATTTTGACAAATAAGCCCATTGGAAATTTGATAGAACCTTTTGGTCACTTTAGGTAGTATTGTCATCATTTTTTTTTAAATGTTTATTTATTTTTGAGAGAGAGAGAGAGAAACAGAGTACAAGTGGGGGAGTGACAGAGAGAGAGAGAGGGAGACACAAAATCCAAAGCAGGCTCCATGATCCAGGCTCTGAGCTGTCAGCACAGAACCTGACGTGGGGCTTGAACTCGTGAACCATGACATTATGACCTGTGCTGAAGTAAGATGCTTAATCAACTGAGCCACCCAGGCACCCCAGTAGTATTGTTCTTAATAATATTAAATCTTCCAATCTAAGAGTATGGGATATTTTTCCATTTATTGAAGTGTTTCTTAATTTCTTCATAGTTTTAGTGATGTTTTATAGTTTTCATAGCACAACTTTTTCACCTTGGTTAAATTTATTTGTGGCTATTTTATTTTTTGCATTTTATTGAAAATAGAATTGTTTTCCTAATTTCCTTTTTGAGGTATTTATTGCTGGTGTGTAGAAACACAACTGATTTTGGTGTGTTAATTGTGTACCCTGCAAGTTTGCTGAATTTATTAGCTTAGTTTCTTTTATAAGTAATTTAATTAGTGCATAAATGTTTTTAAGTCTTTGAGGAAAAGTAGTGTATAATTCTGGACATTTAGTATTAATTTTACTACCCTATAAGGCAACATATTTCACATAATCATTCATTACTGTATAATCAGAAGAAAACAAATGCTTGTTTAATTACTGTTTCATCTAATGTTATGATTCTTAGTAACCAGAAGAGTACCATGTACATAGTAACTTTGTAATTATTTCTTAATCCCTCCTGTATTTACACAAGACTAAAGACCTTCAGTTTTAATCATTTTATTAAGTTAAATTTAAGAATAGTTTGATCCTCTTCTCTCAATCTATACAAATACCTTCCCTATATATGCAAGTCAGGCATGATGTGAGGAAAATGTACACAAAAAATCTAAAAGGAAACCAATCTATAAATCCTGTATCATGAAATGAAGTTCCAATAGTAAAAATGGAAAAATGATACCTAGGTATGAAGCAATAAGAGTGATGCCTGTTTAAAGCCTGATTTCATAGTGAGGGAGACCTAGAGGAAGTAAGAGGTGAATAGTCACTGTGGAATGCTCCTGAGGATGGGACAAGGAAAGATAACTTTCAGGAGAAGGAAAGAGAAAAAAGAACCAAGATGGGGTATAAGCAGTAGGGTCAGCAAGGGCAAAAAAGACAAGACATGGACAATTTCTCTGCCTCTCATACCATACCATACAGTTTCAACATCACAGAAAATTGGTGGATGTTGAACCATGTTTTTCGGGTGTGGAGTTTGGTGAGTACTTTGTAGATTTTGGATACTAGCCCTTTATCCGATATGTCATTTGCAACTATCTTTTCC
>CM053567.1:107758552-107810127 GCA_028646485.1 Cryptoprocta ferox | reverse complement strand
AGGAGAAGCAAAGAAAACAGGAAAGAAAAAAAAAGAAAGAAAAAAGACAACTCCCCTGTGCGGATGGGCGTGGTCTGGCGTCAGGTCTCGGGGGCTGCTCTCTCCGAGGTCCCGCCTTGCTGGTTGCGGGGAGAAGTACGGCGCCGCCTCAAAGTTTTGCTGGAACCAAGCGATGCAACCGCCCTTCTGAGTCCGATCTCCCTGTGCCGCGGGCGAGCCAAACTGTATTCTCCCAGCTCCGCCTACTTCCGTATCCCAGTCCGTGCAGTTCAACACCGTCACCGGGGATGAGATGCGTCCCCGCTGGTGGCTGGCCTCCTGGCTGGCTTGCGCCACCCTTTACGCGCAGCCGCCGCTGCCGCTGCCGCCACTGTCGCTTTTCAAGGCTCCCGGTGCGGCTGCGCCCAAGGAAGAACCAGCCGGCCAGATGGGACGGATTTCTCTCCCGGGTCTCGGCAGATATATATGGGGAGACAGGCGAGTTTTTCCTCCCTTAGAGATGGTTCTAGGTGCGTTTTCCGTCTCTCTTTCTCTTCCCCTGGTCTCTCCGGGGCACAGCGCGCTCTCCCTCGGTGGATGTTGAACCATGAATCAACAGTGAAACAAACTTGATTAAAGTGATCTTTCAGCCAACTGGCTCTAGATTATCTATGTATCCTTGGAATCCAATGATTTTTAAGAAACCCTAACAACTTAATTTCAGGTGGATGTTTATTATAAATGGGGGAGTTCTGGACAGTCTTGTGACATTTTTCAGGAAAACCAAACTGAGTCCTATAATAGGCATGGTGATTGAATTTGCTAATTTCAAAGTGGGCTAACAAAGACAGCAGAGTCCTCATCAGTGCATGTAGGAGAACTAGGCTGTGATTTTTAAAAGGAAGTCAATTTTCCCCCATTCTATCTGTCCCCCCCCTCCCCGGGTGTTATTGGGAAGAAATGCAATTCTTGAGACAGTCACTGTATTGAAGCCTCCAGCTTTGTTCTTTGTCAATATTGTTTTGGCTGTTAGGAGGTAGTGCGGCTCCATATGAAAATTAGAATTGTTTTTTTATTCTAGTTCTGTAAAAAGTGCCACTGGAATTTTGATAGGGATCGCATTGAATCTGTAGATCACTTTGGGTATTGTGTACATTTTAACAATTTTAAATCTTCTTCAAATCCTTAATATTCTTATGTTTTTCCACACAGTATTATGTCATTTGCAAACAGGAAAAATTTTACCTTTTTCTTCCCAATTTCAGTGTCTTTTATTTAGTGTTCTTGCTTAATCTCTTTGGCTTAGTGACAGTCACACAGGAAAATAATAGAGCTCCCATCTTAGGAAAATGAAACAGGTAAGATAACTAAGTTTGTATTTATCATTATAAAGAATTAAATTTGAAATGTATTTACTCTTTTATTTATAATGAACTACACTTAAGAATAATGCAAGCATTTTTAAGTAGTTTAGCTCCTAAAGAATAATTTGAGGTGAGTGAATTTTGTGGTTCAAGTCTATTGATTTATACTTTATTGTAAAGTCCAGGCTAGCTAACTTCCATAAAACAGTTAAAAGAGTTTTCATGTAAGTTAATGGTATTTTATTTGGCTAAAAGATAACTGTTCTTTAAATTCCTTAAAAAGAATATTAAAATTAAGTTTTTGGTTATAGTCAGTCAAGATATTCATTCAGAAAGGTTTTTAAAAATATCACATTTCTCTTCACAGATGCTATGTCCCTATTCTTCATACTCTTTTCTTATTACCACTGTATCTTATTACTAATTTTCCCCCTTTCCACGCATAAGTAATTGGGTTTCCAAGCAACATAAGAGAAACATCATAAGCCCTCAAAGTGAACCATCAAACTTCTGATATACCAATCCATGAATCCTGGGAAATGTGAGTTATGTCTTGACAAAATAATGCTCTTTTAGAAATGTGATGCATTTTTTAGGTATGTTCTGAATAGAATATATCAGACTTTCTGGAATTCCAATTTCTTGAATGTCTATGTTAAAGAGATTAAAGAATATTTCTGGAAAAGCAGATCTCTCATTGGCCTCATGAAATATTTGTTTCCCAAATTTGTATTTCCTCTTGGTTCAAATACCCCCTGTCAGTGTTAAAAAAATTAGTATAATATGACCCCTTTTCACGTGTCTTTTGTGCACTCCTCCCCCCCCCCATCAAATTCATAAGTCGGAGCCTATTTCTCAATGTAACTTTAAGGACTTTATGGAAGTAATTAAGGTTAATATGACTGATGTCCTTATAAGAAGAGGAGGAGATACCAGAGAGCTCTCTCTCTCTCTCTCTCTCTCTCTCTCTCTCAACATGCACACAGAGAAGAGGCCATGTGGGGACACAGTAAGAAGGCAACTCTGTAAATCAGGAAGAAAAGTCTCACCAGAAACCAACCTTGTGGCCACCTTAATGTTAGACTTCCAGCCCCCTAGAATTGTGAGAAAATAAATTTCTGTTGTTTAAGCCCTCTAATTTGTGGTATTCTGTTACGGCAGCCTGAGCAGACTAAGACAGATTTTGAAATATGCATTAGTCAAGGTGCCCCAGAGAAATAGAACCAACAGGATACGTGTACATATACAGAGAAGTAAATTTATTATAAGGAATTGGTTCATACAATTATGGAGGCTTGAAATCTAAAATCATAAGTGTGGACCAACAGATTGGAGACCCAGGACAACCAATGGTACAGAAGTTTGAAGGTAATCTGATAATGAAGTACCTCTTGTTCAGGGAGGCCAGCCTTTTTGTTCTATTCAGGCCTTCAACAGATGGGATGAATCCCACCTACATTATGGAGGGCAATCTGCTTACCCAAAGTTCACTGATTTAAATGTTAATCTTATCCAAAAATATCTTCCAAGTTGACACATAAAAATTAACCATCACACCTTTCAAAGGCATTCCAAATTGTGCTGAAATCAAGATATGTCTAAATTTACTGCACTGCCTTTCAATTTGTAATATCTCTTTTCAGTTTTGAAATATTATCATTTCTATAAAAACCCTGAGACATACAATATATGTCTTGTTTCACTTGGTTTGTCATGTTTTTTTATCATATGTAGTTGCCTGAAATGGTATCCTTTTGACAGTTAGTTAGGAGCTTTCCTCCCACATTTATTTGAATAGCTTATTTTTTTTCTTTTTACTGTTATAAAAAGCATTATCCATAAAAAATAGGTATTAATGAAATAGGCATATAGCATGATTCAGATGTTATGTGTGCTGGGCACTTTAGCATTTAACCTCAGTGCTATTAGAAATTGGTACTCTTAGGGTGCCTGGGTGGCGCAGTCAGTTAAGTATCTGACTTCAGCTCAGGTCATGATCTCATGGTTTGTGAGTTCAAGCCCCGCATTGGGCTCTGTGCTGATAGCTCGGAGCCTGGAGCCTGCTTTGGATTCTGTGTCTCCCTCTCTCTCTGCCCCTCCCCTGTTTGCACTGTTTCTATCTCTCTCAAAAATAAAAAATAAACAATAAAAAAAATTTTTTTAAAGGAATTGGTACTCTCCAAATAGGATTTCATTTTCTGTGACATGATATGGAATTAAAATAGTTTAGTGATAATAATTTTAGCATCCCAGAAATCAACTCTAATACGCAGCATGATATATTTCTTTTTGAAACAGAATCACATTCATGAAGAAGTCCCTCTGACAAGGAAGAATTTAATAGTCAAGACAGACGTGTTATTTCAGCTATTTGGTTATTATAAAACTATTAATATGTTATATTTTTTATCCTGCCAGAGAATTATGATTAATCAAGCTATTTCATTGTCTTTAATGGGCTTTAGCATCATGATATTTGTTGTCCAAAAATTGGGTCATTTGTAGCCTTAGTTATTGTTTACCAGTTTTATGCCTGCTATGTTTGTATGCCAGTAGCCATGTTTACAGTTTTTTTTCTGAGGGAGATAATATTCTAACCCTTTATTTAATTATTATCAGTTTAAGATTGTCAGTCTTACCTGGGAGAATCATATTCTTACTTTCTTAAACTTGTGCCATTTTGTCCAACTGAAAGGATTTACTCAGTTTCACTTGAAGATTCAAAGATTTTGATAAAAAGTATTGTCATCTTGGGCTGCTATAATGAAATATCATAATCTTTGTACTTAAACAATAGAAATTTACAGACATATCTTGAACATATTGTGAGTTCAATTTCAGACCACCACAATTAACCAAATATTGCAATAAAGTGAACCAAATGAATTTTTTTGGTTTCCCAGTGCATATAAAAGTTATGTTTATATTATATTGTAGCTTATTAAATGTGCAACAGATTTATGTCTAAAAATAAGATATATATAACTTAATTTAAAATATTGCTAAAATATGCTAACCATTATCTGAGCTTTCAGTCAGTTGTAATCTTTTTGCTGGTGGAGGATCTGACCTTGATATCGATAGCTGATGACTGATCAAGGTGGTGGTTCCTGAATGTTGGGGTGGCTGAAACAATTTCTTAAAAGAAAAGCAACAATAAATTTTGGCACGTTGATTGGATCTTTCACAAACTTTTTCTCTATAATGTACAGTGCTGTTTGATTGCATGTTGCCCACAATAGAACTTCTTTCATAATTAGAGTTAGTCCTCTCAAACCCTGCTGCTGCTGTATCAACTGAGTTTATATAATATTCTAAATCCATTGTTGTTATTTTAAGAATCTTCACAGTATCTTCACCAGGAGTAGATTCTATCTCAAGAAACCACTTTCTTGGTGTATTGATAAGAAGCAAGAGATCCATTAAAGTTTTATTATGGAATTTCAGCAATTTAGTTACACTTTTAAGCCCCACTTTTAATTCTAGTCTTCTTGCTATTTCTACCACATCTACAGCCACCTTTCCCATTGAAGTCTTGAATCCCTCAAAGTCATCCATAAGGGTTGGAATCAACTTCTTTGAAACTCCTGTTCTTGTTGATATTTTGGTCTCTTCCCATGAATCACATGTTCTTAATGGCATGTAGAATGGTGAATTCTTTCCATGTTTTCAATTTATGTTGCCCAGACCCATCAGAGGAATCACTATGTATGGCAGCTATAGCCTTACGAAATGTATCTCTTAAATAATAAAAGTTGAAATGACTCCTTGATCCATGGACTGCAGAATAGATGTTGTGTTAGCAGGCATGAAAACAATACTAATCTCATTGTCCATCTCCATCAGAGCTTTTGGGTAATGAAATACATTGCCAATGAGCAGTGATATTTTGAAAGAATTTTTTTTTCTGAGCAGTGGATTTTAACAGTGAGATTAAAATATTCAGAAAACCATGTTGTCAACAGATGAGCTGTCATTCAGACTCTGTTGTTCCATTTATAGAGCACAGGCAGGCAGAGTAGATTGAGCATAATTCTGAAGGGCCCTAGGATTTTCAGGATGGCAAATGGGCATTGGCTTCAACTTAAAGTCACCAGCTGCCTTAGCCCCTAACAAGAGAGTCAGCCTGTCCTTTGAATCTTTGAAGCCAGGCTTTGACTTTTCCTCTCTAGCTATGAAAGTCCTAGGTGGCATCTTCTTTTAATGAAAGCTGTTTTGTATACATTAAAACTGTATTGCTTAGTGAGCCACCTTTATTAGTTATCTTAACTAGATCTTCTGGATAACTTACTGCAACGAATTACATCGTCACTTACTGTTTCACCTTGTACTTTTCTGTTAAGGAGAGAATTTCCTTGCTTAAACTTCATGAATCAACCTCTGCTGGCTTCAGAGTTTTCTTCTGCAGCTTCCTATCTCAGCCTTCACTGAATTGAAGAGAATTAGGGCTTTGCTCTGGATTAGGCTTTGACTTTGGGAAATGTTTTGGTTTGGCTGGCTTGATCTTCTATCCAGACTCCCAAAACATTTTCCACATTCTCTTTAAATCTTTTGTGCTTTCTTTTCATTCACTGGAGTAGCACTTTTAATTTCCTTCAAGAATTTTTCCTTTGCATTCACAACTTGACTGCTTGGCACAAGAGGCCTGGCTTTCAGCCAATCTTGACTTTCCACATGCCTTCCTCACTAAGCTTAATCTTTTCTAGCTTTTGATTTAAAGTGATAGACTTATAAGTTTTCCTTTCACTTGAACACTTGGAAGTCACCGTAGGGTTAATAGTAGACCTAATTTGAATATTTTTTGTTGTTGTTCTTTAGATAGGGAGGCCTGAGGAGAGGGAGAGAGATGGAGAAACAACCTACTGGAGGAGCAGTCAGACTATACACAACGTTTATCAATTAAGTTTTCCTTCTTGTATTGGTGTGGTTCATGGTGCCCCCAAACGATAACAATAGTCACACCAGAGATCACTATAACAAATATAATAATAATGAAGAAGTTTTAAATATTGCCAGAATTACCAAAATGTGACCCAGAGACATGAAATGAGCAAATGCTACTGGAAAAACAGTGCCAATAGACGTGCTTGATGCAGGTTTGCCACAAACCTTCAGTTTGTAAACAACGCAGTATCTGTGAAGTGTGATAAAGCAAAGTGAAATAAAATGAGGAATGCCTGTATTTCTCACAGTTCTGGATATTGAAAGTCTGAGATCATGGTATCAGCATGACTGGGTTCTGGTGAGAGGCCTCTTCTGGGTTTCAGATGGCCAAATTCTCACTATGTGTTCCCATGGGGGAAAAAGAGTGAGATAGCTCTCTCGCCTCTTTTTATAAGGGCAGTAATCACACTCAAGAGGGTTCTGGGGTGCCTGGATGGCTCAGTCAGTTAAGCATCCAACTTCAGTTCAGGTCATGATCTTATGGTCTGTGGGTTAGAACCCCACATTGGGCTCTGTGCTGACAGCTCAGAGCCTGGAGCCTGCCTCAGATTCTGCATCTCCCTCTCTCTCTGACCCTCCTCCACTCATACTCTGTTTCTCTGTCTCTCTCTCTCTCTCAAAAGTAAATAAACATTAAAAAAAAAAAAAGAGGGTTCCATCTTCATGACCTAATTGCCTTCAAAGGGCCTTACCTCCAATACCATTATATTGGGGATTAGACTTCAACATACAGATTTTGGGGGGACACATTCAATCCATCACATGAGTGAATTCTGTACTCTTGATATGGTTTTTGCCCCCCAGTATGAGTTTTAATTGGCCTTTATTGCTACAGGCCTTCTCGTTTTATTTCACTTGTGAAAGATAAGAAGCTTGTATCCTTCCTTTCAGAAAATATTGGAATATTTCAAGTATCTTGTTTCCTTTTATTCCTGAAAACGGCCAAATTATTTCTTTGCTCATATTTCTTGTATGACCTTATATATGTGAACCAAGTCACACTAATAATATTGCCTCCTAATCTCTTTATCTAAAACCATAAACTAGGGGTGCCTGACAGGCTCAGTTGGTAGAGCATGTGACTTGATCTCAGAGTCATGAGTTCAAGTCCCACATTGGTCCCAGAGCTTACTTAACACACACACACACACACACACACACACACACACACACAACACACACTACATTACATGCCTTCCAGGTTATTAAAGGTGACACTCTTGCATAGAATATTATGGATTGTCATCTTTCCAGACTCCTATAGAAATGTTCTTAGTACCTATTACTCAAGCACCAAATTAGTGACATGGCATTTAGTAGTTTTTTTTAATAGAACCCTATTTCTGGCACCAATTTCTTCATCAATCAGTGTAGCAAAGTTATGCTGTGATAACAAATGATCCAAATATCTTAATGATCTACTGAAAAATGTATGTCTTGTCATGTTACATATTTATTTTGGGTCAACTGCACATATTATTCATTTCAGGACTCAGATTGATAGAACTGACCCATAGCTGGGACTTGCATGTTGATCTCATAGCAGAAAAATAAGAGAGAAGGTAATGAATAAGACTACAGACCTTACAGCTTTGGTTTAGAAGCAGCACAGGTCACTTCCATTCATGTTCAACAGATCAAAGCAAGTCATATGGCCATACCTCATGCTTTTGGGGCAAGAATGTATTATCCTCCCATAAAAAATGTATTTTATGAGACGGACTCTGTTGGGAGCAAAAACAAAGGTTTTACAGCATAGCACAATATTCCCTGAGTAGTTTTAAATGTTTATTTATTTTTGATTGAGAGCAGAGCGAGTGCTAGTGGGGGAGGGGCAGAGAGAGAGACAGAGAGAGAGAGAGAGAGAGAGACGGAGGATCCAAAGCGGACTCTGTGCTGACAGCAGAGATCCCAATGCTGGGCTCAAACTCATGAACCATGAGATCATGAGCTGAGCTGAAGTCAGACACTTCACCTACTGAGCCACCCACGTGCCCCTCCACACATAATTTTTTTAATATTGATAATATCTAATACTTGGTTAGCATTTACTATGTGCTAAGCATTGTTCTGAGCACCTTACCTGTGTAGTCAAACAATTTTTATAACAACATCATTATGTAGGAAATAGTGTTTGCCGGAAGCCAGTTTCTGGACTCACAAAGCTGAGAAAATTCTCCTTGTGAGGTAAGGCGGGTTTTGCAAGGCTCCCACTGTCAGATGGCGACTGTCCTCTACCACTCTGCCATTTGTTTGTCTATCACTCCGCCATTTCTGCTTGAGCAACGCGACCCCCACGACACATTGCCAACTGGCATCGAGTGAATTGCCTTCTTATGCTAAAAATATGCTAAATTGTACCTTGTGACGGAGATTATAGAAATTTCTTCTTTTGTGTTTATGGGAGCAAATATTACATTTCCTAAGAAACCTGTGTTTCTTCCCCCTCAAGAAAACAGGCTATTGAACCCTGCTCACAAAGGACTAACCTTTGCCCTTACTATGCTAAAGACATTGCCTTGTATTTGAATGCTGAGGAGCCTTCCTTCCCCGTGTGATAAGCATCTAAGTCACCTACCTCAATCACTATTGATAAAGATTATGCATGAGTCTTCTACCAACCTATGTTCTGGGAAAGTTTTACATACCAATGAATTTGTCATCAGGAATCATTGTCTAAGGCAATTGCCACTCCTGTTTTGTAGCCCATACATTTTTTTTCAATAAAAAAGGCTGACTCTCTGGTCCGTGCAGAGATGCCTGCTTGCAGGGCTGAGATGCCGGCCAACGGTGCAGAGATGCCTGACTGGAGGGCAGAGATGCCTGCCTGCTGATCAGAAAGAACCTCATTTCCTTCCCCTTTCACTGATTCCCATCTCTCTCGTGCTGACACCTTCCATCCTTCGGGGGAACCCTGGACCTGCTGGAGCTGGACTCTGGCAAGTGTTATCCCCATTTTACAGATGAAAGGATTGAGGACAAAGAGTTGCAAGGTTATTTATGTGAAAAGTCATATGACTTGCCACGCTCCTATTGGAACTAGGATATCTAGGGTGAGAGTCTGAGCTCAACCAATGTAGAATATTGGCCCTTGTTTCACCTGTTTATATAAGTCATACACACACATTTATAGGTCTATTTTAATACAATTTTATAATAAAGATATTATAATTTTACAAATATTTCATCAAGTGTATTTTTTCTTATGACTTTTCATATTTTCACTTGTAGGTCAAAGGTGTCTTATCTGACCACAGAAATTATTTAGAAAAAAGTTTACCAAAGTATCCTACTGTTCATAAATAAGTATGGCCCACTGATCTGCCAGTAAAGGGTTCCAGAATTGTGTTATAAACCTGAATTCAGTTTTGTTTCATACTTTTTGTCATCATAGATGAAGGACTTGATATGAATGGGGAGAAAAGGAGGTTTCAAATATCTATTAAGTCCACGAATAATGTGTTCATGCCCAACTTCTATTGTATAGTTTCTCAGGAGACATTATGCTATAATTTTATTATCTTTAAACATCAGGTTCTCTGCATGATGGGTAAGGGGAATGAGTAAGATGCTTAAATAGCAGCATTTGTGAGATATCTAGAAGAATTTATAGTAGGGAATGCAGATATAGTTTATTTTAACATCATCTTTGAGTAGGTTAAGAAAATTCTGTTTAAATGTTTTACTAAGTGACTTCATTAAGTCCAAGTCTCTTGACAACTAATTCCTTCTAAGAGATCCAGCTAGTCAAACGCTTACTGACTCATAAGAGTGTACATTCTTACATATGTTTCTAGACAGCTGAATACATTTACATTGAAGAGGGTATGTGTATGTAGAAGAAACACTGCTGATTTATTCAGAAAGTGCAAGTACTCTTATTCAAAACAGACGCGCATTGAGTAGCTGCCAGTTAGGCACTGTACTAATATCTCATTCATGAATTACAACTGGTTTAATGGAAGCACAGGAATTGAATAAACTGAAAAGTTTGTTTAGGATAATTAAATCATAATTATGAAGATATTCACATGTTCTAAAATCCACACAGCTGTTTACGGGGACAAACCTCAGGATATATGTGAAATACGCACCTGTTTTAAAGTGGCTGTTTCGAGAGGCACTAATTGAGCTGAAAATAAACTATGGCCGCCAAGAAAATACATTATCCTAGAAGTGTTGGAGATCAGTATATTTAATCTAGAATTACTCTAAAATTCATGTCAATATGGCTACATTTTATATAGTCATGAAGATAATAATATTCTATATTGCCTTAGGAACTTTTTCATCACAAAAATCCTAGCTTAATCATGATTTATGTACAGAACCTTTGCTAATGATTTTAGACATTTTATTTTACAGAAAAATGCTTTTGCATGTTCCATAGTGATATATGTGTATATATTTTTTCTTTTTATTTCTCTCTCCGTAGTAAAAATTGTTTCACTATTTTGACTTCTGCTACACTTTATCTAATTTTAGACGTTTTTGGTATTTTATCTATTTATGTTTTCAAATTAGATCTTATTTACTTTAATGGAATATAGAAAACTTCAAAAGATTGATGCTTGAAAGGCAAGAAATATGGAGAATAGATCATACTTCAAACTACTTCATAGTGTTCTTTTAACACGCATAACCATTGGAAAACACAAGTGTTTAGGAGTCCTACTCAAGATACAAATACATCTAAGAGGCATATAATTTTGGACAAGATACTCAACTTTTGTAGATTTCTACCTAACTTGGCAGGAAGAATAAGTAGGAAAAAATATATATTGAATACCTATAACTTGATGCCCAGAGATTATTAGGTTTGCAATAAATGTTTTTAAAGACATTTTTAAACTTTTTAAAAAATATTTATTTATTTTTGAGAGAGAGAGAAACAGAGACAGAGACAGAGTGCAAGCAGGGGAGGGGAAGAGACAAGGAGACACAAAATCAGAAGCAGGCTCCTGGCTCTGAGCTGTCAATACAGAGCCTGTTGCAGCGTTCGAACTCACGGACTATGAGATCATGACTTGAACTGAAGTCAGAATCTTAACTGACAGAGCCACACAGGTATCCCTATAAAGGTTGGTTTTATTTCCTAAAACTGCTTGTCTAATTCAGTGACTTGAAAAGCCAATAAAAAACAAAAAACAAAAACAACTACTTTTTGAAAACAGCAAATGAAATCTTATGTGAACTCCTACATACAAAACATATGAGCGCATGTGCTATAGTTGAAGTGGTGGCAGGAGCAGAGACAGCCCTGTCATGGAGATAAATTATCATGGATATAAATTAATCAATTTACAAAATATTTAGGTACATCTCAAATGAGTAGTGGAATTTTAGAAATATTGAGATTTTATTTTATCTAACAAACGTTCTTTTATATCTCACAGGATATATTACTAGCTTGGTGATTTCATTAAGTTATGTGGCTTTAAAACTATCTGGTAACCACTTAGGAATTTATTCGTTCAGTTCAAACCATCCTCCTAAATTTTGGTCTCATATATATAACTGTCTTTCCACATCTATATTTGAATGTCAATATATATGTCAAAATTATCCCAAATTGCCTTTCTTTATCTCAAATGATGACAAGGAACTTAATTTTTATTTCCCCCAAAGCAGAACCTGACACATGGATTAAGGCAAAGGAATTACATTTGAGAGGTTATTGTAGAAGAAGGAGAGAGAAATGAGACGAGTAAGTCAAGACAGGAAGATGAGTCAATATAAGAGTGTGTTATTGAGGTCACTGTTGTAGATAATGGGGCTCAATTCTACGAGGATCTTTCTGAGAAGCTATCAGAATGCCTTCAGAAATTTTCCATTTCAAGGATGGGATAATGAAGTATTTATATACTAGCTCCTGCCTCCCATTATCGAGGGTAGCCCTAGAAGTATTAATTCTCCCCTTTTGCATTTACAAACAAGTTAAGTGGGCTCTTGTAGTTTCAGAAAAGACCTTTGGAGAAACAGAAAGCTACACTGTGTACTGTTGAGGAGGAAAAGGTCACTTGTATGCTACTGTCAACCATAAGCCTGAATCAGAGGTTGGCCAAGGAGCTGCAATATGTGATATTGGGAACATTTGGAACATTCTACCCTGATTTTCTCCACTGAGTTTTCAAAGTGATGGCTGGAATAACCTTTTTGCACCACCAGCACTGAAGACAGATGATAAGTGACTGAAATCCACCAGGTAAGTCATCCCACCAATCTGGTTTTTGGGTGCTAACTCTTTGGTGGATATTCTCTGGTGGGCCCTGACATCAGAGGCCCTGACAAATCTTCATGCTTTCCGTCCAATTAAAAAGAGGAAGGGTATGGAGCCCCTGGGTGGTTCAGTCACTTAAGCATCTGACTTTGACTCAAGTCAAGATCTCGCGGTCCTTGGATTTGAGCCCCGTCAGGCTCTGTGCTAACAGCTCAGAGCCTAAAGCCCGCTTTGGATTCTGTGCCTCCCACTCTCTCTGCCCTTTTCCTGCTCACACTCAGAGTCTCTGTGTCTCTTTCAAAAATAAATAAGCATTAAAAAAAGCTTTAAAAATTTTTAAAAATTAAAAAAAAAGAGTAAGGGTAAAATCTGATGATTTACAAATCAACCAGAGTAAGAGGACTAGAAGGCTTTATTCAGGAGATGATACTTAGAATGGGCCTATTAAGTAGGTTTAGAGGGGAAAAAATAGAGGCCTAGGGCATATGTTGAGCTTAAAAAAAATGAAAGATCTGAAATTGGCAAAATATATATGAGGCAGAGTTGAGACATCTTGAATACAGAAGAAGGAAATCAACTTTGATAATATTCCATTATAGAAATACATGCAAATACCAAAAATTGGTTTTGTGCTAGTTTTTATTTGAATTTTCTAAAGAATAGTATATTAAAATATTTTAAATATATATAAATTTTCCTTCCCCTGTGTGTCCCCAGTCTGCCTGGTACTTCCTTCTGTATTAGGAACCATATCTTTTAATTTCTGGTATATGCCTCCACTTTTTTTCATATAAATAAAACAAGCAAAATAGCTATAATTTTCTCTTCATTTTACACAAAAGTTTAATATTAGACATAGATTTGCACCTACTTATTTTTTACTTAACTGTATCTTGGAGAATTTTTATATCCCTTCCTTCTCTACCTCTTGTATATAGTTAATAGTGTTTTCTTTCTTACCTTTGTCGTATTAAAGGTACTTTTATTTCTACATGATTTATCAAGTTTAAATGGTATCTTTTGATTCTCCGAAATTCAACAAATTTACTCTACTTACCCCCTTTTTCTCCTTTCTACCAGATTTTGTTACTTTTTGTCAACTTTTGGGCAGTGTGTTGCATAAGCATTCATTATCTGTTCTGTTACACTAATCTCTTGCCTCTTGGTTCTTCTGTAAAATATATTAAATTCTCATCCCAGACCTTTGCATTAGTTTTGCAATTATTTCTTGCAATTCATCCTCTGGAAGTTTCTTCAATAAGGATACCAGGAGAAAATATTTTCTGCATTCTTATACTTTCAAAACTGTTTGTAATCTTCTTACTTTAAAGTGAGCTTGGGGGTGCCTGGGTGGCTCAGTCATCTTGGTTTCAGCTCAGGTCATAATCTCATGGTTTGTGGGTTGGAGCCCCACTTTGGGCTCCCTGCTGCAAGTGCAGAACCTGCTTAGGATTCTCTCTCTCTTCCTCTCTCTGCCCCTCTCCCACTCTCACTCAAAATAAATAATTTTAAAAAAGAATAGAAAGTGAGTTTGGCTGTATATAAAAACCTTGGATCATAATTTCTTTATTTCCTTATAGTGAAGGTATATTACTCTAATAAACCATTTTTCTCCACAGCCTGATTTTTTCCATCTTAGATGATTTTTTGTCTCGCTGCCCAACATTTTTATTGTTATTCTCGTGGTCTATTTCCTCTGGTGCACAAATGTGCCTTCTCAATTGGTAAATTCAAGTTCTTCTTTTATTTCAGTTAAGTTTTAAAATTTGAACCTTCAAATATGTGTCTTGTTCAGGAAGTCAGGTAATGTATATTTTTAATCTTTGCTTATTTTCTATATCTGCTATTTCCCATTTAGTCTTTTGTGGCTCTTTGTTTTCACTTTTTTAAAAATTTATTTCTCTCTTTTCCATTGTCTGTGACCCTGACAGTGTTTTCAACTGTCTATTCTAACTCACTCTCCTTTGAATATCATCTTTATTTCTACAATGAGTGTGTTTTCTTCTACTTCTTCCTTGAGTTTCACCTGTTTGCCTCCTCCTATTTTGACTGATCCTATTGACTTCACAACTCTTCCCTAAGCTTTTTCAATGTTAGCTTTCTTTTCAGAGAAAATTATTTCATTTTGATTTTGAGTCTGAAAATGTAGTAATTTTCATCTCCTCCAACAGCAACCTTTTTTCTGGTAAATGTCCCTCATCTATTGTTAAGTTCTGGGATATACTGAACCTCTCTGAGATTCTTCTCTATACTTCCTCTTGCATATGTTTGCCTGACCTCAGCTGTTTTGGCAGCCCTTCATAGAAAATAATGTGTGTATGTATACATACGTATATACATACCTATACACTTAGTTCTGTGGAAAATGTAGTTTGCAAATTTTCTTTCATTATCTTGTGGATTTTTCAATCATTTCAGGAGTAAAAGAATAAACTACCTTGTGCAGCCATGTTCTTGCTGCATGTCCCAAATTTTTATTTCTCTTTAACGATTTCTGAATTCTGATATGAAAATGTGGCTTTCCCAATGAGTTCAATAGAATGGTAATTAAATCATAAATATCACGAAAAACTACCGTCATGAGTGATCTGTTCATTACACTAGGCAACATCAGAGTAAGAGACTATCTATGTATAGGACATTTTAAATGCTATTTTTCATATTTTAAGTATAACAGTTAGCCATGCTGAGGACTAATGGAACAATGTCCATATCTTAGAAATGCAAATTTTTCATACATTTTTCTTAATGAGAATGGTAAAAATGATTAATTGCTTGTTCTGATTCACAAAGAAGCCTAGAGGACCAAAATAGCCAATTTCATTATTTCAATGATTGTTTACACTGATGAAGCCTCTGTATGAATTCCAGTTGTTGACCATATGTGCAGTGATCTTTATAAACAAAATACTTTTCTTCACAGCTACTTAAAAATATGTACAACATATGCAACCAAGACCTTTTTTGTCAGTGTGAGGAGCTATCAACACCAGTTATCTTCAGCGTTTTTCTAAAAAAAAAAAAATCCGATTATGGCATTAAATACAGGAGAGGCAAAGGCAATGAAATCTGCTCTGCTCTGGAACTCCTGACTTGTTTGTGCACAACAGTCATCTGCTACATGACTGGAATACCAGCCAACCACAAACATTATTTTTTAATTAGCAAGTGATCCAACTACTGGAGTTGGAAAAATATTTGGTACATCCAAGTATGAGATTGCTCAAAGTTCAATGAGAAAGAGAAAATGAGTCAATAATTTCATAAATGATCACTTTTCCCTTGATTTTGTATTGTCTTACACCTGCCTTAATGTTGAGATCCTTCTTACACGTGGTTGTAGTTTACATTCAAATGAATTAGCCAAAGTAGCCAAGAACTTGCATTCTTTTGCTTCCTTAGCCTTTCTCTATTTAGTGGGGAAAAAAAAAGAAAAACAACAGTTAGATGCTAAAAGAGGATGGTTAAAAAGAACTTTTGACCAAAAAGGGTAGCAGATGTCATGCAGTCTCCAAAGCTGTTTAATTTTTTTTCAACTGACTTCAATTAATTAACTTTCCTGAGAGAAGATCTGCTAAATATCCTGAAATCAAGTGAAAACCACTTGTGAGAAAGAGGTAAATTATACGAAATGACACTGGAACATAGTAGAGTGGGAAAGTCATTCAAAAGCCTGGGAGATGTTGAAAAATATTGATAAATTATTGCAAAATAATACATGTTTATGAAGGAAGCTTTTGTGGAGAAAGTATTAGTCTTAATCACAGGAGACATGACTATACTAGTTTGTGGCTATTTTTTCCAATGTACTTAATGATTTATGAAGTTACATATAGCATATCTGTATTCTTCAGCTGGAGTTATTTATTTTATTACTGTTAAGTTTTGAGGAATAAGCATAAAAGGGAGACATTTTCTCCTTCTCAGTCTAACAAACACATCATAGATAAACATCTAATAATTATATGCTTGTGATAAAAGGAAATGGTAGTGGACAGGGCAGTGAAGGGAGAAAAATATTTATTTTTATATGAAAAGCATATTAGTAGACTTTGCATATAGTATCTCATTACATTGACAATATATAAAGTTTAAAATTGGATCAGCTGTATAGCCCCAGATGTATCATCCCTCACTTTCCTGTAAAATACCTATAAAATCACAAAGAAAAAGATACAAGTTTGCTAAGTGAAATAAGCCAGACACAGACAGAAAGATGCTGCATGATCTCACTTACATGTGGAATCTAAAAAAAAATCAAATTCATAAAGAAGAAGAGAGTTGAATGGGGTTGCCAAGAGTGGAGTGGTGGGGGAAATAGGGAGATGTTAGTTAAAGTGTACAAAGTTGCAGTTATGCAGGATGAATAAAGTCTAGAAAATTAATGTATAACATGGTTACTGTATTTAATATTATATAGTATACTAGAAATTTGCTGAGAGAGTAGATCTCAGGTATTTTCACCACAAAAGAAAACAAAAACAAACTATTAAACACCAAGATGATGGATGCCAGAAACTGGGTAACATATCCACTAACTATGAGGAGGACAAAACTAGGATAAAAACAATGCATCCTGATCTCATGGCACATCTGGATGTCTTCCCATGCAGTAGAGACCCACAGAAGAGAGAAAGACTCCATATTCCTAACACAGTCTTCCCCCACTGAATAAAAAACCTAGGGGACCCCTTTTAGTATCAGGTAGGTTCTAGTTGTTGAGAAGACAAGAATCTGTCTATAATCTGTATCTCCAGGTTCTTCTATTTGTTTCACATTCATACAGGAATGGCAACTCCAAGCAAATAATTGGACAGAAAGGAGAATATATGTCAATGGCATTGTGTAAACTTGATGGTCTTATAGTGAGAACATATGAAGAATATTGGTTGTCAAATAATACTATTATCTTTTTTTTTTTTAATTCAGAGTACCAGAGGGGTGCCTGGGTGACTTAGTCAGTTAAACATCTGACTCTTGATTTGGGCTCATGTCATGATCTCACAGTTTGTGGGTTTGAGTTCCACATTGGGCTCTACAGTGTGGAGCCTGGTTGGGATTCTCTCTCTTCCTCTCTCTCCCCCTCACCAGCTCACACTCTTTCTCTCTCAAATAAAAAAAAATGGAGTCCTGGAGAGTCAGGTATGGGGAGAGAAGGAAATTGTATACCTATAGGGTAGACCTCTCTGGTGAAAAAGAAACTATGACATTAACTTCCTCTTGTGTTGATCAGAGAAGGTCACCCTTCAACTAAGTCAAATTTGCTACCACTCCTACAGTGCAGTATATGTAAGATATTGTTCTAAATCCTTTATATATATTAACCAATTTATTTTTCCTAGAAGCCTTATGAGGGACATATTGTTATCATATTACCCAAACTTTGCAGATGAGAAACTGAAGCATAGAAAAGTAAAGTTCAAGGGTTCCTGGGTGGCTAAGTTGGTTGAGGGCCTGACTTCGGCTCAGGTCATGATTTCACAGCTCCTGAGTTCGAGCCATGCGTTGGGCGCTGTGTTGACAGCTCAGAGCCTGGAGCCTGCTTCAGATTCTGTATCTCTTTCTTTCTCTGCCCTCCCCCAACTCAACGCTCACTTTCTCTCTCTCTCAAAATATAAATAAACATAAAAAAGAAAAAAAAGAAAAGAAACGTTCATGAAACTAGTAAGTGGTAAAATTTGGATTTGAAACCAGGGAATCTGTTTCTAGTGTCTGGACTCCTAATCATCATGCAATACAGAAAGAGAGTCCCACACCAGACCTCCCTCAAAGATCCACCATTTTAAAATTTGTAAAGAAATAAACATCATTGAAATCAATTAAAAAATATGTGACAGAATATGAGAAAAAAATATCATCCTGATGAACCAGAGGAATAACCATCTCAGAAAATTATTTCCTGTGAAACCCAGAAGAAAATGTTAAATTATATGGAAGCTTTAATATCGAGTCCGAAGAGAGAAGAAAACCTAAAATCACTAAATGAGGACAAAAAAGAGAAAAACCAATAAGATGGAGTGAAAAGGGTGGTGGGAGATTAGAAAGTATTTTAAGAAAATCTAACTCGGTATCAGATTTAAATTCCACAGTTTATGGTATACTGATACTGTATACAATTTAATCAGTAATGAATAGAATAAATTTGTGTGTGTTTGCAAAAGACAGGAGTTGGAAATTGATGCTTCTAGAGAAAATATTAAAACAACTGAAAAAGAAACAATAATCAAAGTTACGTATTAGAGAATGTTTTATGAGGTGGGAAAAATACTTGACTACTGAAAGAGTTCTCCGTGTTTTATACACAATAAAATATACTAATGCTAGATTCTTAAAATAAATGTAAAATATGTTTGCCTTTTTGTGAGCTCAAATAGTTAAGTACTAAAAAGAATTCTCAATTTTTCATCAATTAAGGACTCATCCCTAAAATCATATGGACCCTGGACCCAGGGCCAAGATGATGGAAGTTCTTCGACAATATTTTCCATTTATTTTATGTTTTGAGCAGTCTATTTTTCCTTGCCCAATGTTGGTCACTCATATATTCTGGAGAAACATAAAGGCAATCTCAAATCTCCAAGTTTATGGCTTATTTATTATGCACTCTAATATATTTTTATAATATATTCTTTATATTTGTGATCATATACCCTTTCTCGTTCCTGAAGTTATGTTTTACTTCTGTCTTTTCATCTGCCAGCCATTCCAGAGACTTGTTTATGTCAGAGGTCTTTTCAAAGAACCAGCTTTTAAATACAATTAGTAATCCCACTGTATTCCTGCTTTCTTGTCTTTCAGCTTCTGCTCTTATTTTTATTATTTCCTCATGGGTTTCTTAAGCGTGGCTTTTGTGGGGTGGGGTGAGTTTACTAATTTCTTGAGTTGAATATTGAATTTGTTTTCATTCTTTCTTGATTAATATGAAGAGCATTTAAGGCTACATTTTTTTTCTCTTGGGCTGAATCCCATAACTTGTAGTACAGTTATAATATGTAACTAGTCTGCAATTGCAATCTTTAGTTTCTCACTGACACAGGACTTATATAAGATAGTGTTATTAAATTTCCAAATGGATAAATACTCTGGATGCTTTTTTTTTTTCTTTTAGCTCTTCCTATTCTTTCCTAATTTTATTTCACTGTAGATGGACAATGTAGCTTATATAATTTATATTTCTGGGAATTCTGAAAGATATACTTTCTGACCTAATGTATACTCAGTGTTAAAGTTTCCATGAAAATTGAAGAAGGTGTGTTTTTTGAGGAGTCAAAACATAACATATGAAGCATTGTATCAGTTTTATTTATTATTCCATTAATTTTCCATGCATTCTGTGTAATGGATATCCTTTCTAACAGTTGAGCAAAATTAACTCCTAATTTTCTGTTTTCTAACTTCTGGTATCTTTCCCAAACAGCTTGATTAAGTAACCACTCTACAGTGCACATTCAAAAATCAAACATCCACCCACAGGTAGATTCCCCTATTGTTAACATCTTGCATGGCCGTGTAGCAAATTATATTTGCTATAATTAAATATTGATAAATTATTATTTTTTAAGTTTTTATATATTTATTATTTTGAGAGAGAGAAAGGGAGAAAGTATGAGCGGGGAAGGGGCAGGGAGAGGGAGAGAGAGAATCCCAAACAGGCTCTGCACTGTCAGCACAGAGCTCATCGTGGGGCTCAAACCCATGAATGGCAAGATCACGACCTGAGCCAAAATCAAGAGCCAGATGCTTAACTAACTGAGCCCCCCAGGTGCCTCTGATACATTATTATTAACTAAAGCCCATAGTTTACATTAAGATTCATTCTTTGTTTTGTACAGTTATATGGGTTTTGATAAATGGTCATGTATTGACCATTACTGTATCACACAGAGTCACCTCATTGCACTAAAAATTTTCTCTGCTCCACCTGTTCTCACATAATAAGACTCTGTTAGGCTTTGTAAGAAATTGTCAAACTGCTGTCAAAGTGGCTGTACTATTTTGCATTCCCATCAGCAATGAATGAGAGTTCCTGTTCACATCATTGTCACCATTTGGTGTTAGTGTTCCTGATTTTGACCATTCTAATAGGTGTGTAGTGGTATCCCGTTTTAATTTTCAATTGCCTGATGACATAGAAGGTTGATCATCTTTGCATATGCCTATTTTCCATCTGTGTAGCATGTACTTCTTCAGTGAGATGTCTGCTCAGGTCTTCTGCCCATTTTAAATGGCTTGTTAATTTTCTTATTCTTGAGTTTTAAGAGTTCTTTGCATATTTTGGATATAAGTTCTTTATTGTGTATGTGTTTTGCATATACTTTCCTCAAGTTTGTGGCTTTTTGTTTTTTCACATTTAAAAAATAATTTTGTTGGGTCACCTGGGTAGCTCAGTCAGTTGGCATCTGACTCTTGATTTCTGCTCAGGTCATGATCTCACAGTTCCTGAATTTGAGCTGGGCATAGCGTTGGCCTCCGGACTAGCAGTGTGGAGTCTGTTTGGGATTCACTCTCTCTCCCTCTCCCTCTCTGCCCCTTCCCTGCTCACACGTGCTCTCTTTCTCTTTCTCAAGAATAAATATTTTTTTTAAACTTAAAATAATTTTATTGAAGCCGGCAGTCCCTTATCAACCAAGAGACACTTGTTGATTTATCATCTCAAGGTAGCTGACATTTCTGCATTGAAAAATCAAGACACCCTGTTTTTATATGGAATGCAAATAGTTGTGGTATTCTGTTAATGTTAATAATAGCGTAACAATAGTGACAACAATAAAAGCAGTTGGCGTTTTTCTATTGTGCCAGGCACTATGCTGAGTGCTTCACATACATCATCTCATCTACTCCTCATAACAACTTGCTGTAGTAGTTACTACTATTATTTTTATTTAACAAGTGGCAACATTGTAACATGGAAAGATTCTGTAACTTTTCTATAACACAAGGCTTTTGGACTTCATAGCAGTTATCTGGGAAGGAGCTAAGTACCTCATACCCAAATTGCAGCCAATCAAAAGGCTCTAGACAGAGCAGGCAGAACTTTCCCCCTTTGTCTGAACTTTGAAAATTCAAAGTGGTTTTCTTCCTGAACAGGTGGGTGCTTAAATAAGGGTAAATATGGTTTCTAATCGTTCCTTAAATGTTGTTACATATTTTACATTCTCATTTAGATTTGAAACAAAAGGCTCTGAATAAATGGAAGATATTTGTTTAAATATAAAATGATAGAATTAAAAGAATTAGAAATTCCTAATTCTAAAAGGACTAAAGTATTATCAAAAGCCATTTAGATAATAGACTGAAGTCATTTAGATATTCAGGAAGTGAATATCCAACTCAAAAAGCATTTAACTGATTACAAAGAGAAGCTATTTAAAATACTTCCTTGGTTAGTTAATTTCATTTTTAAAATCTAGATAATCCAGATTACCTCAAAATTATGTAATTAGTAGTAAAAGTGAAAAAGGAATCCACAACAGCACACACAGTTTTGATGGTGTGTACAGCTGTCAGTGGCCAAAATGATTCAGAATCGTGTTAGCTTCCAAATTTGAAAAAAGCATGGGGCACCTGGGTAGCTCAGTCAGTTAAGTGTCCAACTTCAGCTCAGGTCATGATCTCATGGTCAGTGAGTTAGTCGGTGAGTTCGAGCCCCATGTCGGGCTCTGTGCTGACAGCTCACAGCCTGGAGCCTGCTTTGGATCCTGTGTCTCCCTCTCTCTCTGCCCCTCCCCTGTTCACACTCTGTCTCTCTCTCTCTCAAAAATAAACATTAAAAAAATTTTTTTTTAATTCTAAAAGATGAAAAAGAAAGAAGAAAAAGGCTTAAACTCCAAAATTGGTTGTGTAGAGGAAAGCATGATGAGTTAATAGATAAATGTAAATTATTATAATTAAGAAAAATAACCTGTGTTTATTTAATATACGTTCTTCTTTCCATGAGCAACTATTAGTGCAGTGGTGAAGAGCATGCTCTCTGGAGGAGGACAAGCTTTGGGTTTAAACATTTGTTTTTCCATTTAGAATTTATGTTGTCTTAGACAAGTCGTTTAATCTTTCTAACCTGTTTCCT
Source organism: Cryptoprocta ferox (assembly GCA_028646485.1). Taxonomy (NCBI): domain Eukaryota; kingdom Metazoa; phylum Chordata; class Mammalia; order Carnivora; family Eupleridae; genus Cryptoprocta; species Cryptoprocta ferox. Next base: position 107,787,554 of record CM053567.1, on the reverse strand, counting down.
GGTCACTAAAATGAGGCTAAAACTGTATCTATATTAGTGTAGTTATAAACATGAACTGGTCTAAAACATAGGAAATACAGTTAAAATAGTTCCTACCACATGGCAAATACCTCAGAATAGCAGCTATCATTAGGTGGTTCATTGACTTCCTGCATCACAGCTTCGAGTTTGTGGATCTTACTAAGAAAGGTGGTATTTCTCTCAAGCTGTCAAGTAGCTAAAATGTAAGAAAGGTATTGCAGTTCTAATGTTCAAACAAGTATACTTGAACTTTTGGTAGTTTTAAGAACTATCTTATATATATAAAAAAAAAGGTAGAGGCACTTGGGTGGCTCAGTCAGTTAAACATCTGACTCTTGGTTTCAGCTCAGGTCATGATCTAACAGGTCATGTGTTTGAGCCTCATGTTGGGCTCTGTGCTGTCAGCGAGGAGCCTGCTTGGGATTCTCTCTCTTTTCTCTCTCTCTTTCTCTCTCTCTCTCTCTCTCTCAAAATAAATAAATAAACATTTTTTAAAAGTAGACAAATGCTGATGGCATTGTTTTTTTTTTACTATTGAAACATATATGGTATAACTTTCATGAAAACTGATTTATCTATATATTATATAGATGTGTATGTTTTATTATTAATACAGCTATATCTTATGTGCAATTAAATTTGGCTAAATAATTATAAAAATATTCCTTAAATAATCTACATGGAACTTTATTGCTTAGTTATACTGGTTTTGCATACATTATCTGTAATTTATACAAGCATATAGTTGAGTAGCTATGATATCATCAGTTTCCAGATGAGAAAAATGAGGCACAGAAAAGTTAATGATTTACCAAAAATTACACATTTTAATTCTGATGGTGCTAGAAATTGCATACAGCTCTTTGATTCCAAAGCTTCTTATCTTTCTACTGTATTATTCGTATCTCACATATGAATATAAATTTTGTGTAAGAAAACTTTTGTATATATTTTCATGGAAGTAAAATGTGCACAACTTGTAAAAACTTCACTATGTAAAAATTTGCCAAGTTAAGGAAAGTCTCTAATTCATCCCTATCATTTGGTATCTTGCTTGTTAGGATATGTTGTATTGCCATTGGTATGGGATAAAACTGATCTTTGGGAAATTTCAGATATAAAGTAACATTGGAACAATATGTTGTAAAAAAAAAAAAGAGAACTACCTTTTTCAACTTGCCCTACTTTATTTAACAACTGATTCATTTAAAGATCTATTGGTTGCCTACATTATGGCATTCACCATTCTCTGTACTGTAGTAACAAGTATAAATAAGATACTGCCCTTCTACACTTCCAGTGTTTTCTGTGACATATATTCTATTGGATATTAAGTTAAAGTCCATTTTATTTGGAGGCTTTTACAGTTCCTCCTGAGATAATTAGCAGTTCTTTGGCAGAGGAAAGGAAGTAGTGTTGACATGGACAAAGATTACAAAATTAAGAAAGAGATTTAGCTACTTTAGAAATACTATGGTTGGTTATTTCACCTTATTTTCCAAAAGTTTTTGGGGTTTTTTTAGGACTTTTCTATTATTACTGAGTAGGATATGGTAATTTAAGATATTCTTCTTTCTTTTCTAACTAAATGGAAGAATTGTCATTTATTGACTTTTTACTTCTATGCCTTGTTGTTTCGAGAGAGCTCACTTTCAAAGTGTAATTTTGAAGAGATTATTAAGAGGTTCTCTGACAATCAGATTCTTAAGACTTCTTCCTCTCTTCTTTTCTATTTCTTTTGTCCAAGAATGCAGCAGTTGAATGAAATGCCAGAGGGATATGGCTCTTTCTGGGAGAAATATGGCATAGCATTTCTTAATTTTCAGAACTACAGGTATAGAGTTTTTCAGCCCTGTCTAAATCTGAACTTCTACTTCATGATGGCATTTGATCTATTACCAGGAACCAGAGGCCAGTTTTGAAAACTTAAAAGGATTTCATTTTAACTCTGGAACTTGATATTTTAAAAGCTGAAAGTGCCATAGATTTTAAAGTAATTGTCTCAGTGCTTCTAAGTCTTGGTATGAAGCTTAACTTACAGAGAATGCTGACTTGCCAAATGAGTCTCAAGCTACCTTGGTATTCTTTCAATTCTCAGTCCTTAGAATCCAGTCACAAGGCATACGTGAAAGGAATCCCTCCAAACTACTTCATGCTACAAAGAAAAATAATTTAGAGAATGCATGCCCAAAGTAATTTACATTTCTAAGGAAATTTGATCAACAACTTAGAGGAGAATTAAGGTCTTACAAAGAAATAAGATGATTGCAGTGATGTTATCAGAAAGTGATACTAAACATAGCTTATCCTCATTTGAATGGATCAGAATGGAAAAAGGTAACTGGGGAAATAAGACTCAAGAAGCAACTAGGGAACAGAGCAATGTTGGCCCCACAAACATTGCCTTCCTGAGGTTCTTAGTGACCTAAAACCAACAGAGATTGACTTTGTTGGGTTGGGGAACAAGAACAGCCCCTGAGTTAGCTGTAGAATGGGATTGCTCAGCTCTTTCACCCCAGCCAGGTAGCTGGATAGTCCTAAAGTCACAGGTGTGTGGAATTTCTTTACCAATAGTACTAAAAACCACTGCATGTCTCTTACACCTATTGCCAAGTGGTTTGTTGAATTAAAAAAATGTATAAACTTGCCTTTAAGTCTTGGTTTATAAGTTTATTAAATGTGTCACTCTTGGCAAATCACATAATCTCTCTGAGTTCCAATATCTTAATCTGTAAAATGGGCATTAATTCTTTACTTCATAGGTTTCTATGATGACCATGTGAGGCCAGGGCCTTGTGTCCTTCTTTGTAGCTCTGTCACTGGTACCTCATCTAGTGCTTGTCACAAAGTACATGCTCAATAAATATTTGCTGAATTAGTGAAATGAAAAGACAGCAAACAAAATAAAGCACTTGAGCATGATTTACAAGAGTTTAAAATCCTATACAAATGCTAATTATCATGATAAATTCTTCAACCAAAACTAATACATGAAATCATATTATTATTCTTTTGTCATTTTTAAATTGATTTGCTGTAATTTCTTATGTGAAAGGGTTCTTTTGAAAAGTCAAATATTTTCATTAAATTCCAGTCATCCGTCTACAAAAAATAATATGAAGGCCGTCATTGCTTCTGATTTGAGTGATGGTGTTGGTCAGGTGGGGGCAGGGAGACTTTTTCTCTCACGGCTTATTATATAACTAAATGTACTTCAATGACTATCTAGTTTCCGCAGAAGAATATGGCCTTGCACTGAGGCCAAATACTGAGTAAACATTATACACCAAGTCTTGCAGGACTAGAAATCTTCTCTGTTAATGATAGTTTTTGTTCTCAAAACAACATCACAAGGGAAGCTACCTGAACAGATCATCTGCTGATTTTTATTAAAAATCAAGGCTAAAAAAATCTTGGGTCCTTAATTAGTTATGTTCTCACATGCTATGTAAGCTATATTTAAAAAATTTAGTAATAGTCTTGTTTTATTTTCCCCTTTCCAATATCATTTAGGAATCGTATGTAGCCAAAGTCTTTTCAGCATGAAATTAATACTTGTGTACTGCTGAAAAATTTTGAAATACGTTAATATGTTTTCTTCTAATTTAATGTTTTTCATACCCTATGCATTCCTTTTTCATTCATTCAACAATGTGGGTATCATCTGGTGGCCCAAATCATCTTTTCAACTTCCCACATTTTAACATGATATATCTTGTATCTTTGCCTATTTTGTAAGACTACAGATGTCCATTTCTGTTTGCAAAAATCTTCACATTATTTGATTTTTACTAGCATCTTGCAAACTTTTCACTTACTTTCATGTATATTAACGCAGTATTTTTCAGGAATATTCTTATAGAATCTCTAGGATCAGGGATTGTACTGAGACATATAAAGAGGGAATAACTAGATTTTGGGTTTTTTAAAATCCCTGCAGCTATTTCTGCTCTAATAAAATAAATTCAATAAATTCTCTTGTCCAACATAAAGTAATTCATATATGAAGTCAAAAGTTAATACCTTTTCTAATATGTACATGCATATGATTATATGTTTGATGTCTTCTTTTGTGTGTACAATTAGTTCTATAACAGTTGGAGGGTTTTTTTTAATACAATCAGAACAGTGCCTTATAATCTAGGTACATAAGGAAAATTTAATTTATCTCACTTTAATTAATCCCTAATTTTCAGAATTTATTCTGTTCATTCAATGGTATAGGAACTCTAAAATATCTTCTTCTTTGGCAAAATATATAGAATGTAACATTTGTCATCTGTTTATCCAAAAGTTTTATACTAGCATATTTTATGATTAAATTTCTATGATCAAATATATCATACATATGGTACATAATTAACAATTTGGAATGAATAGAAAATTGCATTTTGTCAGCCCACATTTTTTCCATTGACTGTAAGAAACAGAATGGGCTTTTCTTATTTATATAAAGCTAGTAATTTCATATCCAATTTTCAATTTTTACTCAAATTTCAATTATTTGTAGTTCATAAAAGGTTCTATTTCTCTCATGACAGATTGTGGAAAGAAAGATAGATTTTATTTCACTTCAGCCAAGTTAATAATGGATATTTTCTGCATCTCATGCAAATATTTTCCTAGTCTAAATATAATATTTTCAAATAACTCTGTGTATTTATAGACAATGACTGCCTTGTTTTAATTTTTATTCTTTTGGGAATATAGAAAGTAAATAGAGAACTATCTCATGGACTTAGGATGTATACCTAAGGTATACACTCTAATCAGGTGATAAATTTTTCTGTTATAAGAGCAACATATTGTTAGTTAAGATAAATATTTAGTATTAAGAAAGACAAAATCCTTTGATTTTTTTCTTTATGTTTATGTAATATTCTTGAAGTGTAAATCAAAAAGAAGGAGAAGAGAAACTCTGATATATGAGAGGTACATGTCTATACAAAATAGGAGCAGTCTTCTGGGAAAGTCCTCTAAAGAAAGAAAAGAAAAAAAATGTATGTCAAGAAGGAAAATGGCAAGAGTAGAATTAGGTGATCACAGGAAAGTTAAGATGAGGGAAAGAGCAATCAAGCGATCAAAAGAATGACCAAGAAGTAAGAGTAAGAAAAAGACAAATACTATGGAGTGGTGGGGAATGTAGGCGCAATATAAGAAATCAAGAGGCTCACAGTCCAATTTTGGCAGGAGAGTTATTACTGGCTACTGCCCATATTCTGTTTATAGATTCAGTTTGTGTTCTGATACCCCCCAGACATTGGGTGTTTAGTGAGATCATATTATCTTTCACCAGAGAAAAAGAACTTGAGACCAAAGAAATCAATGAGAAAAAGGCTGCATAGGGACCAGGGTTCCATGAGGGACTGCATACTCACAGAGGAATTTAACAGTTGGGCCACTCAGAAACGAGGACCTTGTACTTATAATGATGCAGCTGGAGGTGCAAATGCCTGGAGACTGGGCACGTTTCAGGAATGGAAGCTTGTACTGACAACAAGCTGGCTGGGAACTGCACTTATCTTACAGTTAATCCAGACTATCATGGCCCCATCCTAGTTGAATGAAAATGGCAGAGTCAACTGAAGTGAGGGAAAACTCAGAGGGTGCTTTAAGCTTTAAGTACTCCATGGCACAAGTGTTCAGTTCCTCTAGTCTCTCCATGTGTCCAAAAGCCACTTTGTGGTAAATCAGTATGCTAGAAGTCTCCAGATCGATCAAATTTTACTAAACTCAATAGCCAGGAGTGACTATTAACTTAGGATCATAACTAAAATTAATATGGAGTATGGATAAGCAAGACTCTGGGGGAGTCATTATCTGCCTTTCCAGATGCAGGGGTCAGGGAATAGGGGGTGGTGTGAGAAAAGTATGGAAGTAACTGTGCATTTGAAAATATTCATATTTTTTTGGCCTCAGTCCAGATCCTGACTAATAATTTTGAAATGCTGAGGACAGAAGTTAAACAGGCATCTAGATCCATGTCCACTAGGGAGCCCTTGATCAGCTAGCAGCGGTCCAGCAGTGAGAATAGCTCTGAATCTTGATGTCAGGCCAAGAAAATAAAATCTAGTGGGTCTGGGCCTATTGTAGGTACTAATGGAAGGACAGAGTCCAGATAAGGGTAAAGAGCAAAGTCTAAGAAGCAAGGATTGATTGAGAAGCCAGGCAATTATGTGAGGTAAGTTGTGTAAACTGAAGGAAGGTCTTTCTTATTAATGGCTCAGAAACTATAAAGAACAGGGGGCATTACTAATGCCTTATGTATGTTTCTGATTCTCCTGCTAAATGCTGATGAGAGAATGATGTTGAGAAGTAAGAGGATATAAAAGGCATGGGTCAAGAATAACAGCTTATCTGGAGTCAACTTTTAAAATGCTCAGGCACTTGAAAGGCACCTGGGTGACTCAGTCAGTTAAGCATCCCACTTTGGCTCCGGTCCTGATCTCACGATTGGTGAGTCCAGCCCCGCATCGGGCTCTGTGCTGATGGCTCAGAGCCTGGAGCCTGCTTTGGATTCTATATCCCCCCTCTCTCTCTCTCTCTCTGCCCCTCCTCCACTCATGCTCTTTCTCTCTGTCTCTCTCTCTAAAATAAATAAACATTAAAAAATTTTAAATTAAAAAAAATTAAAAATTCAAAAAATCCTCAGCCACTTGAATGGCACTTGGGTGGCTCAGTCAGTGAAGCATTTGACTTGGGCTCAGGTCACGATCTTGCAGTTGGTGAGTTTGAGCAAAGACAGCTCTCTGCTGTCAGCAGCTTTGGATCCTCTGTGCCCCCCTCTCTTTCTCTGACCCTCCCCTGCTGGCACATGTGCATTCTCTCTCCCTCTCTCTCTCTCTCTTTCTCTCTCTCTCAAAAATAAATAAGCATTAAAAAATATAAAATAAAATGCTCAGGGACTTGCAAAAGATAATCAGTATGTTATCAGTTAATTAATATTTATTTACAATGTAAACTAAAGTCACCCTCAGATTTTCTAAACAGTTTTTGAATGGTCTCTATGATTATTATTTATAGTTTATATTCTCAAAGGACTTTTTTGTTTTTTAACTTAAATATCTGGAAAGTCATCAAAGAATATATCAGAATGCATTGCTTTCTGTTAATGCTTCACCATTTTTTGTTACAAGGAAGTATTTTGGAAAGATTAGGCCGTGAAAAATAGAACTAGCTCTAACATCTTAACTTAATATTAAGTAAAACTCATTGCATATTAAGTAGTCATATATACTATGCTAGAAATATTAGATAAAAGTAATAATTACTAACATTCATTGGAATGTTTACATCTTGTCCCACATGTATTAACTGCTTCATATATATTAATTCATTGATGGAATCAATGAAATAAAATGGTGCTAGGAGGCCTGTTTGGAATGACATTCCCTCAAGAAAAAGAAAAAAAAAGGGAAAAAAAAAGCTTTAATATCAACAGATTCCTGAAAATCATTAAATACCTGTTCACCAGAATTTGAGCCACAGAATCAAGTAGAAATCAATGACGTTAACTGGCTACCATTTACCAACTACAAGTCTGTCAATTTCAACAGGATTCTTTTTATGGCCTCAGGAATAAATGATGTTCCAACTTTTCTTTTTCCCTCTTTCTTTTTGTCCTAAATATCATACATTGAAAATATCTCCTTGAATTTATTGTCCACTCAAGGAAGAATTGAAGGAATTCTTTTACCTTTAGCTATGCCATTTATTGATCCATTTTGTTCTGGGTTTTATTCTGGGCTAGCCCAAAGTCATACTATCTGAGGCAAGTAGAATCTTTAGAGATAACTTCAGTGAAGCTGGTTTAAGAGCCCTTGTCTCTCAGAACCAAGTTATGACATATTACATATTAACAATAAAAAAATAATTGGGGCAAACTTTTTGCCCATTACCTGCATGATCATGGTCATCCTCAGCTTCACATTACTGTGGGCCCCTGATCTCCTAAAACATTGTATCTGGGCACAATTTAATTATGCATCAATCAGGGTTAGCTGAGGATATGGGCAGCCCTGATACCAGCTCTCCAATAACAAGGAAAATGAAGGTGGCATGGGAAAACTGAGCAGAAATGGCTTGGCAGGAAAAAAATAGAGGCTAAACATATACAGATAAGAAAAAGGAAAATGAGTCATAAGTATATGGAAAAAGAAAATAAAAGGAGGCTAATTTAAAAGAAGCTTTTAAATATAGAAGATCCAAAGGGGAAGAGGTTGTTTTACTTCATAAAGAAATTCCAGGCTCTGAATTTTCTGCCCCATTAAGATAATTTAGGTGAATTCAAAAAAGAGGTGGACAGAGATATGGTTTGGTGAGTGGAAAAAGGAAAAGGAGTGACTGAATGTGTGAAGTACAGAAAATAAGAATTTTGTGTCAAAATCCACATGAAAAATTGGTGTGATATATTTCATGATTGTTTCTGACCTGCACTGTCTCAAACAGGATAAATGCTTGCGGAATATCCCTGATTCCTGAACATTACAATAAGATAATGCTTTGTTATAAAATTGATTAGAACTTTTATTCACATCAATAAGTCAGTGTTAAGTTTTTGCTGTTTAACTGTTATATCTTTCATTAGCTATAATTTGTTAACCTTCAATGAATTTATCATTTTTTATATTATTGTAAAGGTTGAATTAGTTAATCAAATTTTAACTCGAGTATTCTTAAAATTTTAAACACTCAAAAGTAAACTATATTATTTTTGAGAACACAAGGAAATGTATATAAGGAAAAAGAATAAAAACAGAACAAAAATAAATCATTTTAATACCCTGGGATATATATTTCTTAGTCTTCCATTTTGCATATGGATGTGATATAGATTTTCTAAAAATCAGATTATACTATAAATATTATATAGCAACATACTTTTTTCATTTAATATGTTTTGCACATTTAGCTCTGCAAATATAGATGCTTCTATAATATTGTTTTCAGAAGTTTTGTGGCTTTTCATCAAATGGCTAAATATTTCAGCCAACCTATGTAAAAGTTTAGTTTTTCTAATTTTTGCTATTAAACAGAACATCCAATATATCTAAATTTTTGCACGCATCCTTAATTGTTGCTTTCATATAAGTTTCCCTGAAGAGAAATTAATGCAAAATAGGCCAACAGCCAAAGTTCTCTCCAGAAAACTTTTAATGATTTATAATCCCACTAATAATATATGAACATACACATTTGCCTGTGGAGGGGAGTGAATAATTGGAAATCAGAGGGTAAACAGCAAATCAGACTGATAAACCCTCATAGGACTCCAATATCCTCTTGATTTTGAATTCACACCCTATTTAATCTCCCCACCTTGAGAATGAGCGGGCTCTAGGACTTGCTTCTTTCTCATCAGGAGAATGTGACAAAGACAGTAGGATATCACTCAAATTGTTACATTTGTTATATAAGACTCTTCTCTAGCAGACTACAGACTCTATTTCATGGCAGCTTGCTTCTTCCAACCCAGCAACAAAGTGGCAATGTTAGGGAACTCCTTATATAGCAATGGATTTGAAGTGACCTCTAGGAGCTAAGGACGACTTTCAGTAAGAAACCACTACCTTCAGCCCTGCAGCTGCAAGGAAGTTAATTCTGCCAACAACATGAGAAGTTTGGAAGACTATTTTTCCTTAGTTGAGCCTCTGATGAGACCACAGCCCTGGCTGACAGCTGGATTACAGCCTGGCAAGGCCGTGAATGAGAACCTAGCTAAGCATTGTGCAGACTTCTGACCTACTCTGTAAAGTCCCTACTGTGTAAGAACAAATGTGTGTTGTTTAAAGCCACTAAGATCGTGGTAACTTTTGATATACCAACAGAAAACTCATACATTGCTCAAACTGTCAAATTATTGTTTACTTATTACATCAATATTGACTCATGGTTTCTTATTCTTTACCATCATTATTTATTTTAATGTTCATATTGTCCCAGATTTGGCCAGTGTGAACCCCTTCAATTGGGCTTCTGTGTCCTTTTGACATGTGCCATCATTTTTTGATTATCTCCTTGCTTTCTGGTAAAATGAGATGTTCCAGGATCATCTTATACTTTCTCTTACCTACCACTGGAATCAGCTTTTTCTCTAAGAATCCTTGGTTCTTCTTAATTTTAAAAAAATTTTTCTGCTTCAGATTCTGTGTCTCCTTCTCTCTTTGCTCCTCCCAGCTCATGCTCTGTCTCACTCTATCATCAAAAATAAATAAATGTATTAAAAAAATTAAAAAAAAGAATCAACTTTTAAAAAATATTTTTAATGTTTATTTATTTTTGAAAGAGAGAGAGACAGAGTGTGAGCAGGGAGCAGAGATAGAGGGAGACCAGAATCCAAAGCAGGCTCCAAGCTCTGAGCTGTCAGCACAGAGCCCGACATGGGGCTTGAACCCAGGAACCACAAGATCATGACCTGACCTAAAGTCGGATGCTTAAACAACTGAGCCACCCAGGTGCCCCTCCTTGGTTCTTCTTGAGTGGAGAATAGTTTTTAGAAACCAAAATTTGGTCTCAGTGTGTGCTCATCACTACTGGGATGTCACAATGTCACTATACATGTATCCATCTTCATCTATTGGAAATTAAGTTCACACTGATGCCTAATTGCCTCCAGTTCCGATGTAATACTGTGTGGTTCAGTCTAGCTGTATTTTTGTCTATTTGTAGCCTCTTTCAAAAGTGAGGATCCCAGGTCTCATTATCCATAATATTCACATATTTGATCAATCTCCCTGTATGTAACTAATCTCCTTTTGTTACTGCCCCTTCCTCTTTATGGACACTGTCCTAATCTCAGTCAGGTTCTGATATGCTGCCCCAAACGTCTACTAATGCCTCCCCTCTCTGCTTCCCCCACCTCTTCCTGACAGCATGGATATTCTTTTTACCCAGCTTGAAATTTGAATCTGCAAGTCAGGCTTCCCATTCCCCTGCCCCCATATGGATACCCTACTCACTTTAGTTGGATTCTGTCACTCCAGGTCAGATAATCCTTCCATATGGATGTTGTCCTCACCCTACTTGATTTCTGGCATGCTATGTCAGGTAGCTGGTATGTATGAACACCTCCTCATCTCACTCAAGCTCTGACAATGCATGCCAGGCCCTCTTGCTTGAATTCCCTCTTCTCTGTCTTCAGGTTCTGATCCTCTATAGCAGGATATTCCAGTGGTTGGAGGATTTTTAAGACAGTTTGTGTTTTGACACCCAGCTCTGGACAGTTCTCCTGTCCACATTTAGGCTCTGATACCCTGACTTTGTGGGGATGCCATACTCATCCTGCCTGGACTACAATACCCTACAACAGTATGTACTAATGCATAGATCTCACCTCCCCCCGCCCCTTACCCTTCTTGGGCTTCAACACCCAGGCCTGGCAGCTCTTTTATGTAGAAGCTTTCTTCACTCTCTTTGGGCACCTACACCTCAATCTAGACCACTATGATTCATTCCATCTCCCCAGTGCAGACACCATCTGGCTCAGCCTCACCTAATAGCTTTGAACTTAATTATTCAAAGAGAGGAAGGAAAGAAGGAAAGGCAAATTAAGGGAAGAGGAGGATAATGGGAAGGGGAAAGAGAAAAAGAAGAGAAAGAACTATTTATCTTTGATTATATTTAAATAAAATCTCAGAATAAATATCATGTTAGTATGTGTAGTGATGCTACATATTTCCAGACCTTATAAGCTTGCTCAATTTAAATACCCATAAAATTTAAAAACTTTTAGTCATTCTGACAAGTGTGAGGTGATATCTCACTGTGGTTTTTTGATTTGCATTTCCCTGATGATTATTAATGTTGAGCATCTTTTCATGTGTTGACCATCTGTATGTCTTCTTTGGAGAAATGTCTGTTCATGTCTTCTGCCCATATTATTTGGGGGTATTTTTGCTATTAAGTTCTTTATATATTTTGGATAATAACTTTTGGTCAGATATGTCATTTGCAAATATTTTCTCCCATTCAATAGGTTGTCTTTTAGGTTTGTTTATTGTCCCCTTTGCAGTGCAAAAGCTTTTTATTTTGATGCAGTCCCATGAGTTATTTTTGCTTTTGTTTCTCTTGCCTCTGGAGACATAGTTGGAAAATGTTGCTACAGCCAGTGTCAGAGAAATTAGTGTTTGTGCTCTCTTCTAAGATTTTTATGGTTTCAGATCTCACATTTAGGTTTTTAATCCATTTTGAGTTTGCTTTTGTGTATGACGTGAGAAATTGATCCAGTTGTTATAGTTTGTTTGTTTGTTTGCAGGTAGCTCTCTAGTTTTCCCAACATCATTTGTTGAAGAGAATTTTTCCTACCAAATATTTTTGCCTCCTTTCTCAAGGTTTATTTTGTTCTATTGATCTATGTGTCTATTTTTGTGTCAGTGCCATACTGTTTTGATTACTACAGGTTTTTAGTATATCTTGACATCTGGGATTGTGGTGCTTCCAGTTTTGTTCTTTTTTAAGATGCTTTAGCCACTCAAGGTCTTTTGTGGTTCCATATGAAATTTAGTATGATTTGTTCTAGTTCTGTGAAAAAATGTTGTTGGTATTTTTATAAGGATTGCATTAAATCTATAGATTGCTTTTGATAGAATGGACATTTTAACAATATTTGTTCTTCCATGAGCATGGAATATCTTTCCATTTGTTTATGTCATCTTCCATTTCTTTCATCAATCTTTTGTAGTTTTCAGAATTCAGTTTTTCACCTCCTTGGTTAAGTTTATTCCTAGGTTATCTTCTTATTTTTGTGTAATTGTAAATGGGATTATTTAAAATTTTTCTTTCTGCTACTTCATTATTAGTATATAGAAATGCAATGGATTTCTGTATATTGATTTTGTATCCTGCAACGTTACTGAATTTATTTATGAGTTCTAGTAGTTTTTTGGTGGAGTCTTCAGGGTTTGCTATATAGAGAATCATATCATCTGCAAATAGGGAAAGTTTTACTTCCTCTTTCCCAATTTGGATGGCTTTTTTTTTCTTATCTGATTGTTATAGCTAGGACTTCCAAAAGTATGCTGAAAAAGGGTGTTGAGAGTGGCATCATTGTCTTCTTCTTAATATTAGAGAAAACTCTCAGTTTTCCTCCATTGGCTATGATGTTAGCTGTGGGTTTTGCATAGGTGGCCTTTATTACATTGAGGTAGGTCCCCTCTAAACCTACTGTATTGAGGGTTTTTATCATGAATGGATGTTGTACTTTGTCAAATGCTTTATCCATTGAAATAATCCTATGGTTTTTAACCAATTTTCTTGTTGATGTAAAGAGCCATTATTAATTGACTTGAGAATATTGAATTAATGCATCCCAGGAATCAATTCCAGTTGATTGTGGTAAATGATTTTTTTCATGTATTATTAGATTTGGTCTTTTAATATATTGTTGAATTTAATGTAAAATATATTTTGCTGAGGAATTTTGCATCTATGTTCATCAGAGATATTGGCCTGTAGTTCTCTTTTTTTTGTAGTGTCTTTTTTCTGGTATTGGTATAAGGGTAATGCTGGCCTCATAGAATGAATTTGGAAATTTTCCTTCCTCTTGTGTTTTTTGTAATAGTTTGAGAAGAGTAGGTATTAACTCTTCTTTTAATGTTTGGGAGAATTTGCCTATGAAGCCATGTGGTAATGGCCTTTTGTTTTTTGGGAGTTTTTTTTTTTTTTCTTAAATTACTGATTCAATTTCATTACTGGTAATTTGTCTGCTCAAATTTTCTATTTCTTCCTGCTTTAGTTTTGGTAGGTTATATGTTTCTAGGACTTTATCCATTTCTTCTAAGTTGTCCAGTTTGTTGGCATATAGGTTTTCATAATATTCTGTTACAATTATTTATATTTCTGTGATGTTGGTTGTCATTTCTCCTCTTTCATTAATGATATTGTTTATTTGGGTCATCTCTCTCTCTCTCTCTCTCTCTCTCTCGATGAGTCTTGCTAGAGATTTGTCAATTATATTGATCTTTTCAAAGAACAAGCTCTTCATTTCACTGATCTGCTCTATTGTTTTTTAGTTTCTATTTTATGTATTTCTGCTCTAATCTTTATTTTTCCTCCCTTCTGCTGGTTTGGGATTCTGTTTGTTCTTCTATTTCTACCTCCTTTAGATATAAGGTTAGGTTGTTTAGTTGAGATTTTTCTCACTTCTTAAAGTAGGCCTATATTGTTATAAATTTCTGTCTTGGAACAGGTTTGCTGAATCCCAAATATTTTGGACCATTCTGTTTTCACTTTCATTTGTATTTTTGATTTCCTCTTTGATTTCTTGGTTGACCCATTCCTTGTTTAGTAGCATTTTCTTTGTGTTCTTTGTGTTCTTTTCAGGTTTTTTCTTATAGTTAATTGCTTGTTTCATGGTGTTTGGGTCAGAAAAGATGCATGTTATGACTTCAATCTTTTTCCTTTGTTGAGGTCTGTTTTGTGGCCTAATGTGATCTATTCTGGAGAATGTTTCATGTGTGCTTGAAAAGAATGTGTATTATGCTGTTTTAGGATAGAATGTTCAGAATGTATCTGTTAGATCCATCTGGTCTAGTGTGTCATTAAAGCCACTGTTTCCTTGTTAATTTTCTTTTGGATGATCTATCCATTGATGTCTGTGGAGTGTTAAAGTCTCCTACTATTATTGTATTATATTAATTACTTCCTATATGTTTATTATTAGCTGCTTTATGTATTTGGGTGCTCTCATGTTGGCTGCATAAATATTTATAATTCTTATATCTTCTTGTTGGATTGTCCCCTTAATGGTTATATAGTGTCCTTCTATGTCTCTTGTTACAGTCTTTAAAGCTTATTTTGTCTGAAATAAGTTTTGCTATTCTGGCTTTCTTTTCACATCAATTTACATGATAAATAAATGCTTCTCCAACCCCTCACTTTCAATCTGCATGTGTCTTTAAGTCTTGTAGTATCTTGCTTTTTTATACATTCCATCACCCTATGTCTTTTGATTGCAGCATTTAGTCCACGATAGGTATGTACTTACTGCCATTGTGTTATTTGTTTTATTGTTGTTTTGTAGTTTCTTCTCTTCCTCTTTTCTCTCAGTTTGCTGGCTTTCTTCAGTAATATACTTGGATTCTTTTCTCTTTATTTATGCATATCTATTACTGGGTTTTGATTTGTGGTTACAAGTCTGTTTATATATAACATCTTATGCATATAGCAATCTGTATTAAGTTATTAGCTACTTAAATTGAAATCCCTTCTTTACTCTTCCACTCCCCCTCCCCATTTTAAGCATATACTGCCATACTTTACATCCTTTCATTTTGTAAATCCTTGACTGATTTTTATAGATATGCTTAATTTTACTGCCTTTGTGTTTCCTACTTCTCTTATTCTTACCTATGATCTTTTCTTTCTACTCTAAGAATCCCCTTTAACATTTCTTATAGGGTTGGCTTAGTGATGATGAATTCTTTTAGCTTTTGTTTGTCTTGAAACTATCTCTCTTTCTATTCCAAATGATAGCCTTGCTGGATAGAGTAGTAGAAGAACATTTTATAGTACCTATTTTATAACACATATCATGTTAATTGTTAGAATAATGTATAATAAAATATAAGTTTGATTTATTTCTCCTAATAGAGTTAGTAAATTCCCTAGAACAATTTGCTTAGCTTACTTAAAAACCAATTAAAATTTCCATTTTTAGTCCACAAAGGGCGATATATCTGTTGAAATGTAATATATGGACTCTCTACCTTTTCAATAAATAATTTCAAACTACTCAAGTCTATACTCTCAGAGCAGATTATGTTTAATAAAATCTGTTTCCTAGAAGTAAAAGTATGGTAAGAATAAAGTAATGAAAAAAAAAACAGTAAAGGGGGAAATAAACAAATTGTGCAAGGGCTGGAGCATAATGAAGTTTTTCCTGGAATAAGTAGTGCTGACTGTAAATTGCATCTGGGTGGTCAAGCCACAAAGGGATGATGCAATCAATGATAAAACTATATATATTGTGGCATAATTACTTTCATACCCCTCTTGTATCTTGTTTTCTTCTTTTTCTAACATCTTTGTAACATATATAGTGTAATTGATGGTAACCTTTAAATGATGAAATTTGCTGAAATGTAGTTCACAGAACATTTAGGTAAGGATAAATGCATCCTGAAAATGTTTCATTATGAAAATTAGCTTTTATTTCCAGACTGTTTATTACATATTTAGGTTTTTTAATAAGTATGAATTTTTAATGTTGAGATTTGGATTGATTTTATTTTGTTTTGTTTTTATGGACATTTTGTTTAATTTTTATAAAAATTGAGACTGTTATTATAATAGTAATGATATAATAGTATTATTTTGCTCTCTTAGTTATACTATACCTAATAATTTTTATCATTGATTCAGTAAATTCCAGGGACTTGAATTCTTTCTTTATTCCTTTTAATGAACTTTTGATGTAGATGCCATTGTTATCCACCACATTTTGCCAAAGAGGAAGATGAATTTTAGAGAAGTAACAAATCCATAATTTCTGAATTAGAAAATGGTAAAGCCACAGTTAAAATTCAGGTCTCTCTGGTTCCAAGGTCCATGATTAGCTACCGCACTATAGTGTCATAGAAGTAACTAATTTTGTTTTTAATCTCCATAATTGTGATCTACAGGCAAAATGGTAGTAAGTGAATTTAAGACATCTTCAATAATAAGCACTATGACTATAGGTTTTAGAAATAAGTGTTCTAAGTTCACTCTGCA
Organism: Cryptoprocta ferox; assembly: GCA_028646485.1. Taxonomy (NCBI): domain Eukaryota; kingdom Metazoa; phylum Chordata; class Mammalia; order Carnivora; family Eupleridae; genus Cryptoprocta; species Cryptoprocta ferox. The sequence goes on along the minus strand of CM053567.1, from coordinate 107,770,823 downwards.
GAACACACAAAAGCATGAATTCCTCATATATTCCTTGGTTTGCTTACCTGAGAGTCCCACAACGCAAATGAGGTTTGATCACTGTCTGATGTGGAGTTTTGGTTGTAGCTGGATGAGACTACATGGTATGTTGAGTAAAATTCATAGGATGCTACAAAACTGGAGAACACCCAAAACCAAAAGGCTTTTCATGTACTCACATCCATTTCTCACCCATACTAGCTTCCATAACCACACCCCTTCCAGTTTGAAGTTTCAAAAAGCATTCCTTAAATGTGGAGGGATGACTGACTTCTGACTTGCACTTTATTATTATATTTATTAAATTCCTTTTCTTCAGTGTTAGTGAAATAATCACAAATAACTGATTATTAACCATCTGGTGTACATTTAGAAGTAAATGTCATTCTCAAAGTTGGAAACTATATGATTTGTCCGATACCATATACTTCCCCATTTCTGCATATCTACTTCTACTTAACCTTCTAAGCACACTGCAAATTAGAAATAAGGACCTTTACAAAGTACATCTTTAGAAATCTATCTTAGGTGGGGCCCCTGGGTGGCTCAGTCACTTAAGCATCTGACTTTGGCTCAGGTCATGATCTCATATATCGTGGGATCAAGCCCCACATCAGGCTCTGGGCTGACAGCTCAGAGCCTGGAGCCTGCTTCAGATTCTGTGTCTTCCTCTCTCTCTCTCTACCCCTCCCCTGCTCTCACTCTATCTCCCTTTCTCCCAAAAATAAATAAACATTAAAAAAAAAAGAAATCTATCTTAGGTAATTATCTATATCAGCACTGTCCGTAAAAATACAGATTAAGCTACATCTAGAATTTTAAATATTTCATTAGCCATATTAATAATTTAAAAAGGTGCAGTTAGTTTAATATTACATTTTATTTTAACCAAATATATAAAAAATATAATTTTAAACATGTACTCATGAAAACAATTACATATATTTATGTTCTATATTTTCATATTAAGTCTTCAAAACCCAGTGTGTTTTTTATAGTTACAAAATATTTTAATTTGGACTAGCCACATTTCAAGTGCTCAACAGCCACATGTGATTAGTGGCTGCCATGTTGGAAAGTATAGGTCTAGACATTTTTTAGCTAGGATTCTGGCTTGCAAATGACATAATTTAGGCAAAATAGGAGTTTATTGGCTCAGTAAAATCAGGGAAAGTTCAAGAGACAAAGAAACAAAAAATGTAGCTGAAGACTTAAGAACCCATAAAATATGGAACTTCATGACTTTCATTAGCTTCCTTTTCTCACATTGCCCAATGGCTTTCTCCACAAGGCTGGTGACATAGACCCCAATGGTTCTCAAACTTCATATTCCACAGAAGATTGTTTCCAAGCCTAACTCCTGCAGGGCTAAATCTCCTCTTTCATTTCACATCAGTAGTCCCAAGATAGAGCTCTATGAGAGACATATCTTTTGTTTTGCCTACTTAGCAAATTCTGGTAAGAAGATACCCTTGTTTCATTTGTTGTTCCTACCTCTGGAATTCTAGTGGAGATGGGGAGTTTGTGACAATACTTTATCACCATGGGGGTAGGTATACAATCAAGCTGACCTATCAGTGTACTCCATCTCTCTAGAAACAGTGGTTAGTTTTAAGTAAATATATAACCCAATCAGTACAAATCAGAATTATTTGGGGAAGGATTGATACAGATGATAGATGGGAGAATTGTATGCTATCTCCAACTGGGAAAATGAGTTTAAAAGTATTATAAGCTTATGGATACTGGGACTTATCCTTGTTGCCATGAAGAAAACACCTGCCTAAAAGTAAAGTCAAGATAGAGGGAAAAATGACAAGAAGATGAAAAGAAGTTGTGTCATAATGACATTGTGGAAATCTCTGGATTCACTCATATCAAGTCCGTTTTCACCCTTTGCTAAATGCTTTAGTAAAGGTGCCTCAAAAATGGAGGGGGAGTGGCATGGCATGAGCCTATAATTGGTCCAGCTCCAGTCAGAGTTCCAGGCCACAATGTAGCTATGTAGATAAAGAAAAACATACAGACCAGTTCTGGTCATATTGCCATGAATGGCTTATTTTTATTGAATTAAGCCTTTTATAGAAAAGCACCATAAATGCTGGATAAAGTACATTAAAGCATTGGAGAGCAACCAACTCAGGAGGACTTCAGGGATGACAGTACTTGAAAAAAGAGAAATACACACAAGTAAGCTCCACCCTAACCTTACTTATTCTTTGAAAACAATTTCCACATTGTGGGGCAGGGGAACAGAGCCTAAGCAGAAGCTCATCTTGTTGGCTGAAGAGATAGAGGTTGGAGTGGCTGCTGCTTGAGGAACAACACTGAGAAGAGGAAACAGCAGAGAAGACAAAGTCTCTGTAGACATTCACTGTAAGTCTTGCTGTTTTCCAAGATTCACATGTGCAAGGCAAAACTGAGAAAAATTTAGTAAAAAATAACAATGGGGAGGATGAAGAGCTGATGGGAGAGTCCACCTGTGTGGTGTTAGCAAAAAAGTTTATAGTTCCAGCTCCACCCTTGTTTATGAGTGTTATGAACTTTCATACACATAACTGTATCTCAATGGACACATCATAAATGCTCCACCCTGGAAGTAAGGGCTAAAACCTAGGAGTTAGAATCATGTTATAGGACCAAGGGCTATGTCCTAAGTGTAGGAGAACAAGTAGATACATGATGGTAAAATTTAAGGAAAGGAGAACATCCTAAGAGCTTTCAAGGAATAAAAGCAGATTACTAAAAAGAAAATAAGAATTAAGTTGCCCTGTCAACATGTTTTGGAGTATACCAAAAAGATTAAGTAGAAACATAAGTAGGGATGGCTGAGTGGCTCAGTCAGCTGAGAGTCTGACTCTTGATTTTAGCTCAAGTCATGATCCCAGGGTCATAGGATCAAGCCCTGCATGGGGCTTCGTGCTGAGCATGGAGCCTGCTTGAGATCCTCTCTCTCTCTCTTTCTCTTTCTCTCTCTCTCTCTCTCTCTCTCTTTCTCTCTCTCTCTCTCTCCCCCTCTGTCCTTCTCCTCACTTTACATGATTTCTCTCTCTCTAAAAAAAAAAATAATAATAACATAAATGGAACGTTATAGAAAAAGAGTACCAAATCTAGAATTATATAATTGGCCATTATCCTTTAAAAATTTTTTTAATTATTTTTTTTATTCAAGTACTATTAACATACAGTGTTATATGTTTTAGGTGTGCAATATAATGACTCAACAATACTATACATTTCTTAGTGCTCATCAAAATAAAGTGTACTTTTAATCTCCTTTATCTGTTTCACCCATCCCACCCCCACACCCCCTCTGGCAATCATCAGTTTATTCTTTGTGTCTAAGATTGAGGTTTTTTGTCTCTTTTTTCCTCTGTTTGTTCATTTGTTTTGTTTCTTAAATTTCACATATGAGTAAACTCATATGGTAAATTTGTCTTTCTCTGACTGACACACTTCACCTAGCATTATACTCTCTAGCTCCAACCATGTTGTTGTAAATGACAAGATTTCATTCTTTTTTTTTATAACTATGTCATATTTCATAGTATGTATATTATATATGTATATATATTATACACATACAATATATATATACACATATATATATCCATATATCCAAAGATCTTCTTTATCCATTCATCTATTGATTGATACCAGTTGCTTTCATACCTTGACTATTGAAAGTAATGCTGCAATAAACATAGAGGTGCATATATATTTTCAAATTAGTGTTTTCATTTTTTAAAAATAACAAATACCCAGCAGTGGAATTACCAGATCATATGGCCATTCTATTTTTAAGTTTTTGAGGAACCTTCATAGTGTTTTCCACAGTGGCTGCATTGACTTGCATTCCCACCAACAGAGCATGAGGCTTCCTTTTTCTCCACATCCTTTCCAGCGCTTATTAGTTGTTGCTTTTTTTTAATATATAATAGCCATTTCGACAGGTGTAAAGTAATATCTCATTGTGATTTTAATTTGCATTTCTCTGATGATTAGTGATGTTGAGCTTATATTGTTTTAGTGACTGTTCACCATCTGTATGTATTCTTCAGAAAAACGTCTATTAATGTCCTCTGTCCATTTTTAAATTCGAATTTGCGGGTTTTTTCGGTGTTGAGCTGTATAAGTTATTTATATATTTTTGATATTAAACCCTTGTTGGATATATCATTTGCAAATATCCTCTTCTGTTCAGTAAGTTGCCTAGCTGTTATCCTTTAAATAGATGGTCAATATAAAAATATTCCCAGGAATGTTACTATGCAAAGACCCACTTTGAAAACCTTTGGTGAGGGCACTCTCTATTAAGAGAAATAAACCCAGGAGGTCACTATGACATCTGTGAGAAGTAATAGTGAGGATTGATTACACACACACACACACACACACACGTCTAAAAAAGCAAAAAAAATAAAAATAAAAAAATAAGGAATAAAGGTAATTTATATAACACAGAATATAAAAAGCAGACAATACCTACATAGCTAACGAGCAGCAGCAGTGGGGGAGGGGAGTTGGCAAAAAAAAGATAGGAGCTGATTTGTTTAGGTAGAAGATGAAGGTTATGAGAAGTTTAAAAAATTGGTAAGTGAAAAATGGTCTTACTAAGTTTGGGGTAACCAATAGCAAAATAAAATAAAATAATGACTTTTAAACCAGCAGAAATAGGAAAATGCAATATGCACAATGAAAATAGTAAACAACAACAAAAAAAGAAAGGATAGAAAAGAAATAAAAAGAAAGTGGTAAATGATAATATGATACAAGATTACAATATATTATCTATATTAATACAAAGTATATTACAAGAAATCTAAATGAAACATCAGAATAAAATCCAAGACTGTCTAATAGAATCTAGGCAAAACAAGTTTAGCAATATCTTGTCAATAGGCGGATATGTATATATATATACATATACAAAAATAATACATATATATATATATATTTTTTTTTTAGAAAGAGAGAGCATGGCTGGGGGTGGGGGAGGGGGCGAGACAGAGGAAGAGAGAGAATCCCAAGCAGGCTCATCACTATCAGCACAAAGCCCAATGTGGGGCTCAATCCCACAAACCATTAGATTATGAACTAAGCTGAGATCAAGTTGGATGCTTAACTGACTGAGCCATCCAGCACCTCAATAGAAGGATATATTTAAATCAAAAGAAAATATAGGCTAAAGAAAACTAGAAATATATACTGAGCACAGAGAAATATGTGGTAGCAATTATACTATGAGACAAAATGGAATTTGAAATGAAAACTATTACTAAGGAAAAAGACGCTTACAATGATAAAATGAAAATGTTAGTGATACTAATACTAAAGAATACATATAAAGTGATTATCATATGTCAGGTGCTCTTCTAAGCACTTTATATAACATGTAATTCTCATAACAACCCAAACTTACAGGTACCTTGTTATTTACATTTCATAGATGAGAAAGGTGAAGCCCAGAGTGGTTCAGTAACTTGCTCACAACCAAAAAGTGTTAAAACCAGAATGAAACCCTAGTACCATGGTTTCAGATTACCTATTATTATCTATATACTAATATACTAATCATGAACAAATATGTGAACAAAGACATAGAAAATTTAAATGATAAGTAAGGCTACTGAATACATATATAGAGAACTTCACTTTCACCAATAAGATGTATACGTATTTTAGCTCTCATACAGTTTTACAAAACATCTCTCTCATTTTTTTCTCCAGCTCTCATATTTCTCTTGACCCTATGTATTTAGGTTATGAGTGAACATCTCGAACTTGCCTTGTTGAAACTTATTATTGCTCCCAAACTTACCTTACCCACAGTCTGGAATCATCTTATACTTCTTTTCTTCTCTCACTCTTCACATCTGATTGATCAGAAAATCCTGTTTGCATTGCCTTAAAAATATATTCACATTCCAACCACATTTCACCACCTTTACTGCAATATCCACAATACAATTCATCTTCACTTATTATCTTGATTATAGCTATAGTCTCATAGCTCTTCTTCCTTCCATCCTTGACCCCACTGAGCAGCTAGTCTTTAATATGTAAGGTGAGAATCATATCACCCCTGTGTTCCAATACTTCTGTTGACTTCTGTCAGAATAAAAGCCAAAGTCATTACTATGGTCTACAAGACCCCATCATTTGGCTTCCTCTTCCACACATTGTCGAAAAGTCTAGGAATATTTCTACCATAGGACATTGTATGGGATCCTTCTCCCAGGAATGATTTCCTTCCACCAATGATTAATTCTCTCATCTCCTTTTGTTTTCCACTCAAATGTCATCTTTTCACTAAAGCCAACCATGATCATTCTATTTAAAATTGAAATCTGGGGCACCTGGCTGACTCAGTCAGTGAAGCACATGACTCTTGGTCTTGAGGTCATGAATTCGAGCCCCACATTGGGTGTGGAGATTACTTAAAAACAAAATCTTTAAAAAATAAAATAAAATATAAAATAAAATAAAATAAATTGAAATCCTACCCCATTTGGCATTCCCAATCTACTTTACCCAGCTCTATGTTTTTTTTCATATAACATTTGTCTCTATCCCACTTTCAATTTATCTATTAGCTATTGTTAATTACCTTTCTCTTTCTGTTAGAATGTAAGCTCCATGAGGAAAGAGATTTTGTCTGTTTTATTTACTAATTTTTTCCTAAGTGCTTCAAAGAGTGTCAGACACAGAGTATTAAATATTTGTTACATGATTAAACATGAAGCTGTCAAAAATTAAATTTTGACAATGCCATATGGATGCCTTAATATATTAAAAAGAATAAATATCATACTGTATGTGTTCTCTGATCACAAAACAGTAAAATTAAAAGGAACTTAAAAATATCCCTAATGTCTGGAAAAAACTAAATAACATACTATAAAAAATCGTTTGAGTTAAAGAATAAATTTTTAGAGAAATTACAAAATGGTAAGAACTGAACAAAAGTGGAAAACACTGCATTTGAAGTTTATTGTACACAGCTAAAGCAGAATTTGGAAAGACTATACTATATAAAGACTATATATTGCCATAAAGCAAGAAATATTGAAATCATGTTAATTTTGTTTAAAAAAAGAACAGAACAAGGCCAATGAAACCATAAGAATATAATAAAATTAAAGGCAAAAAATCATTAAAATAGAGAAGAAAAGAATACCAATGAGAAAGATGGATTTTAAAAAGTCAAAATTTTGGCAAGTTTTATTAATATAAAAAAGGAAGGTGTAAAGCAAAAATATACCAGGAAAGGGGAAAGTAATCTCAGATACAAGAGAGATTTAAAAAACAATATAAAAGTTCTTTGAACAATATGTTAATACCCATCTCATCTCTGCAACAACTCCAAACAGACTAAGAAAATATTTACTGAAATGAGTAACATATAGGAAGTCTCAGGACAAATTTTTCGCTCTATCTATAACCAGCTCTGTGAGCTCAGGTTAGTCACTTTCTCTCTCTGTTTGTTTTCTCTCTCTCTTGTCTAAAAATGAAGAACATTAAACTCTACCATATATGCCTCAACACTGGTTGTGAGAATCAAATGAACTGGCCCTGAAAACCACGATTACAGAGGCTTCTGTCCATTTCCTGGGCTCTAATCCCAGGGATTTAAACTATTATCACAATCTAGAAGTGATGCTTTTTTTTTTTTCCAGAAAAATACCAGAGGACTGTCACAGACAGATCCAGTAGCCGTGGCCTGAATCCCTGCCCTGTGTCTACAAACTGACAGCAACATTACCAATGGTGTATATAAAGTGTGTGTGTGTGTGTGTGTGTGTGTGTATGTGTGTTTAAATGTTAGAAATGATAAAGCCATGCCCAGGAGACAAAACTTGAAGTAATGAAAGAAATGATAAGTGAAAGATCCACCATTTCCCTCCTTTCCTGACGCTGCTATCCCACCAAAAGGCCAGCACTGTATTGCTTTACAGCTAAATTTTGCCAAATTTTCAATAAACATAAATATATACCTTATGTATTTTATTTCAAGAGAGGAAGTTCACTGATAGGTTTCATGAGGCTAGCATAACACTTACTATAAAACCAGAAAAGAATAGTATAGGAAAAATATATGGTAGGCCATTTTTATTTTAATCTAGAAATAAATACCTTAGATAAGCTTTATCTAATTGAGTCCAAAGTATACCTAGAAACTAAGGATGGCTCAACACCACGAACTATTATTATTTTTTAAAACCACCTTCATTTTTATGACATAATTATTTGAGTATTTGCAACAATGCATATAAGCATTTCATAAATTAATTACCTATTTAAGATTTTTAAAATCTCAGAAGACAAGGACTAGACTGAACTTTCTTAACAATAAAAGTCTGTATACCTTAAACCTACAGAAAGTATCCTTCCTAATGGAGGAAATGTAGATGAATTTAGATGTATAAGGTCAGGAGTATGATATTGATGTCCACTATCACAATTACTTTTTAGCATAATGTTCAAGATTCTCACCAACTGCTATGGTCTGAATGTTCACATTCCCCCTCCCAGAAAATTCATATTTTGAAGAATATCCAATGTGATGGTATTAGTAGGTGGAAGCTTTGGGAGGTGATTAGGTCACAAAGGCAGAACCTTCTATGAATGACATTTAATGCCCTTCTGGAAGAGATCTCAGACAGCTCCCTTGCCTCCTTATGTCATTTGAAGACACAATTCTGTGACCCAGAAGAGAAACCATCTGACCATGCTGGCACCCTGATCTTGGACTTCCCCCCACCACCCTTCAGAACCATAAGCAATAAATTTCTGCTGTTGATAAACAGCTCTGTTTGTGGTATTGTGTTACAGCAGCCCAAATGGACCAACATACCAAGCATTTAAGAAACAGGAAGAAGGAGTATAAGGATCATAAAGGAAGAGAAAAAAATCTATATAGACAACTCAATAAGTAATTTGTTAATATTAATAAGAGAGTTTATCTGGATGAAAGTTAAACTTAGGAAATCAGTGACATCAGCAATAAATGCTAGAAAATAAGTTAAAAAGGGGATTACACTTATAAAAGAAATAAAAATATGTAACTTTTATTATAAGATAATAAAGTTATAAAATAAACAATATACAAAAATTCTCAGAGAAAACATTAAAAATCTTAAAGGAAGGAAATAAAAAGATGCTTAACACAATTAGCCATTAAGGAAATGCAAATAAAGCCACAAAGAGATACCAGTTCACATCCACTAGGATGGTTATAAGAAAGAAAAGGAGAAATAACAACTTTTGGAGAGGATGTGGAAAACTTGGAATCACCATATCTTGCTGCTGGAAATGTAAAATGGTGCAGCTGCTATGGAAAACAACTTGGCAATTCCTCAAAAAGTTAAGTATAGAATTACCATACGACCCAGCAATTCTATGTCTCCAAGGTAGAAAGTTTAAGACTTGAAAACAGGTACTCAAATACTCACACATGAATATTCGCAGCAGCACTATGCATAATAGCCAAAAGGTAAGGGGGAAATGTCAGTCAACAGAGTAGTACATTCACACAGTGGAATACTATTCAGCCACAAAAAGGAATGAATGACTGATATATACTATGACCTAAATGAACTGTGAAACCATTATGCTAAGTGAAAGAAGACGGACACGTAAAGTCACATACTGTAACATTCTATTTATATGAAATATCCAGAATAAGTAAATCCAGCGAGACAGAAAGCAGATTAGTGATTGCCCCAAGTTGGGGAAAGGCAAGCACAGGAAATGACTACTTAAAGAGTACAGAGTTGTGTTTTGAGATGATGAAAATATTTTGAAACTTGATAGAGGTGCTGGTTGCACTACCCTGTGCATGTATAAACAACATTGAATTGTGGGTTTTAGCATGGAATTTTATGTAATGTGACTTACACCTCACTAAAAATAAATTTAAAAATAATAAATAAGTAGGGGCGCCTGGGTGGCTCAGTTGGTTAAGTGTCTGACTCTTGATCTCAGCTTGGGTCTTGATCTCAGGGTCCTGAGTTCAAGTCCCGCATTGGACTCTATGCTGAGTGTGGAGCCTACATAAATAAATAAATAAATAAATAAATAAATAAATAGTAAAGGACTTAAAAATTTCTGAATACATGGAGATATGAACCATGTTTATCAATGCAAAACTGTACCTAGAAAGTGTCAATTATCTACAAATTTTCCATAAGTTCTACTCCACAGTATAACCAGTTAATATCCCAGCAAACTTTTATATGGAAGATACAAATAACAAAAAAAAGGGACTTATTAACAGATATTAGAACATATTATAAAGCTACAGTAATACTTTCTGGCTTCCACTCAGAACGTATAAAGATGGATAAAACTTCACTCCCACTCTGACAAGAAAAACTCCAGAATATGTAGAAAATCATTATTGGCTTTAAACTCCTCAGTAAACTGAGATTGCAGGGTGACCTGTTTGCCCCTACTCTAAAGAATGACAGGTGCCCTAACTCCTGTCTAAACATGTGAGAAGGACAATACTGCCACAAAAATGGTAGGAAGAATTTGCAATTTACAAATTGCTAAAAGTCGTATGTGGGCAAGTGTGCAGGTATAAAATCCTTGGGCTAGTATGAAGGGCGAATTGGAAGCTGCAGGTACAAGGCAGTTTGCCTGAATTTGTAGGCTCTTCTGCACAGATTTCAAGTGGGCACTCCCAAGAAAAAATTAAAAGCCAGTTGGGAAAACAAGAGCATTCCTGTCAGTAGTGCAGGTTTGAGGAAGAGTCATGGATCTGCTGTGGGCAAGGCAATACATCTGCCCAGACCCTTCTCATGGAAAGAGCAAAAGACACAATGTTGCAAAACATTAATTCTCTCCAGTTTGAGCTGTACCTTCATTGCAATCCCAATAAAAATTCCAGAAATTTTAGAAATTGAAAGTTTATAAGTAGAAAGGCAAAGCACTTAGAAAATCCAAAAACATTTTGGAAAAGAGGAGCGAAAAGGACACACAGTATTTGATTTCAAGATTTTCTCTAAAACTACATTAGTCACGGCAGTGTGGTATCAGCAGAAGTACAGTCATAGAGAACAGTGGAACACAGTAGAGGATCCAGAAACAGACCCACACATATGGCCAATTGTTCTCAACAAAGGTGCAGAGGAAATTTAATGAACAAGGGCAGTCTTTTCAACAAATGGCACTGGAACATTTGAATATCCATATGCAGAAAAATAAGTCTTGACCCATACTTCACAGGATATACAAAAATTAATTTAAAATAGACTGTGGTTCTCATCGTAAAACTCAAAACTATAAAATTTTTAGAATAAAATAAAAATCTTTGTGACTTTGAGATAGGCAAATATATCCTACATACCTCTCCAACAGTCTTACCTATAAAAGGCACAGTTGATATATCAGACTTCTTCAAAATTAAAAATTTATGCTTTTCTGAGAACATTATTAAGAAAATAAATGTCAAGCCACAAACTAACCAAAAATACTTATAAAACACATATCTGAAAACCCACTTGTATCCAGAGTATCTAATTCTCAAATACAAAAGTAAACAAACAATGCAATAAAAAATAGAGGTAAATATTTCCAATAGACTTTACAAAAGAAGATATAAGGATGGCAAGGAAACACATGACAAAATGCTCCATAACATTAGGCATAATGGAAAAGTAAAATAAAATCACAATCAGTACCAGTATTTGCCTATTGAAAGACAAGAACAAAGAAAGGAACCAAAGACAAGAACAAAAAGAGAAAGAAGGAAAGAAAAGAGAACTGACAATAATCAGCTGCTAGAATTTGTGCAGAGCACCTGGAAGTTTCATACACAGCTTGCTGATGAGAAGATACATTCTCACCACTTTGGAAAACAGTTCCACAGTTTATTATACACTTAAACATATGATCGAGCAATCCTGTTCATGCCAAAACCTGTATGTGAGTATTTATTGTAGCTTTATCCATAATCACTAAAAATGGAAAATGGCCCCAATATTCTTTATGCATAAACACATGTGGTATATCCAAAGGATAGCCTACTACTCAGCAGGGAAAATGAGCAAGCTAATGATACACACAACTTGGATTGTCTCAAATGAACTCTACTGCATGAAAGAAGCTATTCTTAAACGGCTACGTGCTATTTGATTCCATTTATATGACATTCTGGAAAAGGCATTCTAGAGGGACAAAAAATAGATCAGTGATTGCTGGAATCTGCTTTGGGAGTATATGTTGGTTGATGACAAAGGAGTAT
>CM053567.1:107700170-107758052 GCA_028646485.1 Cryptoprocta ferox | reverse complement strand
AGGGTGCTTTGTGTGTTGGGGTGGGAGGGGAGGTGATGGAATTATTTTCTATAACTTGATTATGGTGGTAGTTACATTGACTCATATGTTGGTCAAAAACCATAGAACTCTACCTAAGCAGGTGAATTTCACTGTTGGTAAATTATACCCTAATGCACCTGACAAAATTACAATATAATAAAATGATAGTACTAAAAATGTTATGAAACTAGCATAAAAACAGAAAACTGACCCAGCCACTGGCAATAGAATACTAGTGAGAGTTTAGAAAGAGAGGTATATGTATGTGAGAACTTAGATGATGAGTTGTCACTACAGAATGACTGGAAATATATGGTGTTGAGAAAACAGTTCATCATATGGGAAAAAATATGGTTCAATCCCTACCATACACCATATATAAAAGTGGATTTCCTGTGGTTTATAATCTAAATGGCTAAACCCATAGTCTAAAAGAAGAAAATATTACATTATATCTTTGTGATCCAAGGTTAGGGAAGTCTTCTTGAATAAGATCTCAAAAAAGAAACCTTAAAGTGAAAATTGGACTTTACCACATAGAATCCATTATTTTGGAATGGTACATGGGAAATCCAAACAACTAACAAGTTTCTTTAGAGAAATGACACAACTCATTAACAGTGACCAAATGCAAACTGATAAACACTTACAAGGTACACATTAAAATATTAATTAGTGAGAATACTGGAAGTCAAGAACTCCCTCTGTGACCAGGTGTAGTCATTTTAGAAAACAAGTTGCAATTCTTTTATGAAACTAAGTACTGATATATCATAGATTAAGAAATCACCCATGAGAATATATATTTCATAGTTCTGGACAGGAGGGAAATTTGAGTGGGTTCCCTGCAGCAGAGCTTGCCATAATGGGGAGTTGGAGGTGATCTATGGCTCTGCAATGCAAAAATATATAAATAGAATATGTTGGAGGAAACGCTCTAAAATGCAATCCACCAGTGAGGAGCAATAAGCTACATGTACAAAAACTACTTAACTTCAGTTTCTTCACCTTTTAAAAGGAAGTAAGAATACATATAAAATAGAGTTACTGAGAAGATAATGAGTTAATATAGTATATTAGTCCATCTGGGCTGCTATGACATAGTATCATAGATTGGGTGGTTTACCAACATCAGGAATGTGCTTCTCACAGTTTGGAGGCCGGGAGTCTGAGATCAGGTTGCCAGCATGGTCAGGGTCTGGTGAAGACCTACTTTGGGGTTGCAGGCTGCTAGTTCTCCTTGTCTCCTCTCATGGCAGAGAGCAGAGAGGAAGCAAGCTCTCTCATGACTCTTGTAAGGGTTCATTGAGGGGGCTCCACCCTCATGCCTTCATTTAATCCTGGTCACCTCCTAAAAGCCTCACCTCCTAATTCCATCACACCTCAATATATGAGTTTTACAGGAACATAAACATTCAGCCCATAGCATATAGTATATGGAAAGACTTTAAGACAGTACCTAACAAAATTACAAATATCCCATAAAGATTAGTGACCGCTATTTTTAATGTTGCAGACAGCAATATGACAAGAGGATTTTTTAAAGTGTTACGTGCCAAAAGTAAAAACAGAGTTAAAAAAGTTAAAAGGGAAAGCTCCATAATTCCCACCACTGTTAAGTTAGGCTGATGCTGTAATTTGAGATAAATCATTTCAGAAGCTGATTTGCCCCGCTTCTTGGCTCTTTCTACCAACATCTCAATAAACCTTAACGATTTGAAATGCTTTATCTCCCATTAGAAACAAACCTTGAAGATTTTATAATGCAGTCTGTCTGTACAGGGCTTTGCATGTTTACTGAGCCACACTTTCCCTGTTACGCATTCTCCCCCCTTCCCTGTTGGGAGTTGAACTGTAAGCATGCACCATTGCCCTCTGCTGGATGAACATTTAGTGTCTTATTAAAAGTAGGGTCTGATTTTCCGGAACTCTGAAGTTAAACTTCATGTGTGATGATTAACTCATAGAATAGTATCAGCGTTACTTGGTATAGCCTCTAAATAGAATTGGGCGCCGGAATAAAAGTGACAATTTTCCCCGTAATTTTAGTTCAGAAAGTGTTAAAGTATTTCAATGGAATATGTTCAAGGAGTTAGTCAAGTTTCTGTTTTAGTTGCCCATGTGTCTGTGTATATATAGTGAGTTTCATTTTGTTTGATGATTGGTTGGGATCTTGATTTTTTTTCTTTGAGTAGAAAGGTTTGAGATTGTTCTTTCCCAAAATAATAAAGTCTGGATTAATTCTAAAGTTGAAATCTGAATTTATGCTTCCCATCTCCTATACATTAAGGTTAAAGTATTATGCTCTTTATCCTCTTCTTAAATCAGTTTCTGATAGTAAGGCTCATCCAAAGATGCCAATTGGTTTTCTGGGAAAAGATGAATTCTAGGGAATGATGTCTTCATCATTCTGCAGCCACTTCAATCTTAAATTTTCTTTTGGTTAGTGTCAGGGACTCAGCTAAAGTAATCAAATTGTCTCTTAAAATAATCACACTGACATCAAAAAACAATTATTAAACCATTTTAAAGATAAAGAATTATGACTCTTAAAAAGATAAAGTTATGAGTCTCATAAAGTTTAAATTTTCTTAGTTTTTTGACAATGGACATTCTTAATTTTTTTCCTAACACTCAAGAAATTGAAGGCCTGGAAATAGCTTTCAGAATTTAACTTTCTAATGGTTTCCAAGATGATTAATTTGAGTTAAATATACAATTTTCCATAAAAGTTGCTTGTTCGCTTTTTAATTTATCTTGGAGTAACTTTAAACCAAATTTTAGAAACTGTATATCATGAGCTTTTTTAGTGTCTGCATTGTATTAAGGTCAAGCACCCCTCCTCCACAAACTTAACTGAAATGTCACGTGCAAATTACATTTCTCAACACAGTTGTTTTAGTTCTATTAAAAACTAATTGTCCAAATCATGGAAAGAGCCTACATGTCCATCAACTGATGAATGGATCAAGAAGATGTGGTTTATATATACAATGGAATACTACATGGCCATGAGAAAGAATGAAATCTGGCCATTCGTAGCAAAGTGGATGGACCTCGAGGGTATCATGCTAAGTGAAATAAGTCAGGTGGAGAAGGACAGATACCATATGTTTTCACTCATAGGTCTAACAGGAGAAACCTAACAGAGGACCATGGGGAGGGGAAGGGGGGAAAAGAGTTAGGGAGAGGGAGGGAGACAAAGCACGAGAGACTCTTGAATACTGAAAACAAACTGAGGGCTGAAGGGGAAGAGGGAAAGGGGAAGGGGGTAATGGTCATGGTGGAGGGCACTTGTGGGGAAGAGCACTGGGTGTTACATGGAAACCAACTTGACAATAAACTATAAAAAAAATTTTAAAAATAAATAAAAAAACTAATTGTAATTAAAACAGACAGTTCTAAGACTCCAGCCTTGTGGATGAGTCAGAAGATGAGTAATGATCTGTCGTAAGGAAGGTTCTTTCTCCACAGAATCTTCTGCTCTGACTCCTATGCTCTAATATGCCCACAAAGAAAATATTAACTAAGACAAAGGTCGAAATGGCCACATAGGCCCTGAAGGGGAATTAAATGACAGTACTAAGGCACATTTATTTGAAAGAATAGAGTATGGACAAAGAAGGAGACTCTCCTGGGTTGAGATGCCAGGAAACAGTTGTGGGAATGAACTGGATGAAACCTTAAAAACATCCTGCACTGGCTTTGAAAACAAGTGACAAAGGTGGATGTTGAATCTGCTTGGTAGATGTATCTCTCAAGTAGCTTAGATGAAGTTCTATCTAGCAAATGGGAGATGATTTGGAAAATCTATATTTAATGCCATTATGGGAATAACATTTAAAGTTTACCATTTGCCTGTTAAAGAGTTCTGAGACTGTATCTCAATGTATGTAAAGCTTTATTTACTGGATGCCAGGGCATGATACCTGCGCTAAAATTGCCAGAAATTGACTTTGTACAGCTTTACAGAGAGGGCAGTAGAAGTTATTTTTTTTATGTGATCTTTTTGTTGTTGGTTTGGTGAGCCTCTTTGTCATCTTGTTTGATACTGCTTGTGTTTTGGAAGGTCAGGACATGGGAGACAGCATCTGGAGACCAATGCTTAAGGCTGGCATGTTAGATATTGTGTTTAATAATTTGAAAGTCTGCATCACTGATGTAGGAATCATCTTTGCAGAGGGAGCATTTTGAGGGCAAATATTTCCCCAGTATCCTCTGGCAAGAAACTCTGACACTAACGGAGGGAGTTTGTGGGAGAAGAAATGGAGATCTTATTAGAAGTCAGACATAGGGCTCAAAAGAGGAAGATGGCCACATAGAATTCAGTGTTACAGCACACATCCTCCCTCAACATTAATAACAGGCATCTAATATTAAAATTTACTGACTCATGTGACACTCTCTATTGGATGTTTAATTTAACATCTTCAGTCCATAAGACAAATACAAGGTTTCTAACTCATTACATTTTCTAACTATAATTGAAACCCAGTCTAAACATTTTTGTACTTTATTTCTTGGCAGCAAGTTTTCTATTTTTAAAACCATTATAATTAAGACTAGATCTCCTTCTTTTTCCCATATGCCATGAATTTATTTGATCTTCAAATTATTTGCCATTCACGTTTAGGCTTTTTGGCATTTCCACCCATTCTTTTTCACTACAGCTGTTCAGTGTGAAGTCTGAGTCAGGGTCACCCTGCTCCACAGGGCAGCTAAATGTCTAAGTCTCTGCTTTTTGCCAGATTCAGATTGTGTGGGAAAGGAAATCCACAAGTGTCACTGGCATCTACACAAAGCCTTTAGCATTCGGTAGTTGGTGCTGGTCACATTCATTAAGCTGGGGAATATAATTTCCAGAATGTCCTTCCCTGTATGGATCCAGATTAGAAATTTGAATAAAATCTAGAAATAAATCAGAGATGAAGCAGATCTCTTTGCTCTCAGATGTCTTTAGGGGCAAATTTAGGGATGCTGCTCTATTCAGATCTAACCAACGTTGGGTCCTGCTGACCAACAGTGGCCTCAAGACCCACCACCAGATGCTTGGATGTGATTCCACAGAAGTGGTAGCTACACAGAAAGAAGAGCATCCATAGACCTCACCACAAGTCTGTCCCCCGCCCCCGCTTGCCTGACATAGCTTTAGCAGCTGGATATAATTGGCTTCTACAGTAACTGGTCTATGTTGCAGACCTTCGTTCTCCAACTCCTCTCACAACTGACTTTATAAAGTATGATTACCATAATGAATTTTCTATAACACCCATTGCTTCTCTGCTACCTCCACTGAACACTAACCAATAAAATGCGAACTTGCCCATCTTAATTTTTTTTGAAAAATCGGCTCACACTGTCATAACCCTTTTCCTATTCTCTCTTCTGTTTCTTCAGTGTTTCTGATTAGTCTCTGTGATGGTTCCTATACAAACTTTTCTGAAGTGAATTCCAGAACACTAAAAGAGCCAGCACAACCATAACTGCTGTCACCACCACAACAAGCTTTTGTCAAGTTTATTCGTATCATGTGATGATTAGATTTTTCATTACAAAAAGGTTTAATCAGAGTTCTTCTATTCATAGATGCATATGAAACCTTGTCTAACTAGTATGAGCCAGTTATTGAGGGAGAAAATAGTATCCAAGACAGACGTCTCATTACTTATGAAATTTAAAACCTAATGATTGGTTACTAACAAATAAATAGTCAGTAAAATGCAGTATACAAAGTGTTATGGCAAGGAAAACCCTAGAACAATGGAAAGAAGGGTCAAAAATATTTCCTAGAAGAAATGAGATCTATCCTGAAATATATGTATTTCATGGAAAAGAAATAGAACGTTCAATAGCTCAAGATAAGAGTGAAATGGCAAGTTCCTTAAGGAACTGAATGTGTTCAGTATGCTGAGAACACGGTCTGAGTGGCAAAAAGTAACAGAACAGGAAACAAGAGGTAAATAGGGAACTCTCAAGCTGTATTATTCTAAGAGTAATAGGGACTGATTATAGGATATTAGTCAAGGAAGTCACGTAACTTCCTTGTAGAAATATTTTGTTGTAGAAATATTGCTGTCTGTGCATTTAAAAAATGAATTAGAATAAAGGATGGATTAACTAGGAATAAGAGGGGCACCTGGGCGGCTCAGTCAGTTAAATGTCCAACACTTGGTTTCAGCTCAGGTAATGATCTCATGGTTCATGGGTTCAAGCCCTGCATTGGGCTCTGCACTGACAGCACAGGGCCTTCTTGGGATTCTCTCTCTCTGCGCCTCCCCTGTTAATGGTCTTTTTCTCTTTCTCTCAAAATAAAATAAATACGCTAAAAATACTAGGAATGAGGATAAAGACAAAACAGTCAGGGAGCTGTAGGAATAATCTTGTGGATCATGGCCCCAATCTAACAGATATTCCTAACAGATAACTAACAGAAAATTTATGGGATTTCATAACTCATTTAATACAGGGGCAAGTAGAAATAAATGATGACTCCCATGTTTCTTGTTTGGGCAAATAGAAGGATGGTGGTGCCATTCATTGTGGTAAGAAACATAGGGGTTGTCTAGTGTTTGCAAGGAAGGTAAGAAGATAAGGAGTACAGTTTTCTATAAATCAGGCTGGAGGTGCCTATGGAATATCCAAGTGATATTATCTTCAAGATACAAAGCATAAGAAGAGATCTTGGTAGCAGATACAGGTTTTTGGTTTGTAATGGACACATGTTGCTTGGCATCCATTGTCCCCAGTAATGGAATCCTCATTTCTATGAGAAATCACCACTATTCCACCCTCAATCCTTATTATTCAAATAGACCTTAACATTCACAGGCTCTGAGGGTGAACACGTGACTCAGACCTGAGTAATTATAGTCCTAATGACTGGCTCTGGAATGGCCAAAAGACTTAACTGAGGCAATGAAAGTCAGTTCAGAACTGCTAATAAAACTATGAACAAAGTCTTTCATTTTCTACTTAATTGCTAATCCAGAAAGAGATATATACCTGAAGCTGCTGCTGCTGACTTTTTTCTCAGATATGGGCAAAGTCTACCTTATGGAGAAAGTCAGAGCTTAAAAAAAGGACCTTGATGGTGGTGCCTAGGTGGCTCATTTGGTTAAGCTTCCAGCTTCAGCTCAGGTCGTGATCTCATAGTTTGTGGGTTCAAGCTGCACATTGGGCTCTGTGCTGACAGCTTAGAGCCTGGAACCTGCTTTAGATTCTGTGACTCCCTCTCTCTCTTCCTGCCCCCGCCCCTGCTTGTGCTCACTCTCTCTCTCTCTCTCTCTCTCTGAAAAATAAATAAACATTAAGAAATAATTTTAAATAGCATCTTGATGGAAAGGACAAAATTACTTCTCCTGCTACCTTCTCCTTCCAGGTTAGCAGGAACTCCATCATTCTGATTGTTCAAGACAGAAAATAGTTGTGTATATCTCAATTCTCTCTCTCATATGCTACCTTTAGTTTTTCAGCAAATTCTTCTGGCTCTACCTTCAAAATATAGAGAATTCAATTACCTATTTTTAAAAATACTCCGTTGTGGATCATTGCTCTCCCAGCATACCATCTGCAACATGATTTTATTGCTTTTTCCATAAACTGATAGAGTTACTTTCCCACCCCTTGCATCTTGACTGGCCTTTGACTTGCTTTTGCCAACAGAATGTAACAGAGGTGACTGACAGTTCTGTGGCCAGCTTACAATGGCTTTGCATACTCTTGCTCTGTCTCTTGAAACCCTGCCATCACCACATGAACAAGCCCAGGTCAGCCTGGTGGAAGATGAAACAACATGAAGAGAAGAGGTCAGACATCCCAGCTGAGACCATCAGAGGCCAACCTACAATCAGCCAATCTTCCAAAATGTGGGATGGCCAAGATCAACTAAGCTACCTAACAGCCAGCCACAGATGTGTAGGTAGGCACTGTTGAGACCCCACAAATAAAACATCCAGACTACCTGAGGATGCATGAGTTATAGTTAACACATATGGTTTTGAGCCCTGAGTTTTGAGATGACACATTTATCAATCAGTCTTCCTAATTTCAACTTTGCTTCTTTTATTCTGTCCACCAGAATAATTTTATCGAAACATAAGTTAGATCACAATTCTCTTCTCCTCAAAACACAGCAGCAAGGCAGATTTTATTCAGAGTAAAGAGCTAAGGCCCTTACAAAGGCCCCACAGGCCTTATGTGTTCTGCCCACTGGCTACCTCTCTACTTCCATCCATGACTGTCTTTGTCATTTCCTTTTTTGCAGTTGTCCTAGACTCCTTGCAGTTCCCACAGCCTACAGACTTATTCTGCCCTAAGGTATTTGCACTTGCCATTCTCTCCACCTAGAATGCTCTTTCTCCAGCTATCCTCATGGCTTACTCCTTCAGTGCCTTCATATCTTGATGCAGATATTACTTCCTCAGTGAGATTTCGCCCTAACTACTTATCCCAGCCCTCCCATTCTCTCCCCATGCCTTATTTTTCTATCACTTACCAGCACCTAACATACAATACATTTTGGGAGCACTTCAAATTATTTTATTGTTAATGGCATGATGTTGGAGATTGTCTTCTATTTAGTTCACATTTCTATCCCTAATCCTTAAATAGTGCTTGGCTTATAGTAGATATTCAGTAAAAGCTTGTTAAATGAATAGATATCTTGAACACCTGTATCATAACTATGCCTAGGTTTTTTGGTTGTTTGGGTCAATAAATAACCATTTTTAAAACATTTTTATTTATTTAATTAGAGAGAGACAGAGAGAGGGAACAGGAGAGGGCCAGAGAGAGAGGGAGAGAATCTCAAGCAGGCTCCTCACTGCTGGTGCAGAGCCCATGGTGGGGCTCGAACTCATGAACTGTGAGATCATGACCTGAGCTGAAACCAAGAGTTGGATGCTTAACTGACTGAGCCCCGCAAAGTGCCCCAATACCCATTTTTTTGGAAATTCATTTGGTTTCATTTGAATTTCTGTCACTAGCTTCTGAATGAGCCCTGACCAATCAGGAGTTACTGTCAAGTGGATGGACTCTAAAGCCAAGGATAGGACAGGATTCCCTGGGAGGGACCACCATTCTCTGGGTGGCCCCAGAGACCACCAGGGCCACTGTAGTGCCAAGACCACCAGACAGAAGGAAAGAGGATCTAGGTTCCCAAAACACATCAAGTTTTCTAGGCAGAAAGATAACAGACTAGCAGCTTGGATAGATTAGTATGGAAATCAAGAAAAAATTTCAAGACAGAGGGCATAAAGAAACAGTGTCAGATTTTACCAACAGATCAAATAAAATGCAAGTTCGAGAAGATGACTGGATTTTCATCTTGCACTTTCTTGCTTAGTGTGTGGTGTTTTTGTGTGTGAATATTGTCTAGGGTCTCTTTTTCCTTTCTAATTGCTTTTGCAATTTTTTTCTAACTGCCCATATTCTTCTCACACTGCGATTGAACCCCTCCAAGAAACTTCTGAGCTTTGCATCATTTTCTTGTAGATAATCCATTTGGACTGGAACACAAATGGAATGGTACCATTACAGAGACTAGAATCACTTCACCATAACAAACTATACATTTTTTCCATATATTTTTGGAGCTTGATCCAGGGACAAGAATCATTCAGCCCAGCCACTTACAATGACTTCGGGAAGAGTTTTTTCCTTCAGTAATTTTAGAAACCATAGGGACCACATGAGAACTCTATAAATGAATACCACAAATTAAAAGAAAGAGGAAAACCAGTGCAAAAGATTAAAAAAAAAAACACTTTATAATGGAAAGTGTTCGCTTTTAAAGATGAGCAGCTGGGATTTCCATATCAGGCAATCAGAGCTAAACCCCTGTGTATTAACGCACTAATGCATCCTAAAGATTTTTAGAAAGTGTTTTACAGCGGGGTTGTGCATGTTCTCTCACTCTGTCTGGGAGCCTTCAGGTGCACAATTTCTAATAAAGATGACCGTGGCTCGCTCTTTCCCATACTCAAGGGAATAGTTCTGCTGAATAACATTTCTCAGCTTATTCATCACTTCTCCTTGAGGACTCTGATATGAAGGCCGCACATGAAATCATTCTATCTTTCCAAGTGATAAATTTCATGTTTCTTTATGTTCCCCAAAGACAGCAGTAGGTTTTGGGAAGTACTCCTTCAAAACCAGAGTCTACTACAATTAGAGGTCAGACCGAGACTCAGGTCCTGGTCACTATTTCTCCAAGAGTGACCACCAGAGTTCCTTCCACTCAGTCAGAGATGAAGCCTCTCAGTAGGAAGGAAAAAATGTGTCCCAGTGGCCCATGTCTGCCCTGAGTCTTTTTTGACCTAACAAGACTGCCAGTTAGACCAAGGTTGTCCTTCAGTTTCATACTGGGAACTCCAGTTCTCTGGGCATCGTGCCAAGACCACCAGACTCATTGAACTCACAAATTTTTACTGTCACATCATTAGAATGAGTTCTTGTCCCTCTGGTCAATATTGGATTCTGACCAGTGTGAGTCAGGTGAAAGGTTACGCACTTAAAAATTACTTTGATTTTTTTTTTCTCTACCTCTGACCCCTTCCCATCGTTCTAGTAATTACCTTGTGTTTATCACTTCTTAATACAAGTTTATGTATCACTGTAGACTACAGGATTCCAGCAGGCTACTGGCTGACAAATGTCTGTATATCTCTTTATGGTTATAATAATTTAACTTGAAACTTTTTAAACTAATTTAAGAGGGGTTAGTTTATAGGAAAACTTTACAAGTAAGAATAAAGAGTCACTTTAGAATCTGACTCATGCTGCATGTACATAAGTAAAAGTTTCTGACTCTTCCTTTGGGTCTTGCCTTTCTGAAAAATTAAATATTAAATGGACATTGTGGCCTCATTGCATTGGCTAATTAGAGTAATGCCGGAGGAGAATAATTTTGCAGGATGGGAAAGTAAAATCAAGTTCAAGGATACATTAAATTCAATATATGTCACCTATGCCTGCATGAGACTGATATACCTCAAAATATTTTGGCAGCGAACATTATCAAATTATTCTTTAGTAGGCCATAAACTACCCCCTTCTCCCTAAAAATGTCTCTCTCCTCCCCCATAAATCTAGCGTGTGAAATGGGCATTCTTCACAGGCAAGGGTTTTGATAGAAATTTTCATTATTGTAATCAATAAATGCTTACTGAAAACCCATTTTGTGTTGGAAATACAGATAGAAAACAAATTATGTTTTCCTTTTAACTGAATATTCGCCCCTAGTGTTGCTGAGCTAAACCCTGCTCGTGGATTGGAAGGCAAAGAGAAGACATAATGGAGAGGGGAGGTGTACTGATGTTTTCAGATTTTAAGGTCTGAATAAATTCAGAATATTCCATTTTTAGCAGTACCACCTAAAGTAGCTGCCCCAAATAACTAATTCAACCCATAGCAACAAAAACTATTAATTCATGAAAATAAAATAAAATATATATTTTTCACCTGATGTTTACAGAGGTCCACAATGGGTTTTTTTGTTTGTTTGTTTGCTTGTTTAGATTTGCCTTATGGGTCAAGGAATGTGTTTAAGATTTTCCAGACAGAGTGGTACTTCTCCTCCAGCTCTTTACTCTCTTTTTTCAAATAAGGAAACTGCCTCCATATTACTATCAAACATGGAGTGGAATCGTTTCTGTGCTAATAGAAATCGTTGTTCAGCAAAGGTCACATCTGCCTAGGAACAACTGTGATGGAATTTGGAAAGGTGTTCACTTGGGGCTGGGGAAGTCCTAACCCATCCTCCCCTTAGCCAAATCTTTGGCCTGTTCCCAGAGTGTGCTTTCTTTCCTGAAGAAACAGGCCTAGCATTTTCTAAGTGGAACACTTCACAGGGAGCTGTCGCTTCTGGCTTCTATTCCTACCTACACCATCAGATCATGGAGTAACCTCGTGTAAGTGAGCTTCTCTGTGATGATGTGTAGATGGTTACCCATGTTCGGGCAGGAGGCAGGATGCATGTTTAATGTTTGCTCCGAGCATCTGGCCTGAAAGGTGTTGCGTGTTCTTTGAGAGGAAGGTTAGCACATGATGTCATTGCTCCCAACACATGCTCAGATGTTAAAAAACGAAGGGAGGATAACTGAAGCAGTACAATTTTCTTGGAGGATGCTGTCAAGGACTGAAGGAGAGGTGCACAGATAAGTAGGTGGCAGGTTGTTTTCCTACCATAAAACACAACTTTTGCATCCTATCACTCTGACAAGTGGAATTGAGAGGATATTTCTGGCAAGGTATGAGGCACACTGGAAATGTTTGATGAAAGAACATGGGGAAGTGATCGGGGACCTGGAAATATGGACTTGATTTGAACCCTTGGATGAAAATCCTCTTTTCTGGGTTGTTTCCATGACTTGTATTATTACAGTGATGACATTTGCATTCTCCAGCCCAGGATTAGCTAGAGGGGAAATAAGGGCTCAGTTCAATTGCTTTAGTGAGCACATAAACCATGACATCTCCTGAAGATAAATCTAATTAAGGGATAGTAAACCCTAAGTCCATTTGCCTCTCAACATGGGTAACGGAATTATACACAATTGTGACATTTGCCTAAATACAGAGGAAATTTTTCTTCATCGTCATCTGTATCCTGGTTTTGAGTTGAAAGAAGTCATAATTTTCAAATGGTGATGTCAGATCCATTCCCACAACAGAGATTAGACAATACCACAAACACAGATTTATGGTTTCATGGGAGAAATCTCCTGTTTTCAAACATTTATCTTTAACAATGGGCTACTGGCAGTAAGAGAGCCACCAGTTGCACATGCAAGATACAGTATTTCAATGATGAACAATACACAGACACAGATTCTAGTTGCTTCTGTTGTACCCACTCCCACTCAGGACCCCATTTCTCTGCCATATTCAACATTAGCCATTATATGTTGAACACTCACAAGATATAGGGTATCACAAGTTCATTAGTGTAAGAGAATTACCAGATATTCATCACACTTAACAATAAAAATATGCTACTTTGTAATTCTATCAAGGTAATTTCTATATTCAAGGATTAAAAAACTTTTTAAAAATCAAGAAGTTAAGGAAACTGAAGTGACAATATTACTTCATTTCCCTCCCCTGTAAAAAAAATGAGATTGGACTAAAACACCAAAACCCTTTCTAGCTTTAAAACTATTCCATTGCACATTTTTTTTAACTTGCTAAAAGTTACAAGTTTTCTAATAGTGTCATCACATGAAACTTATCATTTCATAATAAATTACTTAAAAAAACTATTGCCCCTACCTCAGTCTTTTATGGTGGTCTAGTGCTCTTTTGTGTGTCTTTGTTTCTTTAAATACTGTCTTGTTCCAAAAGGACTTGAGGGCATTTGTGAATGTGTACACAGTGTAGTAAGATGAAATAAATATAAAGACAAAAATAAGGCAAAGAGAAAATAGAGATGACGTTAGAGTGAGGCTAGCATTAACACTTTCCCTTGTTTCCCAGAGATGAATCTCATATTTGGATTTCATCATTCCAAAAACCCCAAAATGAAATGGGAAAACAGGACCAATTACAAGATTTTAGCTTCTCTAAAGCAGTAGTTCTCCATATGTCTCCTGAGTATGTATACTTCAGGATCCATTAGCCCCTTCGGGGAGCTGCGAAGTGAAACTACTTTCATAATAAGACACAAACATCATTTGCTTTCTCACTGTCCTCCTCTCAAGATCATGTGTAGAGTTTTCCAGGGACTGCGCAACTGTGGCTCTGAGGGTGCGATCACTCTTAGGTTAATGGAATGTGTGCTTGGGTACGCTTAAAAAAATTTATTTTACTTCCTAACATGGTAAGTATTAATAGATACAGTCCACATAAGCAAAAGTGCTTTGAGGGTCCTTAATCATTTTTAAGAGTATGAAAGTGCCTGAGCACGCTGTCCTGAAATATGAAGTTTTCTTTTTCACTTTCCTTATATTAAATTCTGAAAATTGTCTTTCATAGAAGTTTAATATTCTTCCTGATTATGGATGAATGAAAAACTTTCAGGTTATGTATGATGTATTTTAGTCATCAGGAGAGCAGTAGATCTTACTGTTTTGCTCCTTTGAGGAACTGATAAACACTATGACCCTTCTCAACCAGATGTAGCAATAGACACACAGCAATTTGCAAAGACTTTCATAAGATTTTTGAGTGCCCCAAAGTCTACCTTTTGATACCATGGGGTTCTAAGGACTCCTGCACAAGGACAGAGAAATAAACCCACTTAAATTGGTTTCCTATGATTGACTTCTTGAAATTGTTTTAATACAGTTTTAAGGTCAATTTGGGTAATACGATAAAGAGAAGTTTAATGAATAGTGGTTCTTTTTTCTCCTCTCTCTCTTCTCATCTCTGTTTCTCCCCACAGCATAAACTAAGATGAAGTATTTCTAGTTATACTCAAACTCAGTCTACAGCAGAAAGGAATATTGTTTCTGGTCATGTTGGTGCGTGGGAAGTTTTGCAGGCTCACCTTTTATTCCTTGGACCCTAAAAATGATAACCTCAATTACATAGCATAAATCCATTTCCTTCAAATATTCTGATGATCTCAAAAATAGAAATGCTAAAGTCTCATAGATGTTAAATCCTTGGTTATATGCAGATAGGTGATCTGACAGGACTGTAGAGACTCTCATGAGGACTGATTAGTTACAAGTGTATTTATTTCATATCTCCCATAATACAGACCCGGGCACTGAATGGGCTGTTTGAGGACAGTATGACATTTGGCAGAGGCTCAACCAATTTATAGGATATAATTCATAAATGAATAGACATAGTATATTGAGAGAGATAGTGTAACATAGTCCAGCAGAGTGGTTAAAAAAAATGTTCTAAATTCAGAAAACTTGGTGGGTAGAGTATTTCCTGGCTGTAGGGCTTGTTCAAAAATCTTAATCTGGTCTGCTTGAATTGGCATAAAAATAGTACCTAATGATGCATAAGGTTATAATGAGAATTAAATTTAGCAATGCATATAAAATACAGAGAAAGGTGTGTGTCATATAACAAGTGCTCAGTAAATGTTATTACAGAAAGTGCTGTGGGATGTGATGCAATGAGAAATGCAATATGATTTTGGAGAAGGATAGGCTCACCAGGGGTCGGAAGGGTCTAAGGGAGAGTTCATGAAAGAGGTAAGACTTCAGCTGTGGGGCTACTAAGTGAAGTAGGGAGTTATAAAGTTCTTGGTGCACAATAAATTTAAAATATAATGGAGGAGAGAGGATCAGCCCCAATATGTATAAGAACAAGTGTCAGAAACATGGAAAGAATGCTGGGGTCTCTGGAGATACACGTAGAAGTGCTAAAACACAGGCGAGTGAAAGGGATAAAGAGTGGGTGTGCGTTACTAAAATGATTGGAATGGAGCTAAGTCTATTGCACTACGTATGGGACCAGATTGTTCCATTCATCCCTCCCAAATTAAATTTCACTTTTCTCGTAGGAATCTTTTGTGGTTAATGGCTCCAGAGGGAGGATTTGTCTTTTATTTTATTTATTTTTCAGGAGAACACACCTTATGCACACAGAAACACACACACTTCACACCCACATCCCCAAATAAGCATGTTTATATGCCCTTTAAGATATGTGTGGTTTTTGTCTCTTCACTGAAGGAGTTAAAAAATAAATAAAAACTTGTGAAAGGAATTTTGGAAAAGGCTCACAAATACATGTTAATGGAAACAGATATTTCTACAGAAAATTTTCAGGGACATTCTAAAGTAATGACTTTGCAATGCTTTGCCGATTTTTTAAATGGACATGATGATATTTCCTGGCTTTGTTAGTGCACTCTTCCTGATTAAGAACCCCCATTACTCTAATTAAAATAATACCATCTGGTTTTAATACTACACAATAAGTCTTCTACCCCTTAATCCCAGGACTGAAGCAACATTCACAGTCTGGACCATGGAGAGGTCATGTGGTAATAGTTCACTTGCAGCTACAATTTATGAATTTGCTGGTGGAAGAGCCTGAGAGGTAGTGGTGCTGGAGATTAAAAAAAAAAAAAAAAACTAAAAGATCCAGAAGAAAGAATAAGACACAAGAGTTGTGGGCATACATGCTAGATCCTCTCAAAATGGAGACCTTCACATTCTAGAGAGAAGACCTTTTTGAAGAGATAGCATTTGATGGACCTCTATGAATCAAGTTCAGGTGGGAGGTGTATGTAGAAACTATACTAGGCAAAAGGACTGAAGGAAAGGTGAGCTTGATGGGGACAACCCTGGTGAGGATAGAAAGAAAATAAACTCATCTGAAGTGGAGAGAGACAGGAGATGAGGTAAAGAAGGTAAGCAGAGGCCAGATCACATTGGATTTAGAGGCTATTCTGAGGTAATGGTAGACTGGGTATTTGTAGCAGAGGAACATGTGACATTTTGCTTCTTTCTAAATGTACAAGAACAAAAGCCCAACCGCAAAAAAAAAAAAAAAAGCAATGGATCCTCAAAATACCAGAAAGAGGTGGGAACCAAAAAGAGACAACTCCAGCCCCTCTTAGCTTTAGTCAATTACTGATGCCAGAAATGCAGGGCCACCATTTTCTGATAGTTCATGGTGTTTTGTTTTATTTTGTTTTGTTTTTCAGGAGAATCTAGACATCCAAATCTTTAAGTAAGAACTTTCCATTTTCTAAATGTTAGCAAATAATACAATATTTTTTTCTAAAATTAAGATACAAGCCATCACACTAAACACAAGTGTTTAGTAGACAACACTAAACATGTATGGAAGCCAGATGAAGCCCTGGACTTGATAATTTACCGTCTTATGATGTTAAATCTTGACTTTCAGACTGTGAAGGAGAACAGTGAAAAAAAACACACATTAACATTTATACCTAGGTAAAGTATCAGTCAGGGTGCTGGCAGGAAACAGGTGGCAGACAGACAGGTCCTTAAGGAGAGATTGATGAAGGTTGAATTTATAATGGTGTAGGCAGTGTTAATGAAAAGCAACAAGGGATGTTGATGCACTCAGGGCTAGGATAAATAGGTGTTAATGTTGCTATGCCTGAAGGAGTCATTCCTGAAACCTGGAGAGGAGTCACAAAAAGGTGTTCATCCCCATCTGTGGCCTTTGGTGGAGGAATATGGCCACTACCAGACTATGCGATGTCAGGGGAAGAGTCATGAGCCCCCTATTTTCACTGTCAGATCTTCTTCAAGTGCCTTCCTTGGCCAAACCGAGTAGAGATTTAGGGAGCTAGAGTAGGGAGCTAGAGATTTAGGGAATCTACTAATGCAGTTTATATCATCCAGTCTCCTGGAACACAAGAGGGCAAAGAAAAACCACCAGTCAGGTACCTTTTTTAAAAAAATTGTTTTGATTTCAAATATATTACAACTTAATATTTATATCAATCCAATAAGCAATAAAGATCTTTTCAACTTAGGACATTTTTATGGAAACCAATTACAAACTAAAAGTTGCAGCTTTTTTTTCTAAACAGCAAATTATTGTCATTATACAAATGGTCTTTTCTTACCTCACTCTAATATAATATTTATCTATAAACTTTGTAAACTGTGATATACATATTAGATGTTCATATTAACCTTGTCCAAAATCCTAAGTGGGCCAGTTTGTCCCCTGGAAAAAAAATCAGTGGGGAGAAATATCTGCTGGAGAGAGAGTGATAAACTGTTAGCCCTAATTCCAGCACTAACTACTATGTTTTCAGGAAAAATAAGGGAACTGCTTTCAGAAGTACTCTTAGAGTGAGAATCTTAGAGTGATGAAATGGTTACGAAAGATAGACTTTAGCCTCAGCTCTGATACTAATGGGCTCTGTGTCAGTAGGCAAGCCATAGAATCCCCCACAATCACAAAAGGGATGGTTGTTTCCAATGGAGGCAGCATAAGCTAATGGGTAAGAATGCAGAATCTTCTCGGAGAGTTAGGGCCTCAAATCCTGGCTCCAGCTCGCTTGGCTGTAGTGCATTGAAGAATGACATGAGATGATGTAGAAGCACTGCTAAGCCAGCACCTTGTCCACAGTAAATATTCAAGAGAGATAAGAGTTACAAGCATATTGTAAGGAATAAAGTATCACACTAATGGCATTCTGAGGCAAAGTAAAAAGAGCTGATTATTATCATTACTATTGTCTATATCTTATGGGAATGTCCCTACGAACATTCTTTTGTGCCAGCTGATGGGGAGATAAGAGCTGGGTTCTTGGTAGATTACCTGAAGAATCTGAGAGGGATGTTGAATTAGCATAATATTCTGTTTGGATAGTCCCTAACTCACTGGTTTTTCTGTGAAACTCCCACCCCTAACAGCCAGTTTTCCCCCAATTAATCCTTCTCTTTAAATGTTTCCTTTGATTTATTTCAAGGCTACCAAAACAAAAGTTCCTTCAAAGAAAGTTCACATTCCCCTGCTCCCTGAATGTTTTCTTGAATTGCCTCTGTCTGTTCTTCTTCCAGATGGTTAATCTCTTCAACCTATCCCACTCTTAACACTAGTAGGTTTTTCTTGAGATAGTTTTTCCCTATTAAATAATATCCATTCTCTTCTGAAGCCCTAAAACTATTTTTGAACAACTTTGCACTCATTAAAGAAATAAATCCTAACTACTTTTGAGTTGTATTTACTGATTTTAATTAGAAAAAGCCTTGCATAGCATCCCTATATATCTCCACGAGTAAGAATGGTTTTTAACAGTCCCAAACTGAAGCCAGTGGTGTATTAGAGAGTATACTTTCCATAGAGAACTAAAGGTCCCTTGAAACATGTAAAAACTGGTTTTGCTGTGTATTTCTCTCATATATTGTAAAAGGTAGCATCGCTATATTTGGATCTTGGAAAGTTATAAGACTTGGGTATGTGTTAAATAATTTGAATGTTTCTGTGAAATTTCCATAGACATTGCTTGGTTTTCCTGTTCTCTAAACAAGCTTTAAGTGTGGCATACAATTGGACAAAGAGTGGTGCATCTGTGTGGCTCAGTCGGTTAAGTGTTGGACTTTTGATTTCAGCTCAGGTCATGATCTCACGGGTTGGTGAGCTCGAACCCTGCACTGATGACAGTGCAGAATCTGCTTGGGATTCTCTCTCTCCCTCTCTCTCTGCCTCTCTCTAAATAAACATTAAGCAAACAATTAGACAAAGAATAAATGGGTATTGCAACAGACAGGAGCACAGTGGTAAGGAGTGATAGGCAAAGTAGGAAAAGAATGGAGGATAGAATGATCTCAATTCCATAGTCTGCCTGAAAAGCTTAAGTGAGACTTAGAATATTTTATATGCATTAGCTGATCTGATGTTCTCCATCTGTTACTAGCCCCTGGAGACTGACTGGCCATTAAACACAGAATGATGACTAGTGTAGCAGGTGTAGTGAAGTGGGAAGGTGTGGAGCAAATAAAACAAGTCCACGGCATCTATAAGAAATGTTGACCCCCAGGAAATTTTAAAAGGTTGTGCATTGTGGTATTCATGACGTATGTGTGAGAGGTATGATGGCAAGTGTATTTCTCATGAAAGCACTTCAATTACTTGCATATTGTTATTTCTTTAGAATTCCCAGGTCCTACACTATACAATTACTTAAAACTCAAAGAGAACTATGACTTGCTTTGACAAATTGCCGTTTACTACAACTCATTGGCCCAATGTCAATGGGAATATTGCCTGGGCTGCACCCTTTGCTTAAATAATTCTCTAAACCTACTGCTGTGAGTCAGCTATTCTCTTCCTGTAAGTTTTCCTTCCCTGACACCGTTTGACATCTGTATCAAATTGAAGTTTCTTATTAGCACCTTTTAAAATTTCTAGCATTCCACTTGATGCATCTCTTTCCTACATTAAAACTGTCTCTGCTCAGTCTCTGTGCTCTGGGCCCTGTTTATTCCCATTTCTGTATCTTCCATTCATCTGCAACTGCTTTTCTTAGTGCATCAAATAAGCTCTCTCTTTTTGTTGACTCCATTCCTCCTTTTTTCTCAAGCTCTCAAGATGGCTGGCAAGAAATTTGCAACTGGTAATTTTCTAAAGAATCACCAGTATTCTACGAGGACAATTCTTCCTTTAGATATTAAATACAAGGACACTGTACAGGAAAGAGTTTTTAATCCTTTTTTTTTCTTATCAACAATTTCTCGGTGACCTTGATCCTTGGGTTAGGTTACAGAGATTCTTTCACTCATGAAAGCTGCATTCAGTCCAACAGCAAATCCAGTTGGCTCTACCCCCAACATACCCTAAGTCCAGCTGTCTCTCATGACCTCCACCTTATCTCAAAAATCTAAGCCACTTGTGGCTCTTGCCTGGATGTCCTTGTCTCTTCTCTACACAGCAGCCTGGGTGAACCTTTGAAAACATGTTAGCTCTTGCTACTTCTCTGCTCAGAAGCTCTTGGCAGCTCCATCTCTCTTTGAAAATAAAAGTACTTATGAAGTAGTCAGTAAGGCTCTACACAATCTGACCCACCTCCTTCTCTGACCTCATGGTCCAGCTCTCTCCCCTTACCCATCCCAGCTGAGTCTCCCCCTCAACTTCTTTTCAATGTCAGAAGTTTGTCCATGCTCTTCTTCTGGTGCTGCTGTTTCTCCAGAAATTCCCATTCCCAGCCCCTCACTTCACTCAGGTTTCTACTCATATTTGCCTTCTCTAAGAGATCCCCCTGACCACAGAATCTAAAATAGCACTGTCTCCCTCTGTTTCTTTACCCTCCTTCAATTTTCTTCATGGGGCTCATCCTCCGTCTCCTACAGTATTTATATAATTTTCATTTAATTATTTTCTTCCTCCCAACTACTGCCCTACAAAATAACTGGAATGAAAAAACAATGAAGGGAGGAACTTTATTGGTTTGGATTTCTGCTTCTACCCATTGTGCCTACTAAGCTGCCTGGCATATAGAAGACACTCTCAGTGAGTATGTGTTGAGTGAAGGAATGTAAGTTGGGAGTATCTTTTGTGTCCTGGGTACCCTTTGCTAAGGTAATTTCAGGAGTATCAATAGAAATTTTATTTCAGGAATTTGTTGATGTGCTTCTAGAGCTTGAACAAATGCAGGGATGAGGAAATAAGTAATGCATGAAGCAGTGGAGGCAGCATTATAGCACCCCCCGAAAAAGGTCAACATGCAAGATATTATGGAGCCCACATCACCAAACCAAGACTATTTTCAAGCACTGACAATGCTGTGAATATGCTAGGTGTATAAAAAAGAAGCCCCAATTGAGCCTAATACCAAAAGGTGAATTTCTAAACTTTACCAGTTTTACATTAAGGCAGTAATGCCTCAAATACCACTCACTCTCTAAAAGTAGATGGAATACACAGGTATATTCTTCTCACACCCTACCATACTGTAAAATACAGTGCTCTATCTAATGTCTTGGTAGGATGTTTTTCCCCCAAGTAAGTTTAAGTACATGGGTCATGGGTTTCAGATAACTGATTTGGGTTAGTTGACATTTTGCTTTGACATTTTTGACCAAGTAAAAACAAAGATTTTTTTTCTCCTCATCTATCTTCCTTCACGCAGATTCCAAGCATCTTTGCTATGGTTTTTGACAACATTGTATTCTCAATTATTGCCTGGTATATCTATTCTAAGAGCTAGAGATTGCCTATTTTCTAAATGTCATGACATCGTTGGCTTAATCTTATGTATCCAGAAATTCATTGGACATTATTAAAAACTAAGTCTCTCATTCCAGTGAGATACTTTCTAAGCCATAGCTGCTGAAAGAGTCCCACTCCAAAAAATAAATAATTTAAGAAAAAGAGTCCCACTCTACCTAGGCATCAATAAACCCTCTGGCTGAAACAGAGCAGAGCAGAATATGGAACAAGGAAGGACAACTTTAGCCATTATCTTGAAGATTTTGAATTTCAGTTTATTTGGATTCCTTATTCTAAAGAGGAAGATAACAAATATAGACATTAAATTCTTTGGACTTTAACTTATTTTGACTTTAACATGCAAGATGATTGAAATTTTTTACACTAATTTCTCCTAGGGATTTCTTAATGTAAGAGGACTTATATTCAAAAGTCTTTGGGTTATTGGAATTTTATGATTGGAGTACTTTTTATACATTTTATTATCAGATTCCCAATGTGTCATTTAATCTCACTGAAGAATGACTGATAACATGACAGACATAATTTAAGATGCTAAAAAGAAAGAGGAGTTTTTTCCAGCCCTGACTATCATGTGGTCTTGGAGTCAATTGGATTAATGAATTATTTTCATCCATCTTGCCATCTAAACTTTCCACCACTAATCCTGAGAGTATCCATAAAGGAGTGACTGGTATTGGGGGGAAGACCTCATCAGGTACTGCTTTAGTAGACAGTTGATCTATGGTGGTATGTTCACCATAGACAAATGGCTATGTACAATGACTTAAGAATATAAAGACCTGGGGAATGATGTGGGGGAAGGGTTTCTTTTTTCCTAGTTTATTCATTTTTTGAGAGACAGAGACAGAGCGCAAGCAGGGGAGGGGCAGAGAGTGAGGAAGATACAGAATCTGAAGCAGGCTCCAGGCTCTGAGCTGTAAGCACAGAGTCCAATGCAGGGCTCAAACTCACGAACCTCAAGATCATGACCTGAGCTGAAGTCAGCCGCTTAACCAACTGAGCCACCCAGGCGCCCCTCTTCTTTCCTAGTTTAATGTGGAGTGTATAATAATCCTTGTCCCACTATATCCCTCACTCACTCCTTTCACATGCTGTGAATTACCCAGTTTTGTAGAATTTCAAATGAGATTCTCGAGTTCTGGTCCTTCCCCGCCCTTCTTCTTTGGCACAAATTGCCAGAAGAAAATGTGTCATTCCGTTCTGTCCATCCATGCTATGAGTTTTTCAGGGGCAGCTCCCATAGATAGAAATGATATTGTCTGATGTTTTCTGAGAATAAGCAACTTTCTACTATCTTGCTCTGGAATCTGTGTCTTTCTAGTATCCTCTTGCCCATAGTACACATCACAGTCTCTGATAACTTTACCAGCCTAGGGTAATCTGTCGTCTGCCTTTCTTTCTCAACTTTTTTCTCAAATGGCATGAATTTGGGGGTGGAGAAAAGTGTAATTGATTGTTTCCCTCCTCAAATCCTAGGGCTATGATAGGGCACTGTGTTTCTTGGCTAAAAGGGAAGTCCGGACAATTTGTCAGTTCTCAGAGCATCTCCCTGAGCTCAGTGGAAAAGAAAAATATTACCCATATGACTGTTATAGTCTAAAAATACACTGTAGCTGGAACTACAAATGTTCTCAATTTGAGGAAATGGATAACTATTTAAGAATAACTATTTAAGTGACTAATTAGAATAGTGTGGGAGTTATTTCAGCAATGCTTGAGGTATCTTCAACTCTTACCTCTAGCTATGGGACTGTTTTAGTTTCATTATGCTGACATAGCTACACTTAATCCATTCCACTGTCACAGAATGTTTATTTTCCACATTTCCAGTCCATTAACATCTCTAATACAACATGGGTTTTTACAACCACTCCCAGTCTCAAAATTGGTGAGTACTGTTTATCAAACACTCTGACATGTCTGTGTTTGGGAAGCAGAGGAAAGACCTTCCCAGGAAGTGGATTTGGGCCAGGTAACTCAGTCTGTATCCATAGAGGGATAAAGATATTTTGTAGCTTCTTTGGGCCATTAGGGAGAGGATGAACCAATATCCTAGGCATGTTGGCATCTCTATTTTGGGAAATTATATATAATATATATATATATATATATATATATATATATACACACACATTATATGCGTTACATTTATTTATTTTTGAGAAACAGAGTGAGACAGAGTGTGAGCTGGGGAGGGGGAGAGAGAGAAAGAGACAGAATCTGAAGTAAGCTCCAGGCTCTGAGCAAGCATTCAGCACAAAGCCCGACGGAGGGCTCAAACCCATGAACTGTGAGATTATGACCTGAGCAGAAGTTGGACACCTAACTGGCTGAGCCACCCAGGAGCCCCTATTTGGGGAAATTTTAATCTGGAGAGAAGATTATAGGAAATATGCTAAGTGGCTTCAAGCATTTTAAAAAAGTTTGTGGAGAGCCCTTGTTCCAAAATATTCTGGAACACAAAGTAAGAATTAATGGGTAGAAAGCCCAAGCTGAAATATTTTAGTTTAATGAAAAAACAACTTTCTAACAATTACATCTGTCTTGCAATGAATAAGCTGCCTTTAGTAATAGTAAACTTCCTTGGATCATCTCACAGTGATGTCATTCAAAGGACTCCTACCCTAACTGTAGAATCAGATCAAGTCCATTTGAACTCTGAGAATCTATGATTCTATGAAAGTTTTTATCATAAGCAAAACACAAGGAAATTTGAATTCCATTTTTTGAAGGAGAAAAATTTAATATATTTTATCTTATTATACATTTTCCCTAAATTACAAAGTCAATAGCTGCAAATATATTCTGCTACAAAGCTTTCTGTAAGAAATATCTCTATAAGAAAATACATCTCATTAACATTTCCTGTAAATAAATTACTTCAAATAATAATTTTGGGATGTACATAAGGGAAATAATGCAAAAACCAGATTGTAGATGTAATTGCTATGTAAGAAATGTTTGACTGAAATCTTCCATTTTCATGTTGCCAAGCTTATAGAAACCTATTTGTACAGACTTTGGTTCTTGGATAGATAAACTTATAATTTTTATTTTATCAGACATGTGGGGAAATTGTAAATCTTAACCATCCTAGTAAATGTGTATGGGAAGCTGAAATTCTTAATACATATGCAGACTCACATTCAATTTCTACTGAGAAAACTTGAATTTGAGACTGCAGAAAAGGTTTAAGTAAAAGAAAATTAAGGAGTGACTTGCAGTCTATAAAAGAAAAGGTCAAAAATAACAACAATAAGATAACTTTTTTGCTTTATGCTCTAGACATAATATTTAGAACTGAGTAAAGTAAAAAAGTATAAAATGGTTTCAAAAAATTTGGAAACTGTGGTTTCTATAGGTTAGCAATATGTAGATTTTACACCTTATTCTATTTATATTTTTAATTTCAATGGCTGCAGAAAACAGAAACAATGTCTTTGGCAAAAAACAGCTATTGTAGAGAGAAACTGATACAGAAATTTCACATGGTGCCCTTGGCAAGTTAGAAACTTATCAAGGACAATGGAGCCTTACTATACTAATCTGCATTGGGAATCCATTTCATGAAACCTCCTATTATTTTAGGACCTCAAAAATATAAAATAAATATTCTGAGGTCAACTAGTGACCTATGCAAAATTCATCTGCATAGTAAATATTGTGATAGCAAATACTGTGGAAAACTTCTATTTAAGTTGTGTGGCCTTGGGCTTCAAATATGAATAGTCAGTTTGTGCTTCAGATATATGACTGACGTGTTGCCAAAACCTCAGTATTTGACATTATTTTTCCCATTTCCTTTGTGTACTTCAGTCCAGGGCAAATATAGATCAAGTTTTTATTATCAACTTTAGACAACTATACTGCAGCATGTGTAAAGAATAAAAGTATTTACCAATCTAATTCTATCAAACATAGGGAATGCCAAAGCTTCAAAAAATAACAATTAGCATTGATTCTGTATTTCAGACACCTTAAAAATTTTTGAAAACTATGAAATTCTGCTCTGTACTATTCACAATTAATCAGGATGGTTTGGAAAATGAAATACATTCAGGGTAGGAATCACATAGAATCAAGAAAAACACAATGTCATTCTTTTAGAATGTGAATGGGCTCTTTTTGTTTTCTACTGGTTTTTATTAATTACGGATGACATTAAATATTTGAAAAACCTAAATAAACAGTTTGAAGGAAAACAAGTTTGGTTTTTCCTAAAGGCCTTCATAAATGACTTGCAATTGTCTTGAAATTATCTGGAAAATACTGACTTTTTTTCCTCATCTACCAAAGCCTTTCATTGAACAGTAGAAGTAGTGTTCCAAACTAAAAGGTGATTCTGTGTTTAACAACTCTTTTTATGTTAGAGCCTATTGTTTGCCAAGGTATCCAGGGACTATTTTGTTAAACTATAGCTTTGAGTTAGAAATATGGCTTTTAGGTTATTTCTATAGGCAATCACCAATCTGAAGGAAACCAATCCTCCAGCATAACCTAAACTCTGGGAAAGACACATGGTATCTGTAATTTTCACTGTGTGCTTTTTTCAGTAATAGCATCTTCACAAACGTGTACATTATTTACATAAACAAGTTGCATAATGGAAACGCATCGGTTGTACTATATTTGTCACCCTTTCTAATCTGCTTATCCTCTTTTCCTTTTTCTCTCTCTGTGATCTCTATATTCTTATCACATTCCTTATTTTTTAGCCATTCTTCTGAGATCCAAACCCTATTTTCCACCATGCTGTAATGCATTAAATACACAGATTCACAGTCTGCTAGCATTGATTTTCCTCAGAGGTGATCATATTTTCTGACACACGTGGAGTCTGGCTTTGGAGGAGTAGGTGGCATCTTTCCATACTTTACACGATAGGCCCTTTGCGCAGTCACACCGCTGGAAAATCTCCAGCCCATGAGAGCCCTTCTTGCGCTGTTTGGTACAGACTTCCCCCTGATGGAGCACTGGTTTGCATATTTTGGTCCAGAAGTGACGAGCGCAGCAAAACCCTTCAATGCAGTCTGACGATCGTAAGCAGGGGTCTCCTTCATGCCCTACAGAGATGATGACGAAAAGATATTACCATGACACTTGAGAAAAAAATTCTACTATGTAATCAGAAGCACATATTTGTGCTTGTACTGCCTTCCATGAAGTTATCATTTACTATGGAAATTCTTGGATTCATATCAATCGGGTGTCCCTCTTATCATGTCAATCCATTATCATCCATTTTGATTATTTGCTGTCTGCATATCAAGTTCTATGAATAGCTGGAATGTGCTTCATCTTCTCTTTACTTTGGCATGGTCTGCTTTTAGATATTTCCCTGACCATGTTTTTTGTTTGTTTGTTTTTTTACTAGGTAAGTAAAAAATAAGTAAATAAAGAGAAGTGCTTTCAAAATAATTAATTTGATACCTTCCTGGAAGTTGTTAACAAACTCTGATTCAAGGAGAAAGCTGAAATTCTGAGGAACTCCTAAAACCATGTATCAATGTCTAGCCAGTAAACAGAACCTTAAAACATAAGATGTTTGACGCAGAGAATTAGACACACAGGTAGTGAGTGGCAAGGCTAAGAAGCAACAGAGCAGGAAGCCACTTCCACATTTAGGCTGGAGGGTCCAAAGGAGAAGTTCATGTCAGAATGTGGAGCTTGGAATCACTAGCTAGGACTGAAATCCCAGCAGGCCCACCTGGCAGGAGCTGAAACCCCAGGGAAACACAGTTCTGCCAGAAACAGTACCTGAAGCAGGCTTAACATGTCGGCTTTTTTTCTTTACTGCTTCTTTCCCACAGTCAAACCCACGTGGCCAGAAGCCACCTGACAGGGAGCCTAGAACATGCAGTCTATAAAGAGCTGTGATAGAGTGGAGTAAAGAAAGGGCAGATAGCCCCAAGGTCAACCAAGAATGCTTCATGAAAAACATATGGAAGAACACATCTGGATATTTAACTCAGAAAAAATGACTAAGTCAGCAAGGAGCAAACACACATATCACAGTTGGGTTGATGTGTAACCTGTTTCAAGGAGCCAATAAACTCTGTAATTTTGCCAGATTGTAAATATTTTAGGCTTTTTTAGGCCATGTGATCTGTCACCCCTCAATCCTGCTGCATATCACAAAAGCAAATATAAGTAATCCCTAAATGAATAGGCAAGTCTGTGTTCTAATAAAACATTATTTACAACAACAGGCAGCAGGACAGATTTGGCTCAGAGGCCATAATGTGCCAATCCTGGTCTAAAGGTTTATCTGTCGGCCCCAATATAATCAAACCCACTGTGTGATATGGATACAACTCACTAGCCATTGTCATAAGAGTTCTTCCTAGCTGTCACCAAAAAATTACACATAGGGGGTGCCTGCATGGCTCAGTCGGTTAAGCATCTGACTCGTGATTGTGGCTCAGGTCATGATCTCAAGCACCGACAGTGCGGAGCCTGCTTGGGATTTTCTCTCGCTCTCCCTCTCTGCCCCTCCCTCATTTATGGCACACACGCACACTCTCTCTCTCTCTCTCTCTCTCTCAAAATAAACTTTAAGAAAGAAAAATAAAGTACATATAAAACTATATAAAAAATATTAGTAAATTTGAAACTGTGCTGTGACATAGATATCTATTGGAACAACGAAGGATACTCATGTAATTACAGATGTATGTGAATTTGGTGGAATAGAAATAAGAGACTGGGTAAAGGTCGTAGGTCTTCAGAGAGTATAGACAGAGGATATTTGAAGAGGAATTGCTTATCTCTTTATCACTATCCATGTCAACAATAATATTCCAGGTCTAATAAAACAGAAATTTTATAGGATACTAGCTCCTCAGAGCATGCAAATGTGGGGAAATGTTTTTGTAGTCAAGAAAACAGACATAGAGTGTTTACAAATTTAATCAGATTCCCTCATTGCTGGACTTCTCAGAGCCTTAAATATACCAATATTTATTATATAAAATTCCCAAATAGGAAGATGCAGTATTATAAAACTCTTTTATTCATAGAATGTCATAACTGAGTAATGCACCACAGAACACACGTGAGAAATGCCTCCTTTAAAAATAGATAGGTTTCATGCCTTCAGAATGTTACTATTAGTATTTAAGTTTAATAATTTCATGCTTTGAAATTTTACTATTAGTGACTAGGCTTCCCAATATTTTGATACTAGTAAGGGGATTTTATGACCATACATCATCCCACTAGAAACTAATTATTTTTGATAAGTTGGCTTATGAATAGTATAATATGTGGTTGTTTATTGAAATAATATTTCTGTAAATGTGAGAAAAAGATTCAAAAGATTAGGGATTTAATCATATGACAGCAAACATTTAAAGGCAGGACTTTTTAGAAAATGGCATGATTGATCAGGGTGCTGTAGTTCTTTTACTGTATATTTTCTAACAATTTAAGGTCTCTTAGAAACCTCCAGAATCCTCAAAATTAAGAATTAATAAATTCAGTTAAAATCTTACCAATAAAGTAGCTTCCTTGTATTTTTTCTAAAATCAATGCAATTCATGACCTCTATTTTCATTTTACTTCTTTTAAAACAAGCAAAAGTAAATGTACAACTACAGATAGCCTACCTTTTATATGTGACATCTTAGTGTGTGGTCTTCCTAGATTCTGCCATCCCAAGTCATGGTTTGAGTAATGACCATGGTTTCGATCTCTGTGTCGAGTGCCATCCAGAGCTGGGATATGAGGGGTTAAGATGCTCTCAGTGACAGGGATGCAGATGCCTGGAGATGGTGGGTAAACAGTTAGACGTATACAATTCTATAAAGTATGGCTCTTATTCAAGTACTCTGCTGATATGAGGTATGAAGCTATCTTCTGTCTACCTATCATCTATCTATCTATCTATCCTATATCCTTTATTGAGCCATTCATTTATTTACATAAAGATTAAATTGTACTGTTTAATATTAAATAACATTAAATAGTTTGGTCTGAGCTAGGCTTCCTTCACTTGAATCTTGTCTCTCTCAAGACCAAGTGACTGTGGGTAAAAATAGGAATTAAAACATTTCATTAAGTTATTGTGAATATGTGTGAAGTGCTTAGAATAGTGACTTAGTAAATATTAAATTAATATTAGCTATTAAGACTTTAAAAATGTCTGACCAAACATCCATCTTCAGGATCCAGCTTCCTTTGTTTGATAGACAATATAATCCTAGTTTACATTGTAAACACCTTTAAGACCATCTTTAAGGGTCTTTCTTCCCTTCACCTGCCCCAGGTACTTCCAATAGGACTCTGCTCAGAGGTCGGGAGCAAGTATAGGGAAAGGAGTATGATCATATTGTTTCATATGATTAAATTTACATTTCTGATCACCTTCTGTAATTATTTAATGATTTTATCATATATTGTCTGTGATTCTTCATTTCATCATTAATGCTAAATTGTCTGCCTATAAATTGATGGAGATTGGGTGAAGTCATGCTTATGAAAAGGCTGGGAAATAGACTCCTGTGGTTTTTTTTTTGGAGGAACCAATCACTCCCTCCCTATGAGTGTGGTGCAGTCTGGGGCCTTTAAAAAAAGACACCTTGAATAGAAGAATCAAGGTATGAAACTAACATGAAACTGGAAGAGACGCTCACCACTGTGTTGCTAAATCACAGCAGGTTCTTTGTTTGGTCTCTTGTATGTATTCACTCATGTGTTGAGTGGAATAGAACATCTAGCTATTTATATATGACACTTCAACATGGCAAATCCTAGATCACCATGTTATACAATATAGAAAGTGATCAGAGTCCAGGAAAACTAGGATTTGGGAAGTAATCCAAGTAATTGTACACATATCTAAACCATGATCCAGTCCCTGACAGTTTTGAAAGGCTCCTTATGTTTCAGGGGCTGGTTAAGGAGAATTTAGTCTAATTCTCCCGGCAGCGACCACATAAAAAGAAAGAGGCCTATCAACACTCAACTAGACCTTACCATTATTGCAGCGGGTACCGGGACAACACATGCCATCTCTATGGCAGCGCTTCTTTTTCCTTCGACACACCATGCAGGCCGATGATCCTTGGTGGG
Organism: Cryptoprocta ferox; assembly: GCA_028646485.1. Taxonomy (NCBI): domain Eukaryota; kingdom Metazoa; phylum Chordata; class Mammalia; order Carnivora; family Eupleridae; genus Cryptoprocta; species Cryptoprocta ferox. The sequence goes on along the minus strand of CM053567.1, from coordinate 107,727,326 downwards.
GACTGTGGCAGTATCTCCCAATTTCACACTCCTTATCACTGCTACAGGGGTAGACCTGTCAAAAAGTGAAACAACAACACCAAATGCAAAGTACGTTAGATCTTGTAACACTTGTAAAAACTTACTGCAGCAAATCATAATGGGAAATAAATCACACTATGGTGCTCGTCAAAGGAAACATGCCATTGTAACAATGTTCTGAGCATAGATCCTACATAGTGACATTTTATTGAGGGCCTTATAAATACTGATTGTTGGTGGTAACAAAGATAATGTTGATGCTATTCATATACTTTTGGTGACACAACTTTGGAATTGGGATTTAGATTTTGTGTTGATCAGTAGAGCTTTTAAGGGTAACTTTGGGGGCTCAGAAATATTTGTAATTGTTAAATTCTTAAATATTTATTTATTTTTTAGAGAAAGAGAGAGTGATCTGGGGAGGGGCAGAGAGAGGGAGACACGGAATCCAAAGCAGGCTCCAGGGTCTGAGGTGTCAGCACAGACCCTGATGCAGGGCTCCAACTCATGAAGGGTGAGATCACGACCTGAGCAGAAGTCGGATGCTCAACCGACTGAGCCACCCAGGCGACCCAGTTGTAATTGCTCTACTGCCACTGATTTAAGGTGTAAATGAAACAGTCAGCCTAGCTACACTGTTTTTCATCCACGAAATTGGATGAGGGGGAGGTTAAATAAAATAACAAAAGGGTGTGCTAGAAGCTAAAACACATCTTCTGTCCAGTTATGGAAAAAATATATTAAGAGGGACTCCCCACAATTCCTGCCTGTGAGGACCATGGTAGAGAACCACTTCCAGAACTGTCTGAGGTAATGAGCTGTTTGGCACAAAGAAATCAAGGAGCAGGGTCCTCATTCCAAACGCGGTGATGAGCAGAAGTGGAGTTCTAAATGGTCAGAGAAATGCTCAATTCCAATGACAGCATGTTCTCCGGAAACAAAAAGTCAGGCTCTTTACATACAAAAATAACCCTATAGGCTACTGCGCCATCAATTTAATCAGAAAGGACTCTGTTCCCACATTTCTCACCATGTGAGGTACTTAAGCAGTGTCCTATATTATCTCCCAAAATAAAAATATAATCTCCAGTATGTACTCCTGGCTTCTTGGAAGTTTTGGGAACATTCATAATGTCTCTGTTTGCAGAGACTGAATTGAGAAACTGCATTGTCACGCCACACATCAAACTTCCTCATATTTTGAAGCATGTTGACAGGGAGGCTTATTTGTAAGTTGTTTTTCTTTTCCTTTTTGTAGTTCTCTTCTGTTTTCAGAGTAAGGCGTGTTTTTTTTTAATTGAAAAATATAAAAAGTAAAAAAGAAGCTACGTAGTTGTTTTTAAGCACACATAAATGGTACAAATGTACAACTATGGGCTAAAATTTTTATGACCCTCAAATAAGTAGTGTGATTTGAGTGCTTTGCTTATAAAATGAGTTTGATGACCGAGGTCTGTGTGCATGATCCATTTCTTTTCCTGTTGTCTTTCTTTCTCCCTCTCTTACACTCTCTTTTTCCCCCTGCCCTTTTCCTGCTATGTGTGGCTACATTCAGTCCCCACGTGTTTTCTGTTTAGATCTGATCCTCTTCATTTTGGCAGAGGAAATAAATGTGAAGCTGACATGGAGTCTGGAAACTACATGTTCTACAGGAAAAAAATATAATTTCAGCATTATTACAATGTACTGTTTACCCTCAAAAGAAAATAGAAAAATCACGAATTTCACATTGAAACTGCTTTTGAAGTATTGCATAGTGGCCATGTTCAATGCCTACATTATAATTGGAGCCAGATAAAGCTATAAAGTGAATTTACGTATTATTGTCCCATTCTGGATCTCCCTCATCAGGCTTAGGAGAGAGTCTGAATGAGGTTAAATTCAGAGTATTAGGCCATTTGTCAAAAATCCAAGACTGATGAAAACAAAACAAATGTCACTTCCCGCCTTGCCACACTCTCTCCCCCAAGCACTTTACTCCCTTCATATTTAAACCCATTAATTTTAATTGAAATAAAATTCACATGTTTCTGATTCATTTACATATATTTCATCAAATTGTTTTGCAAGAAACATTTGATGTCTTACAAGTTTTTTTTTCCTTCCTCAAAAATAGGACATGTTCTTTCAATGGAAATAAACATGTGCCACCTAAAACATCATGTGAAATTTACAACGCAAACAACAAATCTTCAGGCGATTCTGAATATAAAATAATACTTGATTTAATTACTAAAAAAAGTCTATATGGTAAAAAAAGTTGTGTGGTAAAAGTAGCAGTTCATTTATGCAGAAAATTGTGGAAGGCACATCATTAACTTCCCATTCTCAGATGGTGGGAAATGGAAAATACTTAAAATGGAAAATATTTGATGCAGATGATATTGCAAAAAGTAATATGCACAGTAGTCCTTTATTTGAATGGAATCACAGTAACATTCTCACAAGTTTTTCAGAGGAAAGTGCAGTTAGTCTAAGAGATAAAATATATCAGAGGACATGGTTTTATTATGCATGTATATTATATATATATTATATATAAATTGACTTTAAATAGAAATGACACAGGCAGAAAATATGCAGAATTTTTTGTAATGAAAGATTATCATTATTGTGATGTTGCACTTGAAATGGAATCCCAGAATGTAACATTAAGAGCAATTCTTTGACAATTAAAATAAAATTTAGTAATTGAAATGCAAGGTTATATTATACAGCTTCTAGTATGCTTATGAAACTCCTTGCTCCAATAAACAGCCTTCAAATATGAATGAAATAAAAAAATGAAAAGACACATTGATTGAAGCAGGCTTTAGGGAACGCAAAAAATATAGGGGCATGCCTTACCTTCTGCAATCAATGTCCCCCAGCCCAGATCTCCTCAGCTGTATAGTTTCCTTGATATAACCATTAGCAATAAAACACAGAACATGAGAAAATATGGATCTGAACCATTAATAGCAATTCTTGTATTTTCAGCCTCAAACATGATTTTCCAGTAAAGAGTTTGAAACAAGACCATTTTCATCTCAAGTATGAGGGCTTTGCAGCTTGCTATTGTTTTTTCCCCACATTTCCCCCTTTAACATGTCTGGATATGGTATAGTAGTAGGCAAGAGAGGAAGGGAGGTAGAATGGGAGGGAGAGAGAAAAAAATGAAGGGAGGGAGAGATAGGCACACAGATAAAGTAGCTTTGGAGGATTCTGAAGAAGTGAGCACTGTGGCAATTAATAGACCACTGAAAGGTATTACATACATTAATGAAAGTGCCATTCAGATACTTTCCCATAGAAAAAAAATCTTTATTTCCATTTACTTTGGACTCAGGAGGCTGTTCCTGTTCCTGCTGGTTGATGGTTTTATGACAAACAAAAATGATTTTGAGTACCTTAGTCTAAGTTTCCATTTAACAAAAACAATAATACACCTACCACCCTGTTATTTATTTTTATAAATTAACAAGAAGACTGATTTTTTTTACCTCTATGGAAATGATTAATAGTGAATTTGTATGGCTCTTCATTTACTTGTCTAGGTGAACAGTCTGAGGAACAGTGAAATCTGGCTGCACGATCATCCAGGAATATTTACCTCTATGAAAAATCATTCAGGACTTAGCCTCAGTCACAATGAGGAGAGATATTCATTTGAGATTCCTAATAATAGCGGATGATAGGCCATAAATTAAAAATGTTTGAGAGCTGGCCATGATCAGGTCAAAAAACAAAGAAGTTTTGCCCAACCCCCTTTCCAGGCTAAAAATAGAGTCGCTTCTAGTTATCATTACAGCCAGGACATGAACTAAAACAGAATGAACACGTTGGACCCAGCTTGAAAATGAAGTCCATCAAAAACGAGCATTTCTTTTTAGTATAAAGGATTTTTTTTTTTACATCTATTTACTCTGTGCGAATTTGGAATCATTGTTTAAAATTTTAGCAATGAAGTAAAGAGAGCTTAAGTAAGTAACTTCTGTAAATAAGTCCTATGTACTCAGTAGCAGAGAATCTGGGGATTCAGAGCCCTGCCCTGGCTCTCAGGCTTCCCTGAAAGGTATCATGACTCAGAGCATTTACCAGTGGCAGTTTAATGCACACACAGAGAAGGGGTTTTCAGTGCTGACCTGTGTGCTGCATTTAGAGATTAGAAAAATAAACTTGGCCGCTCCTCTCTTTAGAAGCCTCCAAATACCAACAGCATGTCTGGGTGCAGCTGTTGGAAAGACAGAATACTGGAGGACAACACGGACAATGCCGTAAACAACATTTTCTCATTTCATTTCTTGACAATGGTTTTATGTCCACTTAAACTTGATGTAATCAGGGTTATAAGTAAAAGCCCATCATGCAATTAATAATTAAATAATATTCTAATGAGTGAAATAAAATGAAAGATTACTACATCTTATTTAAACTAATTAAGACCTGTTTTTTTTTCTTTCAATTATTCTCAGAACTGCAAGGAGAAAATACCTGTTAATTTGAGATTAAGATTTAGGACTGAATTTATTCTTATTTTTCAACAGCTGTCCATCCCTTAAAACACACAAAAACAACAATGACATAATTGGATGCCTACAAATAATGAAATGAGAAAAGGTATCTAGGTGTCTTAGCAGCACTGAAACCTTAGTTTAACTCCCAAGTTTTCAAAATAATGACATTTTTCCTGTTTAATGATGGGTAGGGAAAAAAAAGGAAGAGAGAAACATCACATAGCGTTCATGTGGGATGGCCACCCATCCGGATTCTTGCAAGACCGTCCCAGTTTTGTTGTTGTTGTTTTAATCGGGACAATCCTTTGTCCCCACAAGCAGTGTTTGTAACAATCGGAAGTTTTCTGGAGCCAGAAAAACATCATCAGCTGGGCAGGCAGAATAAAGCCTGCAGGGGGACGACCCAGCTGTGGGAATGAAAAACATTTGGGGCGAGTGGATAGAAGGAGGTAGCAGCAAAGGGCTGGGGACTAGAAGGTCTGGGGTCTCAATGAGAACATAATGGCAGAAGGTTGGCAGTCACCTTTGGGAAACCAGATCAGATTGGCTCCCCACCCCCCACCCAGTCCTTAGAGAAAAGATAATTTCCCTTGCCTAACATTCCATATGATAATTCTCTGTTTCAATGAATATAGAAGGTATGCTACCTTTTAAGGTGGTAATTTCAAAATCAAACCTTAAAATTGCAGCTTCAGGAGATGCAGGGACATAGAACTCAAGCTGGCTAATGTGCAGTCTCATAGAGCATGCCAAAGGCTGTGCAATCGGATCTTTTCCTTTGTCCACAATTACCTCTAGGGGATACAGGTATATCTTTGAGGATTCCTGAACATAAGGTCAGGAGAATTGAGCTATATTAAATTGGAGGGGAAAAGTTCAGATATCTCATGATGTTCTGGATGTGTGCCATAGGTTCATTAAGGCAGCTGTTTGGGTATTCATTCAATATTCAGTAGTTATTTATTTAGCATTTATTTATTGAACACCAGGTACAATCCAGACACAACTAGTTCTGTGATCTACAAATGTTCTGCCTGCACTATCCATAAAATAATTTTGAAAAATATATACCCTCTCACATGTGCAACATGTAAAATTTTTCAGCATAATTTTAACTAGTTTTAGTAATAAGACATATAGTGCTAAACATTTTATAAGATGAAATTCACATTAATGATTAGCTTTAGAAAACATTCAGTTAAATTTTGAAATATACAAGTCATCACAACTATGTTGGATATTCTGTATCTAGAATTTTCCAACCACAGCCAAGCTTCACTTTTAAAGAATTAATGACAAGACAAGGAAAGATGTGTTTAGGATGCCCTAATCAACCACTAAGAACATCATTGTTAAACCAATACTCCAAATTCTGCTTTCATCTGTCATCCATAAAAGGTTTTATACTGCTGGTTAATGCAGTATATCAAGATTTGGAATGCATGACGATTTTGCCTTTCTTTTCGCATAAAATGGCAAAAGACTTATTGTAAACACACGCACATTCCCAGACAATTTTAAGGAAAAAAACTCATGCAAGTCAAGGATATGGAAATCAATTTCCTTAAAACAATTCATGCTGTGCGCACTGTGGAAAACCTTTGAGTACCTCTTCCACATATTCATTTTAAGGCTAGGATTGTTAGATATTTTGGTTTTGACATAGAAGTTCAGGGCTGAGAGACTTCTGCTGATGCCACCTGGTTTATAAGTTAGGAATGATGGATTTCTGCCAACGGTCCATTAACTTCCCCAATGTATTCAGAAAATCTCACTTAAATCCTAAGAAACAATCATTCTATGAAATCAAGGCAAAGTCCTCTCTAAGTTGGGTTGCTCCACCCTGTTCTCTGTATATCGTTAAGCAGAAAGGAGATTGCAGGGAGTTCTCTATTTCGAACACAGACCACATTCTCAACTGTAACATGTAAATTGCTGCTATTGATCAGGTTGCAAACGGGGAAAGCTGAACCTTTCCATACAGTCTCAGCACTTAGAGAAAACTAAACATCGTAGTTTACCTGATTTTTTTGCCTGTTTTTGACCCATTTTTTTCTCATTTGGATCAGATAGGACGAAAACACTTCCATACTCAAAAAGCAGCATCTCGAGAGTGCATTTACAGCAATGGTTGGAGCCCTTGATACTCCGTATATAATTATAAAGCCCTTTGTAGTTCTGTAATTGGTAGAGTATAATTGTTCTAACCAAAACAGAGGAAGAAACCACACAATTTCAAGTTTTCTTCCAAATCCAGGATTGAAAGTCTGCAATATAAAATTTTCAGTGTAGCCTTACACATTTTCCTGATCTCATGACTTTCAGAAAGGTAACATGGCAGGTAGAATTTTGGAGTCCTACTGCAGTTTGAATTATGCCTGCACAATTAATTCATTGTTATAAGTTACTTAATGGAGTCTCCGTTCTCTCCTTGGTAAGATGGATATCATTTCTGCCTTCAGCAGTGTTTCCCTACTTACCAAATATTTAAAATCTGACAGGGTTTCTTTAAAAACCAGTTATTCACACACTTGTCATAGAGATTCTAATTTTGTAGAATTGAATATGGTCCAGGAGCCTGTATTATTAATAAATACTGTTGTGGTAATCATAGATACGGTAAGATAGGGAAACACTGCTCTATAGAATTGTTACAAAGATTATATATATATACATATATATATATATATATATATATATATATATGGAGAAGGAGAAAATGTCTGGTCTCTATGAGATATGGACTCAATACTATCTCTGATAAGCAGGGGTCTAAGTGGGGAATTGGTTCCCCGACATCAACATGAGTCTAAGTTAGAGATTCACCAACAACTACTTCCAGGCAGGTTCACCTTTACTCCTACTACTTAGCCACTGTGTTTAGGGGTAGGCTTGAGAATTCCTGGGACTATATGAAAAAATAAAGTAACACATAACAAACATACCAGTACACTTTGGGAGATACACAGTGTAGACTCAGAGCTATCAACACACCCATTGTACCTGGACTGTTTCATATCCTCATGTGGTGTACACCTGTGTCTTGTTGGCAAGACACAGCTTTGCAGTTTTCTTTGGATCTCATATCCTGTAGGTCTTTACAAAACAACTACTTTTTCTCCCCAAATCAAGTATGATAAATAGATAGATGTGCATTTCTTTTATTTCCTATTTCTGGTATAGCATCAAATTTCCCCTTCCAGTGAAAAATCTCATTAAAAATTCAAATATTGATATCCAGGTAGATTTGAAAACAACATATTTTATGATTATAGATTTTTATGATATTTATAATCATATTTTATGATTATAGAATAAGTCAACGTTGGTAAATATTTCTGAGCCCAAGCATAAACGCTTGTGAATTTTAAATATTATATGAGTTGGAGATCTTTTTAACTTATAAAATCATGGTTTATGAATGAAGATAAAGAAATCCAGTGAAGATGTATGTTAATATATGTATATATATGTTTCTGTGTGTGCATAACTTATCAATTGCATTATTTCAGGAAGTACACCCAAGAAAAGTGTAGCAGAATTTACTCATAGAAGATAGGACAGAGTTATTGAGAACTGAGAAAAGAGGAAAATTTTACTTTCCATGTAAAGTCTTTTAAACATTTTCTAATTTGCATGAGTTGCGTGTATTATCTATTAAAATTAATACAATTTTAAAGGAACTAATCTTAAGAGTTTCAACATGAAGTTTCTTATTCCTTGCTAATTTATGCCTCATAGTGATTGTATTAGAAAGGCTTGGAAGAGCCTGGGTTTCCTAGAGTTGGAACTTCTTGCAAGAGTATCAAGAATCCAAGCTGAAGTTTCTTGATTAAAAATTTTCTGTTTTTATTGATGGAACCTTCTTAGCAGAGTCAGATTATTAATACATTCATATTATACACATACAAATAATCCATCGTTCCAACAATTCCTTGAGGTGACATTTATTGTATTGTTCATGTAGTATAGAGCATGCAAACTTTACATTTTTCTGGTACCATTTAATTCTCTTCCCCATTCTATTCTGATTTTGAGGAAACAGTTGATGGAAGCCAATAAAACTGAAAAGTTTGATCTCTTATGGCTGGGAAGATGGAAAAAAAAGCACAGCAGAATAAAATCCTCAATATTTGCTGTAGTGAAAAGACTTAATTTCTATGTAAGAGCTACTTTAGGCTCTGTATAAATATTAATTGAAAATACAAAACATTACCATTCAAATTTAGAGTCGTGAGCAAGAAGGCAGGCAGTGTCCTATCCCTCCAGGTATGCTGGAATGAGAAGCAATGACTTGAGAAGAAGGTGGGGGGGGGGGTGCACTAATTCCCCAGAGGGTTGGAGCAAGAGGTTTACTTAATCGTGACAGACACAAAGATTGAATTGACTAAAAACCTTTACATTAAAAAAGTAGGACACAGAGGTGGTTCACAATTCTAACAAGAATTCTGTCGAATTAACTCCTCTATTTCTACCTCTGCATTTGGAATAAAATAAAAAGTAAGTATGTGAAGAGTCCTGGACTGGAATCATTATGACATGGCACACTACTGACATATGGAGGAATTAAAGTACAAGTTATATGTGCAGCAGGGTGAAGGACTTTAACTCCTGGGCTTTGGATAAGCCAACTTATCTGTTACTGAAGTGAAAGGAATAGAAGTCATTTCATTCATTATTTTGCCATCCTTATTCTTTCCCATTTCCCAGCTCAACTCCTTCCCTGCCACCCCAAGCCAATATTTATATAGTCTGTAAAACAGGTTAGGAATCTGTGCCCCATGCTTCAGCTTCATTTTTATTTTTATGGAATGTACAGTTGACAGGACAGGTCTCACATAGAAATTCATGCAAGGAGCACTCAAAATACACTCATATTGTCAGTTCTGGGTTCCCAAGATCAGGAAAAACTATGTTGAAGACAGTTTGAACTCAGTCTCAGAGTCTCTGATGTAACAAAAGGGTTAAAGCATCCGGGTTGAATAGTTGCCTGACTTTCTGAAGGATGAAATTACAATAGCTAAGGCTGGTCATTTACTTCAGACATTTGCAAAATGATTGGGTTCAAAAGCCCCAGCTTGGAGAGTATTTTTTATTTTTAGTGTCTGATAATAGCAATTATATGACCACATGTTGTTTATTAAAATAAAATACTTTTCCAAAAAACAATTGATATCCTGATACACACGTGGTCTTACTTACCAGCCTTTCTACCCCTCTGAACCAATTTAAATTCTTATTGTGTGGAAGAAAGAAGAGAAGTTCAGCAAGGACAAGACAAACATGTCGAGCGAACAGCATGGCATAAAGACATCACTCATTGACTTATAATCAACTTTTATCAAAAAATTCTATTTAAATGCTTTGTTAGAGGATTGGAAAGGGAGGAAATTATAAGCCAGAAGACAGATTCTTTGGTTTGTGTTGACCCTCCTGTTCAAATCTCAGCCTCAGAAATGTGGTACATCTTATGATGGCATACTCAATGTGTTAGTAATCCCAAAGAAAACACATTGAAGACGTTGGTCCCCCACGCCACCCACATCCCATTCATCTGCTTTGGAGTGGCTACCAGCACATTCTCAATAGTGCAAGGGAGGTCAGATGATTTGTTACTAGATGAAAAAAATGAAATTATGTCTCTGGGCTTAAGTCACTTCCCCTCCATCCCTTGGTCCTCCCAGCCTGGGCAAAGAGTATGCTCTTCTGTATTTCTGCTGCTTCCTTTGTTGGCCTTTGTTCATTACTAAGAATCCCCAGATGTACTGGCATTGGACTCTTTTTAACACCTCTGAGTCTGGCCTCACATTCCAGCAGACTTTGTAGAAAATATGGGGCATTAACGTGTGAGATGGGGGAAAGAGGGTGGGAAAGAGAAGTGGAATGAAACTAGAAAAGCAAGGACTCTCCACCCCACCTGCCCTGGGGACAGGGGTAGAGCTGTCATTCCTCAGCACAACCCTACTGCTATGTTGGTTAATCAAAAGTCCAGGCAAACAAATCAAATGAAATTCATTAGCCAAATGGCTAATAGTTTTTATACAAATTTGCTAGGGTTGCTCTGTAATCTATGCTTTTTTTCAAAAATGTTTCCCTCTCATCCAACACTACAGTGTTTCTAGAACAGTTTGGAATGCTATCTGAAATCCGTCCTGTTTGGTTTTGTTTGGTTTAACTTAAGAAGGCAGCTGTGTCACAGGAAAGATGACCAGAACACATTTTTGTTCTCAGCATGACACATGATCCCCATCTACCTCCCCAGCATTTGCATTACACATGCCAGCACCATGGGACTACTTGAACATCCTTTAGCCACACTCCCTCATGATGAGGCATTTGCACATATTCTTCTGCCAAGAATACCTTTTCTCCATTTACTTCCTCATCAGGATAAGTCCAATTCACCATTCAGGGATTATATCAAGTGACCTATTTTGGGAAAACTTCTGGGCTGGCTCCTTACTTCCAGCTGATTTGGATGTCCCAATTTCACCTACACCCTGTTAATACTTCATGCTTATCTGTTCCATGATCTAGAGCATGCTCTCTTAAAGTCTTCCTCTGCCTTCTTTATACTCTTTGATTACAAAAATCATCTTTCATCCTGTATCCCCAGTCGTCACATCATGCCTGGAATAACAGCATTCCACATTTTGTCCAGTAATGAATTAATGAATGATATTTTGTTGTGACACTGTCTGGAAATCTGTACAATGAGTTGACAAAAAATGCTCACATAAGTACCTATGAGAAGATGGTTAAAAAGAAAGGAAAAAAAAAGAAAAAGGAACTTGAAAATTAAACAGTGATCTTTTATATATTTTGAAATAGATTTTTCAACCTCCGCTAAGTTCTACATAAATCATTATAACCTACAACTGTATAGCTAAGGACGTCTTATATATTTAAGAAGAAAGGAGATTGGTTGGTGAGTAATTTTCCAGCCAGAAACTGGGCTTCAAGTGTTTCATTTCGAGCCTCAGATTCACATTTTCAAGTACTCTCATCAACTCCTTTGCATTACATTCCTATAGCTGATGATATTTTTCACATGTAATTTACCTAAAGTGAAATGTAGGCTCTTTCATTTCTAAGTCGTATCAATGGTCTCTGCCAGAGCAATAATGCCATCCTAGTGGCCATTCACAGCAATGGCTCTGGATTTCACCTCTTCCCTAATTGTCTTCAGGGAATTGTTTAAGCCTATTGGTGGAATTAGAAACTATGACTCTGAGTACTTTTGAGGATCGGATGAAGCTGGTAACACTCCACCCTACATACTTTATTCTAACTTTTCTTTGCCTTTATCTCTCAATATTTTTCTCGTTGGTGGATCGTACCTGCTAGTGTTCCTAGTTAACCACTACCACTATGAGGTATTATTGCAAAGAAGAAAAAAGGTGAGTGAAGAGCTCATGATGACTTCCTTTAAACATCTTGGAGGCATGTAGATGGAATACTAAGGGGATTCAGTTTCTTGATACAGCTTAGTCACTGAAATATAGCAACCAGTACCTGTACCTAATAACTAAAGTGATTTTTCTCCATATGTGCCTCATGGAATGCCACACCAATCCATTAATGGGATTTCTGACTTGTTTATGATCCTAATGAAACTGAGCTAAACAAGGTTCTCACCAGCCACGTTAAATTAGTTAAATCTCATTGGAATGCCAATTTTTACCAGAAAATGTGGACAGTGCTTCTAGATTTTGAACCAAATTTATTTCAAATCATATCTATATTTACAAACCAATCCAACTCTCCTCATTATGCCCACACATTAGAATTTTAAAGACACCCATACACTTTTCAGACCCATCTCCCAAGTTTAAAAACTTAAAGAATTTACAAAGGACTTTATTCACCATAAGATAGGTTTATATTTGGCATTTGTAGACTGATGATATGGGCCTATTGCCTGGGTAAAGAGGCAAGAAATAAGAACTCTACCTTCTAGGTCAAATTTTCTAAGTTAGATGTTTGCTGCATGTTTTGAGTCCAGGTAGGGATATCCCTGTGTGTTTGAAAAAGTTGAGTTTCTATAAGATTCCTGTACTGTTTAGCTTCACAATCAAGACACTAGAGTGATTGGATCCCCTTGTTCTGTATGAAGAGGACATAGCCACACCTGGGCACAGCAGGTATCAGACAGGATGGATTATGGTGTGACTCTAACATTTCCTGGGTTTAAATGAGATCACCAGAACTTCATTCACGCAGGCGAGTCAAGTTGTTTCCATATTATCATTGGATGAAGTGATTGTTATTACAAACCCCAGCACTAGCCAGGCTCTTTTCTGAGGACAGATCAAAAGCATAAGGATATGGTCATGTGCTGCTTTTCATCTCCCTTTCTTGAGCACAGCACTGCCTAATACACACTGATCAAATTCGGCCTGGGATTTTAAACAGGATGGTCTGGAAAAGCCAAGAATAAACTCATGAAATAAGACTGCTCATCCCATAGTAACGAGAATTGGAGCTGTGTTTGTGCAAATGGTACATTGAAAACTGTTTACAACTTGAAAATGATGATTCCAAGAAACCTTAGAATACCTTTCTTATAGAGGGACATTAAATAACTAACAGCAAATTTGCTAAGAAGTCCAGTTCTGCTTTCTGGGAATGTTCCAAAAAGTAATGACAGAGCTTTAAAACACAGTTTCACAGAATGAATCAGTTAAAAGAGTAATCAGCCAGTTACTGATTATATAATAATAATTAATATTAATATTTAACAATAAATTTTCTTAGAGCTATCTGTCTTCAAAGTAGTGAACTCCTTAAGAATTAACAGAGTTATCCCTCTGTCACAACTGCCAACATATGTTTACACAGCTCTAGGGAGACTTTTATTTAACATCCATGTGTTCTCATCTGGTAATATCTGCAGGGGGATCTTTCCACTGATAGATAAATATATTTGGATGTACAGAGATGGGATAATAATACACACCCATGTCCTGCTGTCTGGCTGGTTTACTGCTGAGTCCTCAACCAATACCCAATCAAAAGCAAAAATGTGTTTCCACTGATAGAGCAGTATGGTTTTCATTGAGGACAGACTTTGCTGAAAATAATACAAAAATTGTCTGGGAATTTGGGTGCATAACCTGGGTGTGGTGAGGATGAGCTTTCACATTTCTCACTAGAGTTCAGTAACTCTCCACATAACCTCAGCCCAGCCGTGGATCCTTAAATTCACCATCTCACCAGCCAAAAAGGACTCCTCCTGCTAACAGATGCCACAGTTGCTAGAGCTTCTCTACAAACTGCACATATTTTCATGAGACCCTGAAAATAACAGACTCCTGGAAACTACAGATATTTTGCAGATGTGCCTTTTACAAAAATGATTTCACAATTTGCCTAGGTACTTTATCGATATGTCACTTTACAAATAAATGAAGACCAACAGCTGGTCTTCATTACAAATCACAAATTTTGATGCTAATCACTTCTGCTTGGTAATTTCCAAAACTGTAAGCCTTCAAGAATTCTACATACTGGATAGCTAATGATTTTAAGGAAGTGTTGCTAACGCTTAGTTTTAATAATAGTATTGCACTTGCACTTATTTTTAAAAAGTTCTTTTCTCTTAAAGAAAATGGAAATATTTGTGGATAAAATAATCTGGATGTATATAAGATATATGTTAAAATGCCCTGCAGAAAGTGGGGGTGAGTGGGATAATGTGGATGAAGCAAGAATAGGCATGAGTTAAAAATGATCAAAGCTACAGGATGGGCATATGGGAGGTCATTTGTACTATTCTCTCTGCTTTTGTCTATGCTTGAAATTTCCAGCAGGAAGAAACTAAAGAACTCCTGAAACATAGCAGAACTCTAATTAAGGAGAGCCAACTCCAGACACCATATGAAATCACTTGGTTCCATACATAGAATGTGGAGTCAAAATTCTCTCCTCCTCCGATTCCATCCTTGCCTTGAACAGGCTGAAAAAGCAACTTCTCTGATAAGGCTACATCAGGCTGACAAGACCTCTGATAGTGAGAATAAACTGGAGCATCCCCAAACTGGATTGTTCACAGTTTACTAAGTGGAGGTAGTGGTGCATTCATTGTATTCATGAATTAGTACTTCAGCCTCTGGTGCTCTAATCTCTTGACTGAAAGTTATCCCTGGAGCCCACAGGAAAACACCCACCCCAGGCCATTGCCATCCATTGACTATTACTGATGGGCTGCTCCTGTAGGCATCTTCAGGATGGGGTGGTAGAGATGCACAAGATGTGGTCCCTACACTTAAGAGAATCACACAGGGCAGAAATGAGACATTGCTTGTATGGGTAGTTGGTTGCTGGTGGTTAACGATACACTTACTCTCAGCCCATTTTCTTTCAGGGGGCATGTAGGAACCCCATTATCTTAGAAAAGGCAAACAAGAGGAAAGCATTGATATCAGACTGAGTGGAAATTTTCTAAGTACCTGGAATTTCTTAGTTTCTTTTGTTTTTGTTTTTGTTTTTGTTTTTGATTTTGGAATAACTGGTGGTATATGTATGACTCGGAGGTGAAGGATTGTATCTCTTGACACCAACTACATCAACTGCAGCTGGTGTTTCCCTCCATCCATCCCCAATTCATCCCAGGACAGCTGCTTGAGAGGGAAAGATAAAATGTTTTCTTTAAAATGCCACATTATTTGGCAACACTTGCGAAATATCTGTCTAATTGAAATGACAGGGCTCTCTGTTTTTCAGGAAAAATAAAAGTAGCTAAGAATAGTTACTCTATGAATAGCCTTCCCACAAACTCACATCTGTAGAGCACCTTCTGACTGGCAAAGAGTTTTCAGACACATTCTCTCAGCCGATTAGGGAGGAGAGGTGGGTAGGCAGTTTTAAAAAAATATATTGATGTGAAATTCACAGATTATAAAGTTAACCATCTAAAAATGAATAATTCAGTACCATTTAGTACATTCACAGTGTTGAGCAAGCACTACCTCTTTCTAGTTCCAAAACATTTCCATCACTTCAGCCCTCCCACGCAATGCCCATTAAGCAGTTTGGGTAGGCGTCACTACCTTTCAGTTCTACAGCGGAAGAAGCTTGCTGCTCCCTGACCAGCAGATAGTAAGTGCCAGATCCAGAAACAGAACCGCTTAAAAATTACCACATAGATTAGACTCTTAATTCCTTGCTGAAAATCAGTCCTTTTTGGACTGGCTAAGCTTATTATCTCTCCCAACATGCCCGAGAAACTGAAAACTGTGTAAAGTTTGTACTTCGAAAATGCCAGAGGGAGAGGTATCTCCTATCATGAGTCTGACACGCAATGCCAGGCAGAGAGTAGTCAATCAATGTCGAATGAATTAGTTTACATATCAAAGGTAAGAGGGGTTCCTTTAGTATTATTTGAGGCACTTCTAGATACAGGACTGGGAAGCAAACCTACATTATTGACATTATGGCCAGAGCTTTACGCATAGGTTAATTCTTACCCAACTCAGGTTTCATGCCAATGTCATAGTCTAACTGATTAGGACACCCCCTCCTCTCCTGGCTCCCTGCATGAGTTGATGCCAGTGTTTTAGCATCAACCCCAAACCACTTTCTTTGCCCGCCCATCCCCCTTGTGTGTACATGTGTACAGATGACAACTTGTAATATAGCCAACATATATTCCAACATCTGCCTACCAGATCTGTGCATGCTCTCCTGGTCATTTAGCTTGAGGTTGGGTGAGGAGGGGCATTTCAGGAGAGTAAACGGTAGAGCTGACAAGGTCTTGTTTCTAAAGTGCTGGGATCCTTTAATCTTCTTTCTTCCTTTGATGTCTGAGACTTCCCTCTTTATGCAGTGACACTGGGACTAAATGAAACACCAGGAAACCATTTACCAGTAAAGGGTGTGTGTTACAAACACCTGCAGAGCCTATGGTACCAGGTGACTTGAATTACCCACACGTTTCTAGATCTCTGCTCTGTGGGTGGGTGGCTATTTTGACCCTTTTACTCTGGGTAAAAAGATGACAGCTCTGGTCACACTGCTACGACTTCTATTTATTTTCTCCCATACATCAAATCATAGCACAAACAATTGGGGAAGAGAGGGAGATAACTCTGATAAATAAAAACGCAGTTTCTTAAAAACACATAGAATCTTTGTACAGCTGGTTTTTTGATTCAAACAAGAGATTTTGTTTGAATAACACATTTTGTGGTCCAAGTTGCTAAGGGTCAGGAGACTAAATTCTGGGTTCAACTCCTGACTACCATCAGTTAGTAGATACACTTTGTACATATCATTGTGGTCGTCTGATTTTTCATCTGTAGAATAAAGGAAATCATCTTTAAAAAAGTTTGACTTATTTTTTTGTTTTTAGCAGGCTATCTGTTGCAACTAACAAAAAATCTCCCAATTTCCCAGGGGTGATTTGTCATTAATCTGCTTTTTTTTTTTTGCATTACAGAAATAATATGACACCTCCTTTTATTGTTCGCTTGTACCTCATGAAACAAACTAGATAACTACACAGAACATTTGATAAATGTGAAATGGTATCATTGTTAACACAGCCTGGCATTACAGAAAAATTCTAATAAAGGCTAATATTTACTGAGAGTTTACTATGTACCACTCTCTGTGTTAAGTGCTTTACAAGCAATAACTTGTGTGTGAGGCTCCTGCATAGTGCAAGGAGTGTCTTGAATTGCAAAACTTTAACAATGCAATTCCAAATTAGAATGTAAAAAAAAAAAAAAAAGCCCAAGCAGATACATATGTTTTGTGAAAACCCACGTAGATAGGGATGATTCTCCAGGTCTTCAAAAAATGTTACAAATGCGACCCTATTTCTTTTGCACAGCAGTCTTCCCCATCTTGGTGAAGGGCAAGTTTACCATGGCGGTTGTCAGGCTGAAAACCTTGGAGCTCTCCTGGATTCCTGTATCTCAGTCCTAACTTCAAATCCATCAGCAAATCCAGTCAGCTCTCTCTTCAAAGTGTTTTTAGAATCCAACCTCTTCTCACCATCTGCACTGCTGCGCTGTGCTCCAAGCCTCCCACCCTTGCCCTCCATCCCAGAATTCTCTTACACTATTTTATTCTCAATATGGCAGCCCTAGTGGACCTATTGAAATGGCAGTTGGATACTGTTGGTTACTGGCTAAAATTATCTATGGGCTTCGCATTTCATTCAGCACAAATGTTAGAGTCCCTTCTCTTTGACACGAGCTAGCCCTTCTTACTACTTTCTTACTACTCACCCCTTGGCTCACCCTGCTCCAGCTACACAGGTCTCCTTGCAATTATTCCTACATACCAGGCATCCTCCAACTTGGGGCCCAGCACTTGCTCTTTTCTTTGCCTAGAAGGCTCTTCCCAGAAGCCACATGGCTGACACCTTCCTGTCCTTTGATCTTTGCTCAAATGTCACCTTATTTTTGAGGCTTCCCTGACACCCCAAGCCACCAGCCCCTTGCCTCCTTTGCCACTTTATTGCCCCCTATTTACAGTATTTCTTACCATCTAACGTGCTATATAGTTTAATGTTTACTTATTTACCATCTCTCCCCTCACTGAAATATAAGCATGATGAAGGCAGGGATATTTTAATTTTTTTTTGTTTATGACTGCATCTCCAACATCTAGAACTATGTCTGGCACAGGGCAGATACTTAATAAAAAAATGAACGGATGTATTTTATAAACATAGTATTGCACATCTAGCATTAAAAAGGTCATTTTCCTCCCTCTTTCTCTTTATTTTAGGCTCCTAACACTCTCCCTCTTCCAGTTGCTTTTCCTTTCTCTTGTAAAACTGTGCCCCACTACCAGAATAAATTGTTTTCTTGAGTTTGACTGGTGAAAGTTTTGTTAAAAAGAGATAATGTAGTCTCTATTTCTTCCCACCCACTAGCAAATTTTCTTTCCCTTGAGAAAAGTCTTTTATGATAACCCAAATCTCTATCTGCTCTTTCTCTCTTTCATGGGTAGATTGCTTGAAAGAATAGTTTGCACCTACAATCTCCTCTTTCTGACCACTAATTCATTGTTTAATTCATCATTTAACCTGAAACCTGATGCTCTCAATGTGCGGATACTCATCAGTCCTGGGTATACTCACCCTCTAAGAGCTCAATTTAAGGTATTACTTCCTACTCTTTCTGCAGGACAGGATTGTCCTTTATGGACAATCATTTTCCCCTTGACTTCTATAGCCATCATCCTGGATCTTCACCTTATCTTAAATGAGTTCTCTCATGCTCTCACCTAACATAGTAATTCTAAACAGCTATGGCCTCAGACTTTAAATATTCTTATAGAATCTTTCACTCCAGAACCCTATTCACATCAATGGCTTTGACTGTCTGGTGCAGATGGCATTCTAAACGATGATGACTAAAACTTGTCCCTTGCAACTCCAGACATTTCCTATTCACAGCCTAACACCTTCTAGATCACTTTTGGCACCCTACGTGTGTGTTTACATCTGAGCTCACTAAAATTCAATCAGTACTTTCTCTTCCTCATGACTTTCTTATTTCTCCTTAAACATCCTCCAAAAAGGTAAAAGGAGCAGCTCAAAACATTTGAAAGAAAACCAATAAAACCTGTGACTAAAGGAGTGCAAGATGAGATGATAGAGGGAAAGAAGGGAAGTAGTGTTCAGAGCATTCTTAATAATAAAGTTAAACATGTTAAACTCTAACATTTTATTTTTTTAATCAAATATGGAAAACACTAAAAAGCTCTTAATTCTATGTGGTGAAAGTCAGGTACTTAATTATGCTTTAAAATTTTTAGTGTTTTAAAATTTTCTTCAAAAATATACCTCTTAAAAAATGATGTGTCTACCCATTGTGAAAATATTTGCATTAAATGGAAAGTAATGTAGTCAATTATTTGCTTATTTTTTCGAAATGCCATTAAGCAAAAATGCAAGTTTGGAAATTACTACGTTTGGTATGGTGGCGAGTACACAAGAAAATGAAATCTTGGATTTGGATGTGAGCTTAGCAATTATTTAACTCAACATGAAGCTTGTATTCAGCATCTTTGACAAGTGGCCATCCAGCCTTGGCTCCAGTGAGGAAATTATGACCTCAAGGGGATGTCCATTCCATTTTGGAAACAAATTCCTAAATTGTTCTCCCCATATCAAGTAAAACTCTAATTCCCTTTCTGTTTCTATTCAGTTTTTCTGGTTCTGCCTATTAAATCTACTCACCACAAGTTTTAGACTCCTATTAGTCCAGTGGTTTTAGTCACTTCTCTGTGACTGTATCCTAAGCCACAAGAAAGCTTCCATTTGACTTTGGTCAATTTCCTTATAAGCAAGGACCTATTTTGATTTTAGATATTCTGATATCACCTAATATAAGAGTAGTTATAGCAGAAATTTTTTTTAACTATAGAAATTGGGAATTTAATGAACTTTCGAACTCAAGAAATGAAGGCAAAGAACAATCACCAACTCAACTTTAAAAAAAAATTTTTTTTTAATGTTTTATTTATTTTTGAGAGAGAGAGAGAGAGAGAGAGAGAGAGAGAGAGAGAGAGATCGTGAGCAGGGGAGGGTCAGAGAGAGAGGGAGACACAGAATCCGAAGACAGGATCCAGGCTCTGAGCTGTCAGCACAGAGCCCGATCCGATGTGGGGCTGGAACCCACAGAACCGCGAGATCATGACCTGAGCCGAAGACGGACGCTTAACCAACTGAGCCACCCAGGCGCCCCACTTTTCTTTTTAATGTTTATTTTTGAGAGAGAGACAGAACATGAGTGGGGAGGGGCAGAGAGAGGGAGACACAGATTCCGAAGCAGGCTCCAGGCTCCGAGCTGTCAGCACAGAGCCCAATGCAGGGCTTGAACCCACAAACCATGAGGTCCTGACCCCAGCCGAAGTCAGACGCCCAACTGACTGAGCCACCTAGGAGCCCCAACAACATTTTTTTAAGTAATCAGATCCTGTGCCCTTAAACATGAAGATTCATGTTGATGCCAAAACTTTTATTTGTCTTGTTATGATTTAAAATGAGCACTCCTTCAATGTCTGTTATGTATTCAGTGAGTCCTTCAAGTAAAAACAATCTTCTTAAAAATAAAAATAGACTCAAATCCTTCAAATATAACAACACCATGTTTAATTCCATGAATAGAAATAAGTTAAAAGTTGTTGGTCAATCACTTCTAAGGGAAGGCTCGAGCATTTTCTAATCTTTGGGCACCTTACAATGAATTCTCAAGAGGTTTAACTGAACTGGTAATCATGGTTACCGCTTCTGCTAGGATTTTTAGAGATTCTGAAAAACAAGTCGGCTACTGTTAGTCCAAACTCCAAAATCTAATCACGATTTTTCATCTTCCCAAGATGTTGGTCAATTTGCTTGTTAAAATAATACAAAACTTAAACTCACAATCTTCATTTTCTTTCATTTTGGAGGGGCAACATTATCTGTATCCATTTTTTAAATCCGATATATTTCTCTGTCTTTTGCAAGTTGCATCTAATTTCCTGCTTTAACTTACTTATTTCTTGGTATTCCTCCTAGGTAACCACTTTTATTTTGTGGTATTCCCATTTGTGTTTCAACTCCTTATTCAAATTTTTCTGTAGACAACCAGCTGTTAAGCTTAAGAACACCAGATGTTAATGTAAGATTTGAGATGCTGTTACCAGGACAACCAGCAGAGTGCTGGCCATTGCCATCACTGTATTCATTACTCCAAAGGGGGGATTGAGTCTCACCTTTCTCTATGGAAATAAAACAGACAAAAACATATTTGTAGCACAAATTTAAAGGGGTGGCTAGAACATCCTTCTGGGGTAAACTGTGTTTATACCTTCCGGGTGATTCTGCTGTACATGAAAAGAACAAAGTAATAAGTGTTTAATAAAGAAAAATGAGAGACAAAGAAGGCTTTAACCATAACCACTTGGAGGATCAATTACATTGTGATGCTTTCAAGATTATAGATGAGTTGCCTCACTCAGTAGATGAAAAGGGAAAGTTTTGAGGTTTCCCACCCCATCTTCCCATCCCTTACCTTAGATGCTCAGAGGCTGAGATATTTTTTTCTGTGTCCATGTAAGACAATGCCTCACATAAAAAGAGAAAACCCACGTTTAAGTCACAATATAACACATCGAAGAGATAAGTGAGAATTCAGAGTGTTTTCTGACATTCCAGAATCACGGAATCATAGGGCATAGAACTTATGATAATGTAGCACAACCCTATCACTTTCAGGTAACAAAAGGAAATATTTTAGACTTCAGATTTGTACTAACTTTAGGATGCTAATCCATTTATCCATAAGCTCTTGACATCTAGTTTTCTTATGGTATAAAAGTCCTGTTGTGCAGTATGGTGAGGAAAATCCAAGTCACAGATAGAGTCTAAGCATATCTTTTGCAAATTATCAACCAAGCTGCAGTTTCCACAAATACACAATGAGTATAATAGTAACTACTATTCTGTTTACTACATCATTGAGTGGTCAAATGAGATAACTTGTTATTTAAAGTACACTGCAAATGTTGTAAACATGTTAGTATTCTCAATAAGTTACATAAAAACCCTAAAATGGAAAAAAAAATTACCTCTGATGGAAAGTTGTCTCCTTTCCCATAGGTAGCCAAAGTTACCACGGTGCCAGTTAAAATTTCACAGACAAAAGATTGAGGAAGTAAGCTATTATCTAAAAGTGTGGGAATGTGCATATGAATTTTGAGGTTTTGTGTTGTTATTTTGTTGGCTGGTTCATTTTGCTTGACATAATATTATCATCACTTATAATTTCCATTCAGACTACCTACAAGTTTATTTTTATCATAAGAAAATAAGAGAGGGAGAAGACCTGAATTCTATAATTGCATTTAATCAAGACACAGTACATTCTCTAATATACCACTCCATTATTTCACATGACAGCCTAAATCAAATTTGAGAAATACCCATTTTTATGTAACAGAGTAAAGCAGGTCTTTGGCAGTTCATGGTATACAGAAAGCACCGTCAATGATACATAGAAGGTCATGTCTATAGAAACTGGAATGGAAACATTTCTGGATAATGCGGAGGGGTTTTTCCCATTATGGAATATGACCTCACAACTTCATAATTAATAACACTGCTTTGCTTCAAGTGGAGAGCCTTGGGAAATTGCACAGTGAGGCATCTTTGCAAGTCTTCTCAATGGAAATTTTTTTATTCATAAATCAAGTAATAATGAACAAGACATAGATTTTAATGTTAATTATCTTTGAAAATAATAACTTACTGGAAATGTAATGGTTTTTATTTTTTATTTTAATGTTATACTTATGCCCTCCCAAAGACTAAAGGCTGAGTGGCTTTTTTGCCCCTCTTCTTTACTAATATTTCTCTCCTATCCTTCCAAAATCTGAAAGGTAAAGTATTTGGACAGCTAAAACCCTCTGAAGGTAAATGTAAAGTGAATACATCTTAAAAATAGACTCATCACTGGCTCCATTTATTAGGCCCAAGCATGAAATTTGGGGAGGTTTTATAAGTTAGGCAAAGGAACGAACACAGCAGAGTGTGTCTATTGGACAATTGTTTTCCCTTCTGTGGAATCACACCCAATACATAGAACTCATCACCCATGAATTCACCACAACTCATCTTTTCACACCTGACAATACCAAGGGAGATGTAAACTATTCCTTTTTTCCGGTAAAGGTCAACAATTATCTGATATACCATGGAAACCTTGGTGAAATTGCAGCTAAATCTAAATATGCCAAATGATTCTGTTTTTGTCGTAATCAGAAATACAAAGAAAGCAAATATAAAACATTTCTTGGTGGTAAACCACTGCTATTAACTACAGAATACTGATAAAGAGAGAAACCCTACATTTAAATTACCGCATAGTCCAGTGAAAAGGTAAGTGGATATTACCCCTCTGTGAAGCCCTCCTATACCCCAGCCCCAGAAACAGAGCTCCCTTACCGTTACCCGCTGCACTCAGTTCCCTTTAATGCCATATTTATGACAATCTCTTGTGGCTGTCTAGAAGTTTCCCTAAGGGCAAGTAAGTCACTTGGCTCATCTCTAAAAGCAAATTCAGGATACAGTTTCTGGTGCAAAGAAGAGAATCAGTTAATAATTTAGAATACAGGAATTCTGAAGATAATTTAATTTAAGGAGTAAGAGAATGTAGTCCAAATTTGTTAAGAGATACTCTACTTGCATTTTTAAAAGGAACAAGAACTCTTCAAAAAATATAGCTGACCACTTCTATCAAAGTGAAAGAACTAAGAATTCATTCATAATTGTCTGCATTGCAAAACATTTTGGTAATTTCTATGATATAGGATAGAAATGACTCTTAACATGATAATGTACATTAAAAGTTTTATTAAATATGTAAATTATATATAGATTATGTCACAGGGTTCTTGGTATGGATTGGTTTACTTTTATCTTTGTTGGGAGCTTTATTAACAAAATATAATTATCCCAAGTTCATGTATTGTAATCACAATCCTTTTTTAAGGGATCAAAAAATAAATTCAAACTTAAGATTTATGAGAATATACCTGGATTACCCATTACCTATAATTTATAAGATTTGGACCTGTATTCAAGAAATAAGTGTGATATTGTGACTCTTATTCTCTTATTTATAACTCCCCCCAAACCACACATCTAAACTAAAAAAGCAAAAGTCCTACTATACTGAATATATGCATGCCCTATGAAGGAAGCCTGGATTCATGGATGCACGGTTAACATCAGTTTTAAAGGTTATAGTTTGGCAAAACTTTAATTAACCAAAGAGGGCAAAAATTATGCACTTGAGCACAGCTGTTTCTAATTTTTGGTATCCAGTTCAACCAATTGCTCTCCTGTCTAATAGATTCAGTTTTCCTCATGTTTCCTCCATTCCGCAAATAAAACAAAATGAACAGAAAGGTTATTATTAAGAATTTAAGAGATGAAAAAAATGGCATTAAATACAGACATATGTTTACATTTCCCTTCTTAAGAGTTGATCATATCAAGCAGACATTATTTTGGAAAGCCAAAAATATATGCCCAATTACTGTATTTGACTTTCTACAATCGCAAGGCATCTTAAAAAAAGATTTTATTTGCCTTTGTGGGAAAATATTCTAAACATATAAAAGGGCTTTCCTGGAGGATTAGGAATGAAATATCCCAAGTCTCCACATCACAAAAATTCATTACATTAAGCTGCTTTTATGAGTGCCTGATTGCCTCACATAAGTTTATGTTCTTGATTGATCTCATTCTTCTTTCTTAGGGACTCTAGAAAATTGGTCTTCATGCTATTAAGAAATGACTGGTTTGCAGTACTCAATGCAAGGAAATTATTCCTTTCCTTTTCATGTAAATCTCTTCATTTATCTGGGAAGTCTACTTGATTCTTTATGCCTAATTTTTCAAATTTTTCTTAAGAGGATGCGGAGAGTAAGTAGGACCTAGACCACAATGTATAAAAAGTTCCCATAAGTAACTTCATTCCAAGAACAGAATGGTCACATTTTAATGATATCCTTTTAAATTTAATATAGAATGTGCTTAATAAAAAATAAGGTAAAAATTAAAAACATGAGCAAAGTCATGGCAGTAGCAGGTTGCAAAAAGTTATGTAAAAGTTATGTAAAAAGTTATGATTGGCAGAAGTTCACTCTTCTTTCTCTTAAACTTACTCATTTATTCATTCAACAATTTCTTTTTGCCCTTGCGAAACCAGTTTGCCCTTCCTACCCTTGACTGTAGGGTAGGGAGGGTAAATTAAGCTCATACACAATGAAGCTCAAGTAATTTTTTAAAATGTGATTTCTGAGTTTGCTCAACATGTCATCAATTTATGAAACAATTTGCTCACTGGCATGAAAACTGAATTGAGGGCATACAATCTTAGACAAAAGGATAAAACTAGTTCTGTGTGGAAAGAACTTGGATGTCTAGATATCCATTATACATTTATTTTATAAATACTGATTCATGTCTCATTAAATAAATGGCCAACTAGCCTTAAAACGCAGTGCCTGAAATTTCAAAGTGTTTCATATTGACATTCATATTGGTATACAATGTGTAAACTTTCTTTCACATCAGTTATAATTTATAATTAGAAAAAAATGCTTATAACTATTTAAATTATCTTTCTATGACTATTAATAATAATGATTAATTAAATTATTAAAAAATGAAATGGCCAGGTTATATTTTTCCCATTTTCTTCCTCCCTACTTGTTTGTTCGTTCTATTGTCATTGGCCTGCTCTATGTAAGGAAAATGATTTTTAAAAATTTTTTAAACTTATTTTTGAGAGACAGAGAGAGACAGCGTGAGCAGGGGAGGGTCAGAGAGAAAGGGAGACACAGAATGTGAAGACAGACTCCAGGCTCCAGGCTCTGAGGTAGCTGTCAGCACAGAGCCTGACACGGGGCTAGAACCCATGAACCGTGAGATCATGACCTGACCCGAAGTCGGACGCTTAACCAACTGAGCCACTCAGGTGCCCCACTATGAAAGGAAAATGATTTAATCTATAGTCATTGTGTATTTATTTTTCATTATAATTATGCATATTTATGGAATCCAAGTATTTAATTTTTTTCTCTTTTATATGAATTTGTCTCTTTTTTAAAAAAAAATTTAAGTTTATTTATTTTGAGAGAGAGAGAACAGAGGAGGGGCAGAGAGAGAGGGAGAGAGAGAGTCAATCCCAAACTGGCTCTGCACTGTCAATGCAGAGTCTGATGCAGGGATTGAACCCATGAACCACCAGATCATGACCTCAACTGAAACCAAGAGGTGAATACTTAACTGATCGCGCCACCCAGGTGCCCCATGAATTTTTCTCTTTTGACCAGTTACTATATGAAGAGGTGAATTCCATTTAAATAATTAATCTATTGGTTATAAGCTTAACTAGTATTTTGATACAGAGAATGTTTATATTGAGTGCTAATTTTAGCCCCATACTAGGTAGAAATCCTTATGCCATCTCACCTCCCCTTTCTCTGGAAAATTAAGAGTTGGCTAAATGTTTAGGTATTCAAAAACGGTAAACCCAAACTCATTAAATCTTTTAGGAAAAAAAAGTATATTTTGAACTTGTTGAAAAGTTGGTACATGCTGTGGGTTGTCTCTTTTACTAAATTTTTAAAGTTGAAAAATATTTAATATTTAACTATAGTAGCTATGTTTTAACACCCTGTTAGTTTTCCTTAATTTTTAATCTTATTAAAATTTGTAAGATCTTAAAATTTTCATAATAAAGTGGTTCTAGAATTCCAACAGGGTCAAACAACCATATAACAATAAATTTTAAAATGTTTTAATCTTGTAAGGAAATTTTAAACTCTTACATTTGCAACCACCAACAGCTTGCACTAAGAGAAAAGAAGAAAGTCTGGTAATAGTTAACAGTCACAGACTTTCTTTTTTTATTTTATTTTTATTGATTTATATTTAATATAGTTTATTGTCAAGTTGGTTTCCGTATGACTCCCAGTGTTCATCCTAACAAGTGCCTTCCTCCATGCCCATCACCCATTTTCCCCTCTCCCCCACTCCCCATCAACCCTCAGTTTGTTCTCAGTATTTAAGAGTCTCTTATGGTTTGCCTCCCTCCCTCTCCTTAACTATTTTTCCCCTTCC
>CM053567.1:107684024-107699670 GCA_028646485.1 Cryptoprocta ferox | reverse complement strand
GTTTGAATTTTGGGAGTGCATGTGTGTTTAGGAATGTGTCCATTTCTTCTAGATTGTCCAGTTTGTTTGCATATAATTTTTCATAGTAATCTCTGATGATTGTTTGTATTTCTGAGGGGTTGGTTGTGATAGATCCATTTTCGTTCATGATTTTGTCTATTTGGGTGTTTGCTCTTTTTTTTCTGAGGAGCCTGGCTAGGCTGGTTTTCAAAGAGCATATTTTACACACACACACACACACACACACATAGCAGTCCCTTAGATTTTACTAATGGGACATTGTAATAATTTGCTATCTAACTAAATGGAGATATATGGAAAACAAAATAAGCAGTAATTACATCCCAAATTGTTAGCATGCAATTATTTAATTCAAAAATCTGCCTTTGCTATTTCAAACACAAGCCAACAACAAATCCCACACCATCTATTTTAGTTATGGTAAATCATAGTCGTATGTGGTCATGATTATGGTTAATTGTGGGATAAAGGATTTAATTTTAGAGTATGAATGAGTACACTCTTGTTGACATTTATGCATGACAGTCTGGGAACAATAGGGGAAGAGCTAACAGCTATGTGATATAAATTCCCCAACGGAGAGAATAATAAAGAACATTTGAATCAATGATTCTGATTCTTAATGATGGTACTGATGATTCTAGAAGCTTGAACTCTCCATATTTAGAGTACACCAGCTGCTTCAAATTAGAGAGACTGTAGACTCTTCTGACATGGGTTCATTGTTGGGGTGTGTGTGTGTGTGTGTGTGTGTGTGAATAAGTCTCACTAGTTATGTGCAAACAGAAAATCTAGAATACTTCCTTTCCTGAAATAGTTTATGGAAGAATATATCTTGTGGTACACTGCTATGCCATACTAAAATCAGCAATGTGTATTGAAATTTGTAACTTTTTAAAGAACATTAAGAGAGAATCTAGTAACATTTGGCCTGAAATTGCTTGGAACTGCATGACAACACCAGGAACTTAAAAGGAACCAACTCTGAATTTTTTTTATTTAAACTTCTGCTTTCACTTCACAACAATGTCTTCCATTAAAACTAAACAATTAGCGCTGTCAAAGCAAGGCCTCAAACAATTAACATTAAACTCAAAGTTATTTCCCTCATCATAAATCTTCAGTAACAGGCAAAATATGTATACAATATGAAGAGGAACAGAGTATGCCCTCTGCTTCCATAACACATCTCCATTAAGAAACACTCCTCTACGCTGATGGTAGGTATTTAATGCCACGGTGTAGCTCCTGCAAAAACTTTTCACGGAATTAGGTAAATAAATATGAGTTGAAAGACTTTTAAAATAGTGCCATTTTATAATTGTACTGTGTGAAATACACTGTGGTTATTAAACTGAATCTGAGTCACCACCCTTTCCATTCTGGAAAGATCTTAAAATTCACACAGTGCCTCTGGGCTACCAGTAGGTGATGAGGTGGAACAGGCTTGGCTAACAGACTCAGGTTGTGTCCCCATCAGAGACTCAGGTTGAATTTGTATATTTGTATATCTGAGTGAGATTTCTTTCCTTCCTTCCATCCTCCTTTCCATCCTCCCTTCCTCATTTTCTCCCTCTCTCTTTTCCTTTCTTTCTTTTGGTTAAACATTTTGTCTTATGATATTGTAGATTCACATGCAATTGTAATAAGTGACACAGAGGGATCAGGTGGGTGGACCTTTTTCGAAGTTTTCCACCAGTGATAACATCTTGCAAAAGTATAGTACAACACAACCAGGTTTTGATATTGATGTGAGTCAAGATACAAAACATTTCTATTCTGCAGTTATCTATCATGTTGACTTTTATAGTCCCATATATTTCTCTCCAGCCCTAATTTTGTCACTTTAAGACTTTTGTTCTATAAATAGGGACACCTGGGTGGCTCAGTCGGTTAAGTGTCCAACTTCATCTCAGGTCATGATCTTGAGGTTCAAGAGTTTGGCCCTCCATCGGGCTCTGTGCTGACAGCTCAGGGCCTGGAACTTGCTTCAGATTCTATCTCCCTCTCTCTCTGCCCCTCCCAGACTCCTGCTCTTTCTCTTTCTCTCTCTCTGCCCTTCCCCTACTTGTGCTCGCTCTCTCTCTCTCTCAAAAATAAAACATTTAAACAAAAAAGAGTTTCCTTAAATGGATTCATACACTATATAATATTTGGGGACTGGCTTTTCTGACTCGACATAATTCTCTGGAACTTCATAAGAGGCTGTTGTGTGTATCAATAGTTTATTCCTTTTTTTTCATTTCTGAGTAATAGTTCATGGTATGGAATACCAGTTTGTTTAACAACTTACCTGTTGAAAGACATCTGGATTTGTTTCCCATTTTTGTCAATTAAGAATAAAGCTGCTACAAGTATTTGCATACCAATGTTTATAGCAGCATTATTTCCAATAGCCAAGAGGTACAAACAACCCAAATGTACACCAACATATAAATGGGTAAAAATGTGGTACATGCATAGCATAAAATATTATTCATCCTTAAAAAAGAGTGAAATTCTGATACATGCTACACCATGGATGAACCTTGAAAACATTATGTTACATAAAATGAGCCAGATACAGTAGGACACACAGTGTATGATTCCATTTATAGGAGTACCTAAAATGGGCAAATTCCTAGAAAGAAAAAGGAGAGTAGAGGTCTCCAGGGATTGAAGGGGAGAGGAAAATGGGGAGATATTATTTAATGGGTATGGAGTTTCTATCTAGAATGATGAAAAAATTCTGGAAATGGATAGTGGCAATGGTTGCACAGTATTGCGAATGTACTTTGTGTCACCGAATTACACACTTAAACATGTTTCAAGTGGTAAAATTTTATCACAATAACTGTGTAAATGGAAGTCTTCATTTCTCTGAAATAAAAGCCCAGGAGTGTAATTGCTGGGTCATATGAGAGTTGCATTTTTATGTTTTAAAGAAATTGCTAAACTATTCTCTGGAGTACCGTGAAATTTAAATTCCCATCACCAGTGTGTGAGTGATCCATTTTCTCTGCATCCTCACTGATATTTAGTGTTGTCACTATTTTTTTTTAATTTTAGCCATTCTGATAGGTGTGTGTTGATATTGTGGTTTTAATTTGCATTTCCCTAAGAACTAATGATGTTGAACATCTTTTCAGATGCATTTTGCCATCGGTATGTTTTCCTAGGTGAAATGCCTCTTCATGTGTTCACCTACTCTCTAATTGAATTGTTTGCCTGTTTTCTGTTGAGTTTTGAGAGTTCTTTTTAAAAAAATTTTAATGTTTATTCATTTTTGAGAGAGAGACAGAGAGAGATAGAGAGTGAGCAGGAGAGAGAGGGAAACACAGAACTGGAAGGGGGCTCCAGGTTCCGTGCTGACAGCACAGAGCCCGACCCGGGGCTTGAACCAATAACCATGAGATCATGACCTCAGCTGCAGTCTGATGCTTAACTGCTTACCCAACTGAGCCACTCATGCACCACATGGGAGTTATTTATATACTCTGTGTACTAGACCTTTGTTACATGTAATTTGCACATTTTCTCCTACTTTGTCACACATCGTTTAATTTCATAGAACAGGGGCGCCCGGGTGGCTCAGTCGGTCAAGCGGTGGACTTTGGCTCAGGTCATGATCTCGCGGTTCGTGACTTTGAGCGCCGTGTCTGGCTCTGGGCTGACAGCTGGGAGCCTGGAGCCTGTCTTCAAATTCTGTGTCTCCCTCTCTCTCTGACCCTCCGTGCTCACGCTCTGTCTCTCTGTCTCTCAAAAATAAATATATGTTAAAAAGAAAAAAAATTTAATTTCATAGAACAGAATTTTAAAAATGTTGATGATGTCCGTTTATCATTTTTTTTCTTTTCTGTGGATTATGTTTTGGTCAAGTCTAAGAACTCTTTGCCTAGTCCTAGATCTCTAAGATTTCTCCTGCTTTTGTTTTTCTTAAAAATTTTATAGTTTTATAATTACATTTAAATTGTGATTCATTTTGAGATTTTGTATAAGGTAGAGGAGAACCTGGGTGGCTCAGTCTGCTAAGTGTCCAACTTCAGCTAAGGTCATGATCTCACAGCTTGTGGGTTTGAGCCCTGCGACCGGCTTTGTGCTGACAGCTCAGAGCCTGGAGCCTGCTTGGTATTCTGTGTCTCCCTCTCTCTTTCTCCCCTCCTGCTTGTACCCTGTCTCTCTCTCTCTCAAAAGTAAATAAATAATAAAAAAAATTTTAATTTTGTGTAGGTGTGAGATTTTGGTCAAGGCTATTATAATTTTTCTTCGTGGATATCCAATTACTCTTGTACCACTTACTGAAAACACTATCCTTTCTCCATTGAATATTTTTGATTACCCTAAAATGATTCTCCTTCCTCCCTCCATCCTTCCTTTCCTTTTTCTGTTTCTTTTTGGCTACTGCTTTAACATACTCTTCAGAATCTCACTGTGGCTGGCTTTCCTTTGTGGAGACTAAGGTTTCGGCACCTTTATGCTGAAATTTGATGTTCAACGTGTACGTGGAAGTCACGAATTTATATTTTTTTCCATACTTAC
Source organism: Cryptoprocta ferox (assembly GCA_028646485.1). Classification (NCBI taxonomy): domain Eukaryota; kingdom Metazoa; phylum Chordata; class Mammalia; order Carnivora; family Eupleridae; genus Cryptoprocta; species Cryptoprocta ferox. The sequence continues at coordinate 107,695,131 of CM053567.1, read as the reverse complement.
AAAATACCCACACTGGCATTTTACTGGTCCTGTTATGTACTTTCATAGTTGTCCTGTTAATTAATGTGCAAAAGAGAGAAGGAAACAAGTAGAACGTTTTAGTCCTCCCTTTGTTATACCATGTACCCAGTGTCAGGAGCACCAATTAATCTGGGTTTATTCCTGTTCTGCCATATTAGGAAACCCAGAAACTAGGGAATGGGCACAGGAGGCTTTCCAGTCAACAAAAGTGGTGATGAGAACAGTAATGTACGCAAACAGATCCTGTACCTTCCCCTGTCCTTCTCTCCCTCCCCCCCTGAACAAAGTAGACAGACCTTTGCTTTCATGGAGGTCTTATCCTAGTGAAGGAGGAAGAAATCAAATAAATAAATAAAGTAATTACAGATCAGAATAAATGCCATTTCATAAGTTTTTATGAGTCGTACATGGGAACACTCCAAGGCTTTGAATATTTATTGTGTAGATTGTAATATGAGAATTACAAAATTTATCATTAGAGTAATATTTGTGTTGAATTTGTTGACAATAATTTATTGATTTGCCCAATATTTATTGAGTATTCCAAAATTGCCCTGGTTGCTGCTATGACCCTAAAGAAAAAATATGTGTAAGTTTTGGTCTCCAAGAATTTATAATGTACCTTAAGAGATGAGATATACATAGAACATAAGTATGTTAAATATGTGCCATATAAAGAGAATGAGTGATAAATAAAGGTTAAAAACAAAAATAGTTCAGTGAAGGGAAAAGTCCCTTCTGTTGAGAATGGGTGTGAGAAAGCATCACTGAGCAATGAAGATGGGCTTTGCAGTAAACTTCAAAGTGGAGTCAGGATTTCAAATAGTTAAAGACCATGAAGGATGCAAACAATGTGAAGATGATTACCCTAACAAAGGTTTGGTGTCCAGAAAACAGGGTTCCTCTGTTTGGGGGATGTTAGACCAGTTTTGACATTATAGTTCAAAAAGTAGGAGATTCAAATACAAAGGGAATAAATGCATGGTAACACATTTTGAATGCAATGGAAAGATGCCGATTTGTACCTGGACCCTATGTATACTCACAACACCTCTATACTTACAACACCTTGCAGACACATTCAAAGATTTAGGCTTTAAATAGGATGGAAGAATGTTTTCATTTGTCTAATTGCTTTTTAAGATTTTAGACTGAATAATGGATAAAATATAGTGGTTTATAAGAAAAATCTTTATTTTCCCAATAAAAGCTAAAAATATTTGTTTGCATAATTTGTCAACATGAAATCATAATAATGTTATTGTTAATTCAGTTTGCTTTTTAAAAAATTCAGGCCAGGAGCGCCTGGGTGGCTCAGTGGGTTAAGCGTCTGACTTCAGCTCAGGTCATGATCTCTGATTGGCGAGTCTGAGCCCCTAGTCCAGGCTCTGTGGTGACGCAGGGAGCCTGGAGCCTGCTTCAGATTCTGTCTCCTTCTCTCTCTGTCTCTCCCCCACTCGTGTCCTGTCTCTCTCTCTCTCAAAAATAAATAAACTTTAAAATAAAATTCAGGCCAGTCCTTCATGAATCCACTGGGTGCAATTTTGCTTTACTCTGATTCTGTCCCTTTTTCCCATATAGGCTGACCCTCTGATAATAACAGAGACAATCAGCACTTTAAATAATTTTTAAATTATTATATGCTGCACTGGCAAAATTATGAGCAGGTATTTTTCACACAATTGTTATTTCAATTGAGCAACGTGTTCAGGAGTTGGAGTCCTGACCTGTATTGAATTCTTGTTCATGTCATTTGTCAACTTTGAGTGGGGAGATAATGCATTTTCTTCATATCGTTGCCATAAGGCTAAGATGAAACCATGTATGTGGTTTTATTTTTTTTAAAGAAAATTGGTAGACTGCTAATCTAATAATATTAGGTAATAAAGTTCGTGATGGTTTGGACTACCTCTCATGTATCTTTGGATTTTCCAAGTGGCTTCTGCACTACCTGGCACATGGCACCTCGTTATTTTGGTGGATTATTGAAAACAGCACAGTACCACGGCACATTATTTGCCTTTACAGATAGAATCTGTTAAACAAGTTTGTTGATAAATAAATAAATGTCCTATGAACTTACTTACAAAGAATTTAGCATGTAATTATCTTATTTAATCATAGTAAACCATCCAGAATAGAAAGGTCATATTACTTGTGTCCAAAATTATTACTTGTTCTACTTCTGAAATGATATACAGTGTAATGCTGAATAAAAGTCAAATTACATATCTTCCATTGGCTTCACTTTGTGTTTAAGCAGATATCATACATGATTTAATAGTATATCACATGCAGAAAAGTTAAAAAGTAAGCTTAAAGGGTTCAAGCTTAAACATTTAAACTAATTTTTCATAACATATAGACAGGTATGATGTTTATATATGTGCACGCAAATATATCTTTAGGTATATGTCTATATATATAAATGTATAGGTGTATAGGTATTTTAGATACACAACCATATAGTCTTAAGTTGAAATGAATAGTGCTAGTGCCTCAGAGTGTGCTGAGTTTCAAATCACATTGAAGCAAAATGAACATGTATAGCTATACAGCGATTGTCTTGTTAAAATTATAACTATTTCAGAGTTCATATAGCCTTCTATATGGGAGAAGCTTTCTTTTAATATAGGCTAGTGTAACAGAAACCAAAATACATACAGCAGAATGAAATTTTATGTGTAGGTCTGTGGATGAGTAATTTAAGATTTATGATAATAAATTAAAGTGACTAGTTTTATGAATTGTCCCCTTATGAATCTATTCAACCATTTATCAAAGTCTTATGTGGTTAAATGTCAAGATTTAACAAACAAACAAACATCTGGATACTGTGATGGATGAGAAAAGACAGAAGTGCATCTGTGTGCAAGTGTGGTGAGTGTGAGTAAGATGGTAAGTTGGTAGTAAGGCTGGGAACAGCACAGCATTAGCTGAGTGTGTGACACACTTAGCAGAGCAGATCCTGAACATGTGCGAGGCCTTATGGTTTCGGTCAGCAACACTGTCCAACCGCAACATGGGGCCCCTTCTAGGATAAGTCACGAGTGTGTAATTTACCATGGAGCGGCCTATTTATGGTGCACAGGAGGATACCTTGCTGGTTGTTTTTTCCACAGTCACTAAATCTTAGCAGCAGTTACAATCCAAGATACTGTGCAACTTTGCACAAGATGACAGTGTGCTTCCTACAATCTTCCTGTCTTTGAAGACAACGATATTAAGTAATCTGATCAGAACTCAAGGAATGAGAAAAATGTGACTTTTTGAGCCAGATGAACTTGCCTTCACATCCTGGCTCTTTATTCAATTTTTTTGGTCCAGATTTTAGTTTTTTTTTTTTTTTTGTTTGTTTGTTTTGTTTTGTTGCACAATAGAGAAAACAGTGTGTACCTTGCATGGTCACTTTGAGTATTAAGTGAGATAATGGATGCCAATATACAATATAATGCCCAATGTCTATTAGGTGATCATACTCCCTCATTGTCCAATACCATATCTCCTGTCCATTTCCTATCATCCAGGGGGAAATTACCAAAGGAATCTAGAGTTTTATGGATTCTAAAATGAAAAGCTTTACATGTTTTCTTATGGAAAATTGATGCTAATTCATACAAGAAGAATGACATAACTTCTCTTATATCAGTTCCTATAAAACAATCCAGCAATGTTCAAGGAAATTTATATATATTAAGATTTGAATACATACATTTAATAAGTATCTCATCCAGTAGATATTATTATAAGTATTTTGCAGATGCTTAAAATAATCATGAGGAAAATGTACCAACTTATTTATGTTGGCTTTATACCAAGAATGCAAGCTCCATAAGGAGAAGACATGTTTGCCCTACTTATATTTTAAGGCACTTTGCTTTTCACTTAATAGGCAGTCAAAAAAGACAAGTTGATTGTTTTGTCTTTCTTTTTTTTTAAATTTTTTAATGTTTATTTATTTTTGAGAGAGAGACACAGAGCGTGATCAGGGTAGGGGCAGAGAGAAAAGGAGATACAGAATCTGAAGCAGGCTCCAGGCTCTAAGCTGTCAGCACAGAGTTCAACGCAGGGCTTGGACCACGGAACTGCAAGATCATGACCTGAGCCGAAGTCAGACACTTAACCGACTGAGCCACCCAGGTGCCCCAATTGTTATTTCTTGAAAAGCTTCATTGCTAATTCTAGAAGGATGGCATTATAGAAACTCTGAATCTCTGATCCAAGTACAAAATCAAGAAGTACTAGGTAGTAAAGATCTATCTAGGTAGTAAGTGAAAAAGCAGGAGTTCTGCTCTGTAATTTGTGAATAACTTTGACAAATTTTGCTTCTGTGAACTGGTTTGTTCCTTGATGTAAAGATGGGAGTAAAAAGGAGAGGGAGGGAAGAAAGAAAGAGAGGGAGGGAGGGGACAGGGAGATGACACAATTCTTTAAATTCTCGGGTGTAAGAAATTACTAGCGAATTATCCGTGAAGTGACCAGATTGCATTTCAGGAGGTTGCACTGAAAAGGGTATATTAGCAAAAAATTTATTATAGCATTACCAGCCTAAGACACTTACTTCTTTGTACCTATTAACTAGCATCACAAATGAATGGACACTTCATCACAATAGATTTAGAGTACTAAAGAAAGTAGTCTCAGGTTGCTACATCTGGATTTTTTTCAAGGGTGGAAAATAAAATAATGAGGATACCAACTGGGCCACCCACTGCTAAATGTGGGTGACCAAATGAGCCAACAGAACCTCTAATGAGTATTTACTCCAAGGGACTCTGCATGTAAACTACTTCCAGACTGATGTGGTGCCAAGCTTAAAGGATTAAGTCTTTCAATGGCTTTTGTTGATCAGCAGTGCGGCATCTAGGAACAAAGGAGGGGCCTCCTTATTAAACATATCAAGAATATTACTTTCAGGCAAGAATAATGCAAAGAATGGATCAAAGAACACTATAAAATAGATTGAAGACGGTAGAAATAAGTAATAACAGCATCATTCATACTCTGGATTTAGGGTGACTATATTTAGTTAAGGCATTATTTTTCAGAAGACTTTAAAGCATCGCTTAACATTTATGTGGTCTGGCCTACGTTATAGGTAGTATATGTCCTTGGGTTTGATGATCTTGGGAGCAAGAGTTTCTCTGCTCTGTCTCATCAGTGTGCCATTAATCTTTTGTTCTTTCCTTACTTTAGCATTAAAGAGTATAGATATAAGTTTTTTAATAATTATTTTTGGGATATATTAAATTGAACCTTGCAGTTACTATGGCTTTACTAATACAGAAAGCATGAGGAGTAACATAACACTGTTTTCTTTTAGGAGAAAGAAATCCATGAGGCAATGAAAAACTATCTGGAAGGAATAGCTCAATATCGCTTAGAAAGTTAGTGACATCGTTTATCCTAACTCAGGGATCTTGCATATCTCAGACAAATCCAGTCTCTCAATGCCATGCAAATGACAGGGTGCTTATGGAAAATCACATTCTCAATATGTTTACCCAGAGAAAACACAAAGCAAGAAAATGTTTGCACACTGTGACAAAAGTCAGAGCTAGAATAGGTTCCAAGATGGCCACCCAAACAAATGTTTACTTCTGTAAAGCAAAACAAAACCTAATTTGGTACTTTAAGAGGTTGAAACATAACAACAACTATTTGATTCCTTTTCCTTCCTGTTTCTAAATAGTTGCATTAACATTTGAAAACCTTTACTTTTTCAGTCCTTCTCAAAGAAGTAGTCAGTTGCATTTAATAGCAAGATTTCCTAAGAAACACTCCGAGGTAAATGGTGGCCATGTTTCCCCCTCTTTAGGTACAAACTAGCCATACATTGACTTGCAATTTTGGAACTGCGCTGTCTTGGTTAAAGATTTTTCCAATGATAATCAATACTAGTTTTGCCACAACCCAAACATTCTATGGGTCCAACAGGCCCTGTGTTGATATAGCAGTTGACAAACTAGTAATAATGTAATAAATACATGATGATCATATTGATGATGGTGGTAATAGTAATAATAATAGCGACTGTTGAGTACCTGCTCTTTGCCAAGCACTTTGCTGAAATTTTCATATACATCATCTCACTGAATTTTCAGAGTGATAATGGCAAAGATAGATAACCATTACTCTTTTCTAAATGAACTACAGTTGGATACTTGCACGTATACACATAGTCAGAGGGCTTCCAAAATTTTTGTTTATTTACGTTTGTAATTTAACAATCCCATAAAGTGCCAGAAAATGTTCTCATTTCTTTTCGTCCACTGATTCATTCAATCCTCACAATAGCCATGTGAAGTAGAGAGCAATAATGTCCCTATTTTATAAATGTGAAAAATGAAACTAAATTAACTGTTACAGGTCATGCAACTGAAAAGTGGTAGAACTGGGATTCAAAACCAAGCCACCTGGCTAGAGCACTCTAAAGTTTGACCCAGACTCAAAAATACACATTCTGAGGAAAATAATCACAGTGGCTGGATTTTCATAAAATTCTATCCAACTCAGAATATCCCTGAAATTGTATGGGAAGCATCTCCTTCTTTTGTTATGCAGCCAGCTCTAGAGTAGACACAGGAAGTTCTCCAGTTCTTCTGTCCCTGGGGTCGAGTCCCACATAATGGAGCTGAGAGGAAGGTTGGAATTATGAGGGTGGGAGATATTTCTAACCAAGCTGAACTCCTGGGGGTGTTTCTGTACTCTTGAGGATTCTGTGTCTTTTTTTTGTCAGCTCCTTTCCATTGCCTATATGAGTCACTCCAAGTTGTTTTTTTTCCTCCCTGCATTCTTTACTTTGGAAAGTGGTAGAATATTTCTCTCACCTGAAGTAAGCATTTAAAGTAAATGTCAAAAGCTTTCATAGGTGGTATCGCTAAGGACCAGAAAGCAACAGAGATGGTGAAAATATATCACAGGGGAAACATGTTCCTTTTCTTTTTTTGCCCCAGCTATCTGCCACCCACCCCCTGCCCACCGCCCACTTACTATACTTGACACAAGTTATGTAATTGATTTTCAGTGTAAAACTTCTTAAATTCTGGAGTCAGCATGGGGCTGAATTTCCTGGAGGGAGTGGTGGAAAGCATGGGAAGGGGAAGGTGAGGAAAAGAGGGCATCAGCACTACTGACAGAATAGGTCCTAAGAGTGAGGAGCCCAGGAAAATAGTCCTGAAGGAGAAGTGGGAGTACCTGGGATGATCTGGGCTTTGTGAGACAAGAGAGGACAGGGGTCCCAAACTAGAGGCTAAAAACTTAAGCATAGGCAGGGTGAGGGAAGCCAGCACTCTATTCTAAGCAAAGATAATGAAACTGCTTCTTTGGGAGTAATTTACTCCTAAAAAAAAAAAAAGGCACAGCCTTATTCTCCAGGAACCTAGCACTCAATTTAATTCCAGAAAGGAACTGGGATTTGTTTTAGGTCAAATGCTTGAATTTTTTCTTGAGCGGTTTTGTTTTACTCCAGGAGTGTCTCTAAGTTGACTAGTTACGCTTCTGTGAAATCCAAATTAGCAATGTGGGAAAGGGAGGAAGAATATAACCATATATCTTGAGGGCGTGTCTTTTTATCTTCTCTTCAATGAGGGAGTCAATAATATTAACTCCTTTCTTCTTAATCTGAAGGAACGACAACCAGAGCCAGCTCTTCAATTTTCTGTAAATCCCATGTGTGACAACAGCTTAGGAAGCTTGCCAACACATTCAAAGCCAAACTGCCCAGAAAGCCATATGGAAAATGAAAAATCAATTACCTCATTATACAGTTCATTTTATGCATTATGCATTTCTGCTATCTGTTGGGCACACCGTGTTTCACACCGACTTGAATTAAAAGTAAATATATTCTCAATAATCTTAAGAATATAAAGCATGGCTCCAGTATTTAGACTCTTTAAATCTTAATCACAGTCAAGACCCGTCTGGGTGGAGAGATAGAAAATGGTACATATCTCACTCACACACACACACACACACACACACACTAATATGCTGGAGAGAGGGTTGATATAAGAACTGGTTATATTGCCTTAGCAAGTTGTTTAACTATCCTGGCCTTATTATCCCTATCTATAAAAATGAAGATAGAATCCAAAATGAGACAAGTTCTGGAAAAAGTTGAGGAGGCACACAGCAAACTGGGGCTCTGTTTGACCTAGATAAATCCAAATCTTGTACTGCTTACTCTGTCTTGCTCTCTGATGTTTCGCTCCTGCTCCCACCCTCCCTCCCTTCTTTCTTTCTTTTAACAAGCATTTATCAACTCTATTATGTGCCAGGCATTGCGTCATCATCCTCTTCAAAATCCTTCTGTGTGTGAATTCCTGTTTCTTGTACAATAAACCAATGAAGTCTGAGTCAGCCTCATCTCACTGCATCACCACCTTGCTCTCATCCCTTGGACACTCCATTCTTTCTGCCATGCTGTCCTCGTGCTGCAAGGACTTTACACAAACCATTTCCACTTTCTGGAACTTTTCCTTCATGCGGCTCGCCCTTCAGCTAGTTAACTGCGAGGCATCCTTCAGATCTCAGCTCAGATATCACTTCTTTGGAAAAACTTTCTCTGACCCTTCATCTGGATGAGGTTCTCTTGCTGTGTGCTTCTGCAGAACTGTGCCACATTGACTCAGAGCACTTAACTCAGCTTATCGTATTTATTATTCTCTACTCCACCAAACAGCAAGCACGATAAGAAAACATCATTTGTCTTCTTCCACCCTTGTGAAGCCCGTGCCTCCCAAGGTGCCTGTTTAGCTTAAGTCCTCAATTTTATTAGCTGGATGAATAACTGAGTGAACGAATGAATGAGTGGGTCCACTAACACACTTCACTGTCATCAATTTTTGTCCCTTTTCGTGGTTGTAATGCTAAAAAAAAAAAGCAATCCTCCTTTAAAATTAAAAAAAAAAAATCATGTACTTCTGTACTACACAAATGGACTCTAATAATGAAGATAATTCTTTGAAGACAGTTCCTTATTGTGACCTTTTCTTCCACTTGTAATCTATTATTAACCAGAAACCTATGACTGAAAAGCCTGGTAGTTCTGAGACAGCCTCCAGAGACTTATGACTTGCAGGCTTCCTTAACATGCATATTGTCTAAAGAAAGAAAGAACCCAGAGGCTTACAATATGTGCTTTCAAACATGACTATTTGTGAACAATGGTCAAGACATTTAGTTTACTTCCTACCAGATGAGATTTAAATAAAAAACACACTTACATTCTTGGGAAAATTAGAATGGCTGAAAATTCAGAAGGGATGGAGAGTTAGCTACTAATGAGAAAACCCCCAGGAAATTGACGAGGTTGCTATTCAGTTGCTGTTCTTGTGACTGGAGTTGAGAGTAAGGCTACATACATTTTGGCCTGTAATGCATATTCCCACGTAAATTCCATTGTGTGTGAAGAAAATGAATGAATTGCACGCTTTTCTTTAAACTCAGAATCTGACTCCAAAGGTTGGAAACATTTGCTATTTTTCTTTAGCAAAGGAATATTATGTCATAAAAGGCAACTTTTTACTACAGTCAGTATATTAGCTATAATATAATTTTTGGCAAATTATTGTGTTAAATTACTACTTGGTCATTATTTCATTATTTCAATCACCTTATATTACCTTAGGTTAATTATCCATATCTTATTACAAATATCTAAACCTAACTTCATTTGAAACTATGCACTTTATTTCCCAAATTATTTTTAAATCTTAAATTACTTATGTATCATTGGTTTTTTCACTGGACTTCAAATACAATCGAGAACTTCTCAGTGGTATTAGTATTCTTTGGAAGAAAATTGGAAGAATTATATAAGATCAAAAGCAAGCAAAATAGGTTACATGCATTAAATCTTATTTTCAGTGGGGTGTTTCAAATAGGTTTTACTGCTTTTTAATTAGGAAGACCTGCATAAATAAATTTTGGCTTTGACATTCTTAGGAAACTTATTCCTTCCAAATTTAAAAATAACTCATTAGGCTCACAAAAAGATATTTTACCATAGTTTCAACACAATGGTTGATATTCCAAAAAAAAAAAAAAAAACACCCAAGAAATTTTAGTTATCTGGATAGTAACAGAACATGATAAAGGTATATTTCTATTTTGTCCCACTAAAACTGCTTTTTAAGTGATATTTAAATGTCAAGAAATAAAATTTTATGACATAAAGTAAAAAGAACAAAGGAATATAAGAAAACTATGGAAGAGAAAAAGCTTTCTCCTTTTGCCTTTGCCTTTATTCTATTTTAAATCAAGTTGGGTGAATAGTAATAAACATACATCAATTAGGGTTTTCCAAAGAAACAGAATAGGAGAGATATATAAATGTTTATGGATATAAATAAATATAGATATAGATGTATAGACGTGTATCCATATTTCTGTATCTATCTCTGTATCTATCCATCTAAATGTAGATATAAATGTATAAGTCTATATTAACCGAAACATATATATCTACATCTATGTATATTTTGAAAGAAATTGGCTGACATGATTGTAGAACTGACAAGTCTGAAATCCATAGCAGGAAACTCAGAAATGATACTGTAGCCTTTGGGCAGAATTTCTTCTCTGGGAAACTTTTGGGTTTTGCTCTTAAGGCCTTTCAACTAATTGGATGAGGCCCACCCACGTTTTTCTGGAGAATCTCCTTTTTTTTTAACTTTATAGTTTATTGTCAAGTTGGTTTCCATATAACACCCAGGGCTCTTCCCCACAAGTGTCCTCCACCATGACCATCATCCTCCTTTCCCTTTCCCCCTCCCCCTTCCACCCTCAGTTTGTTTTCAGTATTCGAGAGTCTCTTGTGCTTTGTCTCCTTCCCTCTCCCTAACTCTTTTTCCTCCTTCCCCTCGCCATGGTCCTCTGTTAGGTTTCTCCTGTTAGACCTATGAGTGAAAACATATGGTATCTGTCCTTCTCCACCTGACTTATTTCGCTTAGCATGACACCCTCGAGGTCCATCCACTTTGCTACAAATGGCCAGATATCATTCTTTCTCATTGCCATGTAGTACTCCATTGTATAGATGAACCACATCTTCCTAATCCATTCATCAGTTGATGGACAT
>CM053567.1:107657617-107683524 GCA_028646485.1 Cryptoprocta ferox | reverse complement strand
AAAAAAAAAAAATATGCTCTTTGAAAACATGATCATTCTCAGTAGATAAGAATATACTGGATTATGAACTCTTTCCTAACAACAATTTTTTAATCATTTTTATTGACAACTTACATGAACTGTCACTGTGTGTACCTATGTCAATGATCTCATTCGAATGGCATAATGATTCTATAAGTCAAGAGTCTGTAAAACACTTCATTTCTCTTGCTTGTTCAATACCGCATTCCTTTTCATGGTAACAGCACCCTGATGTTTTATATAAGAACTCAGCCTCTCTTATTGCAGTTTGTTAGCCAGGACACCCTACCTTCTCCTGCCCCCACTTGGCCAAAGAAAGGAATGCAGGACCCCACCCAGGCTCTTCCTGGGAATTTGCATCTTGAGTAGAAAAACCAAAGGATTAAATTTGGTTAGAATTCTCCCATTCTGGTCAAAGTGCCCTAATAATGCCCACCAAGTCTTGTTTTCCAGAACCCTGGTGCTCCATCAATGCATATTCTTCTGAGGCCAAATCCATTCTTTCTTTGCATTCTTTTAGCACCTCATATTCTAACAATAAATTCCCTTTAAAAAAACATTTTGTACAAGTTACTTAAGAGTTGGTTTCTTTTGCTTGCACTTGAAGAACCCTAACTGAGATGACACTACCCTCTTTTGCAGATAAGGAAATTGGGGTGTCAAGAGGAGCTAGCCCACAATCCTGCAGCATTTAAGTTACATGGCTAAACTCACATCTGCCTGATTTCAAGCTTGGCTTTTAATCCTAGGTAATATTTCCTCTGTTTTCATCTTAAGAAGAGCTTAGATGAGAAGATATCTCATCTAAGCTCTAAGCTCATCTAAGGCTAAAAAGTAAGTTGGACAGAAGAGGAAGCATTCCTTGCTTTGTTACATTTAATCAGATGGTCGGTATTTCTTATGCACCCAAAGGATTTCTTGCACTAAATAAAGAAGTCCAAAACCATAACTAATTTTGCAGTGATCCTGTAGGTTCCTGTCATTTCCTTTTTAGTGATTAATGTCACACAACTGTGCACAATTCCAGAATTAACATGGGTTCAAGTACAGTCCCTACTTCCATTAAAAAAAATATTTTTATTTCACACCCATTTGGCAAGGGAGGGTACGTGAAGTCCAGTGCAACAAGTGCTAACATGTGTGTAAACATCACTTTAAAACTCCCAATAAGAATTACATTGTAGGTTGGAGTCAATGCAGGAGGATCAAATTATGCATAGATCAGAAAGAAGAACAGGAGGCAGCACTGTGACATCTTCAACCCCAACTGGCAGACCTTCTTCTCTTTTGTGACTTGGGTACAGTTTCCATCTCTGAGCCTCCATTTCACCCTTTTCCAGTGTCATTAAAGGGAAGGAAGATTATCTAAGGCTCCACATAGGACTCTGATTAAGGATCGAGAGCAGGAGAGGGGTGAGATAGTGGCTGGGGATGGGACTGGACTCGGCAGAATGCAGCCTGCCCAAACCGGCCTGATTTATTCCACCAAACCTCTGGCTCTTCCTTCCTGCAAGTGACCCGACAAGCCACCCTAGAAGCAACTTTTCATGGAAGTATTGTGAGCTATGGTCTTCTCTAGGGCTATTCAAAAATGGTTCCCCTTGGGACCAAAGAAGTACAATGTGGTCTGAGAGACTGGGTAAGATGGAAAAGGAGGCTAAAGACCATCTACATTGCAAGGAAACCTTAAAGATCAATATCTAGTATAATCACCAACTTTCCCCTCTAAATTTTGTTTAAGATGCTGTAGAATAAGGAATATTTCTTATTTGGTGTGCTAGAGTGATCCTGGGCTATAAAGGTCATGCAAATATAGGCTTGATTTTGGCCTCCATGTTTACCAACAGTGTGACTTTGGGCAAGTAACTTCTCCATGTCTCAGTTTCCTGGTCTATAAAATGAGGGTATCTCAAAATAGTCCTATCTCTCAGGATTATTGAGAAAATTGAATTAAACAATCTATCCAAAAATTGTCTAGCAGATGATAGCTACTTAACAATATTAATATTTCCTTACATTTGGGAAACATTTTTGCGGTTTACTCCACTAGACCACATTGTAAAAATTGCTTAGGAAACATTGTTAGAAGCTAAATGTCACCTAGCTAATAGTGCCTACTAAATATATCCTCCAAAAGAAACCTGTTTCTTTTCTCTTTAAAAAACAGAATGGTGGGGCACCTGGATGGCTCAGTCAGTTGAGCGACTCTTGATTTTGGCTCAGGTCATGATCCCAGGATTATGGGATCAAGCCCCTCATTGGGCTCCACACTAAGCACAGAGCCTGTTTGAGATTCTCTCTCTCTCCCTTTGCCCCCTACCCCCACTTGTGCTCACTCTCTCTCTATCAAATAAAAAAGTAGTAATTTACCTCATAAATAATAAAATGAATTAATCACAGATTTTAATATTTATTTATTTATTTTTTTTTTTTTTTGGTGGCAGTTAGTGGTGGTATCAGTTGGATCCCACCAGTCAGAAACTGATGGTATATTTAAGCTGTGTATTTGAAAAGAGTATAAAGGGGCCATATACAGTAGTGTGGGCAAGGTTTAGAACAGGAAAGTCCAATAGTGGGAGCCACTATTTGGAATTTTTTAGTAACCACATTAAAAAAGTGAACTGAAACAGGTAAAATTGTTTTTAATAATATATTTAGTTTAACCCAACATAGCCAAAATATTATTTTACTATGTAATAAATATAAATTAAGTTATTAAATGTGTTTCATTTTTTTATGTGAAGTCTTTGAAATCTGGTGTGTATTTTATATTTACAGCCTATCTCAGTTCAAATAATGTCTCAAGTAAAACGACATCTTACCAAAACAACAAAGTTGTATTTAGTGGAAAAGTGTTTCATACTATTTCTGTTTCTAAAATTTTATTATTAGTTACTTTTAACCAAATAAAATTTAAAAAATCAATTCATCAGTTATCCTATTATGTTAGTCATACCACCAGGTGGTCAACAGCCACATGTAGCTAGTGGCAACCATATTGGATGATGCAGGTTTAGAGAAAGAAAAGATGGTACAATAGTCTGAGGTGAGCAGGGCAGGAAACCATTATTTCTTTTAAGCCTGAAGAGGAAGCAGTGGTTACAGAAACTAGAGTAGTGTTGCTATATGGAGAGAGTCCCCTCCATACACCTTTGGTTGAGGTACACAGTCAACTTAGATGGCTAGGAAACAGAATAAAAGGTATGAATACCTGGACCCACACCCTTCTAGTGGTAGGCTGGTAACCTGATTTTTCAAAACTAAAAACCCTGATTTATAACATTTGCTCATTTCCATGGTATAAATGTTCCTACCATGGCTGACTGCAAACTAACAACATGATGTCACTGAAAGCAGAGTTGGCAAAATTGGCTTTCCAACATACCACTGACTCTCCTCCTACCATTCAGTCTCTTGCTACTCCTTCCTCATGGTCAAACTCAACTGGTAACGGGCAAGGGTTCCCCTGAAGCACTTCTTGCAGATCAGCCTCCCAGGGCAATGAACAGGTTGTTGAAGGATCAGAAAGAAGTGGAAAATATACCCAATGCTTAAATTTAAAAAAATGTCTACTTTTTTTTTCTTTTTTTCCTTCTGCACATTTAGGAAGAAAATGACAGCCACAAGGAAGCTGAAATCTGTAGCACAGACTTTGAAGGTAGGATGCTAAGTAGGAAAGGTATCAGATTCTTTTTTAGATTAAAAAATTTTTGTTCTATGTGAGTATAGAATTTATACAGAGGAAAAATGTCTTTCCAATATAAATCTGTGGTGAATAAACAATTGGGTAAAACCGTTAATGTAGCCTCACAAATTATCAGAGAGCACATTTCTTTCTTTGCAATGGTTTAGGAAACATCCTTTGTGAAAAGAATTTCCAGAGACAATTATTGAAACATTACATTTTTTGGCATGAAATAATGAGCTTAAGTATATGAATAATATAACTCTTCAGTATGTTGACAAAATTGATGTGCCACATAAAGTGAGGTTCAGAGTCAAATATTTCAGCCTCTATTTTAGGAATCACCCAGGTTTGTACACCTGCGATCTCTCATGACTGTCTTTACCCTTATCCTCAGAAATTTTTCAAACCCTTCCTTTTAGTTCCATTCCTCTGCAGTATGAACCCAGGTCTTCATTATCCTGCTCTGGTGCTTGGACCCACTGCACGGCCCTCTTGCCTTCTCTCTTTCCTTCCACCTAGAACCACACCTAAAACCATGAGGTGATTCTTTCTAAGACACTGTTTTTTATGTCATACCACTGCTCAAGAACCTAAAGGGCTCTCTCTTGGCCTGGCCTTCAAAAAACCCCATAACTTGATTTTAACCTACTTGTCTGAGGTTTCATGCAAGAACTTCCATGCAGCAGATCAAGTGATTGCAATCTCTAGAACACAGGCTCAGTTTGCCACGGTGCTTTTCTTCTATACTGACTCCTTTTCACCTGGTCTTACACACACACACACACACACACACACACACATATCAGAATGCTACTTTTCCTTATCTGTACTTTTCTAAATCCCACTCACCACTGGGGCTTTAACTTTTCCAAGCCCTCATCACCATTTGACCAACATCCTCGGCTATAAACCCTGAACTCCAGTGACAGTTAATTCCCTCACTCACTTTGCCACTTGGAGCCTCTCTTCAGTTGTTTCCATGAACTTTGCATCATATCCTTTCCTTTTTCCATCCTAACACTAAACTCTAAAGTGATCCCATGGAGCCAGAAAGGTGACCAGATTTTGAATTTAAGTCACTTGCTGAACCTCTCCTCAGAGTTCCAAGATAAGCAGCAGGTTATGAAACACCAATAATTTTTACCAGTAAATATAACCAGATTATCTCAGCTTGAACAAATTGACCCTGTTATCCGCAGTTACATGTATGATGCTGGTCTGCCCTAAATCCTGAAATCACCATATTATTAGATGAAAGATTTACATTAGGTAGTAGCAGAAATACTAAAGCTTTGAGTTAGTTAAGTGCCAAACTTTTCTTAATTCTTTTCAGCATTGACAAACAACTTTTTGACTGACATGTTGAATGCAACTTTGCTCACCTGAGCCCAGTGTCTCTACTGTGGACTCTAGAATTGCGGGAGTAACAACTCTCCACACCTGCTACCTCTTCCCCACCTCCTAGCCATTAAACATTTGCCCAGGGGTTTGCTTTTGAATTCAGGCTATTACTGAAGATCTGGAACAGCAATCCTCAATTTGTACTCTATGAGATGTTGATAGGTGTTAGTGGAGATGGGAGTGCATATTAAATTTTGGAGGGTGCCATATTAAAACTGGGTGACTCAGTCAGTTAAGCATCTGACTCTTGATTTCAGCTCAGGTCATGATCCCAGGGTCGTGGGATTGAGCTCTGCATGGAGCCCTGCACTGGACTCTGAGCCGAGCATGGAGCCTGCTTCAGGTTCTCTCTCTTCTTCCCTCTGGCCATCTCCCCAGCTCATGGGCTCTCTCCCTCTCTAAAAATAAAATGAAAATAAATAAATTTGAGATATGCTGGCTAAAACAAAAATAAGTTTCCCTATTGCAGAACTTGTCAGAGACTTTATTGAGCTAATGTAAAATGTGAATCATTAAAAAGAGAATATAGTAGGTAGCACTTCATGCATATATTTGAATAGAAAAATATCCCACTACTACATCCTGCCTCCAGAACATGAGAGGTTGTTGTGAAGACTGAATGAGTTATTGCATAGAGAGCACTTAGAACAGTGCCTGGAAGAAGATAAAAGCCCTTTGGGCTTATTGCTATTATTGTTGTCACAAAGATGTCTAACTGAGACCTCGCCAAGTGTCCCTGTCCCTCTGAGAAAGAAACAGAGTTGCATATAAATTGAATGGGGAAATTTTCAGGAGCTATGAAGATCCCATTCGAACCCTGCATGGAACCAGTATATACCTCTTCTTAGGATCTTTTGAATCTGAACCCAGATCAAGTGCAAATAAGTTTATTCTCTTCCATTCTTCCCAAAGGCTGGCTAACTGGGGTTCAATGAAATAGCATGGAGTAATTGTTCAGAACACAGACTTTGGCGTTGTGTTTAAATCTTGGTTCTTTTATTGGTTACAATATACCCATGGGCAAATAGTTTAAAGGAGATGTGCCTATAAATCTGTAAAATTTGAAAAATAATATTCATCTCTCTGGTTTGTTGTCAGTAACTCAAGAGATGATGTATTTGAAGTACTTGGCCTATGCCTGATACCTGGTAAAATGCTCAATAAATGGAAGTCCCTAGGTATCATGGTAATACATTCATTTCTGTAGTTTACTTAAACCAAGAAATACTGCTTCTTCTGACACTCCTGGTGCTGCTTGTGTGCTCGTTCGGTGCAGACATGGTACCTCTTTTGTGAAGTTGCAGCTGAGGAGACTCCAGCGCTCGCCATGGCCCATGGCCAAGAAAAAGTCCAAGGAAGGAGTCAAGACTGAGAACAATGATCATATTAATTTGAAGGTGGCAGGACAGGATGGTTCTCTGGTGTAGTTTAAGATTAAAAGGAGTACACCACTTAGTAAACTAATGAAAGCCTATTGTGAACAACAGGGTTTGTCAATGAGGCAGATCAGATTCTGATTTGATGGACAACAAATCAATGAAACAGACACACCTGCACAGTTGGAAATGGAGGATGAAGATACAATTGCTGTGTTCCAGCAGCAGACAGGAAGTGTCTATTAAAAAGGGAACCTGCTACTTTACTCCAGAACTCTGTTGCTCCAGACCAAGAAGACATTTTCAATTAGAAAACCGCAATTTGGTTCTACCACATCCTGACTACTACAGTATAGTTTCCCCATTCTTTCATTTCCCCCTTCCCCATTCCTTTATTGTACATAAAGTAACTGTGTATGCATAGTACAAGCATTTTGCATTTTTTTAAACTAAATGGCCAATGGTATGTTTTGATCGACATCAAATGGAGATGGGATGGGGAAAAATACTGGTTCTGTGAAAATACCCCCTTACTCCATTAGTGGAATGCTCATTCAGCTCTTATCTTTATATTCCAGTAAGTTACTTTGCTCTCACTGTTTAACAACAAAAAAAAAGAACAACATAAAAATTCTTGCATATCTTGTTTGATTGGAGAATTTTAATGTTTTTCATTTATCATTGTAAAACCAAGGACAATTTTATAACTTTTTTGTACATAGCTGTTACATGTTGGTCAATCTGTCTTTAAGTAGGGATAAACTACTCTAAAAGAAATGAATCCTAGATAGTTTTCCCTTCAAGTCAAACGTCTTGTTGTTTAAATAAACTTCTTGTTTAAAATGAAAAAAAAAAAAAAACCATGAAATACTAGCTAACTTTACCCATGTAGTCACTGCCACAGTATCCACAAGGACCAATTTGCTTCACGCCCAATAGAAATTTAGTAAATACGTTGGCCTCTTGGATTGTGGACGGATTAGATTGCTGGATTAGGCATATGGGGACTACAGGGTTACTCCATGCTTTTAGGAACTGAAGGAGGAAGCCATACAAGCTCTCAGTGACCACAGCTCTGGGCAACTAGAACAGGCAAATGATTTCACAAGATCCAAAAGTAATCTCAGGAGCAACTCTGGTATTCTCTTATTTTTTAAAACCTATCAAAAATTCCTAATATCAGTCATAAAGATTAAGTTCCTTGTTAAAATAAAAAGTATTCCCAAGTTCATTGCTTTGATTAGGAAGGTTGTGAATAATACCGAAGTTATTCACAATCCAGCGGTCGGAAGCTGTGGGAAAAATCATTTTAATTTTAGATGTTTCACGCAACACTGCTAATGTTATCTATCCTGTTTGGGCAGGGAGAAAACTGGCAAGCATCGTGAGATGGGGAATTTATGTGAGTTAATGGAAATGTTGTGGCTGACCAACAAAGGAACTTCCCCGGCCAAAATCAAAACAAAGATATTAAACTTGGAAGGGGGAGAAAAGCCTGCGGCATACTAATATCATGCATTGAAACCTTATCTAGTGGTTGAGGTAATTTGGTTTGAAGAACTTAAAGAGCATTTTGTGGTTTATGGATACTGCCAGCAGACACTGTATTTAGCAGCCTCTCCACTATTAAGTTTACATGCCTTCCTCTCTTCTCACCAAGTGGGGCCATTTAACTTTCTTTATCTCTGAGTTGTTACCAACCCATCTAAGATCTCTTAAGGACAAAAGCCAAGCTTTCAGAGCTTGTGGTGAGATGCCCATGCATTGCTGGCTACTTTCAAAGACTAGAGTAGCCACAACACATCTGAAATTTTGCTTACGTTCACTTAAGATTATTTTTTAAAGTCTACTTAGACAATTGCAGTCCAGGATTTAGACACATACATCCCTCTTTCTTTCAGAAAGAAGTTTTTCAAAACAATCACACACACACACACACACACACACACTCATGCAGAAACACGTACGCAAACGATCCTAGTGGCAAGACCACGATTAAAGTTTATCATAATTCTGAATTAAATAATTCAAAGAGTGGGTTATTCTGACTGAGCCAGCTATTGCAGATAAAAACTAATTTGAGGGTTAGAGACCAATCCTTTTTTTCTCTCATTTATAATTCAGTACCATGACTTTCTTTGTGTAAATGGGAGAATAACCAGAGAAAAATAAGAAGACCTTGCTAGAGAACCTATCAAATTAACTCTTGCATGGCTACTGCTGGCCCCATCTGGCCCCCAGCTGCTGTCCTTTGAAGTCCTGGAGCCCCTCTGAGGACTGTCCTGCACATCTGAACCTACAGCGAGCACTACAAGGGCTCCTGTTTGACCAACACATGGGTGCATGCACTCAACTCTGCCTAAACGGTTTTAGGGCTTTAGGGAGAAGGTAGCTCTTAGTTCCCCATTCATTTTTGTAGTAAAATATGCTGTTATTCTACTACAGAAAATTTCTCAAGACTGGCATATTATTTTATTAAAAGTAGGTTTAGTTGTTATAGATAACATTAATACCATTATTAGTATCACTTATATATAATACCAGAACTATTACCTAAATATGCATTTCCTATAATCCAATTTATTTCCTTTTTTATGTTTCCAGAATTTAACATTAAATGTTATAGTAAGATTAATTATGGTTCTAATTTTATTTTCTAAGATGATATCCTTCAGAATTATTGATTCAGAAATTAAAATATATAGTTTTTTGTTAATCCTTTTATTTCATTTTTGTCTATAGACATTGTATATAGACATTATTGTAAAAATAATTATTTTTGTCTATAGACATTATATAGAAATTATTGTAAATATATTGATTAGAGTCCTGAAAATCTTTTTCCTACTTAAGACAGTTTATATAAGAATGTATAAGTTAAAATTAATCTCAGAAATTTCACCAATGTCCTATTTCTTATCTTGTTTTTTTTTTCATTTTCAGATTAGATACAAATCTCAATGGATATTTGTTCTATTCGTTTTCATGAAATAAAATACAGAGAAAGAATTTATTTTTCCCTTGTTCACTTTTTGCTGGACAAGTCTTTAAAAAGTAAATTCACCAATATGAACTTTCATAATGCTACATACTGTTGGAGGAAAACATATCAATCTCACATGTAGAAGGAGGTCACCAAGGAATAGGACTCTCTGTACCTTTAAGTACCCTTTTGCCATGAGAAATGAAAAAAAAAATTACTTCTACACTTTTACTTAGCCATGTGAATATCTGTCCCAAACTCTTAATTCTATGATATTGAGAGATCTTAAAAGGAGTGTGAAGAGTAGTCCTGGAGAATTAAAAACCAAAAGGTCTACTTTGGGAATCTTTCACTTGAAAGTTAAATAGAATATACAGAGACAAAATATATTTGTCATTCTGGATCTTCAAAGTCACAGATCTCTTAAGGGATAAGTGTTCATAAACAAAACTGGCCCCATCTACAATAATCTGTAGATCAGATTTAAAAAAATAGCCTATGATTTGAGTTATGGAAGACAGGATATGCAAATGTAGGGGGGAGTATAAATTTAGAGATTTCTTGTTTCAAGTGTCCTGATAAGGATTCCATTCTATTTCTAGGAAAAAATAACTGAATGCCTCTCATAGACAACAGACTGTAAGTTTAGTATGTTATAAAGAACGATTTTTGAATGCAGTTCTTTTGAGGCCAGAGTTCTAAGGTAAACTATGAAATTACGTGGGTGTTGAAGTTGACAGATCTTGGAGGCTACAACTACCTTCATACTCCAAGACATCAAAGAAAGGGCAACGTCTGGTGATTAACCTCACGCACAAAATTACTAGGTCATGGGCTGGAGACAGGTTTTCACAGTTCCCTTGGTGACTTGTTTTGCTAGTCTAAAAACTAGCAGAAAGGGGGACAACAGCTGCACAACATGGGATCCCACATTTCTCAGGCAGGTGTGACAGCAATACAATTGGTAGGTTTGTTTCCTGCTTCTCTGAAGAATGTCTGTCTGACATCTACTTTAGCTTTCTCTTTAGGCCAAGGTTAACTGAAAAGCTCATTTTAATTTGACTAATAATAAATTATATGTGATTTTAAAAACAAATCATGAGTTGAGAGGAAGCTTAGAACTTGTCAGCAACTATCGTATATTAAATATTCCCTACAAATTAGCACACATTTACCCTTAGAGCGTGCCTAAGGGGTTCTACAACACAAAATAGTCCATTATTTTTTATAAAATCTCTGATTTTTAGAAATATTCAACCTATGCAAAATGCAAGCTTGAATCTGTAATGCCTCCGCATTACTCCCAGTTCTTTCTTCCAGTTACAAAGAATATCAATCACTAGCTATATAACACAAGAGCTCTTTCTATGTCTTAACCTCCAGCACAGGCCTGACACACAGTTGACTCTTAAAAACTGTTTGTTAAATAAGTGGTTGAATGAATGGATGAGTGAATGAAGGAAGGAAGGAATAAACAATCACCCCATGGCAACACTAAAAATATTGCCAGACATTCTTTCCAGGTTAAAAAGTTTCAATTATTTGTTCATCCTGTAAAATGGTTTTCAGACTTTTTTTTTTTTTACCAGCTGAGTGCTGCATGTTTGGTGGTGATTTATCGATCATACTTATGCATACCATATCAATATTCAAATTAATTCAACTCCTCCTGAAACATAGCAAATTACCAAGAGTACCAACAAGGTTATCTGGGACCAATCAGCTGTCTAGATACCCATGAATTATATTTCTTAATTTCCGAGAGTCCAATTTTTCCTTACCGTGCCAACTGAAAAGTTCCTTATAATTTCATTCAAAAAAGTTATTGGAGGATGGGAATGTATTAAGTCCATAAACCAAAACATCCTTGATAAAGGTCCTGGTAGCTTAAATACTGATTTTTCTTCTGAAAAATATCCAAGACTCAGGTGTACTGAATGAAATATCCAGGTCTGCAATTATGCATGAATTCGTAATTGGCTACACAGATGCTTTTTAATAAGCATGATACTTGCCTTTCTAATTTTAAATAGTTTCTTCTTCTTCTCTTTTATGATCTACCAAATTACATCTGACTAAATGTACCTATTTAGTGAAAATGGATTCCATTAGAATGTAATCTTACCCAGCTATTGTTTTCTTCTGGAGGAAATAATGGAGAACATGTGCAGATGCTTAATACCAGGCTCCTGTTTCTAGAATTACAGTCTTAAAGCTGTCAGGACTGTTCAAGAATAAGAATGATACGGAGCTCCTTTGGCATATGAAACACCCTTTCCGTGAACATTTAAGTAGGTGAGGCAGGAGAATGCTTAAACAATTGGCATAGAGAGAGCTTGAAACATGCAAGCAAAGGGATGCTTCCCTTTCTTCTCAGTTGTCAAGACATCCTGTTTTTCCACCAAATAAAATGAATCACATTTTCTAATCTATTTTGGATGCACTGGGTTTTTCTGTTTCAATCTCACAATGTGGTGGCCCACCATCTGGCCACCAAACAAGTTATTTTGCTTAAATTTCTTCTGGAAGAAGAGTACATAAAGTGCATCCATATTTTTCTGTCAAACTGTTGTAATTGCTTTGGTTATGCAAGGGGCATAAAGGTATCTTTTCATCTCTTCTTTTACTGCAGTAGGGACGACCAATGTTCCTTCCAAAAGTAATGTCTGGAATGGATGCAAGCAAGCAGTCTGCAATAAATCTCATTTAATTCAGTAGCTCTGGTCAAAAAAGAATAGTGATTTAAATAATAATAATAATAATAGTATGTTTTTTAACATTTATTCATTTTTGAGAGAGAGAGACAGAGAATGAGCAGGGGAGGGGGAGAAAGAGAGGGAGACACAGAATCTGAAGAAAGCTCTAGGCTCTGAGCTGTCAGCACAGAGCCTGATGCAGGGCTCGAACCCACGAGCCATGAGATCATGACTTGAGACATAGTCGGACACTAACCGACTAAGCCATCCAGATGCCCCAATATAATTTTAAATGAAAAGCTTTGATGAACTCTCCTACAAAAGGAACAGTTCAATAAAATATCAATAATGCTTCCTAAAAGTACATGTTTGATAAATTTGTTATCAACTTTTCTGAAAATGAGCCATATCAAAAAGCTTAAAGCTGATCAGAAAAACTCCCCCAAGTCCTGTGTAGAAAGGGAAATCTGTTTAGTTGCACGACTTACAGAAAGCATTAAATAGTAGTTTGTGTTGAGGGCCATCTTAAAAAGCTTAAACATCCCAAGTAATTTGTTGTCACATACATCGACCCTATTATAAGCATGTGACTTTGCAACCGATAAAAATAGTTTCCTAAAGACTATGTGAAAAACTTTCAGAGGAACAACTGAAGCATTAAAAATGGGGATCACGGACTTAACCAATATGCAAGTAAAGTGACTCCTTAGAGTCATCCACTTCAAGTTTCTTTAGGGAAAAAAAAGGCAAGATTGGGCACAGGGAAACGTACAAACTCTGGAATCAAAAAGACTTGGATTAATATTCTGACCTCACTGCTTAGCTTTTGTGTTCTTAGGCAAATTACATTCTTGATGATAACCCTGTGTCTACCTTCTAGATTTGCTAGAAGAATAACCACTGGCACATGGGTAGCTCAGTCAGTAAAGCATCTGACTTCGGCTCAGGTCATGATCTCGAAGTCTGTGAGCTCAAGCTCCATGTCAGCCTCTGTGCTGATAGCTCAGAGCCTGGAACCTGCTTCAGAGTCTGTGTCTCCCTATCTCTCTGCCCCTCCCCCACTCATGCTCTGCCTCTCTCTCTCTCTCTCTCTCTCAAAAATAAATTTTAAAAAATTACAAAAAAAAAAAAAGAATAACCACTGAAGTATGTGAATCACCTGGCCCAAGGCCTGGGGCCCTGCAGATTGTGGGGTTTTAAGAATGCATTAGATGTGGGCACCTGGGTGGGTCATTCGGTTGATTCTTGATTTCGGCTCAGGTCATGATCGCACAATTTTGTGAGTTCGAGCCCTGTGTTGGGTTCTGTGCTGACACCAAGAGGAGCCTTCTTGAGATTCTCTCCCTCTCCTGCCCCTCCCCCTGCTCTCACTCTCTGTCTCTCTCAAAATAAATAAATAAATAAACTTTAAAAAGAAAATAAAAGAATGCATTAGATATGACTCTATTTTGGAAAGAACATGTTTAAATGTACGGAGGGGTACGGGTGTATGTGTGTAGAACATATTTATAGATGCATGTATCTTTTTTTAAGGAAACTTCTTTTTTTAATTCAACTTCATTTCTTTAGTGAGGATGGATATGGCTACATGAAAGACAGGCTACATGAAAGACAAATAGCTAATTAAAAAGTGTAAGCTCAAATTGTATTTTTTCATCTTTTTAACTTTAATATTCTATAGACATATGTATCATGTAAATTTATGTACAAACTGGAGTATTTTAAACTGGGTAAGATTTCAACTTATTGAATTGAAATCAATCATTGAAATAATGATTATTCATCATTATTTCTAGCCAAATAATGATGGTTAGAAAGAATATTGCCTGTGAACAGAAGGGGAATGTTTGGAAACCTTATCGCCGTGAAAATGAATAAGCGTGATGATGAAATATGTAATGTAAAAAGAAATACATGAAAAGGTGATAAGAGCATATGTAACCGAAGAAAAGGGAAGTGTGTAAAGGGGTGATAAAATAGAAATCTAAAGATCAACAGACTAAAATATTTAAAACAATGCACAAGTTTATAAATAATCAAAGATATGTTGTTACATATCTAATACATTCTTTTAAGAAGAATAGCCTTCTATTTGAATGGGAGATTTGCTTTTATAATGGATTTTTCTTGGCGTTATAAACTACAAAACCACAGTTCAATAGTTTTGAAATGATGTTAATGACTAGAGATTAAATTACAGCGTTTCTCTTTAACTCATCAACAATATAGCACCTACTTCGTTTAGAATAAAGAATTTTGTTTACCAGATTGGACAAAATGATACGAGTTTTTCATTCTAAGAAAAATCTACACCATCAGTTTTTTAGCTCTGGACACTTCACTACATTAAGCACCTGAAACATTGCTTCTAATTGAGGTTTCTACTCAAGGAGCAAAAGGGCAATTTAAACCCGTATACCTCAATTTGTTATTTGGTAACTATTCAGTATCTTCTATTTTGTTATATGCTAATCATGGTTCATTTTAATACTTTTCTTTTTCTACATGCTAATAGAGGGGCCCTGTATCAGATTTCCTAAATTGTGACCCCTTTGAGATATAGTGTACCCACATAAGCTAAAGGACATAGAGAACAAACTTTTATGGTCCATTATGTGCCAGACATGATACCAGACTCTTTAAATGTATTGTTTTATAAAATCCTTATGCCATGCCTATATCTTCATTTTACAGATGAAGAAATTGAAATTGAATTAAGTCACTTGTCCATGGCTACACAACTAGGAAGTTTAGATCTCACCACCTGTGAGTTAAGTAGTTATTCTTAGTCCCACAGCTATCTGAACTGTGTAATAACTACATCTGGTTCTAAGAGCATAGATTTGAAGCTTCCTGGGAGGAAAACCCAGGTATAACTGGTCTGCAGATTGACCTCTTTTTACTTCTCCCATATCATATTTTCACAGCTCTTTTCTTTGCTAAAAACAAAACAAACAAAAAAGTAAAAATAAAAACTTACTCTCAGCTTAAAAACATAAAGCCCCACTGAGACCAGTCATTGTAACTCCAGCATCCCTAACCTGAACCACATGCAAAGGAACATAGAAAATCAAGAAATGTCAAGGATTGCCTACAACTGTCAGAAACCAAGAAGAGGCAAGAAGGAACGCTTCCTACATATACAGAGAGTATGGTTCTGCCAACATCTTGACTTCAGGCTTCACCCCTCCAGACCTGTGAATGAACACGTTTCTGTTATGAGCCACCGAGTTTGTGGTACTTTGTTACAGCAGTCCTATAAAAGTAATAGATAGATCTTGGTAATCCCAAAGGTCTTCGACTTCTAAGAATCTTCTAAATAAACAGTTTAACTCTTATATGATGATATTTATACTTACAGGACTAAATTAAGGAAATTGTCCTTTGAGACAACTGAACTGGGGTTTAAGTCAATTAGTAGTACTGACTGTTGTGAAGATTAGATAATATATGCAAAGCCCTTAGCCCAAGACGTGGGAGGGGTCTTGTGCTCAGCAAAGAATAGTGCATTCTCTTTCTTTTTCATTCCTTTTACCCCAGAGTTCTACAGGGCAGAGATCATGGCTTGCCACCTCTCACACCATTTGGTGCCTTGTCTTGCTTATGTGTACAAAAGAATGAACAATTTTTTTGACTTAGAGGAATGAAAAGCTACTTGTCTTCCATAAAGTAAGGCATAGAACAATGCAAAATAACAATTTCTAGAATAATTAGAAAAAATAAACATTTGGGGGGGACTGATTGGCTCAGTTGGTTAAGCATCTGACTTTTGGTTTCAGCTCAGGTCATGATCTCATGGTTTGTGAGATCCAGCTGCGTCGGGCTCCTCACTGTCAGCAAGGAGGCTGCTTGGGATTCTCATTCTCTCTCTCTCTCTCTCTCTCTCTCTCTCTCTCTCTCTCTCTCCCCACCCCTCCTTGCCTCTCTATCTATCTCAAAATAAATAAATAAACTTAAAAAAAGAAAGAAAGAAACATTTTGAATTCACAACAGGCAAAAATCATTGTCGTTTAGACTGTAAAAGCCTTATCATTACATTACCATCCCTGGACTACCACTGACCTCAGCTCTGGAAAACCTACTGGTCCTTGCCTGCAAGAAATATACCCATCCAATCAAAGATAAGCAGGAAGGGAAATGTTACGTGCCATGAAAATCTTACTCTGAGCTTAATTTTTTGCACTTGGTTTATAATGACTTTTCCATCTTCCTTCAAAGAAAAGAAATCTTCGATTTCAAAACCATGTGTTGGAGAGAAAAAAAATCTGTCCTGAATTATATCATTCTGAACTAACTACAAGACACTGTTGTTTTTTTTGTTGTTGTTGTTGTTTGTTTTGTTTTTTTTGCAATGCCTGATTTCACAGTGAACAGATATGCAAACAAATTTTTCAAATCTTTTAAGTCTACATTTTTGCATTCTGGAACTCTAAGTATCACCGTGTGGCTATATAGTTAGCAGACCTACTGGTTCTCCCTGTCTTTTACTTGCTTTTTCCATAAGCAGAAGCTGGATCTAATTTCCAAATGAAAGACCTCTTCACCAAAAATTTATTTTTATGAAGGAATGGCTTTACAGTGTTTGCCATTTGGGTTCTTTTATTTGGCTTTTTTATTCTCTTCAAAATGTGAATGGAAAATGTTTATCTGCTGGAGGGCTTCACATGCTTCTGCTTTGCTGGCTCAATGATTTCTACTGCCAAAAAGAAAAAGAAGAAAAGAAGAAAAGAAAGAAAAAGGAAGAGAAAACCACCAGTCATTGAACAAATGTAGAGCCAACAACAAAGTTGGTATGCCCTAAAAATGGTATAAAACATTAAAAATCAGTCTCATATTCTAATATTCTAATGTCTGGAGTTGGGATTCTGGGTCTACTCCCTGTCAAAATGTTTACTATAGCACAGTGATTAAAATTCCAGATCCTAGAAAAGCATAGATGTATTTGACTTCAGCTGTGCCACTTATAAATTATGTGATCTCGAACAAATCATTGACTTTTCTCACCTTTTTTTTCCTTTTCTTTAAAATGGTGATAAAACCCATATCTTGGCACCATTGTAAGGATTAAATCAGATAACATATACTAAATGCTTAGTATAGGTCAGAGAAGTTATCACATTCCATAAATGAGTAATAGTATATAATTCAGCTCCTACTACAGGGGTATGGATAGTTCGAAGGTAAATAAGATCCTTCATAACTCAAGTCCACTAAAACTTTGTTACTGAAAAGGTGGTGACAGAACTGGCTCCTTCTGGGGGGGCTGATGGAGAATTTGCTCCTTGCCTCTCCCATAGCTTCTGATGGTTGTTGGCAATCTTAAGCAGTCCTTGGCTTGTAGATCTCTGCCTTCTTTTTCACATGGCATTCTCCATGGTGCCTGCTATGCTGAGGGAAACTTTGAAGTGAATCAGCTACTAGATAACTCAGTTTTTCTCCCCTTTACCCAGATGAGGGATCTACATAGGACTTGCTATAATCCTTCACCAGATTCTCCTCTGGTTTCACTCTGCTCAGGCATAGTTTATCATCACTCTCAGTCTTAATAGAAGTGCTCATGCTTCAGCCCTTCACCCTGCCATTCCCCAGCCCACTCCAGTTGTGGAGAGGCCTTGGGATCCCATCTCAGCACGCAATCCCACCAGCCTTCACTATCACTGAGCCAGGGGTTATATAAGGCTTTGGTGGCAACGCCCTAAAGTTTTACCTTAGTGGGGTTCTGACTTAGAGGCATTCAGTCATAATCCCACAGATGGCAGCTTTGCCCCTTTGGGCCCTCAGCCAACCACATACACCAAATTGGGTCCATCACCATCACATCACCTGGGACACTGTTTAAATAATAAATATTAGGCTCTAGCACAGATCTGCTAAGTCAATCTGTATTCTGATAAGGTCACCAGGTAATTCGTATGCACATTATAATTTGAGAAGCACAGCTTTAGAAGTTGTATAAGTCTTGCGTTCCAAACTGAACTATTCGATGGTGGTGGAGGGGGAGGGGAGAAAACTCACAAGGATGGAATTCATATTCCCTGTTTGTTTAACTTATTTCTTTTCTTATGAGTGCTGGCGAAATTAAAATTGATGAAGCAACATGGTTCAATATAACTTGTATTTATAATACTATGTGAATTGGGAGAGAGACAGACCAAGAATCTATAAAATAGAATGCAACAGAGAACAATTTAAATGAAGCCCACCATTCCGGACCATATAGTCAGAGTGAGTGAAGGACTGGGTGTGTGAAAATGGTATTGAATTACTCACCCAGTTCCAAAGTGTCTCTTATTTAGTGATACTGTGGTGTGTCATTTTACTGTGATTCAAATATTTAGAGATATACAGTTTTCATCTACTAACTACTGTATCTGGTACTTAGATCACAATGTTAGTGATATGTAGTGAAGAAAAAACATTATATTGGTTGTTATTGATAGATCTATGTTTAGGATTCACAATAATGTCTTTCTAAGAAATTTTCAAGGGTGATTTAGACCAAAGCCCCAATTAAGAATCTGTTAACATCTATTCTACCATTAGCCACAAGTCATCTGCCATTGACAAAAATACTTCTAATGCAATTTTTAAATTTACCTCACTATAATTTGTATAATTCAATAAAACTGGCATACAAATTATTGCCAAAAGGTCACACATGCTGTAGTAGGCACAATTAAGATCCCTTAACTCTTTCTATACCCAAATACCTGGAATTTGTGAATATTATTAATTTACATGCCAAAAAGACTTTTGCAGATATTAGAGACCTTGGGATGGAAAGATTAATCTAGAACATCCAGGCAACACCAATCCAATCCCATAGGTCTTTAAATCTGGAAAAGGTTTCCAGGCTATAGTCAGAAGGACTATAAAACTTAGAGATGTTACTAAGGAAGAAGGATCAGAGAGATGCAATGTGAAAGGAAGATCTTCTGTTACTGGCTTTGAAATTAGAGGAAAAGGGTTCCAGGAGCCAAGGAATGTGGGCAGTCTATAGAAACTGGAAAAGTCCAGGAAATGAATTCTCCTCCAGAGCCCCAGGAAGGAACTCAGCCTTCTGACGCCTTAATTTTGTGTCAAAAATTCCACATCTGTAAGATAATTAACATGTTGATTTAAGCCGAAAGACCTAAAAGATCTGTTTCTTTCATCTCAATGCTTTTAACACATTTGTCCCAAAATATATGGAGATATTTTGATGATGATCTATCATTTCATTCTTTCTTCCTTATGTGGTATTTGGTGTGCACCTTTCTCTTAATTTGCCTATATACTCCATGCATCCCTTTTGCCTTATTATTTTGAGCTTGCAATTAAAGATGTAGAGGGTATGTTCAAAGACTTTTGTAAGTGAGGAGATACAATGCAGAGGTTTTTATTTTATTTTGATTTTAGTTTCTAATGAATGCAAAGTTCCTTATTAAACAAATTATATTAATGTATATATTGATATATATTGTATACATTGATAATGTAATTATCAATAGAGTTTCATGAAGTGTTTTCTTCCACTGATTAAGCTATACTAGTTACAAGAAGAGGTATTTCAGTCTCATTCAAGAAACACTTTTATTTCTAGAGCAGTGGTTCCCAAATCTGGTGGCATACCAGAATCACTGGAGAAGCTCCCCAGGGAAGACCATAGTCTGTTTTAAAACAGCACGACTATACAGAAACTAGAATCATAATGCCAGTGGGAGTTTAAAATAAATAGCACCCTCTGCATAAAAAATAGTTGTGGCTTCCAACAGCGATTCCAACTTTTAATAAAATGTCAGAAATAAAAACTAAAGAGCTAAGAAGGTAATCAAAGAGCTAGAATATAGCTAATGATCGAGAAGGTAAATGGCAGAAATAAAAATTAAAGGGCTAGAAGGTAATGCTTTGAGGGCTCATATTAAAATGATTTAAAAAAAAACAAGCAGTATTTTATTATTAATGATAAGCATGTTTGAATACACAATTTTGGTGTTGTGGGTAGGGTGTTACAGCATGATTCAGAAGGTGAAATTTCAACATCTCAATAAATTTAAAGCAGTTGATTTTTCTGTGTACCTAACTAATACCCAGGCAGGAGGTCCTTGCTGGTTTCAGAGCCTCTTTCTGTGCTTAGCAACACCTGGTCGTGGATAAAGGAATAACTTCAGCCTTCTCTTGGTAACCAAGGTTGTTTTTTCTGGGTCAATTTGAGGATCTGGTTGAAATCTTCAGTGACTCCAAGATCACGTTAAGTGTACAGTATTTATGAAGTATTAAATTCTGTATGATTCACTTGATGAATGAATTGAGTACAAAATGTATCCACTTTTCTTTTTACTCTCTGCTCATCCTCTCCCCCACACCCATACAATGTACCTGCCAATTTGACCTCAGTGAAAGCAGTGAAAGGGCAGGTGACAATCTATGCCTTGTGTCTTGCTTTTGTACAAAGCAAAGCCATGTGAAAATTAAGGAAGCATGTAGCTGTTAAATAAGAATCTTTTGGCAAAAATATTGTCCTAAAATTTGGTTAAGAAGTACAGCATTTAGAAAGAGGATCCCTTTTGCACTGCTGCTGGGAATGCAAACTGCTGCAGCCACTCTGGAAACAGTATGGAGATTCCTTAAAAAATTAATAGAACTACCTTACAACCCAGCAACTGCACTACTAGGTATTTATCCAAGGCATACAGGTATGCTGTTTCGAAGGGGCACATGAACCCCAATGTTTATAGCAGCACTATCAACAATAGGCAAAGTATGGAAAGAGCCCAAATGCCCATCGAGTGATGAATGGATAAAGAACACACACACACACACACACACACACACACACACACACACAAAGGAGTATTACTCAGTAATCAAAAAGAATGAAATCTTGCCATTTGCAACTACGTGGATGGAACTAGAGGGTATTATGCTAAGCTAAATTAGTCAGTCAGAGAAAGACAAATATCATATGACTTCACTTATATGAGGACTTTAAAATACAAAAAATTGAACATAAGGGAAGGGAAGCAAAAATAATATAAAAACAGGGAGGGGGACAAAACATAAGAGACTCTTAAATATGGAGAACAAACAGGGTTACTGGAAGGGTTGTGGGAGGGGGGATAGGCTAAATGGGTAAGGGGCATTCAGGAATCTACTCCTGAAATCATTCTTGCACTATATGCTAACTTGGATGTAAATTTTAAAAAATAAATTAAATTTTAAAAAAAGAAAAAGAAGTACAGCATTTTGAGAGTGAATTGAAATGAAATCTTCACCTTCTTCATTGTAACTATTTTGAAGGGGAAAGCAGAGGGAAATTAGAAGTGTTAATATGATAAATACATCAAACGTTGATAGACTATGAACACTTTTCAAAGGGACAATGTTTTAAATGTTGTAAAGAGAAAAAATTCTTAAAAATAAAAACAGTTCAAATTTTCAGAGCTAATGGGTAAAATAAACAGATGTATTTTCTCATAAAAATAACTATCATAATAGCTTTGTTTTTTTGAGGTTAATGATTTTTCCCCAGTAGAACCTGAATTCATTAAAAAAATAGGAGATTTGGGGCTCTTGGGTGGCTCAGTCAGTTAAGCATCCGACTTCAACTCAGGTCATGATCTCATGGTTCGTGGGTTCCAGCCCCACATCAGGCTCTGTGCTGACAGCTCAGAAGCTCAGAGCCTGGAGCCTACTTGAGATTCTGGGTGTCCCTCTCTCTCTGTCCCTCCCCCACTCATGCTCTCTCTCTCTCTCTCTCTAAAATAAATAAACATTTAAAAAAATTTTTAAAAATAGGAGATTTGTTTTGATATTTAACTTTGTGCTTAAACTGAAGCTCCTGCATGCAACTTCAAAATCTCTTCTGTGTCAGTGCTCTCAAAAGTAACAGAAATTCTGTTTCCTCTTTATATAGTAACGAAAACTTTAAGTTCTTTTTCAGCATGGGCTTAAAGAAGATGGCAGTAAGGAAGCAGATTAGTTTTTCATATGTATTACTTGTCCTTGCCAAAGTAGCCATTTACTTCGGCACTCCTGAAAGTAATTAGAGTGCCTTCATTTGAGGCTCCATTAGTATTTTAAAATAAACATAATTGTAAATTACACCACTACAAAGAAGAAATGTTTTGAGAAGAAATCAAATACCTTCCTGTGGTGGTGCTATAGCTCACTGCTAGAGGTGGTTTACTAATCCAATTATGCCTTTCCTTGAGCACGCTCATGGAGTTTAATGTGATTCCAAATCAACACTTCTGCTGTCATCTTCAAGTACAGTGGATCTCAAATTGGCTACACACTGAAATTGATTGAAGAGGTTTAAAAACTAACAATGTCTGGATTTTACACCAGGAGATTTGATTTAATTGGTCTGAAGAGGAGCCTGGGTATCTGCTGATTCTTATGTGTAGTTAAGTTTCGGTGCTGGTGTATCAGTGGATAGAGTCACACGATATGGCAAGTGTAGATACGTAATGGCAAACTTGATATTGTTAAAATTCAAGGTAAACAGCAGAAGGCAATTGCATGTCATTATACAGGTTTGTTAATTCCTTGGGAAACAGCAACTCTCAGAATGAGAGACTTCCCAAACTAGTTCCCCATATTATCTCCTGCTCCTGACTCCTTTTCTGGCTACGCCTTTTTGATTCAATGCCAAAGTGTTCTACTAGTTATGCCCCTACTTATGTTTCAGCCTCTGATAAAACAGCGTCAAAAGAAAATAAGTGTTCTCTAATCATCACCATTTAAAGCACAATGAACTCCATAAAAAGCAATATAGAATCATATTGCCTAATATTGAAGACTTCAAAGGATTTATAATTCAACATTCATTTATTCATTCAAGTAAAATTTCCTACACATCCACCTTGTGGTCTGTTATTGTGCTAGACACTGGATATACAATGGTGAAAAAGATAAGATCTTTCAGTTTGGGTGGGAATGGGCAGTGAAGGATAATACTGACCCAAAATATTCAGAATAACAATAGTTATAATGAGAATAAATACAGGGTGCTATTGGACCTAGCAATGTTGTTTTGTCTTGAGAAGTTCAGTAAGGCCTGCAAAGTGAGTAAGTTATCCAAGTAAAACATGTAAAAGGAAAAAGAAAAAGCACCATGTACTAGGTAAAGATAAATACTCTTGTAAATCATAGACTTGTGGGTCCAGTTAGAACTTTATCTTAAAGGGGAGAGGCACAATCGAATTTGTAAAGCTCACTCCAAGCCACAAAGTGGAAGAGCAAAGGGAGAAGGTCAAAGCCCCTTGAGTTTTCATACACACAATAACTAAACACACACACACACACACACACACACACACACACAGTTTGAACCTTCTCTAGACTTCAAATGATTTACTTGATATCTAATTAGGCTTATACTTATTTCCAAATGTTTAAGGTTTAACAGTCTAATAAAATTGTAAGTCAAATAAAAATAATAGTACAGTTGGCCCTTGAACATCATGGGGGTTGGGGTGCACACAGTCAAAAATCCACATACAACTTTTGACTCTTCCAAAACTTAACTACTAATAGCCTACTGTTGACCGGAAACCTTACTGAGAACATAAACAGTCAATTAACACTTGTTTTATATACTATATGAATTATATATTGCACTCTTACAATAAAGTAAAGATAATGTTATTAAGAAAATCATAAGGAAGAGAAAATACATTTATAGTACTATACTGTATTTATTTTAAAAATCCACAAAACTAATGGAGCCATGTAGTTCAAATCTGTGTTGTTCAAAAGTCAACTGTATTAATAATATCAAAGGATTTCCTAGACTTGATATTTTACTTAGCAGAAATGTTCAAGATATTTAGAAAGATGACAAATGAATATAATCAAAACTGGATTGTATAAGAGAAATATCAATCCATTATTCTGTGATCAAGAGCATTTGATTACTTGTAATGCCTTTTCACAAACTGGCAAATAATAGAGAATTTGTTTGCAAATCTAACAGATAAGTGAAAACAAACATAAATATCAAGCATTCTTGAAATAGAACCAAAAGTACTTCTCAACAACTGAAATGCATTCATATACTTACATTTTTAATATGAAGGAATTATAGATTGCCTACTAAGTGATTAATTGAAAAGGTAGTTCAAAAGGATATCCATTGTCTTCAAGCACAGACAAAAAAATTCCCCTTAATTTCAACACTAGGATATTATAACATGCCCGTCCTTGGCTAATGCTCATTTAACAATGTTTTGAGGATTGAAAATTGCAAAAGTAAAATAAAAAATAGTGGACTTCAAAAGTAATGTTGTAACTGAGAAAGATCTCCGGCTATTCTCCACTGGCAAAAATTAGAACCACTGAGAGTCAGGACAACATGTGGGCTTGGAAAGAGGTACCAGAGAATCTGAACTTGTTCTGTATTTATGAAATATTACTACAAATAGAAAGTTGAAAAAGGGCTAGAAAAGTGCAGCTGGGAGCATAGAAGGGAGAAGATGAGTTCTTATTTTAAACGTGTATTAATTATTTCACAAAGCCAGGTAGGAGTTTGCAGCTGGAAGGGATAGAGCAAAGGAAAAATAAAATTTTGTTTCAGAATAAATTTATGAAATCATGCTTCATCAAGGGAACTTGCAGCTGGGGGAGGGCAAAGGGACAGCAATATTTTTCAAGTAAGTCACTTTAATAAAATATGCAAGCCCTCACTTTGACATAGTAGGAAGGGACATTCTTGAAACAGTATCAAAGTGGAATAAGGCATTTTGTTACGCAAAAAGCAATTTAGGCTCCTTGGCTAACAGATATTTTTCTTTAAATGAGTACTTGCTAACCAGTTTCTAAATCTCTGTAATTCTGTGGGAATTATTCTCAAATTACAGGGAATAAGAATTTGGCCCCAGGTGAAGTTTCCTCAATTCCTCAAATTTGTACTTCAAAAGGATTTATTTTCCCCTAAGGATCCCAAAGCATTTTGCCATCTGTGAAGCTTACTATCATTTTATAGACTTAAATGAGCTGATATTTACACTAAAACAAAACAAAACAAACCTGTAGGTTTTTTCCTTCCATATCGATGATTTACCTACAAGTAGGCCGTCTTCCTACAAGGATAGGAAGGGGGTAACTGGATGATGTCCATACGCACAGCGCACAGCGTAGGTGTTCCAAATTAGATTCTTTGTTATGATTCTTTGTTAAAGACCCATCAACCTAAAACTATAAAATGTCTAATGAATCCCTTTAAAATTATAGGTTAACTCTTTATTAACACAGCTAAACATAAGAGTTGGCGGGCAATAAAAAAGATAATACTTTTATTCCTAGTTTCTAAATTTAAATAATCTACTAAATACACATCAATGTTTTCACACAGTCTTTCATTCTTATCAGTGTAAGCTAAATCAAATATTTAATCTTTCACTTTTATCAACTCAAGCCAAATCCAATAATGAATTTAAAAACATCCTTTCTAAGAGAGCACAGGGCTGTTTTTGTCTTTTTCTATATTTCCAGTTCTAGGACAATATTTATCCCATGGGAGAGTCTCAGTAAATTTTGGGTAAGAGAATAAATGTGAGTTTCAACCTTAGTAAGAGGGATTAAGTCTTAGAAACTAAGACATTAAACTAAAGACAATGGATCAAATCACCTTCCTGGTTCTCCTACTAAGTTCTGATACCCCTGAAAGTTTTCTGTTTACTATGCTGCTTAACCACTGGAAGAGAAAGATTGATAATTGTCATAAGAAAGTTGTTCAAGTTTTGAGTTTAAGGACCCTA
>CM053567.1:107594651-107657117 GCA_028646485.1 Cryptoprocta ferox | reverse complement strand
TGCAATATTGCTGAAAGGAAAGTTTACACACAGATTTTAAAGAATTATAACCTACTTTACAAACAAGGTACCCAAGGAGCAAATAAGTTTAATAACATTCCCAGTAGAACCATTCAGCAACAGTTTTTTGTAAATGTGATTAAAATAAACATCAGCCAGTATTTATGTTAGTTTCAGTGCTGAGATCTTAACACTAATTATTCTCTTTATTCATTACAAGTAATTTCATCTGTATTCACTATCATAGTAAATGACAGCATTAAGATAGAGATACATTTTGCTGAAGGGGGTGTTTATTGAAGCTGTAAATGCTTTTCTTTAAAAAAAATGGTCTCTATTTTCTCAGTTAGGTAGAAAATATCCAAAACCATGATGTTTTCAAAGATGATGAGTAAGCAGAGGGATAATCAGGTTTATATATCAAGGGAAAATTCAAGGTGGTAGGGGTGTGCAAGAGGAGGGAAGTGGTTCATCATTGGTTGAGAAAGGAGTTCATAAAAGTTTAACTACCTTCTCTAAGGTCTGAGTCCTACTCTTACACAACTTTCCATATTTCTGTTTATCATAGTGTTGCCAACATAATGACCTCTAAAAAGTGCTTTTAAAATGGTAATACTTTCCAGAGGACATGCTCCTAAATGTTTACCTCTCTCTTGAATGTTATCTGCAGAGATCCCACCTTAATGGAAAATCCTTAAGTTATACTAAGATTCTCATTCTTCTTTTGTACTACCTTTTAATTGTTTTATTTTTAAATATCTCAAAATATATTTGACACATGCAAATTAAGTATTTGTAAATTATCAAACACAGCTGTGAACCCATCACCCAATCCAAGAACTAGAACAATATCAATAACTTACCTTCCATAAACCAATTCTCTGACTACTTCCAAAATGAACACTATCCTCAATATTATTTATATTTTTTCTGTCACTATTATATATCAAAGCTTCATTCATGTTCACTTCTAGCTAGCTCATTTATATATTGTCACTGCTCCACAACAATCCACAATATTAATCTGCTGTCATTTATATATGCATTCTCTTGTTGACAAAATAAGTTGTTTCCTATTTTTTTTTTATATAAGCAGTGCTGCTATGGCCCTTTTTATACATATCTTCTGGTGCACATGAAAGAAACATTTCTCTGGGCTATATTCTTAAGAGTGAAATTGCTATGTCATAGTATATATGAATGTTCAGAATTACAAGATATTGCCAAGTAGTTGTAGTAATTACACTCCCATGAACAATATATTCAAGTTTTTCCACACATTTGGCATTACCAAGGTCTTAATTTTTGATCATCCAATGTGTATAAAATGGAAGGTCAAAATCTTACTTTGCATTTATCTTTACTACTAATAAAACTGAGGACCTATTCAAATATTTCTTGGCCATTCTTCTGTCAATTGCCTATTCACGTGTTTTTCCTATTTTTATTGGATTGTTTACTTGCCTTTTATTTTATGTTTTAATTTAATTTAATTTCCAGGATAGTTTGTCCCCTTTTTAATTCTTTGTTGACTTATAAAAACTGTTGAATATTCCAGACACTAATCCATAGTCATACATGATTTGTGCTGGCTGCATATGCTCATACATCTTCCAGCTAGTGGTCTGTTTCCTACTTTCCTTATGGTGTCACTGGGTAGGATAGTGTTCCACTTTTAATATAGTCAAATTTATCTTTTTTTTTTTCCTTTTGGTTAGTGCCTTGCTGGAAAAAAAAAATCTCTTCTTAACAGGGTTTGAAAGATATTTACTGTATTTTATTCTAAAATTTATATATATTTTTCTTGTTATTAAACACTAAGCCATTGGAATTGATTTTTTATATGTAGTAAGGTAGTATTACAATATCTGTTTTTTCCCATATAAACACTCAATTTTTCCAACATTAGTTTTTAAGTAATTTCTTCTTCTCTTAATGATTGATGTTCCAATCTGTATCTAGGCTCTAGTATCTGTTTCATTGCTTAATTTGTCAATACCACAGGGCTAATTTTGTATTTTTCATCTCTCTTGAGACACAGATACTAAGTCCTATAAATGGGAATACAAGATAACTGAAATTTAGGCAAAAAGATATACTTTTAGTTGCTGAAATGAAATACAATTTTCCTCAAATGTCTATGTACCAGTATGACAGATAAATCGTATTGGTAATACGAGTGAACATTAAAGGAGAGAAATGTAATATTATGATAAAAATTGGGACTATGATAAATGTGTCATAACAATATCATAACACCTCCTGTGTGCTATTGTTTCCCTCCCCCTAAATAATAAATAAGCCCTCCCTTCCCAAAGAGTTAAATTAAAGCAAAGTGATTTGAAAGTCTGAGTTTGGGAAGCTAAGTCACATCTCTATACAAGACTATTAGAAAACATCATGGTCAATCTAAGAAATCATTCTCCTTGTCTGTTTAGCACCCACTACTAGTTATATGTATCCTAACATAGAGAAAAACTAAACAACAAACAAAACATTTGTAAGGTATTAAGAAAACATAGGTGATATATGGGTTTGATGCTGCCTAGTCACTAAAAAAATGATTGAAGAATCCAGTCTTACTAACAAAGAACAGGACTTACAAAGTGTTTTGTTTTTATAGAATATGGCTAATGAATGCCGCTTGAGTAATTTTTCCTGTCCTGGCAATGCCTCTGGGCAGAATTGATGTTTGAATTGGTTTCCAAATTTTTTCAGGTTCTGAATTTACACAGATAAAACCCCACCAAGACTATAAACTAAATATGTTTCTCACATATGTGTGATGTTATTTTCTTAGGAAGGTCTGCTCTGCCCCATGTGTATCTTATTCAGCCAAATTTAAATTCCTAACTCATTTTTCTGTGAGCCACTATTAATTCATACCTTTGTAGAGATGCCTGTTTTAATGTATAGAACTAAAAGCTTTCCTAATAGGATGAATGTGAGTGTGAGAGAAAGAAAAAAGTTACAGATGAATCCTAGTCCTTTGATAGAGCAATTAGAAAAATGGATTTAATGTCAAATGAGGTAAGGAATCCATAGGTGCAAGAGGTTAGGAAAAGGGAAAAGATGGGATTTTTGACAGGGTCAGTTCAAAATATCTGTTAGTGGAATTGTTAGCTTGGCATTTGGGTATCTCACTCTGGAGCTCAAGAGAGGTTTTGCATAGAGATACAAATATGGAAGTCATTGGCATATGGTGGTATTTAAAGTCCTAAAATCATTAAATCAGGAAGGGAATGACTATAGATGGCAAGTATTATACTGAGACCAGACCAATTCCTTGTCTAAGAAATAATAATATTAGTTTGTCATGATTTATTCTAAGTAACTTATGTTATTTCTTGGGTAGATCTATTTCCCCGAGTACTGAATTTCATAATCTGCTGTGTAAAGCAGTCCAGAATCAATATCAAACCAGTCATTCTCTGGAATAAACATTTACTTCTTGGTAATCGGAATATCTCTTCCATATTATATTGTCCCTTTAGATCAATGAGAATGGTTGAATTATCTTAACATAATGGTATAAAATACCCTCTGGGTAATAAACTTTTAGTTCCCCCTTGAGCTGAGTCATTATGTCTGCTTATCCAAAGCTAGGGCCAATCCATTTTGCAGTGCATACCTGAGTGAAGATGAGTAGCTTTTCATAAATGAGACATAATTCTCAAAATTATGTTTTGTGACAGAGAGAAAATCAGCGGCAGCTCAAAACTGTGATACCATCTACTTCCCTCATTTCTCCATGAATCTTTTTCCTACCTACCTATTTTCATTATAATCAGTTGTTAGAGGCAGCTGTTACTAAGATGGAAAGAAATGGGAAAGTCCTTAAATATTGCTTTTTTTTAAACAAACAAACAAACAAACAAACTTCAAAACATCTGGGCTCTGCACTGACAAATATTTTTGGTGAGACCAAAATGATTATGTAAGAGATTATGCAGAAGGAACATCAACTAAATTGTTTCTTTGTTGCCTACCAAGGCATTTTGAAATAGCCTTTTACTTTCACAGTAGTTTTTGTCAAATGCTATGAAAAGTTTAATGAATTTGTCTACTTTTTCTCATTTTTAAACCATGAATATTACTTAATACTGGAATGTGGTTGCCCGATATTTGCCCATGAATAAAAACGCCACCCATTTGATGTACAATGTTTAACTTTGTTTGTTTATTATGACAGCATTTTCCTCCTCCAAGGGACTTTCCCACCCTTCTGAAAATTACCCAAAATTCAAAGAGGTGAAGGGAGGAGACATGAAAGACAAAATACAAAAGAGGAAATCAAAACCAAAAAGTTGGCCCAAACTCTTAGAACAAACCCTACACCCTGGGTCCCAGCTAAATATGAGTTAGAGGGTTATGTTATCACCTTAGTCAGAGCCGTTATTGTTAGGCCAGTATATCTGTTGTCACTGGAAAACAGCATAGCCAAGTCATACTTCCCCATGGAGGAAAGTGTGATGTCAGAATTTCAGGAAGGTCCAAATCAGGACACCTGTGTGCCAGATAGGCCCAGCTGCACATGTGGGCTGGCCAGTGCTGTAGGACGCCATCTGCTCAGCACATGGAATGCCAGTTCCTTTGCCGAAGATGGGTTTGAATGATGGGATTCTTTAAAGAGAAAGCTCACAGCTCGGCTGTGACATCCTTAGCCTTTCTCACATTTTAAAATAAACAATTTTAGGAAGAGAGGATTAAAGGCTTATGTCTGAGAGATGACAAGTAGGGTATATTGCTAGCTCCAGAAGAATTGCCTCAGAAGTTCTCCTTCAGATCAGCATTTGGCTTTTCATTCTGGTGACTGATGAAGTATGACTATAACTCTCAGAAAATTCCAGGTGTTAAGCATGTGCACATTCCAAAAATGCTCTATGGTCTTGTTCCTGGGTTTGCAACAATCAGACCAATGAGGGAATATCTCTCTTTCCTAGTCTTTCTGAAACATAAGGAGACATTTGGCCCACACCTTGACTTCCTGATCATTAATGAAAATCTGGACAGAGAAAACATGGCAGACAATTCAGAATCTATTGAACAACTAGTAATAATTGTCCCCCTCCCCCAATAAAACTGACATTTAGAAGAGTACAAATTAACACTCACTTCTTTGTAATTTTGTGGATTGAATTTCCCACAAACTATCTTTATTAAGTCCTTGTTTAGCAATCTATTACCTTTCACCAACTATAAGTAATTA
This sequence comes from Cryptoprocta ferox, assembly GCA_028646485.1. Lineage (NCBI taxonomy): Eukaryota > Metazoa > Chordata > Mammalia > Carnivora > Eupleridae > Cryptoprocta > Cryptoprocta ferox. Next base: position 107,651,908 of record CM053567.1, on the reverse strand, counting down.
TCAGATATTATAAATGTTTATTTTTTCCTTTGATAGATATTTATAGTCTACTCTTTTGAAAAAGTATGGCAATTTTGTCTTATTCTTCAGAGACAAGAAGATAAGGACTTTGATAATGTTTCTAGAATTTACAGGTTCAGTTCTAGAAAGTTGTTAAACTCCTAAAACAAAACAAAGCAAAATCACAATATGGGGAAAACAAATTCATTCACTGTTTAAAACATTGGTAGGAAAATGGAAAGAAAACTGATCTTATAATATAATTATAAATATATAATATAGTTACAAATATAGTTGCAGTTACCATCCTGAAAATGCAGTAACTATAACAAAAATCTCACAAACTCACTCAATAGATTCCAATTTGACAATGACCAGAATATTCCCCTTAATTTTCAGGCGCAGGAACCAAGAACTCATAATCTTAATTAAGCCAATAATGTAGACTGACTTGAAAAATTATTTGTAATTCAGATTTAATGCCACTATCATTTTTCTTTCTCAGTTCATGTTTCAGTAAAACATGCTAATTGTTTCTGTATAATTAAAAAATATCTTGTACAAGAAATGAAGCACATAAAAGAATAATCAGACACACTCACTAAATTAATTGCATATAGAGTTGTGCCAGTTTCCAGCCTCAGTGATTGGATTATGTCTCTCCACTTTCTTTTTTTATTCTCCTACCCCCACCCCAATAACCACTAATCTGTTCTCTGTATCTACAAGCTTGGTTTTTGATTGTTTGTATGTTTGCTGGTTTCTTTCTTTGTTAGATTTTATATATAAGAGATATCATACAGTGTTTGTTTTTCTCCATCTGACTAACTTCACTCAGCATAATGTCATTGAAGTCTATCTATGTTGTCACAAATGGCAAGATTCCATTCTTTTTATGGCTGAATAATATTCCATTATGCATATATATGTCACAATCTCTTTATCCATTCATCCATTAATGGACACTTAGGTCATTTCCATATCTTGCAAATAATACAGAGTGCATGTATCTTTTCGATTTAGTGTTTTTGTTTTCTTTGGATAAATACCCAGAAGTGGAATTGCTGGATCCTACGATGGTTCAATTTTTTAATTTTCTGAGGAATCTCCACACTATTTTCCATAGTGGCTGCACCAATTTATGCTCCCACTAACAGTGCACAGGTGTTCCCTTTTCTCTACATCCTCATGTACACTTGTTATTTCTTGCCTTTTTTACAATAAACATTCTAAAAAGAAGTATAAGGTGATATCTCATTGTGGTTTTTATTTGCATTTCCCTGATGATTAATGACATTGAGCATCTTTCATGTACCTTTTGGCCATGTGTACAAAGGTTTTATAACCTGATAGTCACCTAAATCTCATTCACTTTATAAAAACTAAGTGGTTTCCTTACTTACTCAGCAAAGCAAAATTATTCTACATTAAAACTACAATCAAATAACTCTGAATTTGAAGCTAGGCCATCACAGGACCGCAGATACCATATGTTGAGCATGCTCATAAAGTAAATGCTTACTTTTCTAGCATCTTCTTCTTTGCCTGACTGCCTCTCACACACATTTACTGAGTGCTCTGCAAATGACAGAAGCTAATAAGGCATTGGGAAGATTAAGTGAGATAATATAAAGTTCTTGGCATGAAGTAGGTTCTCAACAAATATTAGTTGCCCTATCTTCTAGAAGCAAAGTATTGTGTACTGCTCACCTTGTGTACTGCCTATTCATTGATAAGCAATGACTATAATTAGAAGTTCAGCCTATTTTTCCTGCTTGATTTTGTGATTGAATCATAAGTAACTCTCAGTCATGCTCTTCCTTTTCATGCATTTTAGCTGCAGATCATCACTCTTTCGCATGCTTCTGTTAAATCTCATTATGATGGTTGCAATGGGCTTGTCATTGGGCAAGCGATTCTTAAATCTGATAGCATGCATTCAAAATAAATAATTTGTCCATTGTTCTGGTCATCCTGCCTTGATTCCCTAAGATATTTTATTTTTTAAAACAATTTTTTAATTTATTTTTAAGAGAGCGTGAGGAGGGTAGGCACAGAGAAAGAGGAGGACAGAGAACCCGAATCAGTCTCTGCACTGATAGAAGCCTGATGCAGGGCTCACACTCACGAACTGTGAGATCATGACCTGAGCTGAAGTTAGATGCTCAACAGACTGAGCCACTTGGTTGCCCCAATTCCCTAAGATATTTTAAATAGTCCTTGAAAATTCAGAACATCTTTGTCTCAACTCCAGAACATTCTCTCTGACTCTCCTTAATAAGTGGAATTAAAAAAAATAAATATAAATATTAAAAAAAAAACAATTACTGATGAGGTTGGGCTACATTCTTCTTTACTGACGTTTTCTAAGAACCAGAATTATATTTTTTGGTCTAACTTAATTTTTTAAGTGCCAGACCATCAAATATAGCTGCTCTTTTGTGTTGAAAGCTTGTGTTTTTCTAACAGAAAAATTCACAGCACACACTCCAATTCAATTTGTAATCAATCAGTGGGATGTCAGTGGCATAAGACCTGAGTGCTAGTCACTTGCGCTTTTAACAATAAGAACAACAGAGACTAAAATTCAGTTACAATGTGTTGCAGCTGGTGTGGCCAGGACCCCACTGGAAATGTAATTTCAAGAAGATTTTTCTTGTTAAAAAGAAAATTTTCCCTCTGAAGTGTTGGAAAGATAGCAGTGGGACAAATAGGCAAGCAAATAAATTTACAAGGATTTCCAAAAACCATTTTGGAAGTATTGTATTAATTTGAATAATTGCAAAAACATTTTTACTGAGTTAAAGCAGTTTAGCTTTTTCTCTAAAAATTTAATAGAATGTTTGCATTAAAAAATAACTTTTTAAAGACCTTTTTGTTTTTCTGACTTCAGTGTACACATTTTAACTAAGTGACACATAAAGTTATGTGTGTCACCAGATGGACTCTAGGGAATTGCACTGGGTTTGATTTTTTCCTGCCTCTTCTTTCAGGAAAAGAGTGGGTTTTGGGTGGGGAACATACTGCTGGCTTGTACTCATTAAATGCTTCCTGAATGCCATGATCATCTGAGAAATAGTAACCATATTATATAAATTCTGACCAGGTTCTTCTAACGCAGAAGATCCAATTACAAGATATTACATATATGGATATAGATATACATATATATATTTAATTTTAGGACTATAAACCCAACTGATGGTTTTTCACCTTAAAGCAATCAACATTGAAGGGTTTACAACTGAAACCACAATACTGATTCCATGATTCAGAATATCTTTTGGAACTTTTTGGAATTGCTTTCAGAAATTACACCACATTTCTTTGACATCCTTACCTTCTGTTGGTTATTTGGTTAATAGAAACAACATAAAACCACTCAGTGCAAAGCATTTTAATGAAAAAAAAATTTTTTTAATTAATGTTTATTTATTTTTGAAAGAGACAGAGAGACAGAGTGTGAGTGGGGAAAGGGCAGAGAGAGAGGGAGACCCAGAATCCGAAGCAGGCTCCAGGCTCTGAGCAAGAATTCAGCACAGAGCCTGATGCGGTGCTCGAACCCACAAACCATGAGATCATGACCTGAGCCTAAGTCGGACTCTTAACCAACTGAGCCACCCAGGTGCCTCCCCCCAATTTTTTTAATGTTTATTTTTGAGAGAGAGAGAGAGAGAGCAAACAGGAGAGCAGCAGAGAGAGGGAGACCCAGAATCCGAAATAGTCTCCAGACTCTGAGCTGTTAGCACAGAGCTGATGTGGGGCTCGAGCTCATGAACCGTGAGATCATGACCTGAGCCAAAGTTGGACGCTTAACCGACTGAGCCAAGTTTTTTAAATGTGGTATGTTAATCAATATGTATAACATTGTTTGTGGTCATGAAGTTATAGAGTAAAATAAACACATAAACTACTTATGAAATTAGTTCTAAAACAAAACCTAAGTGACAATATCAAAAGAATGACTTTTCTGCCGTGACTAATTTGGAAAAATAATGAGTGTAGTTGTTTAAAAAAGATCTAGACATTATTTTAAACTTGTATCTTTATCAAATTTCATTCTTTGATGTATTTTAGCACACATTCCATCCCTCTTCCCCACCTGAGGTAAAATCTTGTCTACTTTACTGAACACACCCCCTCCACCATTCCATTTTTCAGTCACCAGACTCCTACCTTCCTACTAGTACAACTTTGTTATTCCTTATCATTCTTCTAATTCCTCATAAGCCTGCCTCTTACCACTAATGTTTCTTTAGTCCTTTATAAATGATAAAATTAGGATCAGACCTCCATAGGGAATAGTGAGCCAGTTACAAAGGAAAAAAAATCAAAATTTAATTCCTTCTAAAATATTTAGAAAGGAAAAAGCAGACACCACTTCTTTACATCATTACCATTATATCCCACATGAACAGACCTTCTTCCTGACTGTTTATAGAGATGATCTTATCCTCCCAGGTCAGCCTGACTGTTCATCAAGGGAATAAAATCTGTGAAGAATGACTAAAATATTTTGATTATAATTTGTTAATGAGGAAGGGATTTTACATAGAGATTGATATTCAGGTTTGTCTTATTCATGCTTCACTTAAACAGAAAGCAGAATGTCCTTGTTTTTGACATAATTAAAGTTAAAATAATGAGATAACTAAGCAATTCAATACAAGTGTTCATTCTTGGAACTCCTTAGAAAAAGGAAAACATATCAGGTTGTCCAGCTTTAATAATGTATTAGAAATAGAGGCATGAACTGGACCATTTCTGGCTATCTCTTTCAGTCTTAAAATGCCAACTGGATTCCACAACATTTGCTTTTATGGCTACCTATTCCAAATACCCAGCATGGCATATGTGTCAAATAAATGTTTGTTTACTATGATTATAGCATCTAATACACCTAAGAAGTAAGTAAGCATTTAGCAAGTTGACTTACCTGAAGAATGGAATCACATTTGCATTCTCAAGTGTACCAGTAAAAGTTCTCTAACTGGTTTCTCTGGCCTCCAGTTTATAGAGGAGGTAGGACAGCACAGTGATGGAGCAGGGCAACTCCAGTAAAACTACTTAATTATAAATCTCACACCTTCCACTCAACAATTGTGTGGCCCCAGGGACAAAGTCGAGAGAAAGAAAATAATTGATGACATAGTGTGCCATCTCAAGAAGTTCAAACATCATGCTCTAGAAATGGACACGAGATGGAGAATAACCTGATAAGATTTTTACTTCAAAAAGCTCACTTTAGAAGTAGTATAGAGGATGGTTTAGAGAAGTACAAAACTATGACAATACTGTAATAGTCCATTAGGAAATGATTATAGTCTGAGCCAAAGCAATGACAATTGGACTGACAATAAAGCAGCAGAAGACATCAATATTAAGTAAGATGCAGAATTCTATAAATTAGAGAATAATTGCTTAAGAGCAGGGATAGAAAGCAGGAAGCCTAGACTATTTTTAGCATGTACAAATGGTTGAGTGAGATTCCAACACTTGTAATATGAATGATCAGACTTACTACACTGTTCGCTAGGAAATGCCTCCTTAGCAATACAATATGCTTTCATCAGCTCTGAAAATACCTACTTTCCTGTTTGAAGAATTCTAATATATTTCCTCTGTCACCATACATGTGATTTCACATCCATGCAACTTGACTACAATTGGCTTTTTCCCTAAACTTATCCATTCTGAACACCATAGCCTATAATGTGTCCAAAATATGACCCTCATGTTTAGTTTCAAACCTTTAGAAATACACTTACTTTTATTATTAAGACACTTATCATTCCTTTCCAAGATATATTGAAAATATATAAATAGTAACACATTTCCGATGTGGTAGAAAAAAAAAGACACAGAGCTCTCTTTGAATATCATAGGCAAGATATTCTAAGCAGGCAAGAGAGCAGTTTGTATCCTGCAGGAATAAAACAAAAACAAAAACTATGTTTTAATCTGAAAGGTGAAAGTATAACCACTAGCACTGAAATTTTTGAATAAGTCCAAGAAATTCCAAATGAATCAGAAGAAAAAAAGCCCCACAAAACCAAAAAGCACCTTCAACTTTCAATCTTCCTGCTTGTATACAAAAAGGCAGTCTATCAAAACAGACACTGAACTTATGATTCCAGAATTATAAAACCCAATTAGATTAACACATTCTTGGATTGACTCTAACTAATTCACATTCATCCTTCATAAATTCAGGGCAGAAAGGTCTTAATTTTTTTTCATAAAATAACTTCTAATGATGTTAATTAAATAAGCAATATTTTGTATTTTGCAAAGAGATAAGAAAATACAATATTATTATGAACTAACATTTTACTGATGAGAGAACTAAGGTGCAAAGGTGTCAGATGATTTCTTCTAGGGTGAGCATATAAAAATTTAGATAAGCTACCCAAGTCTTCTGAATCTATATCCCATGCCCTTTGGGATTCACATGCTGTCCCATGTAGAAACTGTAACCATTTTCAACTGTATTTTCTTAGAAATTAAATATGATGGCACACACAGCATATACCCAGGAAGAACAATACTAAGGTAGGATAACAGATTCCGAGTAAACATGTCTGAAACATCCAAGTACCACATGCAGCATAGTTATGAGACACCTACTCCTGGAAGTGAAGAGAGAGGCAAAGGTCGAGTGCATCTTTGGTGAAGAGGTCCACCACATTTATGCCAGAGGCCGACACGCCCTTGCAGAAGGGAAGTGGGAAAGGTCTGAGACAATGCATGCTTCTGTCCATGAGACCTTCCTGCCTCTGCTTTCTACCTCCCCTCACTGGGGCTGACACTAAAGGATAGTTGATCTCCCAGGATAGTACCCTGAGTTCCCTTCAAGGTGAGGGTGGTAACAAATGGGGTAGAGATTTCCAAACCTCAGGTTTTGATCAATGAATTCAATGAGTCATTATCAGCATTTTTTTAATTTTTAATGTTTTAAGTTTATTTAATTTTGAGACAGAGGGAGAGAGTACACAAGCAGGGAAGGAACAGAGAGAAGGAGAGACAGAATCCCTGTCTCGGACAGAATCCCTGCACGGACATTGCAGAGCCTAATTTGGGCTCGAACTGTGAGATCATGACCTGAGCCCAAATCAAGAGTTGGACGCTTAACTGACTGAGCCACCCACTGAGCATTTTAAAGAGAGAGAGAGGGGCGCCTGGGTGGCTCAGTCGATTAAGCATCCGACTTCAGCTCAGGTCATGATCTCACGGTTTGTGGGTTTGAGCCCCGCGTCGGGCTCTGTGCTGACAGTTAGCTCAGAGCCTGGAGCCTGTCTTTGGATTCTGTGTCTCCCTCTCTCTCTGACCGTCCCCTGCTCACACTGTCTCTCTCTCTCTCTCTCTCAAAAATAAGTAAAACATTAAAAACATTAAAAAAAATAAAGAGGGAGAGGGAGAGAGAGAATAGAACAAGAGACTAGCATAGAACAGAACAGAAGGAAAGGACTAAAATTTTTAAAATGTCTCACTGCATTGCCCATTGTAAGAGTATTTATTTTCAAAACTCAGTTTTCAGGGGTGTGCGAGTGTGTACTGGGTCACAACATAAAATACATTTCTTTCCGCGCATCGCTGTCAGAAAAGTTTTAGAACCATTGGCCTCTATCCTAGACGATGCTTGGACAAAAGTCAAGCAATCTGTGTTCCCGGCAGCCCACCATTATTTTCTTCCCTTCTTTTGTGTGTTCTTGCTGTTCCTGTGCAGATTCTCTCCAGCCAGACTTCTTGCTAATCGTGTCATTAAGTATCATGACTGCAAAAGTGAGCAAGGACAATACAGTCAAAGTCACTCCCCTTCATTAATTTGGTGTAAATCCTACTGACATAGTTGTCATCATGGCATTGTGTTCTTTGACAGACAAAACTCAGAGCTGAAAGAGAGCTCTCCGTGTAATTTATCTCCCACCAGCTTTTAAATCAACTGAATTTAATTCTTCTATAAAGCTTTGTTACTGTGGATTTAACAGAAAGCGTTGCTTTTGATTATTTGGAAGGCTTGTGTTAGAAGTCAGATAATCCAAGTTCCAGCAGAAATTCTTTTGTCACAGGCACTGACTGTAGTATGTTGGGGGCAGATCAGGAAATATCACCTAGTGCGATTCCCTCATACATAAAACATGTGAGTTAAACTAGGTTATTTCTAATGTAACTGGCAGCGCCAACTATGCCCACTTTTGTCTGTTTTGTACAAGGTCTTGAAACCTGTAGGTGATAAAAGGTTCTCTTGGCTCTTTCTGTAAAATTCACCATCTTGAATAATATTGAATAAGCACATTTGAAGAATTCTCTTACACAGTTATGAAAGCACGTTTAAGCATCTGTCAGGCTGTGAGGAAATGTTAAGGAGGTTTTTCACACTAAAAATTAACAATTATTTCTAAAATAGCAAATAGCAAAAAATTACTCTGTGGCAAGTTGTTCAAGCTATAAAAATAAACATTATATATTGTTTAAAATGTGTGTGCACATATAATATGTAATGTTTTATAAGCATACATTATACATTTATTTGTGCATTCTAATCAGACATGAGTTGTTTTAACAACAGGTCTACCATAGAGAAAAAAAAAATGAAGGCCATTAAATCCCAAGCATTTAAATATGTAGCATTCATGGGAATCTACACAGCTTTCTTTCATCACTAGTGAGTGATGAGCAGAGCAGAGCATGAGAAGAATTTAGCCAATCAGACTTGATTCTTGTGGCCTGCAATAGACTAACCCAGGGCACTTTTCACCTGGTTTTTTTTTTTTTTATAGCTATGAGAAATCATAAAGACTTGGTTGCCTAACTCCTGACAATTCAAAGTTAGACATAAATTTTGTGTAATTTTTGATATGGGGACTTGTTTGTTTGTTTCTGGAAAGATGTCCCAAACAGTTGGGCAGGTAAGGAGGCTCAGGAGTTTAATCAAAGTAAGAGTAGATTTCTGCCTGTTTGGCAAATGATTGCAAAGAAGGAAATCCTCTCAGCAAAGGGGAGAGAGTGGAACAGAAAAAGAAGTACAGGAAGGAATTTGGAATTTGAGGAAATGCCCACATGTATGGGCAGAAGGTTGTAGAGGGATCAATGAAGGAAAGAGGGAAGAATGATCCAGAAAAGAACATGGAAACATGTAACACCCGAAGCAAGGGGATAAATTAAGTATAGGATAGGCTGCAGAGCACAGAGGATGATTGTTGGAAAGAAGACCTTAGATTTCAAGAAAAATTAACCCAATGCTTCTTGAGCCAAGTTTCAAAGGGTTAAGATAAAGTGAAGCTAGAATGAGCAAGTGAAGACCATTATTTGAATGTGAGCTGTCATTTCAGTTAGTTTTAAATGACAGTCCCCACCCCCATCCTCCCATTTGAACAGTCTTTTAGCTCATTACCAGATAGAAACACTTATTGGCAAACAGATTGTTTCCTATATGTTAAAAGACTTTCACTCTTAATTTAACATTGTTAAAAATATTTCCAAATTACCTGAATCATGAAATAGTCCAAATAAAACAAAGAAAGTGAAGGGAATGGAATGGGAATTATGAGCCCCAAATTTCTCAGTCCTCCTCGCAGGACAGCTGACACTCAAAAAGGGTTGTAAACCTTCCAAATTCTCAGCAAGCTCTCTGGGCCCCAGGCTGTGCAGAAAGTGTCAAGCAACTTGCCTTTGCAGAGCCTATCTTACTTTGGAGAATATCAAATTAATGCTGTTGGCAGCAGACTCTAACATGTTGTTCAATTATTTTGGTTCCTGTGGTTAAATAACTAATATTGCCATGGCTGTTAAGACCCTCATTTACTGTGATTGTATTTTAATGTCTGGTGTACCCTTGCTTCTGTGTAATTTCACCAATTACTCAATTATGTGCTATTTTGCTTACTTTATACAAGACAGCACTGACTCACCATCCCTCTTAATGTTAACATTCGGTACAAGAAATGTGATAGCATATTTGTGTGTGTTTTTATTTTGTCTTGTTCTGTTTAGCAATCTCGGCTTTGGCGTAACTGAATTCATTTCTTTCCTTCATGTACATCACATGCATTTATTTAGCTACCTCTGCCCAGTTTGGTGGGGAAGATTAAGCAGCCACTTTCTATTTTGTGCATGAGCGCTTGACTTGGTCTCACTTATTTCTGTAACGGTAGCAATATTAATCACATTAGCACAGTAAAATAAATGCACTTCCGTTTCCTTCTGGCTTCATAACATAAGGATTATTAATCTTCGGTGCTATTGTTAGTTATCTTATTTTACATATTTAAAAAAAGAGCCAGAGATTAAGTGACTTTTCCAAAGACACTAAGCTAGTCAGTGGCAAGTCAGAAGTTAGAACCTCTTTGGAAATTATAGTGCTGTAGTGCTGCTGCAGATCATCCAATTCTCCGAAAGGCAGCTAGAGAAATCCAAAGTAAGGAAAGGAAAAAGCCAAAGCAATCACAGTCTCTAACCCGAGTCGATTTTTCCCTTATCTGATCCGAGCGTGAGTGCTGCCAGTGAAACCAACTCACAATTCTTGTAGGGAGGTTGCCGAGAAGGCCTCTGCCTCGCCGGTGTCAGTGGACACCTTGTGACACTCAGACGCAGGCAGATAGACATGGGGTAGTGTGTTTTTGCCTTTCTCCACTTAATGCTCTGTGACTTGTACAAACTGCATAACTGTTCTGTGTCTCAGAAAATTATTGCTTTATCACTTATACAATATTTCATCATTTACAAAAATAAGGATGATCATAGGACTTGCCCTTTGAAAGGCTGCTGAGACATTCAAAAGAGTTAACTATAATGAAGCATTTGGAGCAATGGATGACACAGAATAAATAATAAATGGAACTTTGTACTATAATTTAATGTGTGCTATAAGTACTTATAAGCCAGTTAAGGAAATAAAATATCTGAAGATCACTCACTTCCTCCAGTCCCCAGAAAAAAAAGAACACTCTTTTCTGGAATGATCTAGTATGGAGAACTAATATCTTGTAAGAAATGTTTGCATAGATCCGCTATTTTAAGAAACCAATACTCCTAATTGTGATGTTTTGATGTTTTTCCACTTAATGTACTTATTCCTCATTAATTTTGTTTGTTTTAGATAGGGTGCAGCAGTTAAAATTTGTATGGTTATGAAATATGTAACTATTCCATACACCAAATTATAATACATAAGTGGAATCAACCAATTAAATTAGACACTGTAATATATTTAAAAGGATAACTGATGCACATTTGTCCCTTTTATCTGTGAAGGAGAGAGAAGAAACAGCATTTTGAAAAATTTACTACTTTTGTGCTTTTTTCTGATTTTAATTCTACATTTATTATTTGGAGCACATAGCAAAATCTAAACTAGTATTAAGATTCCACAAATATAGGCTGTTATACAGGTTCAGTGGTTGTGAAGTTAGTGTTGAAATAATAATTCTGTTTTTTAGTGCTATACTAACTAATTACTTGAGTTAAAATATAGCATTTTAGGTCTGATATTGGAATCCCTCTGCCTTAAAGTTTCATCTGATGCAATTTACCATTACAGGGACAAGGATTTATGGGATGAGCTCTCCCTAAGGACATCTGATTAGACGTTGGTATCATTCATGGCCTTCCATCATTGGTTTGAACCCAGAAACATGGGCAGTAACCCAAAGTTACTAACATGAGAGACTTGTTGGGAAACCACTACTTAAAATATTTGGGTGGTGACTTTTCTTCCTGTGGACAGATGTTCCTATCAAAAAAATCTCCCATATTTTGTATCAGTTGACCTCTTCATTTGGGAGAATGGTTTATATTTGTCCTGAAAAAAAAAAACCAATTAGACAAAAAATATGTTGCTGTCCTCTAGTTCCTGGCAAGAGGGGACAGAGGAGGAAAAGGAAATTAACCTCTGCTTACCTTCCATGATAATACTAAATTTTCATTATGCATTGCATATTTAATCTTTCTGTTATCTTAGAGCAGTCCTACACAATGCAAAAATCTATCCTTAACTGTTATTAATTTTACCTCCTTTTGAATTCTGTTTCAAAATTATTTTAAAAAAAATGACTCAGTAAGAGTCACGGGCAGACACAGATAGTGCATAAATCTTTTCAATTATTAGATAAATGACTAGGGGCAGCTTTATCTTCTTTTTATAGATGAGTACAATTAACTAGGGGTCTAATGAAGTAAAATGAATTTAAAGGGCTATGAGGAAATCACAGACAGAAAAAAGATTGTAATTCATTTTGATATTACATCAATATCAAAGAATGAACTGCTAGAAAATAGTGGGTCAAAAATGGTAAATATGTTGAGTATTATAAAAGACTTCTACAATTTAACAAATTATTTTAATATCCATTTAAAATGATTGTGCAGGAAAAAGAAGAGGAAATGGCAACATTTTTCCTGAACAAAATATATCCGTTACTCTTCTATTGCATTGCTTTCTCTGCTTTAAAAACTATAAGATTTGAAACATCCTGGGAGGAGTTTGCATTGGAGGGAAGTACTAAAGAAGACTCTGGTAGGGTCAAAGTCACAGCTGGAGTGAGTTTAAGTACCCTCATCCCTTGCTCTCTCTACTCCAGCACAAAAATAAAATGATGGATGCTCCTACATAGATTATCGTTAAAATACTTTTGTTGCTATTCACGAGGTCACCTTTCACTTGTACCGACTTAATCAGTTCTCTATTATTCACAGTGAAAGAAAAGAAACTTCACTGTAGATTGTTTCAAAATCTTTCTATTTTGCAAGCCTTAAATTTTAAAAATGATTTGCTTTCCAGATTGCACTTAGCATCAGGTGATGTCCAGAAAAAATTGCAGATATTTATTCTCCAGCAGGAAAAAGTTGGGCTGGGGTTAAAAAAAAAAAAGTCATGGGTAATTTCAAAAAGTGAAGTGATCACCCACAGCAAATAAACCATCCAACTTATATGTAATTTGTTTCTATGAGCACTTTCGTGAGTACTTATACAGATAAATACATGTGGCACTTTTATTAAAGAAAATGCAATACACAAATATTAGCGCTCTCTAACTGAATCCCTCAAGCTTCTGTTTCAACGTGTTTCAAGGATTCTTTTTTCACAGCACAACTTCATCCAAACCTATCCAAATGTCCAAGTTATACGAGAAAATCATGGGATCCGTACTTATGTTAAACCAGTTTTCAGCTTCTGTTTAGAGACACATGCCAGGAAGCTTATTTACATTTAAAATGTAATTATTTTCCACTGTTCTACTCATAACTTTTAAAAATATTTCAAAATCCAACAGCAGTGCATTCAAATTAATCCATCTCCAAAAGAAAAAGGAGTAAAGAAGACTAAAAAAAGCAATTACAAGCACAAATCCAAAGGTTTTCTATTTGAAAAAAAAAGTGAATTGCAAAGATAAATTGATTTTTTAAGTTGCTTGTTTTTTTATTTGTTCCTAAAGTGGCCTGTAAAAATTGATTACTTCAAAGTCCAGACATGATGTCGAGCAACAGTGTACTTATTCAGAATATATGTATCCACATGATATAAAAGATTTTGTTTAAAATTATTTTTAATTTAGAACATTTGCAATAATCTCTTCAAAAAGTAAAATATCTTGACATGTATATACATTAGTAACAGTTCACAAGTTAATTTATCCCATATACATATACACTATCTTTTAAAACTCGTAAGCATAGAAAACGGAATGTTAAGTTAAAACATAAATGTGAATAATTCTACAAAATCATTTTTGCTACTTCTCTACCAATCACTTGAATGTTGCCATATTCAATTTTTTAGGTCATTTTCCATCATAACTCAGAGCTGTCTTTGAAAGCAAACCTAATAAATGGGAATCATAATACCTCTGGAGAACAGTATATTCTCTTTCTGACCTCTCTAAATCTTTCCGGAAATTCAAAGGCATCTTTTCCAGGAATGATTTACAAATAATCCATCTTGCCTATAGAATAAATAGAATTCCTATAAATAAGAATTTTTTCTTCATATTAAAACAGACTATGTCTAATCAAGAAAACCTTGGGGCGCTTTTGTCTCATTTTCACTTTCGTAGATTAATGAATTATTAAATTCCTTCATTAATTTATTCTGCAATGACAATAAAATTTTTATTTTAATTCTGTAGTCCGAAAGTAAATCAGAAAAATATTTTACCATTTTCACCTAAGGAAAAGAAGACCAAAAACTAAGTTTCTAATATACCTGCTTGAATTTGCATCCTACATTTTCTTGTTCCTGTATCTCTGAAACACATACATTTCAGCATCATTAATCAAGATTGGGGGAGGGGGAGAAAAGCAAATTATTGGGCCTCAGGATGACACTACATAATTAGCTAGTTTGATCAGCTGGCACTTAACTCCCAATCTTCTCAATCAATCATATTTTTCTATTTTGATGGATAAAAATTTAGCTTGGCTACACTTCAATTCTAGGCTTTTTTTCTCCATGGCATCTTCCTGTTTGAATAGTCTTCCTAACTTGCATTCTATTATTGAAAGTGAGAATATGAAGAATTTCAGAAACCACATGACTAGTAGATTAAAGAAGGTAAAGAGACCGATAAATATTCAAAGAATTCCTCTTTCTACTTCAAAGAAGTTAGATTTTTCTGTTTGTTTCTTCGTAATAGCATACATTTTAGATCACCTGCTAAACAAATGAGAAGCCAGAAAATAAGAAGTAATCCTCTCATTTTCCACCTATTTTACTTCAATTCAACTGTTTTATCTTATGTTACCACTATCTCTTATAAATTACAATTTTCTAACAAACCTAACATCAAATTATAAGGATATGGTATTACAGCTAAGTAAATATAATGAAATCTATTCCCCAGAGCCACTAAGTTTCTGGGCTGCATCCCTCATTTTAGTCCATGTAAACCCATGGCTAATGACAGTTCTGACATAACTGATAATTTGATTCAGGAACATCAAGTGTTGGGGACCAGTGGTGACAGACAGAAAGTCTTTTACAGAAACTCACAGAATGTACATGGACTAGAATCAAAAGGAACCTCAGAAGATCATTGGGTCCATCCCTCTGTCCTTGGCTTAACTAAACATCTAGCTCTCTTCAACAACTGATAAGGCAGAATTTGAAGTCAGTAGCATTAGAGAAAGTCTTATGATTCAGATTGACAGCATCTTTTCCTTCTAAACTTTGCCTCATTTCATGATGGATATCTAAGGGAATGTTAAGTCCATTACTATCAAAAGTGTCAGGGTGTTTCAGAAGGAAAAGTAAAAGGGAATGAGAATCACATAAGTGTGGAGGTATGTGCAACACATGCGAGAATGTGCAAAGGATATGTATGCATGTAGTGTGTATACATGTAGTATAGAATGCATGTATATGCAGAGTTTATTTCCCTTGAAACCTTTAAAAAATATCTTGTGATTATAGACTTTGCATTGCTTTGAGAAGATAACTGAAATGTTTGTCATTTCAAAGCCTAGGAAGCATTCTAGAACTGCAAACCTAGCAAAACTGTTCCCGTGAGGGGGCAGTAGGGGGCCAAGCCCGGGCCAACTTTTTCCTCGCTGTCCATGCAGGACTGGCCCTTGCTCTCAACTTAACTCTGCCGCCTTCGTTAGGGGAAGGGGCAGTGGAGGACACCGAGAGCTCGCACAGCGGGTGCCACCAGGTCTTCCAATGAAACAAGGAAACCCAGCATCTGTGAGGGCAATGAGCCGCTTTCACGGGTTGACAGTTGTGCTGAGAGGTGCCTGTGCTGTTTGGCATACTGACTTTCGGTTTTGGCTTCCTACAAAAGGAGCAGAAAGGGGGAGCTGTCGTGGTTCCCAGTGCCCACAAAGCCCCCTCTCCTGGCCGTTGCGCGCTGGCCACAACGGGCGCCGCGTGTGCATGCTAGTTTTATTGTTTGTGAATATTTGCGTAACTCTTTGCAAGCGACTGTCAATGTGTCTGTATGACACTGAGACAGACGCCCTCAAAAAGTTCCCGCTTGCAAAAATGCTGCCGGCATCCACCTTGCTATGTCGCAGGCACCTTGGTCGCCCGCGTTACGCGATGCTGTCAATGTCGCTTCATCATTTTGCTGCCTCCTGGATGATTTATTTACAATGCTAGAGAATTGAGAAATGGGTTGTCTGTTGAGGTTTTCTGTCTGTGACCTCACTGCTTTGAAGAAAGAAAGTGGTTGGGAGGGAAGCAGAACCTGAAAGGGGGTGAATTCCCCCTCCAGATTGTAAAATGTAATGGTTAAGAGACCAGGACCTGGACCCAGACTGTTTGGATTGGAATCCCACTCTGCCACTTAACACTAGCTTGTGTACCTTGGGCAAATCGCCTAATCACTCCTTAACTCAATTTCTTCCTTTGCAGAATGTGGGAAGTAACAGCGCCTAGCTCATAGGGTTAAGATTAAATATATGTAAACACTTAGAACAGTGCCTGACACATAATAGTTGCTGTGTGTTAGCTGCTATTAACCTTATCATCAGCATTGCCATGTTAAATTTGGAGGACCACCCCCACCCGTACGCACTGGATCTTGACCATGCCCATGTCCCAAAGCAAAAATGGGAGAACCCTAACACACCCGGTCCACAATCTCCAGCACCAGCAGCCACCAGCCACCCCCTCCCAGGAAAATCTGCTTCTGGGAACCCCTCCCTAGCTGTGGTGCGCGCCACACCTGGGGACGCACTTGAAAGGTTGAGGCGTACTAAGGCAAACGACGCGCTCAAGAGCGCTGGTCCCCATCGCTCTTGGCTGTAGAGTGTATTTGGAGTGTTTTCCTACCTGCCCCAGGTTTTTGCCCTTCTTACTGCCGCCGAAAGCCAGTCCTTGGTATGTGCCCGCTGATCGATTGGCGGCCTGGGCAGGCGTCTCCCCGCCCAGAGAGGACTTGATGGAGTTGAGTTTGGCCCGCGAGCTGCCGAGCTGTGAGCTCTCCACCATCAGCACCGCGGCCAGTAGGAGTAGACATCGGGACGAGTCCTTGCCCCGCATCAGCGCAGCCATTTCCTGGCGAGGGGTCCCTGGGGAGGCGAAAAGCCGGGAGGGGTGCGGATGCTAGGGGAGGGAGGACCCCAACACCTGGCCCCTCACTCGGGGTGAGGGGTATCGCAGGCTCTGTTCCCCCAACCCCACTTGGCTTCGGGGGCTCAGCACCGTGCGAACTCAGTCTCACACTTCAGAACAGGAGAGAGAGAGACCAAAGCAAGACCCGCTTCTCCAGCAGGGCAGGAAGTTCTGCAGTAACTGGAAGCAATCAAAGGCGAGGAGCCCTCTCGCCAAGGAGGCGTGACCCAAGGTGCAAGAAGACCCAGCCCCACAGACCGCACCGCTCCAGTGGCTCCTCGCCCCGCACCTCCGCGGTCCCGCCGGGTCTCTGCGGTCCAATTGTCCTCTTAATTCCTCTGGAGGTCCACACCAGGTCCTTCTCCTGCGACCTCAGTTGCTTTTTTTCTCCTCTTTGCCTTCCTTACTACCCTTTAAGTCTCCACCTTTGCAGGACACAGTGTTAGCGGGCGCTCTAATGGGGGATCAAGAACGCCCCAGACGTGACCCTGGAGGTCTGTGGCGAGCGGAGGTCTCCCACCCGCACAGGCAGTCGCCGCGAAGCGTCGCTCCCTTACCGGCAGCCTGCAGCTGCCAAGGACGCAGCAATGCCCTGGGAGCGGTCTCGCGCGCGGATCGGTCTCCCTCTTTCTGTTTGCTCTCTCATCGCCGCCCCCTTTGCTTTTTATAGCTTCCCACAATGGGTTTTTTTTTCCCTCCGCCCCCAATTCAAGAGTGACAAAGAGTGAAATCGTTTCTCTCACCCCCCACGTTCCCGCCCCACTCTTCTCCTTCCCCCTGCGGCTGCTGTTTCTGCTTCTCCCCCTCCGGCCTCTCTCTCTTGTCCCCCTCCCACACCCCTCTCCACGCTACAACAATTGAGAAAATGGGATTCATTCCCAGAGGAACGTCAGGTCTCCTCATTCCGGATCACAGCTCGAGAGGGTGGAAAGACCTTTGGAGACAGACGGAGTGCAAAAGTGGAAGTGGAGACGGGCAGGTTTCCACGCCCTTGGGGACCGCCAGCACCCTTCTTTAAGTTTCCCTACCCATCTCCAATGCCTGAGCCCTACGGGAGCTCTAGAAATGCCCTACAGAAGATTTAGAGAAGTGAGCATCTGGGCGTTAATGCTGTGGTCACTGTACGTTCAAACGCTCAAGTTGGGTTTTAGTTTTTGCCTCCTAGTAGGTGTGTGAGGCTGCGCTATGCTGTGCCAGGGGGTGCCCAACTGACATGGATGGGGGCTTTAGAACTGGGGAGAAGCGGATCAGAGAAAGGGGAAAGATGTTCCTATTCTTTCACCGGAGAGACATTTGGGATTTTCCAGAGTCTGCCTTCTGCACCCACGAACCTCAGGACCCCCACACACACGCAGCGTACGTTTATCTCTCTGCGGGACTGGGAGGAATGGGGTGCCCTGAGTACGCTCCGAGGGTTTCAATTCCACAGCTCTACCGGGCATCTTTACAGTGCCAGGCAACTACTCCCTTTGAAAAAAGGAAATCCCAAACTGAAATAAACGGAGGCAGGGAGCCTTTTGAGGTCCTGCCTTCCTCGGCTTCCTGCCTTCCCAGCTTCTGGGAATTCCATGGGAAGCCTTTCCGTCCAGCCCCCAAGGTTCCCTAGGTCCGATTTGCTTCTGAGAAGGTCTAAGGAAGCTTTGAGAGGGGCTGGGGCGCGCAGCGCGCGGCGCTTGGGGGCTCCAGTGGCAGCTGCCGGGCGAGGTGCGGAAGTACCGCAGGAGACAAGCGGTCCCGGGCAAGCTCAGGGCTCGGGTTTGGAGCGGTTTGGCAGTTAAACGCCAAAGCTTGTATTGCAATGCGTTGGCTTGTTTGGGAGTTGTTTTATTTGTCCTTCTCAGGCTCTAACGCCTGCGTGCAGAGAAATTTAGGCAGTGAGCACAGCTTGCCAGCTAAAAGCTAGAGAAGGAGGCCGATCTCCCGAACTGCACTCTAGATCTGACCTGCGGTCCCGATACTAACAGGATTCCTGATCCTATCGCACACCAGCGCCTACAGGAGTCTGTGTTCAACACGTCGCTTTGTGAGAACGTTAGTGACTCTTTTCCCCACTAAAGGACCGAGTTCTAAAGTGTGAATTTATGGCTGGGGTCTCCCAGACAGCACCAGCCTTGCATATTTCTCTGCCCTGATCTGTTAGTCTGTCTGGCGTGGAATTCTTCGTTTTCAGATTTTTTTTTTAAACCCAAGCAAAGAGTCATTTAAACTTGAGGAATCCTCTGCAATCTTTTCTTATCTTCGGATTGGCTTTGTGCTTCCTTAGAGTAGAGACTTTCACATTCAATTTTTTCCACTTTTAAAAATTATGGCTAGGAATGTATTTGTAAGGACAAAGGACGCATTGCAGGCACTAGTGGAAGGCAAAGAAACTGATTCAGGCGCTATTAACGGCATACTTGGGATTCAGTGTTTACACCTTAAGAAAGGTGTATCTTTTGCCTTCTTTGTGATATGCCAATCAGAAAACATTAGAGAAGTGGAGAAATTTAAGTTAGGAGTCTATTGTTGGGAATTTTGCAAGAGTATGTTAGAGCAAGGGAAAAGACAAAAGAGAGCTAAATAATGTGGGCAAGAAATCACTCTACATTCACTTGAATATTGCAAATATCCATCATCTGCTAAAAAGAAAACATGTATCAAGAGAAAATTTGAAGATACTTAGTCTGTTTCTGTCAGTTTCCTTTCTTTACCTCCAACCAAAGTAAGATCCCACATGGTCATCCTTAACTCTTGTCAGTGTACCTACCGAAAAGCAAAATGATGTGAAGCTCAACTTATTTACTCTGGAGAAACCCCTCAACTCTGAGTATCATGATAGAGATTATCTCAGGGGCTTACAGGACACCCTACAAGCGCCAAAAGGAAATTTTTTCAAATTAAAGTTAAAAATCAAAGTTCACATTTGGTGCACAAACATTTCCCCATATACACAAAACTAAATCATACTATGGAATCAAATGCTACAACATACACAATTACACCTTGGGCTAAACAGGAGGTAAAAACTAATTGTATTCATGATCCAAGTGCTCTCTTTAAATTGTATAACAGACAGAAGAGACAGACACACATAACCCACACGTAGACAAGTAGATATACATACACAGAATCAACTAACTGTAAATAAACATAATCCTTTGGATTACTGTCACAACCACACATGTGTTTTCTTGTGTGTGTTTCCATAAGTATGAAGATACAAGCTTCATATTCTACTTGGAAAAACAGATTTTTTATGCATTTTGCCATAACATCAATAGGGAATAAATATATAAAAGCAACACTGTACAGAAGTAAGGTTAGAGTTTTCTTATGCAGAAGAAAGTGTCTCTCTGAGCACTTTCTCCTTTGGCCATATTTTCCCTCCTCTCTCTGCTCCTCCGGTCATTTTGGTTCCATTGAAAAACAACTATCTCAGTAGTTGTTTCTGGATCCTGGTTTCCTTATGACTACTTAGCCCCAAGGTAAGCCAAATGCATACACATCATTGCCTTATTCGTGTTTTCTATCCCATTATCTCTCTCCCTGCATTGGCAACCACTTCCTATGTAAGTCTGTTTAGCAGTTGTTCGTGTGCATATTTATTACGCTTAAGGTCTTGAGGATACAAAGGTGCATAAGTCAGGGCCTTGACTATGGAGAGGCTTACAGTCCACTGTCAAGGCCTTGCCTCACTGAAATCTGCCTCTCGCCCCTCTCAGGAGTTGCTGCTATGAGTTTTCCTTCGTTCTCATCTGCTACTGAATTCTGCCAATCTGTCTCTCATAGAGTATCTGGAACTTCTGAACTGGATTGAATTCATTTGACTGTAGAAAGAAAATAAAATAGAGGTGTCCTCCAGAGTCTTTTCTTTCTTCATAAGTTGCATGTACACTTTTATAGAGTACATGGAGAAAATAGTCCTACAATGACACTAGTCATAGTCATTTTAGGTTGCTAAGAACCAAAATATGGTATTATGGCAAATTTTGGAAGGGACATTACATTTTAGTAGGCCCCACAGGACCCTAAATCATCTTGTCCACACAGATGGACATGACAGACCTTCCTCTTGTTGGATGTTAAAAGATTTAGAAAATGGGGTTATGTGAGTTTCCTCTCTCCATCGTAAACAAGGCTACTTGGTTCTCTATTCTATTAGTACTCACACTTTGGATCTTATCACACGAGAATTTCATGTTTCTCACTCTGTCTAAGAAATACGCGTTTCATGTGTTGCTGTCAATTGCATTTTAAATAATCTTGAGTAAACATAAGTTAGCACTGGTATTGTGAACATTTTTTGTGTGTTTCTCGATAGGGCTAATTTCCAATCAGGTATGAAAATTTATATTTCCTATTTGATCCCTGCTGTAATTTTCAGTTATAACTTTTCTGCCTTGATCTGATGGACAACAAAATCTGCTAATGAGAAAAGGCCTCATCACTCACATTCGAGGCATTTAGCTATACTTGACATAAACATGCACAAACAAAATGATTTAAGGGATTTCACCCTCAATGTGGATCAATCAAAAACACAATTGCTTAGGTAATGGCTTGTTTTTTGATCCTGGACCTACTAATCATCTTCTCAATACTTTATCTGCCACTTAAATGAAAGAGAATTAGTGAACAGATCCCTCCCCTGAACCCAACTAATAAAAAGTGTGCAAATATTATAGTCAGAAACTCAAGGGGACCAAACTCTACTGATTCTTGTTCATATAAGTGACCTTAGGTGAAACTGAAATTAAAAACATTCTCCAAATATTTAACACCAAGCCTTCCCTTTGTGATGCACAATTTCTGCTGGTTCCTTACACTGCAGATCCTTCCTGGTGGTCCACTTACTCCCACTGCTGAATTCTGGCAGGCTGTTTTCAAGATTCTTCTTTGGAAACTACTACACTTGGCTGTGAAAGGGAAATGTTTAATTCTTAAGAGAGGTTCATTGCAAGGAATCTCATCTTGATGAGCAAGAAAACAGAGCTTCTCAGTAATCTGGACCAGTGACTTCCAAACTCTGTTCCTCAGGTCTTCAGAGTTCTAGAGAAGTCCCACAAGGAAGTGAAAGCTGCTGTATTTTTGATAGGATAGGGATCCAGAAACACGACTTTTTAAATGCCTGCTTTTGTTATTGTTTTTATTTAGGGGAGAGATGTGTTAGTTGATTGGTTGGCTTTAAACAACTGTTAACTGCTAAGATTTGGAAGCCTCAGTGAGTTAGGCAAAATATTCTATGAGCCCTCAACCTGCCAAGAACAAGATGGATTGATTTCTACCCTGTTATTATTACAGATTATTTCCAAAATAAACATTACTCAAACGGGGAAACTATTGAAAGTCTGGCAATTTATCCAGTCAGAAATGATTTGGTCACTTGAAGTAGAGACTATTAAAAAATGGAAGGGCAGGGTAGCTAATCCGGTCATGGGACAATATGTTTGTTCCTGGTAGTTATCTGAACCTATGACTAATGACCATGGAAAAACATTAACTATAAAATAAATTGTGGCACAGATTGAAAAATAATGTGAAAACTGTTTGCAGAAAATAAGGAAATAGGTTCCCAAGTGGCAATTTAAAATCTGTGTTTCAAGCAAAACTAGGCTTAGTAATAGGGAATGTAAATTGTGTTTGGTTTATTTTTGAATGATCATTTTGTAATAGATCTTACCTTTTGATATGGTAGGAATAGGCTGCAATGCTCAAAAACAATTTGAAGTATGAGAAGTCAAGATATTAAACTACAGTCAGCTGAAGGAATGTTATAGGCAAATGGCTTGAAATATACAGTAGTAATAAAAAAAATAATAAGCAAAATATATTAAATTCTTACTATGTGCCAGCTTGTTAAGTACTTTACGTGCATTACATCATTTACATGATCCTAAGCCCAATGTCCAATATTAAAATAATCACTGAGGAAACAGTAACTTGCAGCACAGGAGGCTCTCATTTTAGACATAAAGCCCAGTTATGGCAATCATGAGCACCTAAAAAAGGAGAAAATGTCCTCATTGCGGCAGAACTTAACGCTGATTCCTCTGAAGGAGGTGAGCTTAGTTAATGGCTACAAATTACATCAATAACATAAGTAGATAAGTACATATATTGCAGCTTCGTCTAATATAGTAGAGGCCTGTTGGAAACCAAGTGATCATTTAGCAGAGAACCAGAAAAGGCTCTCTGCTCTCAATTTAGATGGTGTCTTATTTTGCTCTTAGTCTGCATCTATAACAAAATAGCACAGACTGAGTGGCTTAAACAACAAATTTTATTTTCTCAACATTCTGGAGGATAGAAGTCCAAGATCAAGGTGTGGGTAGGCTTGGTTTCTTCTGAGGCAACTCTCTTTGGCTTGTAGGTGGTTACCTCCTCTGTGTGTCCTCACTTGCTGTCCCTTTCTGTCTTTGTCCAAATTTTCTCTTCTTATAAAGACATTAGTCAGACGGGATTAGGACCTACCCTAAAGACCTCATTTTAACTTAATGTCCTTTTTAAAGGCCTTATCTCCAAATGCAGTTACATTCTGAGGTACTGGGGGTTAGGGTTTCAACATATGAATTTGTGGGGGAAATATAATTCAGCCCCTAACAGATGGATTTATAGACATAGTACATATTTAAACATTTGGGGAAGGAGTAACACTTCTGGAACTCCACCAGAGTTCCTAAACTTAATGTGGGAGATGTGTCATATATCCACTTAAAAATGTTACTTAAATTTTTCCTATTACATTTTACCTCTGGCCTGTGTTAATGATATTAACTTCCTCACCTTCCTTCTGTGTGTGAATTATGGCTGAATATGCACCCAGCTGACTGAGTTTGAATATGATTGTTGAGATTCCACTGGGCCCATGAAAAAGAATACAAGCTATTCGCCAAGAAGATAAGGTCATTTTTACATTTAAAAACAGCACCTCATTGATGAAAGATGGAAATAATAAAATACAGGAGTATATGATACAAAAATGAAATCATTGTAGATCAAAGAAAAAGGAAGCGGGAATCAAAAATAGATCGATCTAGCAATCAGCAAGTTGTTCTGTTACTAACTTAATTTGTCCATTTATTTAACTTGATTTGTTCCATTTACTCAGTAAATTAATAGTCAGTTGGAATCACAGTACCTTTAATTAATTCAAGGCAGTGCTAAATATGCGGAAGCAGAGGGAATATCTAATTTCATTGAAACTGCTCATGAAATCATTTTTAATATACGTGCACTTTGACCATTTAGTTTCTAAGTTATCAAGAAATATGACTCAGATTTCGTTCAGTTTTTGTTGTTCTTCTTTCTAAAATCCATAAGATGCTATTTTTGTTGTTAGTGTCAAGAATATATGTGCGGAATTGTATATACCTAAGATCAGATTAAATCTAGAACATAACAACTTTTTCCATATTCTATAATTGGGTTAGCCTTGTTCCCCAATACCAATATTGTATTTTCACTAATAAGAAAATGAAATCCTGAGGTCTTTTATCAATTGGCCTTTTAGGTATGAAAATGTATTATATAAATAAGATCTTAGCATGCAATAGAATTATTCAAATTTTGAAAACTGTCCTTTTGTTCTACAATATTGAATATATTTCTTTCTTCCACTTAACACTGGAGCTAGCACTGGGGCCAGGGGTATGCAAACTGGGACCCTTTCTAATGTGAAAAGGCAAGATACAATGATAACCTCCTAAGTATTGCTTTCAAGTTCATGGAATTATCTGATTTTCCTTCTATATGTTTCCATAATTCTAGGAGGTGATTCGTTTAAAAAGCCCACAGTTGTAAGTTCTGATCAAAAGTTGTGCTTATTAAAATCCACCAATTTTCCATCTCTTTAGCCAAGTGTAGCTACAGTCTAAGACTGTTAATTATAAGTTAAGTTGTACACTATCTGCCACTCATTTGTAAAGCACTTTATGACTATAGCAGACATGATCATCTGCTTTTCTTTTTCAGTGTCCATTTGATATTAAAATGCCTCTAAGGAAACCACTCTAAGTAATGCCTTTAAGTAAATCCGTACAAATGGGGGATGAAAATTGCAACCCATCATGATATTATTCTCTGACAAAAGAAGAAATCCTGCCAACTGTTAGAAATGGGCTTTAAAACAAATCCATGATCTTACACAATTATTATTAGTCTGCAAGACTAGGACAGGTACAAGTTCATGCAGCAGAGGGCGGTAATGCACATTTATCAATAGTAAGAAAGATGAAGAATTAGAGATTATTACAAAATAACTTTTCTGGGGAAAAAAAAGTGTTTAAAGACCTTTTCTACACAAGCAATTTTGAATTGGAGAGACCTGACAATAGAATTCATCTACTCTCCCCATGAAGATGTTGTAATACTTCTGAATCCTAGATTGTAAGGATAAAAGAAAAAAAGTACGATTTCCCTTACCCAATTACACACAAGGAGCCATCTTTCTCTATCAAGGTCAGTGCAGAGTTTGCCCATGTGGCACCAAAATCTACTGAAAAAACTCTTCCCAACCACTCAGAAACAAAGGTAGATAAACAATGTTGCAAATGGTCTAATGATTGGGCAGAATGCATTGGAAATGAACCATACTATTTAACCTTACTACCACTTTATTTTCAAACTGTCTCTGGTTACTTGAAAAAAGAAAAGCAACAGGGCACCTGGGTGGCTCAGTCCGCTAAGTGTCAGACTCTTGGTTTCTGTTCAGGTCATAGTCTCACAGTTTGTGAGTTTGAGTCCCACGTAGGGCTCTGTGCTGACAGCATGGAGCCTGCTTGGGATTCTCTCTCTCCACTCTCTCTCTGCCCCTGCCCTGCTCTCTCTCTCTCAAACAAAATCCAAAGACTTCAGTTCTTACCCTTCCTTTAGCTTCTGTAACTGTCTACTACCATAACAATCTTTGCATCTTTTTTTTTCCTGACTCTTTAAAAGTTACTTCAACAACCTGCTTCCTTCCTCATTCACTCTGTCCTGACTTTGTCCCATGTTTTATTGCTTGCAATAAACATCAAATAAAGCACCCCAACACAAGGAGTTAGTGTTATTCAAAAAGCCAAGCATTAAAAATTTGAAGGTAGAGTCTGGGAATACATGATGGCATAGTTTTTAAATGCCTGCTATACAAAACCAGAAAAAAGACACTGGGATAACAAAAACAAATACAAACAAACAAACAAACACAACCACCACCACAACCACAACAACAACAAACCCCACAGATAACATCTAGTGTAAAACAAGGCAATAAGGTGAGTGACCCAAATCGCCAGTGGTTATAAGGCCCATATAATATTAGTTTCTGTGAAAAATGATGTTGAGGGAAAAACAGGAAGCTCTAAAAAAGAGAACCTTCAAGTCTTTCTCAAGTCTTCATTGGAAAGAACACAGCCAATCTGAAAGCAGTAGACATAACCAGGATGGAATGGGTTCTGTAGGCTCTAGGTCAAAAAACGAAGTTCCTCAATGAAGAAAAACCTGGGGAAATAGAATCCAAATTGAGTAGATCAGGAACCATTGGGACAAAAAGATAAAGTGTAGATAAAAATGAACAAAAGGAGGAAATAGATATCAACAATATAAGGCATTTAAAAAATCACTTTATAAACACAATACAAGGGGAGTGCTAGAGTAACATAGCTAGAAAATTTTTTCTGGCCCAACCCTCCCTCCAACATCAAGAAAAACTTATTTAACTTAAAAATGGGCAATAAAAAAAGATTGTGGTCCAATCCTGTGTAAATTTAATACATGAAAAAAAGAGAATAAGGACTAGAATAACATCACTACAAGTAAGCCAAAAAACAGTTTCCAGTAAACACATAAAATAGTAACCTAATATTCTAAAACATGTTAAAGGAAATTTTCAAAATTTGATTCTATGAAATAACATCATAAATCAGAATTAGAAAAACTCTAATATATTATTCAAGAAAAGAAAGATCTAGAAAAAAAGATGTAACAAGAAAAATGATTTCAGAAATTACGATTGAATTGGAAAGAACGAAAGAGCAACATATATTGATTTGGGAGAAATATCAGATGACAAAGAGGGACATTTGATAAAAGAAATAAGGAAAGAGATAAAAAGAGTTCAAGGAAATGATAAATATAGAAGATAGGAAAAGAAGATCCGAGAGGCTTATAACAGTTTTCCCCAAATAAGAAACCCACACAACGGAACAAAAACAAAAACAAACGCACTAAATAAAATAATTTAAGAAAATATTATAAATTAAAATGAACAAAACGAAAAAGATCTGAAATACACATCCTAAAGTTACACAGGAGAAAGTCAACCCAGAATGGACAACACAATAACATGCTTTATACTACTGAACTTGAAAAAATATCCTTTGGCAGTAGGAAAAAGATTATGTCAATTTCAACAACCATGTTTTATGTAAGGATACAATTAGGTAAAATATTTAAGACAGTCAAAGAAAGAAAATGTGAACCAAGAGTGTTGAATCCAGCTAAATTAACCTTCGTATACCAAGGTTCCAGACAAAATAGTTTGTGAATCCAAGCGGTCAGAGAATATTATTACATAAACCTATCCTTAGAAATTTACCAGAAAATAAGATTTAGACAACTTCAATGATTGGGGAGACATTAAAAAAAGACTGGTACTAAATATGCAATTACATATAGAATTAAGACTACATGATGGTCTTCAGAGAGAGACAGTATTATATAATGGCTATATGAACTAACAAATTATACAAGGGAAAGATGGGGGAGAGAAAAGGAGAGATAACAGACCAATGTCCTTGTGAAAAGAAATCTTAAAGTAGTAATAAAAAAAATCCAATTGTCCTTTTAAACAATACATTTTGACTAAATGGGGTTTATTCAGAAATGAAAGCTTAGGACCCATTAATATGCTCTATCAGTATAATATAACCAAAAAGAAAAATGATATGATCATCTCCAGGAATTAGAAAAAGCATTTGGCGATACTCAACTGACACCGCTCATGTTAAAAATTATTTTACGTTATATTATATAATTTATATTATATATATCTCCATATATATCACAGAAGTTAGCATCTTTACTTAATAGAGAATCACTTGAGCCTTAAATAAGGAAGTCAGAAACAAGACAGAAATGACCAAAATCTCCACTGCTATTGAGTACTGTTATTGGTAATAGTCATTCAATTGAGCAAGAGAAATCAATTAGAGCCCTAAAAATTTAAAAAGTTATACCATTTCTATTTGCAGATAATGCAAGTATATATCTGGAAAATCCCCAAAGCAAAATTTACTAAGGAAGCAGTTTTTAATCTTAATATCCAATAATAATCATAATCAATGATAGTCCTTACATATAACAAAAAATCAGTTATAAGTTATTATGCAAGAGAAGACCCCTTGTCAACTGCCGAAAACAAATAATACAATTCTTAGGTATGAACATAACCTGAAATGTACAAAATCGAAATGAAAACACCTCAAACTACTCCCAAAAATTAAAAAAAATAACATAGACTGAAGCAAATGAAAAGCTATACAAAATTTTTAGAACAGAAGACACAACACTATAAGATGCCAATTATACCTGAATTAATTAATAAATTTAATTTTTATGTTTCTTTTCCCAAGAAATTGGGAAAGTTGATTTAAAAATGCATTAGATTGAGGGGTGCCTGGGTGGCTCAGTCGTTTAAGTGTCTGACTCTTGATCTCTGCTCAGGTCTTGATCTCAGGATGGTGAGTTGGAGCCCTGCATTGGGCTCCACCCTTGGTGTGGAGCCTACTTAAAACACACACACACACACACACACACACACACACACACTAGATTGAATCAAAAAATCTTGGGAGAGTAAACAAGAGTGGTCAGGAAAACTCTGAAAAAGAAGAGTACTAATTAAAGGCATGGAAATAAACCTGCCAGAAATTAAAGCCTCTAACAAAAGCATTAATTTGTTGTTGGTACATAAACAGACATACAGACCAATGTGACACAATAGAAAACTCAGCAGTATACTCAATTGCATATGGACATTTAGTATATGAGAAAAGCAGCATCTCAAATCTGTGGTCTAAAAGTTGTAATTTTTAATCATTGGTTTAACCAGATTGTCATCTGAAAAAAGCTAAAACTGGATCTATTCTTCACACTCTAATAGATACATTCCAAATGCAACAAAAATTTAATTATGAAAATAAGTAAATGCATAAAACAATGCAGGAGGTTAAAAAATGGATAGATGAACTCCTCCATAAACTGCTTTCTCCATAACCAGGGAAATATGCTTCTGATTTAAAATCAGGAGTAATAAAGGGAAAGCTTGGAAAATTTGATTTCATAAAGATGATTTTTTTTCATGGCAAAAATCACTCTAAACAAAGCCAGAAGATTAATGACAAACAGGGAAAAACATTTACATTTCATATCAGAAGCAAATGGTGAATATCCTTAATGTATAAAGAAGTTCTAAAAATGGAAAAGAAAAAGTCCAATAACTCTATAAAGAAAATAGCCTGGAGATAAGAAGAGAGAGTTTAGAGAATAAATGAAATGGCTCTTAAAAATGTGAAGGAAAATGCTTATATATAATACAAGAAATCCAAATTAAAACTATGCCAATATATTATTTCTTATCTCTAAGACAGTAAAAATCAAAATGTTTGACAATATCTCTACAGAAAGCCTGTCAGAAAACAAGCACCATCATACATTGTTGGCAGGAATACAAAATGGCATTTTCCCACATGGAGGGGAATTTGGCAATCTAGCAAAATTACACATGCATGTTACCTTTGATTCAGAGAGTAGTCCCATTTTGGGGAATCTATTCCAAAGATATGCTGGTAAAAATAAACAAAGACATAGACACAGGGTATTTGTTATGGTACTATTTGTAATATTAAGGGTCTAAAAAGAATCTAAGTGTCCATAAGCAAGGCCTTGGTTGAACAAACTCAGGACATATCAACAATGGAATTCTATATGTCTATAAAAATAAATTAAAATATATTTCTTGGAGTGGCCTTCAAGATATATCACTAAGTGAATAAAAACAAGACGGAAATCTGTACTATCATTTAACTAAGAAAGGGCGGGGTACAAATATATATCTATAACCATATCTCTATGTCTTTGCTTAAGATTTTTTAATAATAAAGACAAACTACCACAAAAACAAAATGGAGAATAAGAATAGGTTGGAGGGGACCATGGATATAAATTAGTCTTATTTCAAAGAGTTGGCTATGTAACCGTATAAATATTTTACACAACTGTGAAATAATTATTCATTATTGAAATATTTTCAATAATCATATTCTTAGTAGTAGGGTTGGTAACATTATCCTGAGACTGTACTGTGGCTTCTATAGGACTGCAATTACTTTTGTATGGTGGGGGACCAGGCTTTTTGGTGTTGGAAGAAGGAGAAACAGATGTAAGATCCATGAGGTTAAGTATAAATAAACTCTATATACTGGAATTTAAATTTGCAGTATCACTATTAACTTCCCACTAAAAGTATCCAAGTCTCTTTGCAGGAAAGACTAATTGCAATTCTGAAGTAGGAAATATACAAAATCAGCTTTATCAACTTGAAAAATCAGATAGCAAGGACATTATAAAAGATTGGGATGTCCAAATGATGTAGGAGCCTGAAAGAGTCTCCACTGGACAAATATGCATCAATAAGGAAATTAACTACAATATCTTGAAGCTCATAAAATAGATTTAGGTCCATCAATTCATAATAATATTTTAAAAATCATTGGTCTGGATGATGCAAAGAAACCAGGTTATTATTTTGAAAAATGATAAAAGAGAAAAAAATAAGCATTTATTCTGCCTTTCCTATTCTAACTATACCTCATGATGATTAAATTGTCAAGAAGTTATCTTCATAAAGGGGTTAATATATGAAAGATAAATGATAGAATTAGAATATCACCATTTTTTAATCTCTAAGGAGTAATGGAATCTTAGGCAATCACCATCAATGTTTGATAACATCATGGAAATCAACACAACAAAACACATGTGCTGCTGGATGGACATACACATTACCACTTCTTAAGTTGTCTTGCCAAAAAACTGAATCTGATTCTAACCAAGCCACTAGATCAAAGTTTGGATTTTCAGATATACAGAAAATGGAGGAACATGTTAAAAAGCACCAAGTGATGAAATTAGTAACATTATTATCATGAACAAAACTCTACATAATAAATAACTCAGTTTTTATAAACAGCAACAAGCACAATATCAAAATGCAAGGAAAGAAAGGTAATGGAGGAAGAAATCCATAAGTGAAAAGACAATGAAGAGACACACTAAACAATTATAATTCATGGATCATATTATGAATCTTATTCAAGCAAGCAAATTGAAAACCTTAAATGACAAATATTTGATAAATTTTGAAGCTATTGTTAATTTTTAAGGTGTGATCATGGTTCCTATGAATGAGTTTTCTTAGAGAATTCTTATCTTTTAAGGATACATAATGGAATACTTACAAGATGAAATGGCTTTATGTCTGGAATTTGCTACAAAATAACCTCGGGGAGGGGTGAGTGTGTTGAGGAATAAGTTAAATCTTGTTGACACAAGTTGGTAATTGTTGGAGGTGGGTGATATGTATGTGTAGTTTTATTATGCTCTTCTCATTTTTTATCGCTTTGAAAATGTCCATAAATAAACGTGACAACAGCAGCAATAACAACAACAACAATTTTAAGACAAAACTTCCAAGTATACAAACAGGTGACCTTTGAAGCCAAGTGTCTTCATGAATATTGATTACAGCATTTATGTTCCCCTAAGTCTTCATGAAAGTTGAAAACATTGAAACATTGTGTCTATAAGTGTCCTAAAGGCCTCTTGTGAAATTAACCTCTTCTAAACTCTTCTTCAATGACAAGTTGGCTTCAGTGTCACTACCCATATATATTTCTTACTAGGAGATATACTTAGAATAAACATGTTTTGACTTTTTTTAAGGTGGCATTTGATTTCAAAATTCTATTCTTTTATTTAAATAATAACACCTAAGATGACATATCTCGATTTATTTTGGGGAAAAAATAGTCAGTGTACTTTTATTGGCTCAGATCCCAAGGCAGTGCATTTTTAGTGTGATACGGAAAATGGTAATGCAGGTCCAGAAGCTGGAGAAAATAAGAAGATGTCCCAGAAATAGTTGTGTAAAAAGATAATTCCTATGCAAATGTTCAAAGTAATGCTATTGGTATTAGAGTTGGTTTTACAACTGAATTGGATTTTTTAAGAGAAAGTTTACCTATAAGTGGAAACTTACTCAATTGGATGCCCAGACCCCTACTTCTTTCTCCAAAAACCCTTTTCTCTGAGAATTGCCTCTCATTTACAGCTCTCATAGCTGCAGGGTAAGTTCTCTGATGGTCATGTTGCTAAAACACCATCTGTTGCCCAGACTACAGTAGATGGATGAGGCATCACATCTGACCATTGAGTCCCTTCCTACCCTGTGAAACTTTGCATTACCACTAACAGTCTATCTGTGTTCTTGATAGAAGATGCACACTAAAAATCTGTTGGTAGTACTTTCTGTCTTGTGGACGTAAAGGAAAGAAAGTCAGTCTTTAGTGAGAGAGACTGATGCATATGAGCAGAAAGAAGTGGAGATGAATGATGGAGAGAAGAGAGTAACTAGATGATGTTAGAAATGATATATTGGATGGATGGATGGATGGATGGATGGATTAGATGAATGGATGGATAAATGGATGGGGAGATGAATAAATAGGTGGGTAAAAAAATATAAAGAGAGGTATAGATGGAGCAATAGAAATAAATGAATAGTGATAACATGCAAATATCTCCAAGTTATACAGTTAGGTGAGAAAAGCACAATGCAGAAAAATGTACTATAACTGTGGCATATGTGTACATAAGCTGAATATCTAAATAAAACTCAAACTCAAACTCCTAATGCTGGTTTACCATGGGCAGGGAAATAGGAGTGAAGGTAATGGGTTGGTGAAGGATAGATTTTAGATAGATGATAGATAATATGTATATATATATGGAATTTATATATATATTCCAATAATATTTAATTTTTGTGTAGTTCATTTGTATTTTTGTTTCATATATGCAAATGTAAAGATACACATATTCAAGTATTACATGAGCAAGTAGAGGAATTAAGTTTAAAAATATTAATATCCAGGAAACACTGAGCAAGAACTCAAGGCCTAAAGGGAAAAAAATCTGACTTTAAAGCAATTAGTAACAAATTTAAGATTCAGTCAATTAAAAAAATTCTATCAATTCTTAACTTTACCACTAACAAAGACAAGTAATAGCATAAGACCCATGTTTGGAATATAATATTTTATTTCCTTTCGTAGACTGCTTCCTTGTGTTTACTTAGGCTGACACTAAATGAATTGCTATTCTCTAAGCATTCACATTCCCTGGAAGAAAGAAGCCATAAATTGTTTCGCTTAGTGTCAGAGGCAGAGCTGGGAATAAATACTCAGGACAGAAAAGCTAAAATAAATTACAGTTATCAAGAGTAGGGACTCTCCGATTTTCTGTTATTGTAATTTTCCCCCAAAATACCTTAGCTCTATTCGTAAGGTTTGATATTGACAAATGTTTATGAAATAAATGAGTATACATATAATTACAATTGCCATTTAGCAAACACAGTTAGTAAAAACTGATCTCTAATAAGTGTTATCAGCTACTAAGTTACTTCACAATGATGCAATAACTCTTTTCATTTATTGAAGATTCTGATCAATAACTGGTTTGAAGTGCCCAGCACATCTGTAGAAAGGCCCAAACTGAACTCCATCTTCTGATTTTACTTGAGCATTGTTTCCAACAAATTCCATCCAGTAAGTTCTGTACATTTTCCTTCTTGGACGCTAGAGGGAGATTGTTTGCAGTTATAGAAGTTCAGGCATATTTTTTAGCATGGCTATGTAATTTTTATCAGCATCCAGTATCTGGCTACATACAGTCATGCATGGCAGCTTCATTTCTTTAGGGCCCATTAAGAAAACATATTTTAAAAAACACTCTTCTAATATATGTGGTAAACACCAATTTAGAAAATAGTTTACATTTATTTATAAAATGAGATTCTAAATTGAAAAATGTTAAAGAGGTAAAAATAGCATCTAACCAAAGTAGACCACAGCTCAGACCTTATTAATTTAATCATACTTACAAAGCAAAATACAGTTTTAAAAATATAATAGTTAAACTTTTAGAACCTCAGAAGATACACCCAATCTGTACTAAAGCATTTTGGTCGAAAATACATAATGATATCCTCTGTGTTCTCTCTCTTCACCAATTCAATTCAGTAAAACATTTTTGCTTTGTACTTGAATTTAATAATATTTTTAATGATCACAGTATCTATTATTGAAGTGTGCTTTTCTTAATGAAAAATTACAAAAATAATAACATACAAACTGTCTTTAATACAGTCTTATTCCACAAACACTGGTGGATAGCTTTCATATCTTATCTTCCATGTGATTTGCAATTTAAAATACCTTTATTTTTTCAACATCTATGAATAGATATCTTTTTGCCATTTCTTTCTCTTCTCTTTTATCCATTATAATTTCTCTGTGTTTTACCATTGGAGTTGCAGAAGTTGAAAAGATGGTTTAGAGTAAGAATAACCATAAGCAAAATTGTGAAGTTAGATCAAGTAAATCTTTGATGCTGTGCCAATGAAAATCATCTATTATTCTATCTCCCTTTGACAAAATTGCCTCTTGAATAACTGTTTTATCACTAGCCATCGACTAATCCATGCTAGAGTATCAACTCTGAATAGCTTAAGATACTACTGCTCTAAAAGGATATTTGTGTTTCAATAAAACTGGAAAATTCCAAGACCACTGGGATCCAAACACACACACACACACACATACAAATCTCTGTGTTGGGTAATGAGAAGGAATATTTGGAATAAAGAGGAAATCTCCAGTCATTCTCATATATCACATAAAAGGTCTCAATTGGTGGCTCCTATTTGAAAGATACTGATTATCAAGCCTAAGAACTTAAGGGTCAACAGGCAGTAACTGACAATTAACAAAATTATCATAACTGAAGCGGGCAGGTGAAGTCAGAATAAAGACAGGAATGGATGAAGTTTTTGGTAGATTTACGGGATATCTTTACTTATTAAGCCTCCCTGCACCATCTATCCTTCTTATAGTAGAAGCATCTTGCTTTTCCTTTGTGAAACTACCCACCCCCATTGCCCCATTCTTGCTTAATGTGACTTCATTAGTGGACATGGGACCCAGACTTAATAACTCAGAGCATTCTATCCCTGGTCATAGAAGTTGCTTCTTAGCAGCATGGTCAGACACTTACACATTAGGAATAAGAAGGAGTGTCTAGGTGGCTCAGTCGGTTAAGCATCTGACTTAGGATCAAATCATGATCTCACAGTTTGTGAGTTCCAGCTCTGTGTCGGGCTCTGTGCTGGCAGCTCAGAGCCTGGAGCCTGCTTCAGATTCTGTGTCTCCCTCTCTCTCTGCCCCTTCCCTGCTTGTGTTCTTTCTCTCTCTCTCAAAAATAAATACATAAATATTTAGAAAAGAATGAGAAGTTCTCCTTTTGCCAAGATTTCTTAACTGGCAGGATGTAAGATAGGGTGTCACCCAAAGGAGAAAGAAAACTCTATAGGGATAAGCGATATCAAGAGACAAAGAGAGGGGCACATGGGTGGCTCAGTCGGTTAAGCATCTGACTTCAGCTCAGGTCATGATCTCATAGTTTGTGAGTTTGAGCCCGGAGTCAGGCTCTATGCTGACAGCTCAGAGCCTGGAGCCTGCTTCAGAGTCTGTGTCTCCCTCTCTCTCTGCCTCTCCCCCACTCATGCCCTGTCTCTCAAAGATAAATAAACATTTTTAAAAAAAGAGACAAAGAGAAAAATTGTTAGTTATTATTTGAGCCAGACTGAAGCCTAGGTTAGAGAATCCTATTTTGAGAGTCGATAAATTACCCTTTTCATCTAAGCCATTTCAAGGTTGGGTATTTTTCACTTAGAATCAGGAGAGTCCTAATACATAAAAATATATATACTGAATTTAGAATACATAAGAACACAATTTGGAAAAATTCCAGTCTAGAAACAAATAGAGGAAATTTATTACTTGAACAAATAAACATATTTTTCATTATGTTCAAGTATAACGCATGCCAGAGTTCAGGTTTGATTAGGGACAAAAAGATGTTTGAGAATTTACTAGAGAACATCTGACATGATTGTCTTGTGTGATAGATATCACATAGGAAAAAAGTAATTATGGTTTTCTAATATGGAAATAACCTGAAGATTGAAAGGTTCTTTTTTAGACAGAAATGCATATATTATTCACATATTTTGGATCTGGTAATTTTATGTGAAATAGAACTGTAAGAGAATCTCTTTCACTCTTTTGACTTTTAATACGTCTTAGGTGTTATTAAGTTTATAAATGTTTGTTTATTTTTGAGAGAGTAAGCATGAGTGGGGGATGGGCAGAGAAAGGGGACAGAGGATCTGAAGCAGGCTTCAGGCTCCATGCTGTCAGCGCAAAGCCTGACCCAGGGCTCAAACTCGGCAACTTGGAGATCATGACCTGAGCTGAAGTCGGACACTTAATAGACTGAGCCACCCAGGCACTCCAAAATACCTTTTCATTTTTAAATAACTCTCAGGATTATTAGGCTGCAATTAATAAAAATTACTCAAGCTTGCATAGACAATTTGAAGCAGGTAGTGAAAGAAATTTGATAGTAAAAGCACAACAGGCAGTCTCCCAAGCATGAGTTTAAGAAACAAAGCAGCGTTAGCTTGCTCACACCACTCAGACTGCAGAACTGAGAACCAACCCGACCACTTCCTCTGCCTTCCATGGGGCCGTCTCCTTCCACCTCTGAAAACCACCTCTCTTTGCTGACTTCTAGCTGTCTTCTCTCCATAACTGCATTTCGGTTTTTTGTAGAGCTTACTTCCATTTACATTTCTCTATGACCTTGGGACTCAGTTTTTCCCAGCTGTGTGATTCACTCAGTTTGATCATTTTAGATTCCAAATTCCTGGCCAAAAGAATCTGTTTGGATCCCTTCTAAGGGCAGGGTTACCTGGTACAAAGAAGCTGCCTAGGCTCACCATCCCCCATAGTGGTGGGAACAGGTACTTTTCAGGAAGGGTGTGATCAGGGAGGTAATGATTTGTTTTTCTCCTGCAAAAAGTAACATAAAAACTATTCTGATGACCACAGGAATACTTACATTTTCTTTCTCACTGGGGAACAGGATAGAATCATAAGAGATAGCATTA
This sequence comes from Cryptoprocta ferox, assembly GCA_028646485.1. NCBI lineage: Eukaryota > Metazoa > Chordata > Mammalia > Carnivora > Eupleridae > Cryptoprocta > Cryptoprocta ferox. The sequence goes on along the minus strand of CM053567.1, from coordinate 107,614,550 downwards.
AGAACTAAATCATAATGATTTGAATCATAAATTCATACTTCAAGAGTATGATTGAATGATTTGCATTCCATACAGAGGACTGTGGTTCATATTAAGAGTAAACTAAAATATCTTAGAAGACTGATTACACATGTTTGAAATTATTCAGTCCATCATGTCTTACAAAGTAAAATCAACAGTATTACCTCTTTAGCATTCATAGATATGTGGTATAAATATATTTTGCAACTAAATAAAATTTTTAGAAACAAACCAGAGATAACATTCACTTTGATAATTGTTTAGTGATGTTGGTTTCACTGGAAATCTTGGGGCTGGGGCCAGAAGGGAAAGGGAAATGGAAAAACATCAGCAACTAACCTATAAGACAAATGGAAAACTTCAAAATTGTTTCTGATGTTACAATGGACATAATTTCTCAAGACATCATAAAATAATTTAAAACATATTCATATTACTATAGATAATATTTATCTAAAGCAAAGAAATTATAACCATACAAAATTGAATATGTCTGATTTAGTTTTAGTAAATCTTTATGACCTAATATACAAAGCAATTTTGGAGGAAACTAAAGCGAAAAATTCAAGATCTCCAAGACCTGATTTTTTTTTCTAAAGTGTGACATATTGAAATAATCTCTACTAAAATGAGTACTAGTGAGGCAATTGAGTAAATGATATAAGTTCAGGAGATGAAAGAGGTGAATGACATAGTGAAGAATCAATAATATAAACCATGTAAAATAGACTGCACAATACTTGTTATAACAGTTTAAGATGCCTATACTGCTTGATATTTCAAATTTATAAAGGTGCTTATGACACTATTAACAAAGAAAATTGGCAGTTCAATTCAAACATAAAAGTATTCTTATATTTGAAGATAGATACAGTTTTGAGAAATAGATTGATTAGTTTCAAATTTCTGATTCCTTGAAGCATATAAGGCTTGAAAAGCAGTAGAAGTTACTCTTATTTAATTAATAAAATGCAAACCTGCAATAAAACAAAGTAGATTTATCAAAATGTTATAATAGTGGTCACTTCAACAAGATACAGCATTTCAAATGACTGAGTAATAGCTTTTGGAGAGCCAAGAAATGCTTCCAAGCAGAGATGACATTTGAACTGAGGTTTAAGGAATGACTAGCAATTGTGAACTAGAGGAAGGTGACAAAGGCCACAGGAACAAAAAAAGACGTTGAGTTGTGGAACATGCATGGGAGGAGCTTAACAAATAGCTATTATTCCTGAGCAGGCGGAGGACAGAACCTACTGGGGATGAATGAGACATGGCTGTAAAAGCACCAATCCCAGGGAAACAGCCTCTCGGGACTGGGCAAGAGAGCCCCACTGACCTCCATCCCACGTTCAGCTATGTCCAGTTATGTTCCTCTGAAAGTTTTATCTCCTCATGGACCACTGTAGGACTGTCATCTGTCCTTGCTCAAATGCATTCTTCAACAGATATTAGAAGGACTTCTTAAAGTTCAGAGTATGTGCTCACATGGCTGGCTCTTCTACCAAAATGATGCCTTCCCAGGGCATGGCTGTGTTGTCTCAGCTGCATAGGTATCCTTAACTCCTAACACCAGGCAGAACAGAGAAGGTGCTGAGTAAGTGTTTAATGAATAAAGTAGGAAACAAACACTAAATAGTGCTTTTTTGCATATCTATAGTAGGACATTGAAAATTCATTAAAGTGTGGCACCAAAACATAGCCCATCATATAATTTCCATAGTTAATGCAGAGAGAACTGAAACACATTGATCATTCATGGTTTAATGTGTCTTTTTGATTTATGTGCTCAAAAAATAACAGGATCTTGGTCTGCATCTCAGGAGCACTTACTTGGCTACTAACTACGTATGTGACCCTGGACAAGTGACTTAACTTCATCCTTAAAATGACAATTAATATCAATATCCCTTTAAATTCTATAATATAACAGGGTGCAGAGATCATTTTACTTAAATATGATTTTAAGCATTTAAAAAATATTTGCTTATCTCACTTGTTTGCTATTATTGAAGACATAATTTAGTTCTGGATAGAAAAATTGATTTCTGCCCTTTTGTCCAAACTGCATATAGAAAATTATCTTACTGTTACTTTTAATAGGTGGTCATATCAATAATTTTGATATTACATATAAATACACATATTTGACTTACTTCTTGCTTTATCTATCTTATGAGTACAGGAAAAACTTAGTATTAATATTCTAATGCATTTACATTTGGAAGTTTATAAAGTAAAAAATTAAAATAAAGAAGGTGAAAATAAGGAAAGAGATAAACAGAATCCAGTTATTAATTTATATCTTCTCACCTTCATCTTTTTCAAAAAATATGAAGGTGGTTAAACAAAACATGGTACATAATATTCCAAAGAACAGCTTTTCTGTATTTGCTAAGTTTATTTATCAGAGGAACAACCAAGAGACTATAAATCTTGTAAATATCAGGCTAGTTCCTGAGGGGCAATTAAATCTGGGATATTTATATATGGAGAGACACCATATAGTTGGATAGAATATGTCATTCCAGGAAAAGTAGATATCTGAAACATACACAACAGGAAAACATTCATCAGAAAAGGCAGAACAGGCAGGAAACTTTTCACCAAGAGCTTAACACCGTAGGTAAAGCAGAAGTAATTCATTGCCAAGAGTTTAACGACTAAAAAACATAAAAGCACTAACTTCCAAAAATAGAAAATCTGAACACATTACAAAGAAAACGTCTTCAAAATCATGGCTTAACCAAACAGTTATCCTTGAACACTTACTGTGCACATGGACAGGTAAGTATGTTTTCAAAAGGTGTTGACTAAATGTAATAGTAATGATTCAAGAATTTAACAATTTGCTTCAATCAATAATTGCCACATATATATCCAAACAGCAGCTCAGAATACAAAGGTGTTTACAGCACAATCTTTACCCACGAGTAGCTCACAGTCTCAGAAGAGAGGCAGGTGTGCAAAGGAATGAGTTACAGTGTGGTCTGGTAATATGAAAGATTAACAATATGCACAGGGTGCAGAGATAGCACAGAAAATCGGTATTAAGAGCAATTGCTTCTATAGGGATTTGGGAGAGAGGGAAGCTGTAGAAGAAGTTTCCCAGGGGAGGGGAGTTCTGAGCTGAGTAGTTCAAGAAGTTCACTTTCTCCTACTTCACTTTCTATATTCCTGAAAAAGATCATGCTTGTTTGGAAAAATGAAAAAGGATCATCACAGCGGGGTTTGATTTTATTCCTTGGCAAGAAATAAAGGAGGAGTACAAGGGGCCAGAAATCATGGTAATTAGAGGAGGAGGGCCAGAACTTAAACAGTCATAATAACCGAAGAGGAAGACTTTTAAATCAATTTTAAATTGAATTTACAATCATTATGAAGCATTATTTTCCTCCTTATCTTCCAAAAGGATCTAAAGCTGCCAAATACAATCAAACAAATTTATCCTGCACATTTGTTTCTAGTAGAGTGAAAATTGTTTATATAAGCTGTCCCATTTTCGATAGATGGTCAGGAGCATGACGGGTATGCTTTTAAATATTCAAAATTCATTTTCAGAATCAAAGACCTATCCCATACTCTCCTACTGTGTGCCTAAGATAGCCTCTGAAGATAAAATAAAAGAAGTTGGCTAATTATTTCTCAACCTCATTAAACTTATAACCACATTAGAAAAACATATTTTTTATAATGTTATAAATATAAATATATAAACATGTTATAGAACAAACTCAAAGTAAAATCTTTTTACAGGTTACCATAGGAAGAAAAGTATATATAGTACTCGGAGGAGGGAAAAATCATTTTAGGATAATATTGTTATGACAATAATCCAAAGAAGATAGATGCAGGTCTTAATATCTTTCGTTTAAAGCTATCATTTATAGAGTGTCTATTATGTGCCAGGCACTTTGCTATACATTCCTATACATTTCTTTATTCAGTCTTTATCACATCCCTGCAAGTAACTGAGTCTATATCCAACTTACAGATGAGGGTGAATTTTGAATCTCAAACTTAACTGTCTTCAGAAGCTTCACAAAAGCATAGGATTAAATCCATGAGGATGGGGGAAAGAGAAAATTGGTGAGTGTGGGGGTGGGGGCTTTTCAGGTGGATAAAATACCCTAAAGCAAGGTGACCAAGGAATTTAAAGTCTGCCTTTTTTAGACCTAGGAAGACAACAAGCACTCACACACAACTACAGTCACGTCACTCTGTGCCCTGCTCTCTTTCCCACTGTGTTTGACTGTCCCAATTTTCAGAATCCATGTGAGACTAAAATCAGACAGCAGTCCTTTGAGTAAGGAAGCCCAGAGATCCTAGATGTAGGGCATGTAGGGCTTTGGGTATGGATCATACCTAAAGAGCTCAGTATCCAGCATGGTGTGGAGCTTTCCAGTTTCACCTATACAAGTATAAATATTTGGCCCTTTCAACCTGAAGGAATAACGCATTCCATGAATAATGGAAATATTTATCTTCATGCTATTTTTAAGGATTTCAAGGAAACCCATAAAACAGCTTGCTTTCTCTCAAGAAGAGAGGAAAGATACATTTATGTGACAGACTAGGTCTTCTCCAAATACTTGCCATAAATTTGTCACTGGTTCCCTAACACAACCCCAGATTTCCCAAACTAGAGAAGACAGTTTTATTTCTCTCCCTCATGGACATTCATTGTCCAAATCAAGCCCCCCAAAAGTGGTGGTGTTAAAGCATGCTTTCTGTGACCACAATGTATTTCAATGAACCTCTTTAAATTATTGCTCAAATTCCACAGTTTCATGGAAAAGAGTTGAAATTTGTTGGTTTGGAGTTATTACATTCTTAATTTTATTGGAAGGTGTATGTTTTTGCACAAAAGAAAGAATCTCACAATAGACAATAGATTCATTACTAACACATCCAGTATTTGTAATTTTATATGTTTGCATTCTCTTTTAACAAGGATTTTTTAATTAAACATTTTATGAAAGGACAAATTATTATATAAAATATGTCTGTGCCTTCCTCCCATCAATTTCCATGTTCTGCTATTTAAATTTTCACTTAGATTGTTTTAAATCAACATAAAGTCTAAGTGTTGGAGCAGGTTTGGAAGGCAGGCAGGACCAATTCCAAATCCTGTGGTTTTTTAACAGTTACATTTCCTGTGACTTTGCTGTGCAGCCACAGCACTGGGAACTCTGTCGTAAAACTTATTTAGGAGTAAAAAACCTGACAAGTATTATTTGTACCACCACCCACTCTCCTCTTCTGTGTACACTCAGACTTCTCCGATATTCTTTAAGCTTGTATGTTTCCAGTCTAACATTGTCATTAATCCAACAGAGGCAGCTCCAGAATGGCTCCCAAGAAAGTTAGCAATTGGAAAGACAATTATCCTCAAAATGATCTTGATAGTATGATTGAATTGGGCTATAAATCATAGAAACTTAGTATTGTAGTCACTTTGGGCTGTTGGATGGCTTAACCAACAAACATTTAGTGTCATGAGTCTGGAGGCTGGAAGTGGGAGATCAACATGCCAGTGTGGTCAAGTTCTTGGTGAAGGTCCCCTTCTTGGTTATGTCCATACATGGCCTTTCCTTAGTGTGTGTACATAAACAGAGAGAGAGTCCATGTCTCTTCCTCTTTTTATAAAGGGACTAATTTTGTGAAGTCCTCATCATCATAAATGATAGCATGGAACTTAAAACCTTTTGAGAAGGGCTCTACCACAACTAGGAAGCACTAAAGAATTTTGTAATTAATTCAATTTGAAAAGAATTCATATTGCTTTCTATCAAGACCTCTTTATCACTTTTAATTTAAGTATTTAGTTACATTGAAATTACCCTTAAAAATTCAAAGTAATAAATTGAAAAGTAAATTTATCAGGGGCACCTGCGTGGCTCAGTCAGCTGAGCATCAGACTTCAGCTCAGATCATGACTTCACAGTTCATGGGTTCCAGCCCAGAGTTGGGCTCTGTGCTGACGAGCCTGGGGCCTGCTTTAGATCGTGAGTCTCCCACACTCTCTGCCCCTCCTCTGCTCATGCTCTCTCTGTCTCTCTTTCTCTCTCTCAAAAATAAACATTAGGGGCACCTGGGTGGCTCAGTGGGTTAAGCATCCAACTTCAGCTCTGGTCATGATCTCGTGGTTCGTGAGTTTGAGCCCTGCATCAGGCTCTGTGCTGACAGCTAGCTCAGAGCCTGGAGACTGTCTTCAGATTCTGTGTCTCCCTCTCTCTCTGACCCTCCCCTGCTCACGCTGTCTCTCTCTCTCTCAAAAACAAATAAAACATTAAAAAAATTTTTTAAAATAACATTAAATTTTTTAAGTAAATTTATCAACCAACATGGATATATAAGATTTTAAAATATCCTAATTTGGGGGCACCTGGGTCGCTCAGTAGGTTGACTGTCTGACTTCAGCTCAGGTCATGATCTCATGGTTCATGAGTCTGGGCCCCACGCTGGGCTTGCTACTGTCAGCCTGTCAGCATGGAGCCTACTTTGAATCCTCTGTCCTCCTTCTCTGCCCCTTCCCCACTTGCATTCTCTAAAAAACAAATAAACATCTTTTTAAAAATCCTGATTTTGCCAAGTTAACCCATTAATTTTGAAGCTTTTACCATTTTTCCTGTGTTTCTAAGATGTGGAAGATTTGTAGTATTATAATTGCTCCATTATTAATTCATTCCTTCAACACACATACTTTATACCTACTGTATACCAAACTGTTCTTGACCCCTTCTTATCAAACAATTTGCTCTTTGGTTATTTACAATGGGTATCCCGGCAAGAAGTACTCTGATTTACAGTCTTATCAAGTATATATATATACAGCTGCTATATCTGGTTTTATTATTAATAACAAGAATCATAAGGAACCTCTGTCATTTACTGAGTACCTACTATATTCCAAGAATGCCTTTAAAGACGTTAGAGGAGCAAACATATCCTCACATTTAAAGATGAAAGAATACTCCCTCTCTCTCTATCTCTGCCCCTCCCCTGCTTGCTCTCCATCTCTCTCTCAAAAATAAATAAAAATTTAAAAAATTTTAAAGATGAGAGAATTAAGGCAAAGAAAGATTAACTAACCTGTTTAAGGTTCACCAGTTGAGCACAAAATTCTAAGACAACCACAAAAAATGCACCCAAAGTCATTCACTGTACATTTCAATTATAAAATTACATAATCTCATTCTTTTATCATAAGAGATTTCTGGAGGGGCAAGGAAATTGATTCATCATATTTGGATTTGAAATAGCTAAAATTTCTAGTGAGTTTCTCTGCTGGTTACAGAGAGTTTAAAGCTGAGGCTAATGTCAAAACTCATGCAGTAAATTGTGAAATTTGATAGCCTGAAGAGAAGGGTGGAGGAATTTTTCTAACATCAAAATTCCTAGTGATGGCAGCAGCACTATATTCAAAAATAACTGACCAGTCACTTTGTGCCAGAAATACAACAGTTAGCAAAAAGACACAGTTTTAGATTCTGTTGAAGTTCTGGCTGAGTTAATAAAGGATTGAACAAGCAAATATTAAATCTGCAATTTAGATAACTATCATGGGAAACTTCAGGATTCTTTAGGGATGGAAAAGAAAATCCAAGATACTTTAAGAGGAAGTAATAATCAAAAAGTTTGGAATGTCATAAAAGTTCTCCTTAATAAAGTAATATTGAAGATGGATTGCATCAAATCAGGTAAAAAAAAAAAAAAAAACAATGCTGGAGTGGTAGAAGGACATTCCAAGCAAAGGGGACCACATGAACAGAATAGGGAAGGACTTCCTCTGTTAGCATGACAGAGAGAAGAGCAGGGTAGCCAGAGGAACAAGGTAAAAGAGGTGAAGGGTGGGGAGAGTGTAGAAGAAGATATAGGCAGAAGCCAGATCATGCAGGCCATCTTATGGAATTAGCACTTTATTCTAAGAACAAAGGGATACCATTGAAAGGATTTACTTACAGCACCAACTTAGAGAGCAAAGATAACTTGAAAAGTCCATTCTGGCCACATTGTGCAGAATGATTTGAAAGAGGATGAGGAAACTAGTATGGAAATTTGAATAGTCCATAAAGGACTGAAGTAGGATAAATGGATAAAATGTCCAAAAACGGACAAAAGATTGGATGAATTTAAGGATAGGGATGAGCTGGTCCACAAGAGGTGGGATGCCACATCCTTAAGCCTAGCAGATGGAAGTAACAGATTTTATTTTTATAGATAAGTTCATTAATAAGAAGTAGGAGGTAGAGGGAGACGACACCCACAGAGTTCAATAATTTTGGTAAATTAAACATAGACAGTTGAGGGATATGATGGGACAAAGTTTATAAGAGATCTTGTAAGAATGATAGTACTTGAAACAGTTACCAGTGTAAACAAAAATAACAATAGCTGATGATTACTGGGCACTAGAGATTGTTTCAAGGGCATTTTTTTTTTTTTAAATCAGAGTGGCTCTTTCGTTCGGAGAAATTTAGTAGGTCTACTTTGGGAATGAGGGAATTTAGAGACCAGAGAATGAACTAACTTGCGTAAAGTTCCATAGTTCATACTTGGTAGCGTCGAGATAAAAATACAGGCAGCCTGGTGCCAGAGTCTGCATGCTGAACCGTATGTGGGCAGGGCAACTGACCAACCATGGGACACCACCAAGAATCCACATCCTAAGTGTGGGGCAGGGCATATCCACCATGACTGTGCCAACATAGTCTGGGGTGACTCTTGCACTCCTTTTCTGAAGTTCTTTTTTCTCACTGTATTGAAGTATTGAAATGGGTGACATTTTCTGAAGACGTATTCTTCTTTACCCTTTGTTCGTCTCTACTTTTCTATCCAGGATCTCTCTTACTTTTTTCTTATGAAAAATTCTTGAAAGAAATACAGTGTATTTTATTTTGTTTACCATTTAAATTTGTGATTTTATTTTTATTTTATTTTAAATGTTCACTAATTTAATGTGCAAGCCAGGGAGAGAGCGCATGCACAAAATGCGCGCTTATGCGTGCAAATGGGGGAGGGGCAGAGAGAGTGGGAGAGAGAATCTCAAGCAGTCTCCAAGCCCAAAGCAGGTCTTGCAGCTTGATCCTACAACTGCAAGGTTATGACCTGAGCTGATATCAAGAATTGGACTCTCAACTGAGTGAGACACAGTCTTTTATAAATTAAATTTTATAATTTAAAATTATAATTAAATTTTATAATTTAAAATTACATATATATTTATGAAATTCTCTGTCTCTGTCTCTACTGCGTGCTCTCTTTCTGTCTGTCTGTCTCTCTCTGTGTCTCGTTGTCTCTCTCAAAATCTCCATGCTTTGGCAAAGTCCCTGAACAGCTGAGGACATAGTTAATGACTCCATGATTGCTTGGATTGTTGAAAGAGGCCTTTGAACAAGGCCAGAATTTCAAAACTTTTCTCTTCTAAAAAAAATTATAAAATACTAATTCAGGGAAGATTTTACACAGGACTTGTTTGTACTTCCCACCAAGTTCTTTGCCGTGTGTATGTAACATTATATGATTTACAATCACAAATTCATATATGCAGAAACTGAGTTTTTTTACGTTGACCTCTGTGAATTTAACTCCTGTATACCGCCATGTTCAGTGAAGGGAAACTCAAATCTTGTTCAATCATTGCTAGATATTTCTCATATAAAGAAGCATGTTGTTTTAATATAGATAACATAGGGAACTCACAAACTGTCTAAAAATTGAAAATTAATTCACTGATAATTCAATGTTTCTCTCTCATCAGTCTTTCCATTTTATACTCCCCTAAACAACCTGAAATCTCCCCAGCCAACACATGAATCCCAGGAAACGACTGACAACAAACTTATCAAAATATATTAACAAATGAATGTTCTAGCTGCTGTGCCTAAACAATGCCAAGAGGATAAAGGTAGTTCAATGTATGTATATTTGTTAGATTAGTAAGTGAATGAATAAACAAAATAATTTTTAAGATAAGAGTTGCTTAGATTCGTAGACAAAATATTCATTCCCTGTCAAAAAGGTATTCTTGAGAGTGGATTTGTATGGCCAACTGTTGTTTAAATCATAAGAAGATACCTCCCACTTTACTATGTGATAATTGGATACAAGTAAAAACAGAAATGTCAAACAACAATAAAAACATGCAAGACTGGTTCAGTTGGTAGAACATGCGACTCGACCTCAGGGCTGTGAGTTTGAGCCCCACATTGGTGTAGAGATTACTTAAAAATAAAATTAAAAAAACAAAAACAAAAAAACACATGTCTGGGATTCAACCGTTGTCAACAAAACTGTTTCTGATAGCTACCCTAGTGTTTTGCAACATACACCTGAAGGAGTATGGAATATCATCCCCTCCTAACAGGCTAAAAAAATTTTTTTTTTTCTGAGAGAGAAAGAGGGAGCCCAAGAAGGAAAGAGGAACAGTGGGGGGTGTGGTAGGGGGGGAGAGAGAGAGAGAGAGAGAGAGAGAGAGAGAGAGAGAGAGAATCTTAAGCAGGCTCCATGCTCAGTGGGGAGCCTGATACAGGACTCAATCCCACAACCCTGGGATCATGACGTGAGCTGAAATCAACAGTCAGATGCTCAACCTACTGAGCCACCCAGGAGCTCCTGAATTTTTTTTAAAATAAAATTTGCTCACTATCATTAGTTTTGCATAGTTTTAAATCAAAGCAGTCATTTAGAAAGAGGTGTGCTTTACTTTTTAAAATATATATAGTTATAGACTCTCTCCACATTAAATATTACATTCCTGCTTGTTGTCGCTATTATGTAGTTCTATCAAGATCTTTTGGTTAAATAAAGTTTAAAACTCATATAATATTTTAAATATCCCATCTCTCATTTGGAATTATCTATACTGATAGACAGTTCCTTTCAATGAAATGGTGTGGACATATGTTGTAGTACATTATCTCCAATGTGCTCTGGTCCTTCATACACCATGGCTTCCATCAAGATGCAAAACCACCACTGTCTGTTGGAAGACCCATTACTAAACTGTACTTTCTAGTTTCCCTATAGTTATAATATATAGGTATAGCTATAGCTTGCAGACCTTCTTTTTAATTTTTCTACTGATAAAAACAAGGTCCTCTCTCACTCCATAGTTTTCCCTTTTTATTATCTTTTTTATTTTTACTAAAAAAAAAACCCTATGTTCTTTTATTATTTTCCCTTTGGAAACAATTCCAAAAAGATTGCCAAGGATTGCTTTTAGTGTCATATCCAAAAGAATTGTATGCTTATCTGTAATATAGAAACATCGATTTTCAACTAATTTTTATTCTATTTATACAAAACAAAGATGTGTAATGTCCAGACTGTTGTGAACATGAAAGCATATGTCATTGATCTAAAACTTCACATTCTATTTTTTCCCTTTTTCCAGCTAATCAATAGTAGAAGGCCAGCAATCAACCATCCAGTTTAACACTTTGGAAGTAGTCAAATAAAACTGGTAATGAAGGAAAAAGAGAAAATGTAAATGTAGAATATGGTTTACATGAGGTATCTGGACCATAGTGTTTGTAAAATAGCACAAGCATTAGTCGAATGCAACCAATTAAGCATGATGTTCATTACCTCTTTCTTTAGATACAATTGTGCTTAAAACTTTGAATTATGTGCAATGGAGAGAGGGAGAATGTTGATAGACTAGGAGTTAGATGATTATATTGCATAACCAGTTGAGTGGATTTACCCAAACATCCTCTCTGAATGAATCCTGAATGATATTTTTAAAATACATTGTTCTAGGAGAGGTGATGAGAGAAGTCATTGAATATTCTTTTCTCTAAGCACCAAAAGCTATTTAGTAAAGATCTTGTCTCCTTGATGTGGACCTCAAATTTCCCTGACAGTTGAATATACCCTGCAACAGAGTATCTGTAAAGCAAAAATGTACATAACATGCTTTCTTCAAGCCCACATGTAACAAATAAAGATATCAAATGAACTGACATTTCTGCGTTACAGTTTAAAATAACATCCTGTGTTACTTCTATATGCTGGGTTGTTAGCTCAACTTCAGAATTTCTAAACACTGGCTTTGCTTTCAAAGAATAATGTTCCAGTTCCTGTACAGAGTGTGGAGACTGGTTCGAAAGCTAGGGGGAAAGTTAAGAATGTGTGGGTTTTGGCTTCAGAATTAGCCATGCTTTACTGATCTCCTGCATTAAACTGTTTCTTATTAATAGATCATGCAGCTACCCACCATTCACCCTCCCCTCTTCCCCACACACATATCTGACACATTCTCATAATCAATAGCAAATGTTCATTCTGAAAGTTTTACTTTTTTTTTCTTAAGCCCACCCTGACTTTCATTGTGATACAATGAAACCATCAACTATCAAAATTTAGTGTTTGGAGTAAGGCATATAAAATAAGCTAGTGTATCTTGAAAGCATAGCTGATACTTTTGAAATAATATTACATTTATTGGGTTTATTCTTCTCTTAAAAGACAATAAAGATTTACCCTAAATAAATAGAAAAGAAACACACACAAAAAAATTTACTATTTAACATGGAAGGAGGTCTCAGCATTAAGTCATGCATTTTTAGGAATAATTTAAGTGGGGTCACAGATATGATGACAATAAAATTCACATTTTATTATATTGCCTTTGACACTGTAAACTTTTCTCGGATACCCGTTTAGTTTCATTTCAAACATATTCTAGACAGCAAAAAGGTAGAAGAGAAAAAGGCCACCTGAGAACAGATATGCCTTCATTCATTCATTCATTCATTCATTCATTTTGAAAGACAAAAAAATCCTTCCCAGGATCCTCAGCAACTGAGTTCACTTAATTCTCACTAGCCAGAGCTGTGCATCACTTGCTGCTTTTAGCATCAAGGGAAGCTGAGGACCAGGTTTTTAGTACTCCAATTTCAACAGCATTTAGGTTCTCAAACCTTATTGTGCATAAGAATCACCTGGAGTGCTTATCAAAACACTGACTACTGGACCCCAGTCCCAGAATTCTGAAGGCATCTGGCAAGGGGTCTGGGAATTTGCAATTCTACCACGTCTTCAGAAAAAGCTCCTGCTCCTGCTGCTGGTCCCAGAACTGTATTTTCTATATGCTGGGTTGTTAACCCCCGCTCTACACTAAAGGAAGGCAAAGGCGAAGGGGTTTGGAAACGGTTTGTGAGTGAGCTAACTTACAGTGCCTGCCCCCATGTACATGAAGACCTGAGGGATCATAAGGGGAAAAATCAGAATGGTATAACATACAAAAACCTCACGGCAAGTGAAAGCTTAGCATAGAGAACAGGATGCCAAGCACAAAGTGTGAGGAGGCAAGAGGTGAGGGATGAGAGCAAGATCCATAAGGAGGAAACTTTGGGGTTAACTAAACCCCTTAGGGCCAAGGCTGGTAACAAACAGCTCCAGGATTTGGATACAGGTGCCTGACACTACGGTCTACTGTGTCTGTCCTGAAGGGCAAATAAGAAACTTTGGACAAAAGTTTGCAGAAATGTTTGCTGTCTAGGAAAAGATTTATCAACCTATTTATTAGTATAATTTCTAAACAGTAAAACAAAAGAAACTGGAGGGATAATATATATCAAGATAAAATGGTTGGTATCCCTTATTCAAAGCCATATTTCTATAAATTAATAAGAAAAATACAAATACCCAAAGAAAATATGGATAAGTGATCAATACTAGAAGTGAAAATGGTGAGAAAATATGATACTATGTTTTAATCAAATAGATAAACGGATCTTAAGAATCTATTAGAAAAAAACAGGAAAGGTCAAGTCTTCACAGTTCTGACTTCACAGCTCAGGCTCTGGTTTGTCTTTTTGCAGCTTGGGAGGGGAATGTGTTCACCACCGGGGTTTTTTCAGGGACAGCCTACTCTGTCCTGTCCTGAGACCACCAGGTAAGCCTTATAGATACTCCTGTGGAGACAGACCATTTACAAAAAGATAACCCATTCTGATCCCAGGACACAGATATTCAACACAGTTTTGTTTATAGAAAAAATAAGTGAGACTGCTTAATGTTCAAAAGTAGGAAACTGGTGGGCAATTTAACTATAAGTTATAGAATAGAATGTGATCTAGAGAAGGTCAGGCATATAAAGTCTACTCAGGTTGTTTGTGGGTTGGTGTGATTTGGCTTTGTGGTCCCACTGCACACGCTGCAATTGAGTGAGATCCTTCCAACACCCTGGAAGCTTATAGCCTATCAGAGTGATACAGGAAGCTGACTGAATAGTATGCATTTATTGAAAATGGTGTTTACAAAGATCTCTTAAAGTTTGTAAAGCTACTTACCTTACCTAAATCTGGATTCAAATGATCGTGTATTAATAACTTTGATGTAAATTTTTAAATTCGTAAAAAAAAACTACTTAACTACTAACGAGAAATACCAAAATTCAAATTTATATTTAGTGGCAAATTTTAGGATTTTTTTCTTATAATTGTTTGTATTTTTCAACATTTGTGCAATGCGCAGATGTTGTTCTTATAGTATTAAAGCTGTTCATATTTATGAAAAGAAATCTCTATCAAAATTCTGGCAAATTTACCTAATTTCAGCAAAAAAGTTTGTAGTTGTTAAAAAGGGAAAGTATGAAAGTTTCTATTTGTATGGTTCCTTAAAACATGAATAATGTTATAAGGATACTTATTACAATGCTATTTTTAAATCTATGCCAGTTAATAAGAAATTGGTTAATGTAAGAGGAGAATGCCAAATAACTGGTATAAATAATGAGAGAAGAAAATAAAAATTATAGTTTACAATTAACAGGATTTGCATCTGACAATCCCATGAGCAAAAAACATTTTTGAAACAATAGTAGAATTCATAAGTGTGGTAATTTATGATAGTATATGAACAATTATTTAGAAAATACAGCCATAGGGGCACCTGGGTGGCTCAGTCAGTTGAGCGTCCGACTTTGGCTCAGGTCAAGATCTCACAGTTTGTGAGTTCAAGCTCTGCATTGGGCTCTATGCTGACACCTCAGAGCCTGGAGCCTGATTTGGATTCTGTGTCTCCCTCTCTCTCTGCTCCTCCTCTGCTCACACACTCTTTCTCTCTCTCTCAAAAATAAGTAAACATTAAAAAAATGTTTTAAAAATACAGCCATAAAAATACTTCAATAATAATAGCAAGAAAAATGTTAAAATGACTAGAAAATTAGGAAAATGTTTATGGTAGTTGAAGCTGGGTGGTGATTATATGGGGCCAGTATCCTATAATCATTACTTTTTCACTTTTAAAAAATTCCATAATAAAACATGCTATAAAATGCTACAGTCAGGTATTAAAAATTATGCAAAAAACATACAAATAAAAGCCTTAAAATATACTGAAGGGCATTGAAGACTTCACTCTGAAAATGCAGAACTCTTTTTGGAATTAGGAAAAGACAAATATTATAAAAATAATAATTATGTCAAAATGTATTTTAAAATTCAATTTTATCCCAAAGTATTAGCTTGACTTTCTATTGGAACCATAGAAAATAAACAATAGAGTTTTTTAAATAAGCATACAAGAAGACCTAGATAACTAGGAATGAAAGCAGAGTAATGAGGTTATGGAGTAAGCATGTAGCTTATCATCCAACCAGGACACTTGATGGAAAAAGACCTGGCAAAAGTAATTAACAGGTATTAATTGACCTATAACGGGTGTACACTGGGACTGTTCTGGTTAACTTGGTAGTGTGGTCACCCTAGTTATAGATCTACTAGACAGTAAGATGAAGTTTAATATTAACAACAGCAGACAAGTTAAAGGAGAACAGAAAGAGCCAAATGCATCAGAGAATTTAGTATACAATCAAGGTAATTGCAACTCAACACAATGAATAATAGATAATTCAATAATGTATTGAGACACATGGCTGCTGCTGTTTCCCTTTTGCTCTGTTATAGTATCTTCTCCACAGAGCTGCTAGAAGGATTCTTTATAAATCAACATGAGTTATATCCATGTTCTGTGCTTTACCCTCCAATGGCTTCCCATCTTACTCAGGTGAATGTATTAACAGTGAATTCATAATTTCCTGCCAATTTCTACATAATCTAGACACTCTCTTCAACTATGACATTGACCACACCTGATGCCACACCTCTCCTGTCTCCTTTTCAGCCACAGTGGCCTCTTTTCACGTCCACCAGCATACTGAGCAACAACCATTTCTGGGCCTTTGCTCAAGCTGTTCCATCTAACTGGAATGTTCTTCCTTCAGATATCCACATGGCTTACTCCCTCGATTCACTGAAATACTCACTTAAATATCATCTATCAAAGAATCTTTCTCTAAAACTCTTATATAAAACAGAAGCCCCCCCTTCAATAATATATTTCCATTGTACCAAATTTCCCATACCCTGCTTTATGTTTTCTATATTTACTTATCACCACATGATATATCAAATGTGTTTATGCTGTATTAATTCTCTCGCCCCGCATTACTCATTAGAATATACACTTCATCAGCGCAGAATCAACTTGCTGCTATATCCCCAGCACATAGAACAGGGCCTCGAATATAGCTGGTAGGCAATAAACATTTGTTGAAAGATTAAATGAATAGTTGAATGAATATAAAAACAATGCTAAGAAATTAATTAATAAAAAATAATATAAACGGGAAAATGACTAAAGCCAATAAATAGGCAAATAAATAAAAATAAATACAAAATGGATGATAATATACATAAATGACTGAATCTAAATTATATTCAAATAATTATAAATAAAAATAATATAAAGTGCCATTTATTACTCTCAAAGAGACAAGCATTAAAACATTGACTGAGGAGTGCCTGGTGGCTCAGAGTGTTAAGTGACTGACTTTAGCTCAGGTCACGATCTCACAGTTTGGGAGTTCAAGCCCCACATCACGCTCTCTGCTGTCAGCATAGAGCTCATTTTGAATCCTCTGTTTCCCTTTCTCTGTCCTTCCCCCACTCTTGCTCTCTCTCAAAAATTAAAAAAAAAAAATTGAATGAAACTCAGTTTTGATAACGGATAGAAAAATATCACTATCCACAAAGTTGGTGGAAATGATCATTGGTACCATCTCCTTAAAGGGAAATTTGGCAAAATTTATCAAAATAAACTTTGCCTATTACTCTACTCCTAGCAAAGATGGAGCAACTGGTATCAGACTGGCCCTCCCAGTGACACAAATAGAAACTATACAAAATATATGAAACTAGTGCCTTCAGACACTGGACAGAAGCCAGCACAGCACTGATCCTTGAGAAAAAGGAAACAATAGAAATGGTCAGTAGGAACACCTGTGATGTTGAGCCCAGTGGTAACTTCCTGAGTCTTGGTGCAGGAAGAACATGGCGGTATTCTGAGTGAAAGAGGGAGGCTGAGGTGGCTGAAATTTGTGAGGTGGAGCAAGGAAAGGAGGGAGCTACCCAGAAGAGTTTCAGAAGACTGACTAGGGGTCTCCTGGAGTCTTTGGCAGAATATAAAGCTGCCGTGTAAAGTGTAAAACCCCAAAGAAGCCGGACACAGGACTCAGGACACACAGTGCTGAGAGGTATACAAATGTGGATGAGCAAGAGTGAGGAGACCTTGTCGAATAACCAGGACAGTCAGCAGAAACCCCAGAAGAGCCATTTCTTAGTGAAAAGCCTGAACTAGCCCTAGAACATAGAATGCTGTGTACTTCCTCTAACACAGTACTGTATAAAAAAGACTTGAAAGAACCAAGTTAATCTGCAAAGTCACTAACCTGCCTGCTGGAACAAAATATATGTTCTATAAATAAGGACACAAGGGCACATGGGTGGCTCAGTCAGTTAAGTGCCAGACTTCAGCTCAGATCATGATCTCACAGTTAGTGGGTTCGAGCCCCACGTCCAGCTCTGTGCTGACAGCTCAAAGCCTAGAGCCTGCTTTGGTTTCCTTGTCTCTCCCTTTCTCTGCCCCTCCCCTGCCTGCACTCTGCCTCTCTCTCTCAAAAATAAATAAATATTTAAAAAAATTTTAAAGACACGAAAAACCAGATTCTCAACAATGTAACAACTCACAATCACCAGTACCCCCCCAAATTTACTGAATGCCAAAAAGGAAAAAACGTTTGACTTAAACCAGAAAAAAAAATCAGTAATGGAATCAGACTGAAAAATGGCAAAGATGATAGAATTAGCAGAAATAGTCTTTAAATAACTACTATAATATCCTCAAGGTTTAAAGAAAAATATGCATAAAATGAGGAAAGGAACCATCTTTAAAAGATCAAATGAAACTTCTAGACCTAGAAAGTATAATAGCTGAAATAAAAAATTCACCGAACAGACTTGACATAATATTTGACAGTGCAAGAGAAATAAAGATTAATAAAATTCAATAGAAAACACTTAAACTAAAGGATGAGGAATTATGGGGTAGCCTGAAAAAAATGTGTAAAGCCTCAAGACACATCAAGCAATATCAAATGGTGTTAAAATGTACAATTAGAATCCCAGGATGAGGTGGGCTGGAAAACTATCTGAAGAAGTTATGGCCAACACCTTACCAATTTTGATGAAAAGTATAAATCATAGATCCAAGGAGCACAAATAATCCAAAGCAGGATAAATGTGTCTGCGTGCATGTGGGCATGAACACACACACACACACACACACACACACACACTATACTAAGACATATTATAATCAAAATTTTGAAAACCAGTAAGGAAAAATCCAAATTCCATCAATGTTTTTTAAAAAGATGATTCTAAAATTTATATAAAAAGATAAAAAATCTAGGATAGCAAAATCATTTTGAAAAAAACAAAGTTGCAGACTTCAAGAATTATTTCAAAGCTACCATAAGCAATACAGAGCAGGCTGGCTTAAGAATACACATGTAGATTGATTAAAACTGAATAGAGTCCAGAAATAAACCCACATGAAATCGGCCAATTAATTTCAACAAGTATCAAAGGAGTTCAATTGAGAAAAAAGGTTTTAAGAAAATAATGCCAAAACTAGAAACACCCAAATGTCCATCAGAGATAATTACATAAACAAATGCATATGTTTGCATATGTTATTGCATTTACTTACTCTGCAATAAAAGGAATGAAGTAATGAGATATGCAATGTGAATGAATCTCAGAAAATGAATGTCCGGTATCAAAACAGATATCAAACAAAGGAAACTACTTACTGTATGATTCCATTTAGATGAAATTTAAAATCTGGCAAATAAATCTAGAACAATAAAAATTAGAGTAGTGGTTGTATGGGGCCAGAGCTGGGAAACAGATTGAATGCGAAAGAATACAAAGGAACTTTGTAGGGTGATAGAAATGTTTCATACCTTGATTGTGGTAATGGTTACATAGGTGTAAACATTTGTCAAAACTCATCATGTTGTACATTTTTTGAACAAATATATTTTTATTTATTTTTTGCCCCTAGAGACTAGTATTTTATTTTTTTTCATATAATTTATTGTCAGTTTGGTTTCCATATAACACACAGTGCTCATCCCAAAAAATCCCTCCTCTATGCCCATCACTCATTTTCCCCTCTCCCTCAGCCCCATCAACCCTCAGTTTGTTCTCAGTATTTAAGAGTCTCTTATGGTTTGCCTCCCTCCCTCTCCTTAACTATTTTTCCCCCTTTCCCTCTCCCATGGTCCTCTGTTAAGTTTCTCCTGATCCACATAGGAGTGAAAACATATGGTATCTGTCCTTCTCTAACTGACTTATTTCACTTAGCATAACATCCTCGAGTTCCATCCATGTTGCTACAAATGGACAGATTTCATTCTTTCTCATGGCCATGTAGTATTCCATTGTATAGGTAAATAACATCTTTTTTTTTTTTTAACTTTATAGTTTATTGTCAGGTTGGTTTCCATATAACACCCAG
>CM053567.1:107540971-107594151 GCA_028646485.1 Cryptoprocta ferox | reverse complement strand
CGGGCGTGCGCGGATTACAGAGCTCCCTGCTCTTCCGCCATCTTGTCCTCCCTCCCAAACCACATCTTCTTGATCCATTCATCAGTTGATGGACATTTAGGCTCTTTCCATGATTTGGCTATTGTTAAAAGTGCTGCTATGAACATTGGGGTACATGTGCCCCTACGCATCTGCACTCCTGTGTCCCTTGGGTAAATAAATTCCTAGCAGTGTTATTGCTGGGACATAGGGGAGCTCTATTGTTAATTTTTTGAGGAATCTTCACACTGTTTTCCAGAGGGGCTGCACCAGTTTACTTTCCCACCAACAGTATAAAAGGGTGACTGTTTCTCCACATCCTCACCAGCATCTATAGTCTCCTGATTTGTTCATTTTAGCCACTCTGACCAGTGTGAGATGGTATCTCAGTGTAGTTCTGATTTGTATTTCCCTGATGATGACTGACATTGAGCATCGTTTCATGTGTCTGTTGGCCATCTGGATGTTATACATTTTAATTGGATGCATTTTATTGTATAAAATTGATTTAAAAAAACAAAAATATTTGACCTCATGAATTGACATATTCGTAGTGCGATTTATATAGTGTAATCACATTATATAAAAGGAAAAAATTATGTATCGATGTGTATGTGTGCATGCCCCACCCCCCCAAACAGTTTGTCAGAGTTTAGATTAAAAAAGGAATGACATTTTCTTCTCCAGATAATTCTTCATGGAATATAAATTCATGTATCCTTTGTATAATTAAAAATGAAAATAGTATTTTTAAACTCTACCAAGAATGAGGGATTAAGGACAATAGGGGAATTTAGAAATCTGGTTACCAATGAGAGCCCTATTCCAGTTTCTCCACCTCAATACAAAGAAATCCTATTTTCAGGAACTTCTGCAATGTTTGCAAAGACACATTTGAGATGATATTGACTTTTTGTAGCAAAACCTAGGATACATCTAAATGGTCATTGTTGGGGAATGAGTTTAGTTAAACACGGCTCCTCTCTGTAAACAGTTTCTGTTTGTTTTTGTTACCATTTTCCGTTTTATTTTTACTTTCTGCAGACGAAAATATTTTTCCAGTTATACATCACTGTATAAGTTTAAGGTGTACAGCATGGTGCCTTGATTTACATATATTGTGAAATTAGTACTAACATAGGTTTAGTTAACATCCATCATCTCATACAGATACAAAAAAAAGAAAGGAGAAAAATTTCCCTTTTGATGAGAACTCTTAAGATCTACTCTCATAACATAACAACTTTTCTGTATATTATAGGGCAGTGTTGCCTATAGTCATCATGTTGTACATTATATCCCTAGTACCTATTTATCTTATAACTAAATGTTGTACCTTTGACCATCTTTCTCCCATTCTACCTCTCCCAACCCCACCTCTGGTAATCACAAATATGATCTTTTTTTCTATGAGTTTCATGGATTTTTGTTTTGGGTTTTGGGTTTTAGATTCCACAGTAAGATCGTAGTGTCTGCCTTTCTCTGTCTGACTTATTTCACTTAGCACAATGCCTTCAAGGTGCATCCACGTTGTTGCAAATGGTAGGATTTCCTCTATTTTTAAGGTTGAATAATATTCCATTATATATATACAATTTCTTTATCCATTCAACCATCGATGGACACTCAGGTTGTTCCTAGGTTGTGGCTGTTGTAAATAATGCTGCAATCAACACGGGAGTTAGAATCATTGTGGTTTTGATTTGCATTTCCCTGAGGGCTGGTCGTGTCCGGGATATTTTCATGTACCTATAGGCAAAGTTTAGATTAAAAAAGGAATGACATCTTCTCCAGATAATTTTTTGGAAAACAAAATTTTAGGCGTGCCTGGGTGGCTCAGTTGGTTAAGCATCCGACTTTGCTCAGGGCATGATCTCACGGTTCGTGGGTTCGAGTCCCATGTCCGGCTATGTGCTGACAGCTAGTTCAGAGCCTGGAGCCTGCCTTCGGATTCTGTGTCTCCCTCTCTCTCTGCCCCTCCCCTGCTCATGCTCTCTCTGTCTCTCAAAAATAAATTAAAAACATAAAAAAAATTTAAGGTCCTTTTTGGGACCTTTGCCCATTGTTTAACTGAGTTGGCTTTTTTCTTTTTCCTTCTTTCTTTCTTTCTTTCTTTCTTTCTTTCTTTCTTTCTTTCTTCTTTCTTTTTTTCTGCTATTGATTTGTATGGATTCTTTATATATTTTGGATATTAACCCCTGATCAAATATATGGCTTGCAAATATTTTTTCCCATTTTGTAGGTTGTCTTTTCACTTTGTTCATGGTCTCTTTGGTTGTGCAGAAGCTTTTTAGTTTGATGTAGTCCCACTTGTTTTTTCATTTTGTTGTACACAGATTATTTTTAAAGAGAAAGAAGGAAAGAGAAGGAGAAAGGAAGGAAGGAGGGAGGGAAGAAGGAAGGAAGGGAGGGAAGGAGGGAATGAGGGAGGATGGGAAGGAAGAAAGGATGAAGGGAGGAAGACACTGCTGACAGGAAAGATATAAAAGATAAAATTGGCAAATGTGTGTCATATTACTGAGATTCAGAGAGAAAAACTGAAAATCATAATAACAACATTGGATTTGTTTTTTAAGTTTTTAATCAGTTGTTTCCTACAGAGTAACACAAATTATTACAAAATGTGATGGGACCCATAACACTAAAGTAAAATTAATATTATGTGAGTGAGAGTTTATATCTAGGATAATGAAAAAAATAATAATTTCTTCTCTTCTGCAAGCCATGATTCTTTCTGGAGGAAAATCAACAACATTAAGAAAGGTAGATAAAATCAATTAAGTAGGGAACTACAGTCAAGCAAAGTTTGATTACGATGGATTAAACCATCCTGTTTGATCATGAAATTTCATTGCTCATAATGTAAAGTTCATAAGGAATGTAAAAGTATTAGTGGATATGTTTTGTTCAAAATTATATACAATGTATACAAAAGGGTCACTTATGTTTGAAAGCCTTAAAAATTAATTCTTGGATAAAGTCCATTTCCCAATGTCATACATTGTGCAATAGTTGGACCCCAGGCTATGGTTGACAGGCAATTTATGTATATGATCAATTTTTTAAAAAATAGCAACAGATGCTTTAGCAATTCATTCCATTATGCATGGCAACAATTGGTCTCCAAGAATCTTCATTAAAGGTTCCACAAAATAATGAATATTATTAGTGCTAGTAGTTAAATTAAGAATAATTCTGTGAATAATGATTATAAATTATGAAGATACTAAAGAATAACTTAAATATTGTATTCTACATATGGAATAAAGGGGCTATACAAAAGTCATTTTTTAAAAGGCATTTTTAAATGAATTTTTATAATAAATTTGATGTTATTATAGATTTTTACTCAATTGGTTAAAGTTTTAAAATCAAATTTGTAATATTATAAAACAATGTGACATAGCTTCAAGATATATTGAAAAGGCAAATGATATTTTTTCTAAAACTACTGGGAAATGAGATTTATTTAATTAATATGAAGATAATTATCATTGGTTTTCTCATAAAATTTATATTATGTATAAATAGTGCCACTCTCTGAGAATTTACAGTTTCTGTATGTTTAGCAGTGTGCAAAAATAAAAATACACAAATCATTTGATATGAATTTACACTGCACTATCAGATTAGGCAATTTTTGTTTTAAAAATAGATATGGAACATGTTAGTACTATTCATCAGAGAGTTAGCTGAGCTAAAAAAATGATTGGCCAAGCATGAATTAATCAATTCATTTATAGAAGTTTTACAATATATATAGTTAATTCTTCTATAATCACTTCTTTGAAAAGAAGCTGTATCAATCATGATAGCATTTTCTTGGCCAGTGGCACAATTTTTGGCAAACTACTCAACCTCTCTATAGCTGAGCCTTTTTATCTGAAGAATGGAAAGGATAATAATGCATAATTTAGAAGTTTGTTATGAAAATTAAATAATTTAATACATGTTAAGCACTTGGAACTGTTTCAAGCACATACTGAAAGCTCAAGAAATGTAATCTCTTTTTACAAATATATCATAAAGCACTATATTTTTAAATTTTTAATTGAAGGGTAGTTGACATATACTCATTTTGGGTGTACAACCTAATGATTCTATAATTATATATCTTATGAAATGCTCACTATGAAAACTGTAACTATAAATCACTTTCAACAAAAGAGTTATAAGGCATATTAAGGACAACTGTCATTGACTCATGCCATCACTTTCTGGGAGGTTTCAGCTGGAATGCTGATTCAATCTAATAGTACTTCTGCCACACCAATCCATCAACTCATCTAAGAATGACAACCAGCCCAAGAATTCTGTGAATTCCTCTGAGGAGTATAATTTGTCTCTCTTTCTAAAACTTTGTGGTTTTTTAGTCACATGACTAAAAACACATGTTCTGATGATTCCTTTTTCACCCTGACAGCCAGCTCATTTTCCATAGGAGTGCTTTCTCGTGTGTATACCCTGAATTTACTGTCTCCTAATCTTATGCTTCTCAATCCCATTCAGCATAAGTCGCTCACAACACTCCCTCTCCCCATGAGAAAATAAACACAGGCACAAAATTTATAATCACCAAGGTTAATGATTTTGTGTGTGTGTGAGGCCTACTTTAGAGGAAATTTCCATGAAACACATTGCCTCTTATTCCTAGTGCTTCTTGGACGTTGTTAAATGCAGATTCAGAGAGCACCAGAGCGCTGCCATTCCACAAGAAGCAGTAAAAGACAGCATTTCAGCAGACAGCCCAGGGAATATTTGCTCTCGGCTATCAGATGTGAGTACTGCTGCTGTTGACATTTAGTTTGAATCCTAAACATTTTAACATGGGATTCTTTGTTTGAGATAAGTTTAGACTCAGTTTGAATCGACACAAATATTACAAGCAGGTTTCTTCCAAGTATTCCTCAAAAGATAATGTTCAGTGGGAAATACAGAATAAGCAGAAGAGAGAAAGAATTAAGTAACATAAAATTCTAGTTTTGACTGTGTCCACTACTTATGAGGCAACATGTACTAAGTATTCTCTTAAAGGCTTCTAGTTTCATTATTTGATTTTTTTTTAAATTACTACTGTAAATGTATACTACTTTTGTAATTTAAAATAAGCTTAGTAATGGTTATAGTTATTATTTTTTAATTAATATTATTTATCTCAGATTTGTGCTCTCTACTGCTGTTTACTCAGATGCTCAGCAATCTTATCTACTTTTAAGATTTCAATTAATATCAATGTAGTCTAAATACAGTTAGATAGATGATAGATAGATAGATAATAGGTAGATAGATAGATAGATAGATAGAGGTATAGATAGATATAGCTATTCCTTAACCATTTAAGAGTAAGTTATTCACATCATATGTTTTTATCTTTAAATACTTCAGTGTAACCTACACTCTTGACTTCTAGATCTATAAATCCAACAGTCTCTTGGACATTTTCACCTTTATGTCATACAGACAACTAAAACTCAACATGTACACAATTGAATTCATCAGCACGAGTCAACTTCACAAAGAATCTCATGATAAAATGTCCAAACTTTAAACTAGAATTCATACCTAATAGTTAACAGCAAATACTCAAGCCAGCCAAATATAGGACAATTTGAACATCATAATGAGTAAAGATGGCAATGAATTATAAACCACTGAAAAAGAGAATACTACAAGTCCTTAGGTGTAATAGGTAGAAAAGTAAATCAAATGCATGGGGAGAAGGAGGCTTTTTAGTGTACAATGACAACTATTAAGTGTGGAGGGAGTGTTGGGGTTGGAAAATCATTCTGTAAGCAACATAGTAAATACTGGTTCATGCTAGAATCATCAATGGATGATAAATTATGGGGGAGAGAGATTTTAATGAAGAGCATATGTTTATTTGTATGTCCTGGAGTGTCTCTTCATAAAATGCTTATAATTACAAAAAGGAAAGAGTAACTATCCTGTGGGAAAACAACACAATGCCTTGATGAGGTGATCAAAATAAACATCATCCATGAGAGGTGGGTGGACATCATTTGCCTCTGAGTGTAATATCCTGGAAAGGACACAACATCACTTGTGTGATGTTATAACCTGGGATGCATTTGCCCTGAATCTAATCAGAAGAAAAAGTCAGACAATCCTGAGTGGAAAATAGTCTATTATAAAAAGGAGAAGGCTATATTCTTTTTAAAAATAATAAAAGAAGAAAAAGAAGAAGACAGTCTGGGGAACTATTTAAGATGAAAGGAGACTAAAGAGATATATAATGAAATGTAATACATGATCCTAGAATGAATCCACTTCCAGGGTGGGGTGGGGAGGGAATGTTACAGAGGACATTATTGGATCAGTTGAAAAAAAATGGAATATAGATGATACACTAAAATGCTGTATCAGTGTAAAATTCCTAAGGTGGAAAAGTGCAGTGTGGTTATGTAAAGGAATGTCCTTGTTAATAAATATATATATATATATATAATGAAGTCTTTAGAGATAAAAACATAAGATGTGGACAACTTACTCTTAAATGGTTCAAGAATAGCTATATCTATTTTACACCTATATCTATCTATGTATCTATCATCTATCTATCATCTATTTATATTTATATACAAAGAGAGAATAAAAAGTATAAGAGTGTGTCATTTTATAACTTTTCATTAAGCATGACATTACTTCCACATAATTTTTTTAATTCATTCTCTTTCCTCCAAAACTTTCCTGCCTCCATATTTAGATGAATGACATCACCAAACATTGGTTGCCCACACAGAAACAGTGGTGTTATCTTTACATCCTTCTTCTCTTTCATGTCCCTGTTATTTTTTAAGTTTATTTACTTTATTTTGAGAAAGAAAGCAAGCGTGCAAGCAGGGGAGGGACAAAGAGAGGGAGAGAGACAGAATCCACACATGTCCCTGTTTGAATCAACCACAAGTCATGGTGACTGTACTTCCTAATGATTTCTTGAATCTGTGTATTTCTTTCCCTCTCATTGCTTTTATAAAGATGAAAGCCAACTGTTCACATCTCAAGTAAGGTAATTCTTGAGGATGATCATTTCCATTGGACTACTGCAAGTTAGTAATGATCCTAAACCCTGACTTCAGTCTTGACCCCCACGATTTTTTCTCCACAAGGCAAGCAGCAATCTAAAGTGAAGTTCTGAAGCACAATTTGTATTGCCTTACAAGATTTTAAATCCTTCCAGTTGCCTTTTTTGAGCATGGTTTATACGACTTGACGCTTACTTCCCCTACAGTTCTACCCCTTCCCTCTCACATCCAGATCCCCCACAATGACCACTAATTTCATTCTTCTGGCCTCTGGGCCTTTGTCTATGCAGTTTTCTCTGGAACACTCTGCTTTCCTCTTTTCCTTACCATATCCTACTTATCTTTTAGGTCCCAGTTTAAACACCCCTTTCTTTAAAATATCTTCCTGTCTCATCCTTAAAAATATGAGGTGCCTCTGTCTTCCCTTTTCTCCTAAACTTCCCCTCTCCTTGCACTTAACACGTATCATTACAACTGCTTGCCGAATTGTATGTTGTCTCATTTCCTTGAACACTATTACATTCCCAAATCAAGTTTAGAGTTTGACACTAAAGACTATTCTCTGTAATGAATGAATGACAGTGAGAATATATTATGTTTATATATTTATATATTTTTTTATTAAAACAGATAAAAAATCAAGGTCTTAATAGCATTTTCTTTTCTCTACTTTATTGTTAGAATACAGTATAAAATATAATAACACACAAAATTTGTGTTAATTGGCTTTATCAGCCAAGCCTATTAGTAGTTAAGTTTTGGGGAATTCAAAAGTTCTAAGTGGATTTCTGACTGCATGTGGGTCAATGTCCCTAACCCTTTCATGTTCTCTCTCTCTCTCTCAAAATAAATAAATAAACTTTAAAAAAAGAAATACCTATTTTTTATTGTTTTACTCTTATTAATCCCTGTACTCTTCATTCTTATCTTCAGAGTTTATTAAACCTCAACCATCTTAGATAGTTTAAATTCTTTGCTCAGTTTAAATTTTTCTTCACCCAAAAATTCCAAAGCTCTTTTCAATATATAATAATTGTTGTTTTTTGAGACTCCGCTTTATACATATCCTATCACATACAAGAAGCAGTGGAAGTCCTCTTGTTTTTCATTCTTTTTTTTAATTTATTTTTATTTTTTATTTTTTTATTTTTGAGAGAGAGACACACAGAGTGTGAGCGGGGTAGGGTCAGAGAAAGAGGGAGACACAGAATCTTAAGCAGGTTCCTGTCCTGGCTCTGAGCTGTCAGCACAGAGCCCCACGTGGGGCTTGAAGCCATGAACCATAAGATCATGACCTGAGCTGAAGCTGGCTGCTCAACCAACTGAGCCACCCAGGTGCCCCTTTATTCATTCTTAATGACTAAGAATCACTGTCTCCTCAGTTTTGCAACATGTACTAGTCAGGACTCTTTGGACCACAAATGACAACAGCTTAAGTTTATTTAGTAAAATACATGTACATTACACACACACACACACACACACACACACAAATAAATAAATTCATTGGTCTACTTATTCTAGAAGTCAGAAAGTATCATAACTATATTCAAAAATTTTAATCATTCAAATACTCCAACCAAATCTTATCAACTATAGGAAAACTTCATATAGGTAGAAAAGGTAGCTTCCAGGAAACCCTAATACTTAAATTTGGCAAAAAATAGATGTATTTCTTAAATTTCCACTCTCCACTTCTTCTATAACAATATAATTTCTAAATAATTAAGTAGTTATTAATGTAATGGCACTATAACCAACTTCCTTTGAAGATTGATGTGCCATGCAAGTTATAGCCAATATAAGCTGAGCAGCAGTGGCATATACACCTTTTAATATGCCTTTGAAAGAATGAGATATCTTCCCCACCTTGTTCTCTCTCTTTCCATGGCTGCAATGTAAACATAAGGGAGAAGCTGAAGCAGGTATCTTGGACCATTGCAAGATAACAACATAGAATGAATTTGGGTCTCTAATGACTTGGTTAAAGAGAACTAACCATACAGATCAGACTTTTACATGATAGCTTAATAAACTTCTATTGTGTTTAAGCTAATACCAAGCTGAGGTCTTGTAACATCAGCTGAATCCAGCAAATAGAGTACTAACAAATACAGTACTCTTCAAGCGTTATTATTCAAAAGGACAAGAACATTCTCTGACTCCAGAATGAGGACTCCTGAAAAAATATATCAAATTGTCCTACCTTGGGTCACATGCCTGCCTCTGAATCAATCAGCATTAGCAAGAGAATAGAAAAATATGGTCTAGGTCACATATCCATTCCTGTGACCAGGATGGTGGTATTTTATGTGTGATGACAAGGAATGTGACATTAGGACTGGCAGTCCCAACAGAATCATATTGAATGGAAGAGAGAAGCTATTTCTGAGAAAAATATAAATGCAGTAAAAAAATATTAGATACTCTCTAGAGACTATAAAACATAAGTGAAAAACTTTAACAGTAAAGTATATTTTCCTATATTTGAAAACACAAGAGGAGACACAATAATAAACAAATAAAGCACTTCTGACTGAGTAGAGTAGACCTTCTGAGTCTTACCAAAATCAAGAATAAAACAAGTCTTAAAGTGTAGAATCTCAGGATGACATTAAACAATGCCTTCTCCTCTAGAATTGTCCTTCTCTTTATCTTAGAGGCTTGGTAAAAGTAAGGCAAAGTTTCTCCTCTGTGGT
The DNA here is from genome assembly GCA_028646485.1 of Cryptoprocta ferox. Lineage (NCBI taxonomy): Eukaryota > Metazoa > Chordata > Mammalia > Carnivora > Eupleridae > Cryptoprocta > Cryptoprocta ferox. Next base: position 107,584,391 of record CM053567.1, on the reverse strand, counting down.
TTATCAATCTGATCTTTGACTTTGATTCCTTTCCAAATAGCTGGTCTTGTTTTAGCAGGAGATTTTAAAGATCATGGACTTTGATGGGAGATGAAGATTCTAAATCCTCTCTAAGTTTTATCCTCTTGATGATTACAGCTGTGAATACTTTGTACACAGAATAAGGGATTTATGCCCACCACACATAAAAGTACCTAATGTTCTCCATGACTCCCAGGTGCTCCTTCACAAACTGCCCCAATAGGTATAATGTCATTAAAGGTCTATATCTATCCCAATATCACATGCTGGATTTGGCAGAAAAGAATATTCTTCATACTACTTGTTTGTAGACTTTGCTCTAGTTCTGCATTATACTCCTTTCTATTTCTTCCCAAGGACTGACCTCTGATTGATTTATCATTATATCTCTCTTTTTCCTTGCTATCTCCACTCATAAAGCCATCTCTCCTGGATATTCTGAAGGATATATCTTGGATTGATGATAGATCAATATATTGATTTATCATTATATCTCTCTTTTTCCTTGCTATCTCCACTCATAAAGCCATCTCTCCTGGATATTCTGAAGATGGTTTTATTATTTCTTTTCAGTAGCAAGTTTGTGGTCTACACAGGGTAAAATCTTTGGGGGTTCCAATTAACTCCCAGAATTCTCTACAAGTAAATTGCTCCTGTAAGAGCCTCCCCACATCAAGTCACCCATTACCATGTCTTGATCTTATGGCCATACCCCATTTTACATCAGCATATTAAAGAGGGAAAGGGGAGATAAACTTTGAATCAAATCTGTCATTTGAAATTCATTTGGTCTCTGATTTACTCACTAAATTGTACCCCTCCAAAAAGTTACAGATGTTACTTTTCAGAGCCATTTAATGACTAAGAAGCTTTTCAGTTCCTCAGTTAAGTTTCTCAAAAGAATCTTCTGAAGAACAGGAAATGATTGCTTTGCCAATAGTAAACGAAGTTGAGTAGAAAAAAAGCTTGAAATTGGTTCCAAACTTTGAACCTACATTTTCTGAGTGGGTTCCAAACTTGGCAAAAGATTCCCCAAATTCTATTTATTCAATATTTGTCTAGATAGTTACCAGATAACCGATACAGGATAACATGTTTATTTTCATTTTTTCCTCACTATAAAGTCTTTACTCATAAGAAGGTTAAATTCCTGTCTGCAGTTAAGCATAGGCAGTATCATACTCTAGCAATCTCCTACTTTTCCTTTAGTTCAGGAGCAGGAAGTCACTTGATTGATTTTGATGTGGTTTCCCTTTAGGAACTAAGACAAGAAAACAAATTTTATTTGTAAGTAGGATCCATGATGATTCCTTTTGGGTAAATAATCAATACTATTTCTTAAAATATATGATGGGGTACCTATTCCAAATCTAGCAATATGAAACCTCTTAACTCCTGAAATGTGACTGCCTTCTATAATGATAACAGAAGATCTTTGTCAAGTTTTAAAACAATCCAAGCCCATTGCTAAAATGAAAGAAATACAGCAAAGGTCAAAGGACAGATTTCTAAGTTCAGATTGATAATTTTTCCTAAGTATGGGACTAACTTAAATTACAATTAATATTGCTAATTTTAATGTTATCTTTAATTTTTATTTTAATATTTTAATTGTTCATCATTTAAATAATTATAAGTGTGTCTTGGCTGTAAAACATCATGTTGACTTAATTCTAAATTTGAAGTTCAGGCTAAACACTACTTAATTCGTCTAGTTCTTTGATTTGTTCAATTATTTATTCACTTGACAGAAATAAGAATTTTAGTTATTTATACACCCAGAGGTAAGCTCAATATTGAACAATTTATAGAAATTTGGGACTAGATGGACTGCCAATCTAGTCTCTGAACTTTAGTAGGAAAATGTGAAGTAATCATAACCCAGAAAAAAATTTTCTAAGCACTTAATACTTACTACAATGATTCAAATATGCAGAATTAGAATCAGAGATTTTTTGTGCATATTAAGAAAATTAGAATTTTTGCCTAATTTGTAAATTCAGCCGTACAAGTCACCAGAAAATCAAGACTCCTAAATTTTATTCCTTCAAACTCTATCTCTCTCCCAACTTTCCTCACCCTCCAACATCAGAAAAATAAAACATCTAAGAAACATGAAATAAGAAATAGTGAATGACAAAGCACCAAAGAAGATAGAAAATCTGCATTGTTATGAAAAGAAATTATGGAGTTTTTCCTGAGGTAGGATAGACAAAAGTGGGGTTTTCTTAAGTTTATTTTTTTATTTTGAGAGAGGAGGAGGAGGAGGAGGAAAAGAAGGAGGAGGAGGAAGAGGAGAGAGAATCCCAAGCAGGCTCCACACTGTCCGTGCAGAGCCCGAAGTGGAGCTCGAACCCACGAAGCACAAGATCATGACCTGAGCTGAAATCAAGAGTTGGAACCTTAACCAACTGAGCCAGCCAGGCTCAGAACAAAAGTGTTTTTAAAAGACCAGAAAGTAAAAGATTTACAATTTTTTCCTTTGTATGATAAACAGGAGTGTGAAGAAAGAACTAGAAAGACCAACTTCCTGAAAAAAAATTGAATGCACAAGAGTCAGACAGAGGGCCAACATAGAAGTAATAGCTTTTTTTAAAGTAGAGCTTTGCACATACTATGTTGAACTCTGGATTTGTATATTTCTAGAGACAGTATCTATGCATGAAATAAAAGAATTCTCATTCAATGTGGCTTATCAAAATAGGATTAGGAAATGTTATACTTAACAACACAAATGATCCAAAACAGACCCCTTTCACATAATTTAGTGTCTATTATAAAGAGCCAGACTTCACTCTCCTACCCAGGCTTATGATTAGCATGAGATTTTAGGGAAAGCTTTAAAAGACCATAGGTATAAGAATATTTATCAAACTGAAATGTGTCCCAATATACTCCATGCTTAATATTCATAGCTATCAGATATTTCATCACTATGACACTCTTGATAAAAAATTTTGCTGGTTGATATGGTGCATGTTTTGGAGAGCTGATAAATTTTCTAAATGTATTTATCAGGTTGACAAAAGGACCCCTGGACTTTCATACTATAAGTATCTCTCTAAATAACTACATAGCACAAGAAATTTTAAAGGCTCACTCTACTCTCCTGAGAAATAAATTATTTGCAAATGTTTTATCGTAACTGGCTCTAGCAGCTCAGTTAAACTCATATAACTAACTGGTAATAAATACAAGTCATAACTTTACTTTAAACCCCCAAGTTTTCATAAGCTTCATAAAACCCAGTTATGTACAATTACTATTTTGAACTTGTAGATATAAAACTTGCTTTGCATTTACAGAAAATAAGAATTATTTGTGAATGCTGTACTTCACCAACCAGATAGGGCCTTTATGAGATAATTAGGTCATGAGGGTCATGAATGGAATTAGTACACTTATAAAAAAAAAAAAAAACAAGAGAGCTCTCTCACTTCTTCGACCATATGAGGAACGTAGACAGAAGATGCTATCTATGAACTAGGAATTGGGCTCTCTCACCAAACGCCAAATCTTCCAGCACCTTGATCTTGGACTTCCCAGACTCCATAACTATGAGAAATAAATTTCTGTTTTTTTATAAGTAACCCAGTCTATGATATTTTGTTATAAAAGCTTGAAATGACTAAGACAAATACTTAAAAAGAAAGCAAAAGCTAACACTATACTTAATGGGGAAAAGTTGAATGCATTTCCCTTAATATCAGGAACAAGGCAAGAATGTCCTCTCACACCCTGTCATTATACTCAAAAGTTCTATATAATGCAATAAAACAAGAAAGAGAAATAAAAGGTATGCCAGATGGGAAAGAAGAAACAAAACTATTCACAGATGACATAATTGTTTATGTTGAAAATCCTAAAGAATGCACAGGAAAGAAAGAAAGAAAGAAAGAAAGACTTCTGTAACTACTGGGTATGGTAACATTTCAGGATACAAAAGTCAATTGTTTTCCTGTATATCAGCAAATAAGAATTTGAATAAAACAAACAAACAAACAAACAAAAACCAGTACCATTTCCAAGGGCACCCCCCCCCCAAAAAAAAGGAAAAAATACTTAGGCATACACCTAACAAAAAAATGTATAGGATTTATTTACATAAAATGACAAAAATCGAATGAAAGAAATTATAAGTTAATAGAGAGATAGTCTGTGTTCATGAATTAGAAGAATCCATATTGTTAAGATGTTAATTCTTCCCAATTTGATCTATAGATTCAACATGATCCCAATCAAAAATTCCGGCGTGCTATTTTGTACATACTGACAAACCAATTGTAAAGTTTGTATTGAAAGACAAAAGACCTAAAACAGACAATGTAATGCTGAAGAACAAAAGTGGAAAACTGATGGTACCTGACTTCAAGATTTATTATAAAGCTATGATAATCAAGATAGCATGGTAGTGCTAAAAAAGTTGACATAGATCAATAGAGTGGAATAGAGAGCACAGAAGTAGATTCCCACAAATATAATCAAGTAATCTTTGACAAAAAAGCAAAAGCAATTCAATGGACAAAGTATCTTTTCAACAAATGATGCTGGAAGAATTAGATGTCCATATGCAAAATATTCAACAAACTAAAAAGTTAACAGACTTTCCACTTTTCATAAATGTTAACTCAGAATGAATAATATAACTAAATATAAAATGCAAACTATAAAACTTCTAGAAGGAAACATAGGAGAAAATCTTAGTGACCTTGGATTTGGTGAAGAGTTTTGCATACAACACCAAAAGCATAATACATGAAGAAAAAACCTGTTAAGTTGGACTTCCCTAAAATTAAAAACTTCTCTCTGTGAAGACACTTTTCAGAAATTGAAAAGACAAGCCACAGAATGAGAAAAAAAAACCTTTGTAAATCATGTATTGCATAAGGACTTCTATCCAAAATCTGTAAACAAATCTTCAAACTCAACAATAAGAAAACAATCCAGTGAAAAAATGAGCAAAATATCTGAACAGACATATCACCAAAGAAGATAGACAGATGGCAAATGAGCATATAAAAAGAGACTCAATATCATTTGTCATTAGAAAATTAATTGCAAATTAAGAAGTGCCTGGCAGGCTTAGCTGGTAAAGCATGAGACTCTTGGTCTCGGGGTCATCAGTTTGAGCCCCATGTTAGGTGCAAAGATTATGTAAATATAAAATCTTTTTTAAAAAAAGAAAAGAAAATTGAAATTAAAGCAAAAATGAGATACCATTATATACCTATAAGAATGGTTAAAATCCAAAAAACTGACATTAACAATTGCTGGTGAAGATTTGGAGCAACAGGAACTCTCATTCATTGCTGGTGGGAATGCAAATGGTACAGCCATTTTGGAAGATAGTTTGACAATTTCTCACAACACTGAACCCAACTGATTTGAAAAGTATATCAACCTATAAAGCTGCATGTGAATGTTTATAGTAGCTTTATTCATAATTATCAAAACTTGGAAGCAGCCAGGATGTCTTTCACTGGTGAATGAATAAACAAACCATGATACATCCATGCAATGGTATATTACTCAGTGATAAAAAGAAATGAACTACCAAGCCATGAAAAACATGCAAATTGCTAAGTAAAATAAATCAGTCTGAAGAGACTATATAACATACAATCTCAGTTAGATGACAACCTGGAAAAGGTAAAACTATAGAAGCAATAAACAACAAATCAGCATTTTAAGGAGAAGGGAAGAAGGTCAAACTTGTGAAGCACAAGGTGTATCTTATGCCACTGAAACTATTTTGTATAATTCTGTAATTTTGGATACATGACACTGCATTTGTCAACTTCCACAGAAGTTTATAACACAGGGTGAAACAATATATGAGAAGTTTAAAAAAATCATTTAGAAAGTCAGAGCGTTCCAGTAAGGAATGCAAAATGTGTCAAAACAATCTAACTATATTACAAATGTATGAAAGAACCTCACAGAAGGGTGGCAAGGAGAAAGGTACTGACCTAAGTAACTTTGGAAATGAATGGAGTCTATATGACTAAAGATAAAAGAAACTGCCAACTAAAAGAGTCTACAGTAGGTCAAAGTTGGAACATTATGAGCAACAAAATAGAGTAGTACTGGATTATAACTTAAAGTATAAAATAAATATCCATGAGTCCATCATGATATAAATGAATTATCACATAAAGGAATAAATGGGGTAGAAGAGAAATCTCCCATGCAGAAGAATTCCAAATAATTTATGTAGGAGCCCCACTCCTTAAGTATGGGCCATTCATATCACTTCCCTACAGAGAGTACATCATGGAAAGTTGGGAGAGGATTTGGGGTGAAAGAAACTTTACAATGGAGAAACCTGGTGAAAATTACCTCAACCAAATGACAAAGGCCAACTTCAACAGTGGTAAGTCAAGTTGATTTTATGGCTCTTTCACATGATGTGATGAAAATAGCATTTTACATCCATAGTCTTCCTTCTCAAAACCCATAACCCTAATCTATCAATGAGGAAAATGTTAGACAATTATCAGTTGAGAGGCATTCTACAAAATATCTGACCAGTACTTCTCCAAATTGTCAAGGTCATCCAAAAACATGGAAAGTCAGAGAAACTATCTCAGGCAAAGGGAGCCTAACGAGACACAGTTAAATATAATGTCATATGGTGGATAGGATCCTGAAACATTAAAGAATATTAAGTGAAAACCAAGGAAGTCTAAATGAAGTATGGACTTTTTAAAATATCAATATTGGTTCATTAATTGTAACAAATGTACTGTACTAAAATGTCAATGATGGGGGAACTGATCATGGGGGTATTTAGAAAAATTCTATATTATCTTCACTTTCTATTTCTAAATCTACAATTGTTCTACAAAATGAATTTTATTTAAAAAAAGAGAAACTACTTTGAGATCCTAAGATTAGAAACAAGATAAAGAAACCAAGACCTTTCAGTAAAGAAGCACTTCACAATTGTAAAAAAATATCATTAGCCAGATACATGCAACACCAAAAGTGAAAATATCCAGTCCAAGTATTTTAAACAGCTAATCAGGTATCCACATTTACATTTTAAGATAATTATCCTTTTCAAAATATCTCCTTTGGTTATAACCTAGAAACAGGTTTTAAATTGTTAATATTATATATACTTTTGAGTATGAATAATCCCTAAACTCATTGGCACAGTGACTTTGTCTTTCTACTGTGCTAATACTGGTAATGTTAATAAGTACCACAAATCTGAGATCTAGTTTAATAGTTACAAGCAACAAAGCAGTTGAATTCTTGTTCAGAAGAGACCCCGGTTTACAAAATCAAGGGGGAAAAGTTGAAAGCAAGGAGATAGCTGATAAGTCCAGAAATTTAGTAATAATTTTTTTAGTTTAGTAATAATTTTAAATGATATTAAACAGTTTTATGCAGCAGATTATAGTCTCTTATTTTTTGCTTTTTAAACAAAGAAAAAAGATTTTTTTTAGGTAATTTGAAATAAAATATGAATGAAATTATGGAGACTTTTCATATAAGACTAAAAATAGCTTTATACATCTTTGAGATAGTGAGAGCTATTGAAAATCTATTTTATCTACAGTTGACTGTAAATGTTTTTGAATGAATAAATGAGTATATGCATTCAATTATGCCAAAGTTTTCAGCTGAATTATTGGGAAAAAAAACCCACACACAGACATACATTGATGCAAGGTCAATGACCATAAGCAGGACAGAAATCACGATTTTGTTCAGTATCATCATTTAATTTCATCTGATGAGATCAGTTGATAGCATTTTCAAAAGACAAAGAAAACTAAATAAAGGGAAGCTGATAAAGGTGGAAGCAGGTGCTTTTGTAATTTGTTAGCTATATTTGTGACAGCCTTTGAAGACAGATATGACAAGCATGATTATGACTTTCCTTTGAGGCCTAGGTTCAATGGCAGATTAGTAACCTGATAAGTTTTCTATATTTATCTCCATAACAGAGATCCATTTTCAAATCAGCCAACACAAAGCATGGCTTCTTTTTATGTTATTGCAACACCCTCATAGGACGGGGCCATCTGGACTTACTGACTGGGGTCTGCTGATTACTCAGGAGATGCCTGTAATGAATAGGTTACCTCTATGAAACTGCTAGGATGGCAAAGAAAATTTTTCCTGTCCAGCTAGTTTGTTATTTAGAATAACTGTTGCTCTTTTAAGGGAGAATAGTGCATTATTTTGTTTGCTGCATGAATCAATAGAAAGTAAAGGAAAACAGCACTGAGCTCAGTTCCTATCTCATTCTATGTGGTGAAAGGAGATCTGGGGGGATGGGCTGTCTTAAAGGCATATGTGAATGCTTTAAATCAGCCTACAAGGAAGCACACCCCTATCTCTTGGTCTGGGAAGCCTCCAGCTTCTTCTAGCCTGGAAAGAAGAAATGGGCTGAAGTGTGCTCCATTGAAAGACAAAAGCCACTTTTAGAACATGTGAATTCTGCCTTCATCCAAGAAGGTTCTTTTTTAAGAAAAAAATGGCACCTCTTCTATTTTGGAGTTTTCAGTTAAGGAATTTTCATTGAGAACCTTCTATAGGTCACACTGTTCTGAGCACCAGAGCACACAGGCTGTCGTTTTTGCTCTTTGGAAAGAAAAGCAGAGTTGGAAGAGGCAAACACAGAAAAACACATTTCCATTGAAATCCCCTTCACATTTTTAGGTGTAAAATTTCCTGAGCCAAATAGGGAAAGAAAAGCCCATCCTCCTGTTACTAACTTGGGGGTGGTAAGGTCAAGAATATTTACTGAGCACCTAATGCCACTTGACCAGTGCTTAACATGTGTGCAGCAGACTTTACTAAAATATTTGTATTTCTCCTGCTATGTTTCATGTCCCATCTTCCTGGCATAGTTTCTTGTTTTAGGTATATTGGAAGACCATATTTACTGAGCACCTAATGCCACTTGACCAGTGCTTAACATATGTGCAGCAGACTTTACTAACATATTTGTATTTCTCCTGCTATGTTTCATGTCCCATCTTCCTGGCATAGTTTCTTGTTTTAGGTATATTGGAAGACCATAAAGCAGCAGCTACTTGAAGTCATAGTTTTCCTATCATTTTGAAAACATTAAATTTATTGGAGGGACTCCAGAGGCAAGGCATGTGACTCTGTGGACAAGAAGAGAGAGAAGACTCTCAGAGAGTGGGAACAGGAGAAGGATGTCTATGACTTAACTAGGACCTGATATAGGTGATAAATTCTCCGAGAGAAACAGCTGTGCTACATATTTACCAAGACTGAACTTCAGGGATCATGGTTCCCAGACTTGCCAAAGATTCATCCCCCATTTCTAAACCAGTTAAGAAGCCATTAGCTGTCACAGCTTGAGGGGTCACTCAGATCAAGATGACCAGCAGGATGTCCCCAATTCCATTCAGCTCTGGAACATCAGTGGTTCAATCTGGGTCAGGGGCCAAGTTGCAGAGAGAGGAGTTCTCAGTTTGAAAACTCAAATTGAAGTCCCTTTGAAGCGGGAGTCAAATTTCAATTGATTTAAAAGAAATGAAGAAATGCGGTCATATTTCTTCATAGCTTAATTTGAAGCTTTGGCTTCAAATTATGATTCACAACTTGTCTTCCTTAATTCTCAAAACAATTTATGCCGTAAGTATTGCTATTTCCTTTTATCTCGTGAATAACTACAATAGTTGTCCATGACTTTTGTTTGGGATCTCAGGTACACAGAATTAGTTTAATCATAATCCTTAGCTCATGATGCACTCTTGCCATTGGTCCATATTGGCCATTTTTTTTTGTCATTGGCTTATAATTTTTTATAATTATATAGTAAGCATACATGAAACCACCATTAGTAAAAGGCAGGACCTTGACACACACCTTATTACCTCTCCCAGTGCATCTCTTTGCTTCCCCCAATGCAACGTAACTACCATCTCAAATCCTTCTTCATTTGTCATTTTTTCCTTTTTTATATGGTTTTATTATCTGTATTTATATCCTTTTTTAATGTTTATTTATTTATTTTGAGAGAGAGAGAGAGAGAGAACGCATGATTAGGGGAGGGGCAGAGAGAGGTGGGGAGAGAGAGAGAGAGAGAGAGAGAGAGAGAGAGAGAGAGAGAGAGAATCCCAAGCAGGCTCCATGCTGGTCAGCACAGAGTCCTTCATGGGGCTTGATCTCATGAACCATGAGATCATGACCTGAGCAGAAATCAAGATTCAGACACTTAACCGACTGAGCCACCCAGGTGCCCCCATCTATATTAGTATTCTTAAAATGTTTTATTTTATGTTTTTAATATTACAAAAAGGATATCATGCCATACATAAATTGTGGGGACTTTTAAACTTAATATTATGTTGTTATTTTTGATTTACATTCCTGGGTGGGACTGTAATCTATTCATTTGACAGCTATACAATATTCTATTGTGTAACTATATGATCATTAGTCATCCCCCACCCCCAAAAAGGGCATTTGGGTTGCTTCCAGATTTCGCTATCATAAACAGTGCTGCTAAGACTTTTGTGCGTACATGTCTCCTATTGAACACTGGACCCTGAACCTTTATTTCCCACTGCTCCACACCCCAGCTCATGCCCTGAAGAGCGTTTCTAATGCACACCCTTGGCTGGAATTCAGGGGAGTTCCACATAACCCACAGAGAACCTGCCTCACTGAGGCCATATGGAAAAGCAATATGACTCTATGACAGGAAGAGGAAAAAGTACCAAAATGGAGAGAAAACAATGGCGACTATAAGCAAAAATAAGTAAGTCAGTCTCCACCCTGAAGAAGTCTATAAGTGTTCAATGACATGAGTTTTGGGTTTGAGATAAAGCAAAGTAAACTAGCAAGTTAGGAGTATAATAGCCATGCGACTTATAGAACTCAAAGAATGGGAAGTGAAACAATTTCAGAGATTAGGAAGTAAGTGTCCGTGGGAGTGAAAGCATGGAGAAGCCTGGAGAAAGAGTCCCACAACAAGCCTCTGCAAACAGGTCTGTATGCTTACAACGTATTTGCTGACATGTGGAAGAAGGCAATATGCCCTATTTAACATCAAACTTGAGGTATTTAATCAACAATATTAGTATGGCACAACTATCCATCTTACATCTCAAATATTACCAGGAGAATGGAGGTAGGAGAAAAGAAGTATAAACCAACTTGTCAGTATTGTATGAATCCAATTGCATGCAGCTGTATAATTACTGAAGTGGATGTGGCAGGTGTAGTAGGCCTGAGACTGTCACCCCACAGTAATTTTTTTCAACCTTCCCATTGTCTCAATATTAAGTTCCACTCTCAGGCATAAACTGATAGACCACTCATGAGGTGGTACTTGCTCATCTTTCAGTCTCATCACACCATGTCTTTACAAGATCCAATCATCCTGCTTATAGAGACTTAATGCTACCCCCAGAATTGCCATGATTTGTCAAGCTTCTCTTGTTTATTCTCTTCCTACTGACTGAAATGCCCTTTGCCACCTCATCCACTAACTTCTAAGGGTCTCTGAGAAGCATCTCAAGGGTTAGTCCTTTCTGGTATCATTTGATCTTTCTTAGCCCTTCTCTCTCTCCCTTCTTCTTTTCTTCTATCTTCCTATCCCCATGCCCAGACATACAAAACAGACCATCACACTACAAATAAGTTTGACCTCTTCACACTTTTCCTCCCATTAGGTTTTAAGTTCCTTTGGGATGAGGGATATAACCAATGACATCTAGTTGGCACTCAGTAGAAGTTAATATAGTAGATGTTGTAAATACCCCGCTATACTCACCTTAACCTGCTTGAACACCCATCACCCAGCTGCTGAGAACAATTTGGAATGATGGCTTGACATCTGTAACCGTCTCAGGAAAACTGGTCTTGGCAGACAGGAGCCAACTTGTCAGAAGCTGCATGGGAGAAGGTCAGCCAAACTTTTGCTGGCGTCAGCCAGTGACTGATTGATGAAGGGGTGCAAAAGCCCTGCCCCTTCCCTCAATGAGGCAAACACTGCCATAAAGTATATGTTTCAGTGTCTGATGCATCAGACTAAGGCTAGACTAGCCCTAAGACCACATCGTTTCTCCATTCCTCTAATTCTGTATGCTTCCCTCATTCCCTTAATTTTTCCTGAAGAGTACCCCCTTTATAAAGTACATGCTTCCAAATCCCTGCTGTAGGCTCTGCTTGTAGGGAATATACCTTGAGATAGTTGGTTTTGTAAAATGAGTTATGTTGGACTGAATAACTTGTCCAAGAGAATCTGGCCTTTGAGTTTAAGTCTCTAGTACCAGAAAGTCCCTGTTTTACTATAGCATGCTATCAAGTGTCTCTAACCATTGGAAAGTTGTGAGCAATTATATGACATAAAAATGTATATAATATTATATATAACTTAGTATACATAATAATATGTAGCTCTGAAGTCTAATATACCTTGGGAGCCTCAGTTTCTTCATCTGGCAAGTGGTGTTTGTCAGGTGGTTTAAAAGTGACAATGGGTTGGGTACCTGGGTGGCTCAGTTGGTTGAGCATCCAACTTGAGCTCAGGTCATGATTTCGTGGTTCATGAATTCGAACCCTACATCAGGCTCTCTGCTGTCAGCCTGTCAGTGCAGAGCCTGCTTCGGATCCTCTGTCCCCTTCTCTCTCTACCCCTTCTCCACTTGACCTCTCCCAAAAATAAATAAATATTTTAAAAATAAATAAATAAATAAATGTGACGAAGGGTAAATTACTCATCATACGGTAAATTTTCAGTAAACAATTTCTGGTACCAAAAGAGCCCCATAGGATATTTCGACAATCCAGTGTATTGGCAGCAATGCTGAGTTAAAATCAAAGTAGGTAAGGTCAGTTCTTTTGTATTTGGCAGGGTAAACCTCTATCAGTTGGACTGCCTGGAGGGTGATATGTGTTTGTGTCAACTTGTAGAACAATGTGAGTTTTGAATTTGCACTCCCATAAACTATGGAGAATCAGGCTTATTGTAATTAACTACATGCTTAGTACTGGGTTCGTATACTCAAGATGATGTGTTAATCTGACTTATTTAAATCTGGAAAAGAGGAGAAGCTGGAATGGCTTCCCTTACTAGACCAGGTGTATTAGAGACATTCTTCCCAGTCTGTGTTTAGATGACATCTGCAAAAGGTGTTTCTGCTTAATTCTTGATTGGGATCTTTTCCTCCCTTTCAAGTAGACTACCATTCCCAAATATTACAGACTGAAGGAAACCGGGTTTTATTTTGACTACACTGGAAAGCTTCTTCTTCATCTTCTTTTTTTTTTTTTTTTTTTTTTTTTTTTTTTTTTTTTTTTTTTGGATCAAAAAGGGAAGCAGCTATAAAGGGGGAAAGCAGAGAAGTCTGAGACTTTGTTTGGTCATCTGTAAAACTGAAAATCTCTAAAACTCAGTTCCAGTTCCAGAATTCTGTCATTCTAAAGTGAGATCCTTTTTTCCAATATATAAAAGTAAAAATAAAAGCTCAGTGCTTCATTAAATTTACCTAAAATAAACTCTCCACACTCAGGCCTTTTCCCCACACTGACCTGAGAAGAGAAAGTGCTGACAGCCTAGCTGGGGGGTGTGGCAAGAAAGAGGAGGTGGCCAAGCATGAAGGAAAAGCTTCCAAAAGAAAGTTATTCTCACCTTCCAGTGTTTGGGTTGTTTGAAATCAGCAGCAATAAAGCTCAAGCGTCAGAAAGCAGGACCGATTCCTTTGCCTTGAGGGAAATATAGGCTATTTCCAATGACTGGGAATTAATATTATTTAAGCTACTGTAGTTCGAAAATGTCATTTCAGAGAATGGAACAGCCACAGGAAGTGGGCCACACAGAGTGCGCTTAGAGAAAGAGAAGGATATAGATTCAGTCCCTGCCAAGATGTAGAAAAAAATTGCCTAGAAAAGGTCAATTTGATTTAGAGGGGATTTATACAGATTTTTTTGTTTTTCCTTTTTTTAAAGCTCTCTTTAACTTTGCATGGCTCAGTGGAGAACAAAGAAAAATAACATATTTGGTTTTATTTTCCCAGGATATGAAATGCTTCGGCAAACAAAACTTCCAATGAATTTAATCAGGCCTTTGAAAGATTGCCATATTGAAACCAAGCATCTCAATATAAATTGGTAAAAATATTTTGATACACCCTTGATAGTTATCTTCTAAACTAAATTATTATGATATACCACCCCAGGCTCTTGGCAAAATGCTGACAATACTGAAAGGAAAGAAAAGGCTTAAACTTCTATATTTGTAAAGTGTGTTCTTTTTTTTTTTCTTTTCAATTCTGCTTGGTGCTTTTATCAGGCATCTCTCTGATTTGTATAAATCCCATATGAGAAAACAAGTGTGCACTGTGAGAGATTCACTTGAAATGGGGCAAGTTGTAAATAAAATTGAGTGTATATGGAATGTAATTGACTAGATGGAGGGACTTACTATGTATAAACAGATAGCAAAGATACTTAGAAAAATCTAACATATGCATAGTAAGTTATGAAAGCAGCAGTTATCAGGTGAAACTTGGTTTTTCTCCTTCAAAATATTGGTCTTGCATGGCTTTCTCAATAAATATTAATTTGTAATCAACTAGATCTTACTGATTCTCCTTTCTTCTGCAAAATTAAGCCCCTAGAATTAACAGTTACAAAGGATTTGGCCAGTCTTACTATTTCGGCTGAACCCGAATAACACACACAAATACTTCTTAAGGTATCAATTATAAAAACTTCAAAAGGAGGGGCACCCGGGTGACTCAGTCGGTTAAGCGTCCAGCTCTTGACTTGGGCTCAGGTCGTGATCTCAAGGTTCATGGGTTCCAGCCCAGCATCAGGTCTGCGTTGGCAGTACGGAGCCTGCCTTGGGATTCTCTCTCCCTCGCTCTCTCCCTATCCCCCACTTGTATGCTCAGTCTCTGTCTGTCTCTCTCTCTCTCTCAAAATAAACTTAAAAAAAAACTTCAAAAGGAATTTTAAAGATCATCACTTTCCACCCTCTGGTGCCCTGTCTGCATCTTACTGACTGTAATAAGTTTTCTGTTTTTAGTGATAATCAGGCAGACTCTGCACCTCCATAAAGCATATATGCTGAAAGGATCCAATTAGCTGTTAGTTATTTCCCTTCTGACAAGCCTGAGACAAGATGATTTTAGAGCCTTCTCTCCTGTGCAGGAATGGCTTTGCCAGAGACCACCTGAGCCCCAGCTTATCCATTTCCAGTGACAAGGAATTAATTACTCTGGAGAAAGACTGTTCCAGTTCTAAACAACTCAAATTCCTTAACAAATAAAAAATTTTTTTCCTAACTTGGACCCTGACCCTGCTTCCCATCCACTACTTCTTTCTCCTCCTTCTCTCCCGCCTCTCTGAAGACAATCTGTTGGCACTGCCTCCCCTACCCTCTCATTCTTCAGCCTACAGATGGCTCCATTTCCTCCATGCTGAAAATAGTGACTATTTTAAGTGCGTATGTATATGGCTTGTATTTGAAAAATACGAATTCAATGAAAAAAAATTTTTTGAAAAATATTTTTTTAATTATGAAAATTGTACTCTGAAAATAGTAAAAGGTTGTTTTTGACACTCACTACTGGCGATTTTATGGGAAATCAGATGCTCAGTTCCTACTTGTAAGAATATATATTGATACAATATTTCTGGAAGGCAATAGTGAGCAAAGCAAACCATAACTGCATCTGCTCTTAGACTCAGCAGTCCCATTTCTGGGAATTTACCCTACTCGTACACTCCCAAATATGTGAAGATATATGCATTCAAGAACATCCTTGCAGCATTAGTTCTAGTAACAACAAAAGCAAAAATCACAACAATAGCCATTGTAAATAATAACAAAAACAGGAAGCAACCTAAATATTCACCATCAAGGGACTGAGTAAATGAGATATGGAAAATCCATATAACAGCATATATGCAGTCATTAAAAGGGATGCAATGGTTTTTTTCTATTAGAAACATAACTTCAATATTTATTCTTAAGTAAAAAACCAGCTATGTTCAGAATAGCATAAGGTAAGCTCCCCATTTGTGTGTAAATATATTTTATAAAGGCGTATGCACATAAGTATATGCATATGCACATAATACATCAGGAAGGACAGTCTAGGAACCGGATGTCCTGTGGTAAACCCTGTGAAATAGAACTGAGGTGAGGGAGTTGAAGGGTAGTCTCAGGTTGAGAGCCTCACTTTATTTTTCATCGCTTTATGTTGTGTGTACTATTTACCATGTTATGTGATCTCTTTTCCCATTTCCCAGAATAAGAAGTAAAAAGTCCTTACTTTTAAGTTTTTGCCCACATGCACACTATGTGACTTGACAGCTCACATTTCCTTACCTGAAAGATATCTGTGATCTTCAGATGTGAAAATTCCAGAAGCCTTTCTCCTTTTGCAGATCATTTGTTAAAATGTTGAACAAAAGTTCGATCAGCCTTGATTTCTCAGAACCTCACTGTTTACCTTCATCCAACAAGAAAAGGTCCATTTATCACTATCCTTTATTTCCTATTTCTGAGCCAGTTTCCTACTTGCGACAAAACATTTTCCCCAGTTCCACAGTGACACACCTTTTTATCCCTATGGCTTTTGATGCAGACTTTGTTAAAAGCTTTTGAGAGTGGAAATAGATTTACATTTTCTTTCTTTTTTTAAATTTTTTAATGTTTATTTATTTTTGAGAGAGAGAAAGAGAGAGAGAGCAGGGGAGGGACAGAGAGAGGGGGAGACACAGAATCCAAAGTGGGTTCCAGGGTCCAAGCTGTCAGCACAGAGCCTGACGCAGGGTTTGAACTCATAAACCCATGAGATCATGACCTGAGCCGAAGTCTGACGCTTTACCGACTGAGCCACCCAGGTGCCCCTACATTTTCATTTTAACTTTTATTCACAGTTGTGTATGCATGCCCCTTCAAGGGAATATACGATGCGGTCACCTATAACTTCCTCTTATGGAAATGACATTGCTTTCCTCACCACAGTGTATATGCTTAGTGGTTCCATTTTTATTTTTAATTTTCACTACCTCGACCACTTTATAATTTGATACTTTTCATAAAATGAAACAGATTAGTGGATTTTTCACAATCCTTTCAGGGCCCCTTTTCATAGACTAATGAGCCTTTAAAATATTTATATTTGTCACTTCAGTTTCTTCATTATGTTCTTCAAAACTTCAAAATTGACAGTCTTCAAAATTATCAATACACAGTACCTATTGCTGATTATTTGAGACTAGTTTGCCAATTAGTCATAGACATTTAATAATATGTGAAGGAATAAGAGTCTTACACATTAATCTTCTCAAAAGATGTTAAGAATAACAGGGGCACCTGGATGGCTCTGTTGGATAAGCGTCCAACTTCAGCTCAGGTCATCATCCCATGGTTCGTGAGTTTGAGCCCTGCATCAGGCTCTGTGCTGACAGCTCAGAACCTGGAGGCTGCTTCAGATTCTGTGTCTCCCTCTCTCTCTGCCCCTCTTCCACTCACACTGTGTCTCACAAATAAATAAGCACTGAAAAAAATTTTTTTAAAAAGAATAACATACATGCCAGACACTCTCATTGTTGCTGGGGGTACTATTGTGAGCAAAACAATCACAGTGCCTTACATTATTCCATTATTAAACTTATAGCCCAATAGGCAAGACAGACATTTATCACGTAATCAGAGAAATGTATAATCACTGACTTTGATAAACGCTATAAAGGAAAAAGAAATGCAAGGAGCTATGAGAGAAGGTAATTCACGTGGACGTGAGGGTGGTGCTGTCTCAGAGAAAATGTAAACCATTGTGAGCCTTTGTCGGAACCATCATTGGTATGTACACTTGGCTATTTAAGACCTCAAATACACTTGTCAGCTTTCCTCTGGAGACCTGCAAAGGAGCTGGGCTTGTTTATAATATGCCCACTCTTTCTTAGTCCAAACTGTGCTATGCTCGTGATCATGGTTGGATTCCCTGACCAGCTTCCTCTTTCTTTTGCTCTATTCCCACTTGCTTGATTCAAGACCAGGAACTCCATGTTTATTAAATGAGTATGGTCACAGATCCCACATGGTTTTTAGGTTTGGAAAACCAAGCTTTGGTTTTCACACTTTTAGTCCTAGGCAACACTTAATTTTAAGTAAACTGATTATAATGATAGTTCAGCAGAAAGGCATGAACCTCTTGACCTAATAAGAATACCTGTTTCCTAATATCTGGCTGACTGACACTAATTTTGTCCTTTTTAAACCAAGTTGGCATAGAAATCTTCCCTCTAAAAATTTTTGTGTAATCAAGTCTCAAACAAAGAATATATTCATGTATCCTCTGGCAGTTTTTAAAAAATTAATCTCTAAGCCAATGTTTGATTCTGTTCCCTCATGCTGAGACTACTATGGGAACCTCCCTTAACTGCTCTTCTGCCTTCTTTCTCTTCCTTTTCCCTGATCATATGATGATTCTCCTGGATTAATCTTTCAAACATGATGCTCTCCTGCGTGATTCATTATTGCCCCCAAGAGAAATTATAGCTGCCTTAGCTGGCTATGTGAGGCCCTCCACATTCTACCTTTCACTTCTTCAAGATCTACTAAGTACCTAGCTCTAACACTTGGTAAGAAGCACTTAAGAAATGTTTGTGAAAAAATGTGTGCTTTTTCTTATATATCCTGTTCATCCAACCGACAAAATCACAGTTCTTCTATGTATCCAGAGCCTAAATTTCTTTTAGGCTTGGTTTTGTAAAACTCACGGTGATCTTTCTGCAGTGATGTCATCTTCCCATAAACTTGTGGGCTTCACCACTTCTTTGGGAAATAAGATTCCAGTAGGTACATAATAAAAGCAGGGATCTCCATTAAGTTTTTTTAGCCTTGCAAAATACAAAATGGGTTTGGATGTTAAAAAGTAACCAACTAAACTCTGAAAACTGTTATAGGTTCATCATTGTACTAATATCTCTGATGACCCAAATGTCTCTTTTTTATGAGTCTGTGACTCATTCCTCTCTGACCAAAAATTTTGGCCCAAAATACAGAGAGGAAAATTTTTTATGAAATTGCTTACATCAAAATGTAAATTATCTGCATGGATTTGTGGGCACTGCAGCCTTCAAATAAAATTGTGTAGGGATATAAGTAAAATGAGTTCAAAGGAATCTTTAGATGTGTGAAGAAATATATACTATATTGTTTTCCCCACCCCCAAGGAAATACTACACAGCCAAATCTTTTTTTGTGGATAGACTGGGGGGCATGTAGTTTACGGTCATACATTTTAAGTTTGCTTGGATTTTAAGTGAGCCATTCAACTCCTGGTGTGTCTCATTTTATAAAGATAATTATATCCTGCTCTTCCCACCAGGCCTAGAAGGAGACACTGCCCCATCTGAACTTTTCCTCCCCCAGGTATTCTGATGTTTGAACAAGGATGGGAATGCTGAGGCACTCACTCCAGCTTTCATGCTATACCAGACAAAATAACTCTCCTCTCTATCAGGATTTTTAAAATTTACTGTTATCCATGGTAAACCCCCTTGCCCAGATTATGTGCCATAGGAATGACTAGAGTGCCATATATAGTAATAAGCCATTCATTCCACTGCCATCTGAAGGATCCTTGTATATTATAGCTATGGTCACATCACCACTTGGATCAAAAGCCTTCTGTGGCTCCCATTTGGGACATTCCATATAGACTTTCCATAAGCCTAACTCTCCAGCTTACCATTTAAGACTTTCACAGTGTGGTTCCCATATACCTGATCAGTCTAAATTCTCACCACTTTCTCACTTCATCGTACCAAACTATTTTCATTCTCCTGGACACTGCATGTGTTTCATTAATCTGCTTTTTTCATGCTATTCTCTCTACCAGAGGGTCTTTTTCCTGACTTTTTTTTAAATCTGTTAAAGTCCTAAGCATTCTTCAAATTTCAACCAAATAAATTATCACTTCTTTTGCAAAGCCTTCCTCAGTGCCACTGTCGAAGTGATCACTCCTTCTCTATCGCCTGATATTTTACAAGCACTTTAATTATGGAATTATGAGAAATACACCATTATTTTAGGTAACCCACTGCAAGCTGGACTCTTTTTATTTCAAAAGCTTAAGCCATATCCTGATGCAATAGATATACAAGTTTAAGGGTCGAGCTATTGGGATTTTGCAGCAAATATACCACTTGCCATTAAATTTTCTTTCACTATTCTTTCTATCGTACTGATAGGTTTTCATTATATAAAATCACTCTGCCAAAGCTATCCTAAATAATCTAGAACGTCTCCTTTTATTTTCTTTCCCAGGTTGTCAATGTGGCCTCCTATCTTTCTCCTGTGCTGCCACACCCCTGTAACCTGATTCTGTCTCCTAAATTCAATTGCTCAACCAGCCTTAATTAATATCTTATAAGTAACAACCTGAGATCATAAAGATGAAAAGATATGTTCACTGTTCATAGAGTTCCCAGGAAATACTTCTAATACAATAGGGTGAGTGCAATCCTAGTGTCTACATAAGACTGAGGAAGTATAGAGAAGGGAATGATTCATTGTCCCTGGTTTTGAGGGTCAGATGGAAGTAAACCATGAAAATCAGGGAGTGTTTTAGAGAAGGTAACATTTGAACTGTCTCATTTCCCAGTAGGCAATAGGATAAAGGGAGATCCAGGTAGAGGGAATGTCAGGTACAAAGGTGCTGAGTTTAGCTGTAGTATGGGGACCTCAAGTTATTCTGTGTGAGTGGAGCTTATGGAGCAAGGTGAAGCATGGCAGGATACAGGGTTGAATGCATAGGTTAGGTCCACATCATAAAGGGCTTCATTCACTATACAAAGGAATTCAGACTTTAATTTTTAAGTTTGAGGACAGACATTTAATGGTTCTAAGCAGAGGAGTTACAAAATATTAGCTTTGTCTTTGGAAGAGATTGAGACCAGAGGAAAAGACATCAATTAAAAGGCTCTGACCTCCAAGGCCCCTTCTGAAAAAGAATCTAAGAGTGCCAAAATTCAGAGGGAGTCAAAGAAGAAAGAGAGAAGGCACTTGAACCAAGGCTGATGAAAAGTAGCAGCAAAAGGCCTTGAAGGTGGGTTGTAAGCAGAGAGTATCAGAGAGGATGGCTAAGATAAATCCTAGCCTTTCAGTTCGAGTGGAGGCAGAAAAAGTGCTAAGTTCAGCATTAGACAAGCTGAGTTGGAGGAATCTCTGTTCACCCTTGATGTGCTCTTCTTGATCCCCCAAATGGCTTACTTGTAAAGCTATATGCTGGGGGCGGGAGGTTAGAAATGATAAGAAGGAGTAGAGAGACATAAGTCCACATAATCCCCTCATTCATTTGTTCTGATTCCAACATTCAAGCTTTGGGATGATAAGCTTTGAAACTACAGAAATAAAAATTAATACAAAGAGAAAGAAGTTTCCCTTCTTGTAATCTTCAACATACTTCTTTCTGGTTCCCAAATGGAAGCCTTTCCAATCAATTCTCCTTCTGTTGAAGGTAGCATGGGAGAACCAGTGCTTGTTAAATGTTAAGGCTTTACATAAATTGGGTTTTAATTCCTACAATAAGCCTCCATTAAATTGGTGTCATTATCCCAGTTTTACAGATGAGAAAACCCAGAGAAGTTAACAGACTTTCTCAAAGTCCCCCCTCGTAAATAGTGGAGGGTGCATATCAATCTACAACTGTCTGGTTCTAAAGTCCATGCTTCTTCCATTCTACAACATTTGACTATTCAAGGAATACCTTGGCTCCGGAAATCAGGCTCAGGGTAATAGTCAGTTATGAGAACACCAAAAGGTTTCCATGTCCCTGAAGCTATAATATGCTCTAAGAAGCATCCCTCCACAGATGCATTTCTGCCAAATGTTTAAAGTCAATCTCAGAAATGATCACACCTATCTTATTCCATCCACGAAATCCTTTTGATAATTTGCTGAAGCTAAATGAAAAAATATCCAAATAATACATGATCAAGCAGAAGAATATATGAAAAATTCCTTCTGAATCATTCTATACGGAGTTCAACTGCTACCAGTCGGGAGGTACTGCACACATTCTCCTTACATTGGACAGTTAACCTGCCAATACCAGCTTCTAAGTCTTCTCGTCCCCCTAAGGGAAGTTCTCAGTCCTAACAGAGCTGCATGACTAGGGAGGATAGGAGATTTCTCTTAAAATCCTTGTGTGAAAAGATCATAATTCTATTTAAATCAAGCAAAATACTACTTGATAGATTATTATATTACATGCCTTAATCAGCATTTTCTGTTGGTACTTATCTTACCCAGCAAAGTACATTACCTTGTGCTTTTTCCTAGGAAACTTCAAAGTGCCCTTTGTGCAGCCATGGAAAGATGATGAGCAGTAAAAGAAGTGCTTGGAAAGAAACTTGCATTCCCTTAACAGCTTTAATCACACTACACGGCGTATGTCAAAATGTTAAAGAGAACAGAAACTCTTAATGCTTTGTGCAATGTATACAGTTCCTGAGCTTTGATGTTTCTGTTTCTGCCCCTTTAGTTGTACAGAATTGCCTGTTTTTTTTTAAAAATCTTTTATGTCTCATTACTGACCTGTCAAACATTTTTTTAACTTAAAGAGTAGCTGACGCCTTGCAGTAAACCTTGAAATCCCTCTTTTAAAAACAATCTGCCTTTATGCTATACATATCTATAGTATGGCTATGTTTTTATTACAGGGAACATGTCTTGGAGAGAAATCTTCTACACAGGCATTTATGTCCGAACAAGTGTAGCCGCATAAGAGTCCAGATTTGGTCTTTTGCACTAATGTTACATGTCTGGTGTCTCAATGAGTTAAAATGGAAATTCAGAGCCTTTGAAAAGTTTCGGCATGTCAAAGCTATCTCCCCATTTTTTCAGGTCCCCCTTTACACCCCGAATTATTCTCTTAAAACCCCTTGGAGTTATGCATTTTCACAAATTTAAGGTAATTACCTAACTCCTAAATCAATTTTTCTCTTTAGAATGAACTAAACATTTCTCTCAGGCAACCATTTAATTTGGGTCAGTAAAGATTACTCCTTCTCCACCATCACCACCACCATTATCACCAACTCCCACTTTTTTTTTCATTGTTTTGGCAGGCACTGACTTGATTTCCCTGCCGTCCCCTCCCCCCTTGCTGGTTTTGTCCTCCTCCTGAACAGACCCTTTGAAGTGTTTCCCAACAGCTTCATTGAGGAGGAGGTAACAATGCACAGAAATGCTGTGTGACTTAGTGAGCTTGAAAGATCTGGACATCAGAGGGAAGGAAGTGGGGGATCTGCATAAAAGAGGTTTTCTTCATGATTGAACTGAATGGAATTGTTCTGGAGGAAGTGATACATGTTCCCATTCATGGGTGGTAGTGTTATACTGAAAGGCAGAAGGTGGCAGGAGATACTATAATTGGACTCCCTCACAAGTGTTTCATAGCTACTGCATTATCATAAATGTCATTTTTTCCATTTATATCCTGCAATTGTTAGTCATTGTTTATGAGAATACTCTAGTATTAGCCTTGTATTTTTTGGCCATTATGAGAATTCCTTTCATTGATGGGCAAGCTAGAGTCATAGTTTTCAAAGTCACTCTTGTGTAAGATACCAAATTACATTCACTGAGATGATAATAAATCTGGGTACTTTTTAAACAACTCTAATAAAGCACATATTTTGAATAAAAGTGCATAGGTTCTTACTTAAAAACTATGGACTAATCCATTTCCCCTTAAAGCTTTTCTTATTTTATTTTTAGGATTCTGAATAGAAGATTCAAAAGGAAATTTTTAATGACTGTGCCTGTATTTGAGCAATTTTCCTCAAGATGCACTGTGGTAAATTCCCCACACCCCACATTTTCTAACTGTAAGAATTCATTACACCTCAGGAAATTTTCTCCTATACCTTTTACCTTTCCAACATTGACAATATACCCTCACCCAAAAAGAGAAATTTTAAGTGAAATCGAGGTCACTGCCTGTGCTTAAATCAGATCTGAATACAGTCCCTTGGTGTGTTTGTGTGTGTGTGCATGTGTGTGTGTGTTCTATTTTTATTTTTTTCAGTTTTTATTTTAATTCCAATTAGTTAACATACAGTGTTATATTAGTCTCAGGCCTCTGTAGTGTTACCATAACCTGCCTTATCCTCAGGTCTCTCTCCTTTGGGAAACAAGAGAGGCAGACTAAATTTCTGAGATCTCTTTAATCTAGGTTTAATATTCCACAAACAAACAAACAATCCATGAATGAACAAACTACCTTGAGAGGGGAGTAAAGCCAGATTTATATGTGTGTTTTTGAGAGGTTGTGAGGTTACACATTGAGTTTTTCATTCCTTCATCCATCCATCCATTCGTTCTTAGTCATTTTTTTTGAGCACCAGTCTCTTTATGTTCTGAGAATAAATATAATATTCCCAAAGAACTCACAATCTAATGAATCCACATTTTCATATTTTTATAGTCTCTTCTGTTTCTTTAGGTGTTAAGGATATATTTTTAAAGCAATGCTTTTCTACTTCTTACTGCTAATAGAGGTTTTGATAAATAAAACCTGACTGCTTAAATAAGATATGCATTTCTAACTATTTGAGAAAGTAATTATATCTCTGAAATAATTGTGAGTTGGGGAAGAAGTGGATATATAAGTAATTTTTTAAAAATCAGTTTAATTTTAATTTTTATTTTCTCTGTCTCTGTCTCTGTCTCTCTCTCTCTCTCTCTCTCTCTTTCTCTCAGATACAAATTATTCAACTACACATGCACAGGGAATATTTCATGATTCCCAGCGGTCCTTTCTTTCAGAGTCCTTTTCCTCTCTTCTTCTATTTTTAATGTCCATCTTCATATTTTAAAGTCTAAATAAATGTACCCAGGGAATTATAAATTGATTTATTTTTGTTCTCTTTCCTATAAATATGTCCAATTAGTTAATTTTATGATTCTTAAGTATCAATTGCTTCTGACATAGGTGACTTAACCTGCATTTTTCTTATATATTTTTCTGTTGGAGCTTTTCTTTCACAGGAAATGGCTAAGGATGTACTTCACATGCAAGTCAATAACATGCTAATAAATCTGGGTCTCTTTTGCTTCTTTATAATTATGGTGCTTCAACTGTAAACTTATTAATTTCAACACCTTCCATTTTCACTTATTTTCTCTAACTGCAGATAAACTTCTAGGAAATATCAAAACATTTATTTCCTTTTGTTTCCCTCCCACTTCCTCCAAAACAAACAAACAAACACTAGAGTATGCCATAAAATCCACAGACAGGAACGCTTTCCAACAATAGGAAGAAAGCACTGACTGCTTTCCATAGCCTGTAAGTGACTGTCTGTAAGTGAAGATGTTCTACTTTATACCTACTTTGGAGGTACATTTGTGTAACAAGGGAAAATTGTTGAGAATGCAAAATCAAAAGTTAATTTTGGTGAAAATAACCACAAGTTGGTAGAATTTAAAAACTTTAAGGGAAATTAGAGGAAAATAAAAATATAAAGAAAATAATAGAGAAAATTCATGTCAATTATAGTTTCAACAGCCTTGGAAATTAACAGAAAGATGTACTAGGTGAGATGTGGGTGACTTAGATGATCAGACTATCAGCACATTTATAGAGCTATACATGAAAACCAGAAGGTCTAAGGGCCTGAAGACAATATGCCAATCTCCCCACAGAGCCTGGTTGCTTACATTGCTGTGCTGTTACTGTTGTTTGGTATCCAATATAAGGAACAAGCACAACTCCCAATAAAATTAAAACATGATTTTGTTTTTGTGTCCTGTGGTCCCTTTAAAATGTATTCAGTGGTGGTAATCTTCTCCTGACCCTGATGAGACCTCAAGAAATCATATGCCTTTAATGATCATGTTCAGACAAGAAAGGTCCTAAGGTCACTTGAAGTTGTAAACACAGGCTCAATTTGGTAAGTAAAATGCCACACCCTATGTAATATAATTCTAAATTTCATGTAGTATTTAATATTCTCTCCTTTCTAGCTTGCTAGAACCTATGGGTTTGTTACAGAACAACTGGTCACTTTCTTATTTGCTTCCCCCTTCCCTTTCACTCACTTGAACTCTCTTCCTTGGCTCTTCAGGTTGTCCACACCTCACAGACTCTTGCTGTTAGAATCCATCATCCACCCTGAGGGTCAAAACAGGTCTTCTCTTGCATGGGTAGCCCACATCCAGTTCACTGAAAAAACACTATTTGCCCCATACTCAATAGAAGTGGGCTATGATCCAAACAGAATATGTTTCCCCCTCTTTGGCATGAATTAAGTGTCTTCTGATGATGCCAGTCAACCATAGTGAATATATTTCAGGTTTGAATGATTTTGTGGAAGCCCCCATCACTAAGCTTGAGGTGAAGAAGGAAGAACTCTAAGCCCTCCCTCTTTGAGATAAATAACAACAACAACCAATTATAGATCTGAAAAAAATTA
Source organism: Cryptoprocta ferox (assembly GCA_028646485.1). Taxonomy (NCBI): domain Eukaryota; kingdom Metazoa; phylum Chordata; class Mammalia; order Carnivora; family Eupleridae; genus Cryptoprocta; species Cryptoprocta ferox. The sequence continues at coordinate 107,557,925 of CM053567.1, read as the reverse complement.
TTGTCCCTTCTCATTTTTTTAAAAATATTCCTCAAGGGTTTTAACTCTATCAAACTGGTTCTGTGTTATCTATTTGGAAATTTCCTCTTCATATTCTAACACATTAGAAATTCACATCTATCGTGCTTTGATTCCTTGGTAAAAATACCAATTTTTCACATCCAATTATAAAGTCACTAATAGGGCTTCTGTCCCTGAGAGCTTGCTCATTTGGTTCAGTGAGTTTGCATGGAGGGGACACAACTTGTTAATGGCTGCAAATCAAGGTTAGGAAACTCAAGTTCTTTTGGACAAGAACATGGGTGAATGACCCTGGCCAGGTGAGGACTGTGGTCTATTATGAGAACATGCCTGTCCAAAGGGAAAGAGGCCACTTGGCCATTGTGAGTACAGTGATACCGAACTTTCTAATTTTTCAAGAGAAGTTGAAAATAAAAGGTTTTTATGTGCCATTTTAAGTGTAGGTCCCTCATTCAGGTCACACACTGGAAGATTAGTTGATTAGGTTCTGATAGAAGATCAGCAGTTTGTGATTTTTACTGTAGGCTGTGCCCTCAGCTATGCCCAGTGTCATTCACAGTCACATGTTTGGTGACAAGGAGCTCAGGTGAGAGGAAAGCAACTGAGCAATTCAAAGTCCCACTCTGTCCTGAGAATAAAGCCCAGTGTAGAAACCTGGAATTCTCTTCATATATAAATAATATGAACAATTAAGATACTTTCATGCAAATCTGGAAAAGGGTAGGGTGGTGGGTAAATGTACTTTTGTTATTCAGGATGGTAGCTATTTTTCACCTTCCTTGTCCATTTACAAACAGCCAAATGAATAAAATAAGCAGAACAGGTTTCATCTAATCACACTAATCCTGGACTAAGCATATCCCTCTTCCTGCTTTGCTTTGGCTGTTCAAGTGTTGGTGGTGATATAAGTGTTGAAGGTCATTATCTACCAGGGAGGGGGGGTTAATCCCCATTGGGTGGTTGCATTTGCAACCTAAATTTAAAATGTTTTTCTCAGATACTTTGAACTGACAAGTTCAAGCTGTTGAATCTTAGATGCCGTCCCAAGAGCTTCAAATGGAATATTATATTATAATACCTTCACACCCATTAATCCCTCACTGCCACCACCACCACCACCACACACACACACACACACACACACACGCACACACACACACCACACACAAACTTCTGGGAAAAAATGTTTAAAGCAATGCTGGCTGCATGGGTTGTGGGTACAGGGGGTTTATTTTACTATTTTGTCTACTTTTGTTTATGTTTGACATTCTTTATAATAATATATTGCAAATGCCATAGAGACTTGGTTATAACAACCAGTAATGCAATCAAAATATTAGATTATTGGGAATAAGTAATTTTTTATTTATAAATAAGCTCATCATATTATAATTGCCTTGCCATAGAAAATCAGATTAAATATCTAATGTTGTCATTACCCCAAAATAAACACTTACATGGTTACCCACTTTCTATTGGTTTATAATTCAGTGGACACAGAGTAACTTGAGTTCTGATGTGTTTTGGTTCACTCTAAACTGTAGACAAGGAAAATGGTTTAATGAAAATTTTCAAGGGTATTCCCTACTGTAAACCTAACTTTTCATTGCTTTAAAATGCAATACAGTACCTTGGAGGAAGTGGGGGCTCATAAATCTTTATTATATACAGAAAAAAGTTAATAAATAGTAGCTAAAGCAAAGTACTAACATTAAACAGTGACTTCAGGTTAGTTTGAGCTTAAAGTGTGGGAAAAAACAACCATAAACACCACATACATATGCATATACATCTAAAAGAGATTCCTGAACATGTGTAAAAAGATTTGCCACTTAGGCTCTAAAAAGTTAAGATTTTTTGAAATTTGTATTTAATTATGACATAAAATCCAATAATTTAAAGTCCAAACTCTTAATATATACCACAGTGTGCTGATTTATAGCACTGAACTTGCAGTGTTGGAAGCAACATGTGATTGATACATACCTAAACAATAAACTAAAATTCTATATCTCCATTTGTACGCTTTTAAGTGACTTAGAACAGAATAAAAGTTTCAGGGCCTGCTGCAAAACAAAAACGGTTGGTTAAAAAATCTCATTCTTAAGATGTCTTCAAATTTTGGACACTGAAAGATTTCTTATTAAAGAGTCAGTAAATGAACAGGGAGGAAACCCTAGCCAAAGCACTGTCATGTTAAGACAGATCCAACCCCTGCTGATCTTCTCCAGTTTTTCCTTCAAGCAAATCAAAGATGCCTTACTTACTTTAAGAGATCAAACTACCAGAGGTATGCCTCTGCCATAAATTTAGCAGGGGCCCAGAAAGACATCTTCATAGGCAGCATTTTAGGAAATAAAGAGATGCCTATGATAGCACATTATTTGAACGCCATCGACAGTAGAGATGTTCAAGATATTTTGGTTAATAAGCATTCTAGGAAGGAATATAAATTCTTGCTGAAACCAAACACTTTTCTAGAAAGGCCCTTTCTACTTTGAGATTAACTTGTATATTCATAGTAAAATACCACCAAGAGCCAGGAATTTTCCCATAGACTTATCATTATAGAAATTGGTGTTCTTATTGACATCCAAGAAGTGTTGTCAATGGGCAATATTTTATGCTGGAGTTGGTCCTGGGAAATGGTCTTCTGATTTATTCAGGAAGAAAAACTTTTGTATAAAATGGGTCAACAGCTGGTATCTTGTAGGTCTTCATCCAAAGGTGGATAAATAAGGCAAACATGACAAGTCTCAGTTCAAAAGGGACCATAATACTCTATGATCTTTATGAAGTTCTCCTTCAAAGACTTCAAAGCCTCTGATAGATAATACGTCATGAACTAGAGGAAAGATAAGGGAAAAAATACCATTTTCCTTACTTCATGGGCATAAAACCCAAAAAGATAAAAAGAGAAGTTACTCTAACCTAGGCTTCTCTTCAGCAAAAAAAAAAAAAAAAAAAAGTGCCATATAAATCTAATAGAATACATCCAGCCACAGCAATGTGTGTAATTTAGGCAAAACTAGTTATTTTCTTATTTGATCATTTGGGCAAAAACAATAACTTGTTTAATGAATTTCCATTATTCCTGCAGCTTCCTTCTATCATCCAGGCTCCAGACTGCCTACCAGGGTTTCTAAAACACAACCTGGAGCTTTCATTATCTTAATCAAAATCTATAGGGAATCCACATGGTCTGCCCTGGATTAACTAAAGGATCTTCTGAGTGGCATTCTTTAATCTATGCTATTCTTCACTCATTCATTCATGCATATCTCTCCCTACCACATTTCCGACACTCTATCCATATTAAGATATCAATATTACTTATGCAAGGTGGTAGACTTCTATATTTCTATATCTTTACTTCTTCTATTTCTCCTATTGGAAATGCTTTTACTTTTGTTCACATGATAAAAGAAAATTCTAATTCTTATCAAGATGAAATTCATATATTTTATTCTTTGAGAATCAATTCTTGAATCTTCCATCTAAGAAAATGAATCATTTCTTTCTCTGTGTTCCTCTAACAATTTATTCACATTTTTAATAGAGCTCTTATTGTACTACAATTGGTTAAATATATGTTTGTTTCTTTCACTCAATTTCAGGACAATGGCTTATTTATGTCCATAACTTATACCCCAGAATGTTGCCTGGAAACTCAGTGGGCATTTGTTAAGGGGAAATAAATTAGATGTATATACTTATAGAACCCCCTTTTTTTGACATTAAAATTTTTCAATTCAGTTGGTATATTTACATCTCTGTGGTAGCAGGTGTGAGCATTCACAGCATAGGAAGGAGACAGGTCTCAATCTGGATTCTCTTATCATTAGAAGGGACTGAAAGACAAGTAGATGTCAATAATACAATTCTACATCCAATGTAGTAGTTATGTTGAAACCTGACTCAAATAGAAGTCTCTGTTCTTATGATTATTCCGTTTTGCTCATTAAGAAATATATTCTTCTGAGATTAACTTAATTCTTTCTAAATTAATTCTCTACTGGTACCAAATGAAATATTTCCCCAGTTTTAGCACTTATATTAAGGTTCTCTCTTCCAAATGATGCTGGTACACAATTATCAATGTGGATGCTCTGACTTATATATGTGCCTCTTACTGATGACTTTAGAGAGTGAGGCAGGATTCACCTTTACTATAACTGCTCTGAGGTAATTGCACTGAAATGTTTCTAAGACCCCAAAACTACAAATCAAACCATTTTGAATTTTGAAATGAGTCTTGACCAGACCACCAAGAATCCCTTGCTTTAATGCTGAGCTTTATTTGTCAACATACCAATGAAATTACCATACTTGAATTCAAAGCATTCTACATCATTTTTGTAAGAAAGCATATAATGTACTGTTGTTGTGGGATGTATGGGTGATTGGACCATTTACATTTAAATATAAACAGTAAAAATTCCTTAGATAAATATGATGCGCTGTGAGTTATGTGGTCTGAAATGCAATGAATGGTTAATCATGGAAACCAGCAAGTTCTAGGAGAAATTTCATTTGGAACGTCAATATATGGGCTACATGCCAAATGAAAATTTTACTCTGCTGGAACATGTTTCCTTTCAATTCAAGGAAGGAAGAATAAAATGGTATGTAAGATTGTGCAGGAACTTTATATTTCAGAGACACGATAGGGAAAGAAATATATCTCAGGAGACAACTTCAGGGAAGGGGGTGATTTCTCAGTCTTCCCAAGTTTCCAGAAGACTGTCACACACATTTTTTCTACTCATATAAAGTTCACTGAGAAGATCGGGAGGAGGGAGTGAAGGGGCTTGGGGGAGGAATTCTTTGTCTGCTTAGTAAATCTGCTAACTTTGCAAATCTACTGGGGTCTTCAGAACATGTGTAGCCCATTCAGATCTAATAAACACAGAATGATAGAATATGTCTTCTATATATTTATTTTCTCATTACCTTTGAAGAAAACAGTGATGCAATATTTTTTTTCTTTAGAGTCCCACTCATACACATACCTTTAATACTGTCTCTCAGTTCATTTGAAACAGATTTGTATTACTAGAAAAAAGATCATTATTACAAAGCACACTCCACTTATCCTTAAGATAAATTTACTCATGCAATCTCATGGGGAAAAGGGGCCGCTTATAATTGTTCAAAAGAAAAAGCATGTTTTACATAAATTATTACACTAAAGAAGTGATATATAGGAAATACATATAAGGGAACATAAGAGGAATTCGGAGTCAAAGAGCATAATAATTTTTGTATTTTATAATTTTTCTATTGAGTGGTACAAACATGAAATTGTTTTTTTGCTCTTCCATGTTAGTAGTTGCTTTGAGGATATGTTCACCTACTTCAGTATTGGTCACAGTTATTTGTGGGGGGTTTTCTTGTGTCATGTTCCTAAAAGGTGCTAAAATTGATTTCCTTCTATGCCAAATTATTTTGGTACATTTTACATGTATCCCAAGCTTCAATGACATTTGGTTATCATTAAATGACTACAGAGAAGGAAAAATAAGAAAGGAGAAGCATTCCAGTTCTTATATGTAGTCACTCAGATCTCTAACTCTTTGAGAACCAAGAATTCTTTGCTCCATTAACAGAACAATAGCATTCTTAGACTGGGAGGGGGGAATATATATATATATGTATATAACAAAAGAGTTACAAAGTCACAGTATTTCTGCAAGAGATATCATTAATTATACATTCTGTCTCAAATTCCATGCCAATTTTCTCCTTGACAAACTACAGATAGATATTTCCTGGCTCTATATTTAAGATAAGAAATAATAGATTGAAGGCAAGGACAAATGTTAGAAACTTGGGTTAACCTTGCGTTTGTCTAAGCCCATTTATGACAAAGTCTATTCATAATAACATACTTTTATTGGCTTTTATTTAGCCTTTTACTCTAAGCAAAAACTAATGGTCAATATTGGCTAAGTGATTCCCTGGTACTAGTCCTAGTACTGGTCCTATACAGATCTAGTGGGCAAGCCATAGATCTTCTGGGAGAATAAGGGTTGGGGAAAATGGGCTGGAAACTAAAAAAAAATAATTAAAATGGACTAGAAAACTAATAATTTTAAAGAACATAAAAGTTCCTGTGTTCTAATTCCACTCTTTTTCTTTTTACATATTTCATTGATGTGTTTGAACAGCCCAAATATGTCTGATATTGAAACTAGAATGTTCTTTCTACATGCTTATGACATGACTATGTCACAAACTATCAGAACTCTCAAGGGAAAATTGGTTCTGCTTGCTAGCTGTTATCAGAAAAGTTTGCTTAAAATCATTTATTTTAAAACCAAAATTATTTGGGTCAATTATCTTCCAAAATATACTTGATCATATCAATACCATGTAACAAGATAATTAATTTAGTTACTTAAGCCTACATTTGTAATTCATTCATGCTGGTAGATTCACCAAGGAAACCAGTTTCTTAAAACCAGATGGTCCATCAGTACATTTGCTGTGGTATTTTTTTCTATAGCCATGGTGGGTGGCTGGCAACTTATGCTTTGAAAATGTTCCAATCTAAATCATCTTGATCACATTGTATGGTGAAGAACTTTGGAGCCTTAATAATTCATTTATTCATATGCTGAAAAAAAAAACCCTCAAAACTTTTTCTTAAGTAAAGTCTTGGATTTCCTTACTCCATTAGCCCACCTCGATGTAGAAATTGGGTGGCCATCTATTCAAAAAGTCGTGTTGATTTTTGGTCTGTTTTCACAAGAGGTTGTCAACCCTCCTGTTCAGTTAGTTGATTTTTTAAATGCAGAATCTGTCCTTAATCAGTCACAAGGAATTGTTCATTAAAAGAGAACATACTTTCAAACCATTCGCTAGCTAACTTCTATCAGAAGCCATTTGTGAAAGGAATTTCTATCAGAAGGCATTTGTGAAAGGAATTTCATTTCTGGAGATTGTTTTGAAAAAAAGAAATTCACGTCTCTCTCTATACATCCTTGTTTTTAACTCCTGAATCATGCAGTGTTATCAAAAAGCTGCATATTTAGACCATATTTTCTTAGCCTCTATCAAGATATTTTCTTTGTTGTACTTTGACATTATGCCCTTGGCTTACATTAATGGACACCCTAAAAAATGCTTTATGAAATGGACTGCTATAGTTACTTAATAATGCTATTAAAATGTCATCCACTACATAACCCAGAATCCTGAATACAAAGACCCACTCAAGACATGGACTTGACCTTACAAAGAACTAGTGTGTCTTCTCCTTAAAGTGAGAATATGATTCCTGTAAACTGATTATAGCTCCTTGCTTCAGCTGCCAAGAATCTCAGAGTTAAATTTATAAATTAAAAGTATGAAACTATTAAAGTCTTTATAGTATACATTTCTGAATTCTAAATTTTATATGATTTTGCTTTTCTCATCTATATTTTAATGGCCTTGACGTTTTAATTTATGTTTTCATTGCTGGATTTTGTGTATATCACTGAAAGACATTTCAAAATATTTTGTTACACAAGATGGGTTCCAGGTGAAAAGAAAGTAAAATAACCAAATATCCCAGAGTGTTGTAAAAGATACTGAAAAATATACGAGTGTGGGAGAAAAGAAAGGGTGATAGAGAAATCATTAGAGCACTAGTGGTGAGTAATATAAAGGTAATAATGAGTGAAATTAGAAGTAAAGAATTTGAGGATGATATGTAGTAAGATTGAAGGAGACTGACAAAATGATGAAAAAAATACAGAGTAGAATATAGTACATGAAAGGAAATATACATCAAAATACAGAAGTCTACAGTCCTGAGAAGAAAAAATTGAATACTTTGAACACACACAACAGAAAACCATTCAAGTACTATGGCCACTAAACAGTGCACACGGATCTTATACAATGTCACCAAGTTTCTGGGGGAGACCAAAACCAGGTCAGGCCACCATCTTTCATGCCATTATGTACATAAGTTGATTTTAATGTACGTTATGTTCACAACAGTTGTCAAAACCTCTTCAAAGATATTTCAAATCCACTTGTTAACGAAGTTACTCTTACTTAAGAGTCTCATGTCCATGAATTTATTTAACCAGTAAGTTAAAATTAAGTAAATAGAGCATTTGTCTCAGAATGCTTTGAGAAGTGACCCCCAGCAACAAATTGTGAAGAATGAGACAGGGTTGATGGAGGACATGATGGAGGGAAGGATGGTAATGAGCCTTCATAAGCCTGATTGAAATAGCCAGTGCTTCTCTTTCATATGCTCTTCCCAAATAATACATTTGCATTTGAATTTCCCTTTTTCCTCTCAGTAGTTTACCTCTGTCAAACCTTTCAGTAAGATACCAAATTTCTAGAGCAGTGGTTGTCAAGTGTGGTCCCCAGGCCAGCAGCAAGAGTATCCTCTTGGCTGAGTCCCTTGCAATCTGTGGTGTTCATAACACCTGATGAGGCTTGAGAACCACTGGACTAGAAGAACATATAGATATATGGAGCAGGTGACTGTTCATTCACAAGTATATTAAATTGAGACGAAAATACTAGGAATAGAGGCAGTGTTTGAAAAGGAGGATGGAAAACCACAGAACAAGAAAATAAGCAACTGACACCTTCCTGTTTGTTATACCAGAGGCTGAAATCTATATTTGAGTGTTCTTATTTTTAATTTTGCAAATTTACCATTTGCACATTTGTGTGTATGGCTTTTTCATTCTTGGTTTACACTAAAAAGAGGAATCTGACACTAGGTTTTACTAAGCAAAACTGGTACTATGACTCCACATTCCCTAGCCTTTACTTCATTATCTTCATACAGAGAGCATAACTCATCCTCAGTTCCTAAGTCATTCTGCAAATGATCAAGTTTCCTCTCAGTTTTAGCTCCATACAGGGATCAACATCACCAGTGCAATTCAGTCACCCCTAAGGTGAGACTCTGCAGCTGTTTAAACAGCACATGGCCCGTGACAACACGCCAGTGTGAGGCAGGAAGCAACGAAGGATTCTATTTCTAATTGAACCTCTGATGGGAATTGAAATAGGTGGTGTTTGATTTCTTGAACTAGAATTCATCTACTTATCATAAACTCTTCAGTGGCACCCCTTCTCTCTTCCTCTGAGTACTGTCACTCACAAACCTTCTTCCCCTGCACTTACTCTTTCATTGTCATTGTTCAACAACTGTACCTGGGACTCCATTTTCCAAAAGCAGGTACCTTGAGTACTGAAATATCTCCACACTGTTAAGGGGAGAAAATTGCAACCTGCTCCATTATCACTAGAAAAGATTTAGAGAACAACAATGAGGATGAAACTTTAAAAAAGGGACTTACATGTTGGATTATTTGGCCTGAGAAGATTAATAGACAGATCACATAATTCTCAGATTTTAAATCTGGAAAGCTTTTGAGAGAAAATAGAGATAGTGGCTATTAATAGATTTTGCCAAGACAACTGACCCATGCTGGGACTGTCTTGGGCAAACCAGCAACATGACTGCTTTATTAATTGAAAACTATGTGCTAACTTCAAGTATATGAAGAATTAAATGAGAAAAATATTTATCATTTGCTCACATTATCCATGGAAAAACAGATAAAAATAAAAGCAGTATAGACTTGGGCTGTTTTTTATGTATATGTTTATTGAGGACTCTGTTATCACTGAGCTCATTATCTAATTATTAAATGTATGTTTATATAAATTAAAATTTCATTACCCATTTATTAGACATAACAAGATCATCTTGACTCTCAAAATATTAATTGTAAAAATAGATACTGTGGGAGGTGTAGAGTTTCCATCCGTGGGGACTCACTGCCTCTGCTTATAACTATAGCTTGATTAGCTTTTGTGTATTGTTTTAAAATTATACAGTTATAAACATCTCTGAAAGCAAAAGATTATTGTCTTCTTTCTAGATTCCTTCCTAATCTAGAGAGTTCAAGGTATCTTTCCAGTTATTTTGAGGCCTTCTCTATATTACTATTTCCTCAAGTTGTCTGTATGCTGCTGCTAAGGGTTGGATTATGGAAAGCTACTCAGGAAAGTATAGGCGAAGTAGCTCCACATTATTTTGTTGGTATTTTCACAATATAACTTACACATTGTTCTCTGCAGAACTTTTCCCTTTGAAGCCTTCAGGATCTTTACATGCTACAAAACCTGAAATTTATCTGATAGGTCAAATTAATGATGAGATTTCATATTATCAGATTTAATCACGAAATCGGACACTATCAGAATCTTGGCTTTCAGAAGTAAGAGTTACTAGAACATATTTGGAAGGAAGGAAGTATGTATACTATGGCAGGAAAATTTTTTCAAACAAAACTTCCCCAAAATATTTTGTATGTCTTTAAAAAGTACTGGAATTAATATTCAGGTTTTGTTATATTTTCTTAGTTCATCCAGATCTCTTGACACAAAATAAGAATTTTAGAATTATGAATGATGGAGTACATACTTCCATAAAATAGGAAATATCAAGGTTTATTAATCAGTTCTACCTCTAAAAAACATTAAGGAAATATAATTGATCAATTCACTGGCATTGAAATTTAAAGAAAAAAACATTTTTATAGTGCCAAGAAATAAAATGGGGGCACCTGGGTGGCGTATTCAGTTAAGTGTCTGACTCCTGGTTTTCAGCTCAGGTCATGAACATGCGGTTTGTGAGTTTGAGCCCCATATCAGGCTCTATGCTGACAGTGTGGATCCTGCTTGGGATTCCCTCTCTACCTCTCTCTGCCCCTAAACCGTGCGTGCTCTCTCTTTCTCTCTCTCTCTCTCTCTCTCTCTGTCTCTTTCTCAAAATAAATAAATGAACTTAAAAAAATTTTTTAAAGAAGTAAAAGGAATTGTTACTTCAGAGACCTTTTTTGGGGGCTCTTAATCTACTGACATAACATTGGATAGATACATCCTAAGAGTCCTTATATACACAGTATGATTAGCCATGTTCATACTACTGTGTTATTTATTAAATATATACTCCCCTCTTTTCTCATTATAATAATGCATTCAACTTACAACTAGTGCCAAATAGATGATACAGAGAAGTGGTTCCCAGGCAAAGTCCCTCATGGGGAGAGATAAGTTCTGTCTGAGATGTCTTTGGAAGACTTCACAAAAAGAACATTCTATGGAGAGGTAAGGAGAGAGAAGTGGAAATCACTGAGAAAATCAATTTTCCTAAAGTAGAGATTTAATTGAGGGTAATGGTGGGAAGCAAGGCCGAACATTTATTGAGGTGAGATATCCAGCAGAAGGGCTTAGACTTTATCATGCAGGCTTAGAGAACCACTGAAGGTTTGGGGAAGAGAATTTCAGCATTTGTGAGAATTAGGCTGGTAGCAATGTACAGAAGAGAATAATTGTGGAAACAGGTTAACGAGTACTGACTTTAAGTTGTCAAAGTGTGAGGTTATGAGGATCTAAATCTGGGTAGTGGTGGTGGTAGTGGGTAAGAAAATGATAGATGAAAAATAGAGTATAAAAAATAATTCAGATGATAGTATTAATGTCTGTATGTGAGAGTCTAATAAGAGGAAATTATTTTAAAATTGCAAAGTATGATTCTCCCTGAGTGGGACAATTGAGGTACCACTGATCAAAACCAGCGAATTTGAAGAAGAGTACATGGTGAAGCATGGAAATGGCAGGTGAAACAGGGGCATTTGCTCTGGGGTATATTAAATATGTTCAGTTGATAGGAAATCCCAGCAAAAAAATGTTCAGTAAACAGTTGATAATATGAACAGGTAGGGATGTGATGTTTGAAGCTGAAAAAATGGACCAGATCTTTGATATACAGAGTGTATATGAAACTGACAGAACTTTGATATACAGATTTTGATATTCAGGTGGACATGAAGGACTAAAGAAGCCAAGAAGAGAAACCTGGGGCAGAAGATGAAAAAGAATCCAAGAAAGGAGCAGAGTGAAGGGAGAACTGTGAATCCTAGGAACTCTGGGAAAAGTTATTTGTAGAGTTCCATGCTGAGCCTCATGGAGCTGAGTAGAAAAAAGTCTTTTGGAAGAGACAATAACCAAATAATCAGCACATCTAGGGAGGAATGTGTTGTAAAGGCCAGAGGAAGAGTGAATTTTCAATACAAAAGGAGAGGAAAACTCCAACAAATGCTGGAAATAGGTCAGAGAACAGACCCAGCAAAGACATTTGAATTTTGTGTTTAAGTTAAATGAAATGTTCTTAAATGGGTTAAGTGTTGAAGCAAATTCTCACAAAATACAGCAAGTACTCTCAATGTCTTTGATTAAGCTATGTCAATTTTCCCATTACTTTAAGGACTTTACAAATATGACAAAGAATTTTCTTTATGTCTACACGGGATAATAAATAATAATTCAAGATATCTGAAACAACAAAAAATGATGTGTATTGCAAATCAAAATATTAACAATGAAGTATGAAATATTTTCTATTATTTTACCCAAATAGTACTGGCTTTCCCAAGAAACACATCTATAAAATATATTAGTTTCTATTTTTTATTGCCTCTAGTACATTTTTAAAATTCTTATTAAATTCCTTCTGAGTCACTGGAAAGATATGAGTAGCTCATAGAAAAAGCAATAATTTAATATTATGTTAGGGTGCCCTGGCACTGCAGTGGGGTCTCCGCATGAAAGAGTGGCAGAAAGAAAATTCTCTTCCTCCCTCCTGCAGAGAAGAGAATTCCATCACACCACCATATCTGCTCTTTCCTTTTCCCCCCACAGAGCCTAAAAAATCTGCCTAGAATGTACATTCCACAGTCCTCTGAAGTATTATAGTAATATTAATAAATTCCTTACATGACATTTGGACAAAAGCCAGTCACAGATATAAAAACCTAGGTTATCTTTCAGGTTTGAAATGGGTTTTAAAAAAATTCTCCATGTTTAAGAAAAAGGAAAGCTAAATTTTAGTAACTGTACGTGCAATGATTTTCATAATAAGTATTAGGCAGCCAGCTTATACTAAATACTGTGGGTAGTACTATATTTATTTGCATGAAAGAACACAGGAATAGCTCCATGTTTATTACTGGAGAGGCAACCAGAGGTTAAAAGGTATAAAATAACCCCAGCTTCGTGTAAAAAGGAAAAAAGTTGCATGAAAGTCAAACATAATGATAAAACCTCCCCTTTTGCTAAATTATCTTCCTTTCCCCTCCTGGGCAGTCAATTATATGTCTAGGAGTTCTTTCAAGCCTCTGAAATGCTATTTTCTGAAGCTGGATTTCTTTATTTCCCCCTATTGTTTTCCTCGTGTTGTTTAGAACACTTTATGCAAATGTGTTTCACACACACACACACACACACCATAGTTTAAAGAGGTTACTGGATGAATTGTTATTTAATAAAGAAACAGGAGCACCTGGCAACTAGAGTTGTGTCCAGGTTAATTCATATTGATTTCATAAGACATCTTGGAATATACAATGCGCATATTTATATATCATAGTTACTGGCTACTACTGCTGTACTGTACCATTTCTGAATAAACACTCAACCATATAAGTCAGTTAATATTATTCTAATTTAGCATATGCAGACATTGAGGCCAAAAGAGGACCTTGTTCAAGGTCCTATAGCTCTATGACAGAATTAGAAAAAGCTCTATGTCCAAGCTCTCTCCACTAAGCTTTGCTGCAAAAAGGCCTGTTTACATTTTAACCAAAACAGAACAGCTGATCCATCTGCTCTTCTGTTGTTCACAACGCTGTCTGTGTACAAAGGGGCATCACTGACTCACTCATCCATTTTGGAAAAATGATACCCTTGGGCCCATTCTACAGAGCTGTTCTGCCTCTTGAAAACTGCAACAGGAAGTCCTTCAGAAAGATCTGGGCTGAGCTAAGATAGGGAGATGACCACCGCTCTGTGCAAGGAATCTGGCTCAATACATAAGAGAGAACGACCTCTGATACTTTTAAAGGAAAATTTAAAGGAAAATGAGTGTTATCATTGAAGCCAAGAATCTGGTATCACGGGCATTGAGAATTTAATGTTGCGTGTCTACAGGCTATTGCTCTCACAATCATCAGGGAATCCCCACTGCACAGTGCCTGGCATGGTTATCAACCAAATTTGTCGAATTAATGAGCTGAAAAAAGAAGACATGCCGTGGATTTCCAAAAACTGTTTGGAGATCCAAAGACAAGAAACCAAGACTTAAAAGAATAGGATATTTTCCTGAAAGCTGTTCCTTAGGAAACTGCATTCCCTTTGTATGAGAAGTGGATGGATGGGTAAGGATTTGTAATCATAAGGGTTTTTTCTGAGCTAGTAAATGAAGGAAATCACACTATTTTCTTTAATCTCAGGGCAAAGGCCTGGTTGAAAGTATATCACAATTGCACCCACTTAAAACATGAAACATATATGTATATATATACATATATATATATTCAGTCAGAATACATCCATAAAATATATATATGTATGTACATATATATATATTATGGATGTATTCTGACTGAATGACCCACTAATAAACAGCTGTTTCTCCAATGATTGAGAGAAAATATTTTGTTTTGAAAATATATTTTATTTTTAAGATTCCTTTGGGATTTTCTATATTGAAAAAGTGAGGGGAGGGAAAATATCTGAATGTTTTTAAGGAATAAAAAATAGTTTGGCAATATCCTCCAACATTGAAGATACCTGAAATTAAAATTGCTCTCAGAGGGCCCTGATCTATACATTGCAGCCAGAACTCTGATCCTTAGCCAATTGTATGCATGTTACACTGAGATCCAAAGTGCATCCTGCATTCCAGAAGTACTGCACTGATTCTAACAGCAACTCAAATCTCCATCAGAGCAAATCACAGCAGCTGGGGTCCAGGCATATCTGTTATAATGTGTAAAGGCTAGAAAATAATATATTTTGAAGGTATGTTGACCAGTATGGTTGAAACTCAGTATTAAATCATACCCTTCTAGGACTATAAGATAAGAAACCAATTTCTAAATAGAGCCATGACAAGCTATGGAGGTGTAGTTTTTAAAAATATTGTGGGTAATTGTGGCAAATGGTCCATGATTACATACATGCACTAAGCTTTGCCCATTGGCTGACTACAAAATGTTATCTTAGTACATGTTAAACATATAGTACATATTATGCAATACATATTAAAGAGAAATATTTACATCATCTTTCAAATGCATGTAGGTACAGTTGTGTTTAATACACTATAAACTCAGTTTTAATTATTACTGTATATATAGTCACTTTTGAATTACTACACATCTTCCTAACTATTAGATATAAAAAGGGTAAAAAAATGTGAACTATGTGAAAAGTTTTTATCTTTTATTGGTATGATCTCACTTAAATGTGGAATCTTTTGTAAAGTGAGATGTAATTTACATATATTTTGTTTTAGTTTTAGGTGTACAACATAATGATTTGATATATATGTGTATTGCAAAAGGATTACCACAATAAGTTTCGCTAACTTTCATCATTACACATAGTTACAATATATTTTCTTGTGTTGAGAACTTTTAAGATTTATTCTGTTACCAACTTTCAAATATATAATACAGTATTGTTAACTACAGTCACCAAGCTATATATTTACATCCTCAGGGTTTATTTATAAGTGGAATAACTAGAAGTTTGTACCTTTATATCACTTTTACCCATTTTATCCCCTCCCTGCCTCTGACAACAACTAATCTGTTTTCTATGAGTTCAGGGTTGTTTTTTTTTTTTTTAATTCTACATGTAAATGAGATTATACAGTATTTGCCTTGCTGTCTGCCTTATTTCACTTAACATAATATGCTCTCAACTTCCATCCATGCTGTCATAAATGGCAGGATTTCTTTCTTTTTTATGGTGGAATGATATTCCTCTGTGTGTGTGTGTGTGTGTGTGTGTGTGTGTGTTTATATACATCACATTTTCATTATCTATTCATCCATTGATGGACATTAAATTGTTTCTATGTCTTGGCTACTGTAAAAAAAAATAATGTTGCAATAATGAACATGGGGGTGTATATATCTTTTCAAGACAGTGATTTCATTTCTTTCTGGATAAATATCCAGAAGTAGAATTGCTGGATTATATGGTAATTATATTTTTTAATTTTTTGAGAAATTTCCATATTATTTTCCAAGGTTGGCTGTGTCAGTTTACATTCCAACCGCTAGTGCATGAGGGTTCCTTTTCTTACATCCTTGCCAACACTTATCATTTCTTGTCCTTTTGATAATAGCCATCCTGACAGGTGTGAGGTGACATTTCATTGTGGATTTTTGTTTCCCTACTTAATGATGTTGAGCATATTTTCATGTCTGTTGGTCATTTGAATGTCTTCTTTGGAAAACTGCTTATTCAGTTCCTCTGCCCATTTATTAATTGGTTTATTCTTTCCTCTTAAGTTATATGAGTTCTTCATATATTCTGAATATTAACCCCTTATTAGATATATGATTTGAAACTATTTTCTCCCATTCCATAAGTTTCCTTTTCATTTTGTTGATAGTTGTGTGTGTTGGTAGGGGGTGGGGGAGTATATCTAAATCTAAATGAACAGGTATTCCCATCAGTATTTTAAAGATATTAGTTCTTTTCTTTCAAGATCTATTGATATTTCTAAAAACTTTTCTGTCACTGTGCTTGTTATTTATTTATAAGTATTCTGTTTTGACTCTCTAGTAGGCTTTAAAATCTTCCTTTTACTCTTTCCCCTGATATACTGCAGTTTCTCTATGATGTTTTTAAGGAATGGGTTTGCATATATATTCCTTACTAGGAACTTGTCAAGCGTTTATAATCAGAAGACTCATAATCTTTGCAACTGTTAAAAATTTGGAATCATAACATTAGGACATTTTCTTCTCTCCCATTCTATTTCCTCCTCCTGGGACTCCTTTTAGATGTATATTAGAGCTACTCATTTTATCTTCCTTCCATT
>CM053567.1:107485334-107540471 GCA_028646485.1 Cryptoprocta ferox | reverse complement strand
CCAATTCTGATGCCTTTTATTTCCTTTTGTTATCTGATTGCTGATGCAAGGACCTCCAGCACTATGTTAAACAACAGTGGTGAGAGTGGACATCCCTGTCGTGTTCCTGATCTCAGGGGGAAAGCTCTCAGTTTTTCTCCATTGAAAATATACTTGCTTTAAAGTCTTTTTCAGAATGGATTCTGGTTACTCTAGTTCCCTAAGTACTCCCATTTATTGTATGTGTGCTTTTTTGTCTCAAGGCAATGAGTGTTCTCATGGACTTTGAAATTTTTATCTCACCGCTATCTTCAGGAAGGATTATTTTCCTTAATAAAATAATTTTAATTTAATTTAATAATTAATAATAATAATTTAATAAGATTCCTGAGAATGGAAACATTCAGTAATTTTATTTATCAAAAAGGTAAATATTGACTTTTGCTTTCAGCTCTGACATGATTTCAGTTTGGAAGTAATAGCTCCCAGCCGTAAACACAAGAAGAAAGCCGAACAAACTGAAAATCAGAGACTTTGCTGGACACAGATGAGAATCGTTATCACAGGGCAAACATCTACCTTCAAATCTAGAGAGACATGTAAATATAGAGTAACACAGCTGAAATCAACTAGGCTTAAGCAGAAGCCATTAGACCTATAAATTTGTAGGAATATTTAAAGGCTAATTTGATGAACTGCTTGAAGTAGGGTGTAGACTACCTTGAGAACGAGACTTCTAGAGATTGCAGTCAGGGTGGAGGCATATGTTCTTGGATTGCATCTCCAGAAACTCCAGCATTTTCTTGTGGTAAAGTGCCAAGAAAAATCACCTCTCATTTTTGGCAGAATAAGGGGGGAAGTAACCGGTTTGAAATAATCCCAATGTGTTCTCCATAACAAAGACCTACTCTCAAGTGAAAAAACTTTACCAGAGTCTGTCTCACATAAACTTAAGGACAATTACCCAACTCCATACCCCCCTAGTTTTTCTGACTCACACAGGTAGAGCAAGTAAGAAAAGAAACACTTGTGAAGGTCACAGCTTAGGGATGCATTACCACTAAATAACTGAAATTTAATCATAAGTTTATAAAACACTTCTCCTCCCCCTTCTCAAATCCTTAACATCACATCAATAAGACTCCAATATCATAATAGTAGATTGTAGTTTAAAGAGCTGCAGGGCTCAAACTCTATTTAATAAAAAGTTCTTAGGGAAACCCAACAATAGAGGACACAAAAACAGGACAGTAGAGGAAATTAAAGCTTCTGTGGCCATAGGTTACACCAAGACATATTATAGTCAAACTGTAGAAAACCAGACAGAGGAAAAACTCTTGAAAGGAGGGAGAGGGAGAAAACAAATCCTCTTCCATATACAGGAGAAAAAATAATAATTACAGTGGGTTTTTCATTTAAAAATTATATAAGCAAGAAGAGAATGAAGTGAAATATTTAAAGTATTAAAATAAAGAAAGAGTCAACCTAAAATTCTATGTCTAGGAAAATTATCCCACAAATGTAAAGGAGAAATAAAGACTTTCTCAGATAAACAAAAACTGAGGAAATTAATTGCCAACAAACCTGTTCTGCAAGAAATATAAAAATAAGTTCTTTGTGGGGGAGCACACAGGATTTTTAGAGAAGTGAAAATACTCTGTGTAATACTATAATAATAAATACATGTTATTTTACATGTTTCCCAAGAATGTACAACACCAAAAGATAGATCATGGACTTCGGGTGATTATGATGTGTCAGTCGAGGTTCATCAATTGTAACAAATGTGTCACTCTGGTGGGGATGGTGATAATGGGAGAGACTATACATATTCATGATGGGAAGGAGTATATGGGAAATCTTTGTACCTTCCATTCAATTTTGCTGTGAACCTAAAACTTCTTTAAAATAGTCTCAAAAAAAGAGGTTTTTCAGGGAGAAGGAAAGTAATAGGTCAGAAAGTCAGATCTACCTAAAGAAAGGGAAAGAATTGGAGAAGGAATATGAATATAAAATAAAATATTTTCTTTCTCTTACTTTTAATCTAATAGGTAAACATTTGTTAAAGTAGTAAGAGTAAAATGTATTCTGTAATTGTAGCAAATAAATGGCTGAAATGAATTACAGTAATTTTTTAAGAATAGGAGGGAGAAATGGGGAATACTAGTAAAAAAAACTCCAAAAAAACTTCCAGCACTACCCTTGATGTAATTAATGTTATTTAAAAATAGACAGGTTCATAAAAAAATATTTATACTGCAAGCTGTAGTGAAACCACTAAAAGAAGTTAAAAAGGAAATATAATGGATTTGTTAAAGAGAGAAAATTGAATCATATAAATTGCACAATTAAAGCAAAAGAAAGCAGAAGAAGGGGGAAGAAAAAACAAAATGAAAAAGAAGTGCAATGAATAGAAAACAGTTACAGACATGTTAGATATTAACCCAGCTACATCAATAATTGCTTTCGATGTGAATTATCTTAATGCACCAATTAAAAGACAGAGTCAGTCAGAGTAGATAAAAAACAGACCCCACTGTATGTCATCCACACACAAAAAAACAAACAAAACCCACTTTAAACATAAAAGCATAAGTTAAGAGTAAAAGAGTAAAGAAAGGTGTACCATAATAACACTAACAAACAAAGATCTGGACTAGCTATATTAACTTTAGATAAAGTTGACTTCAGAATAAAGGAAGTTATTGGAGATAAAGAGGGGCATTATGTCATGATAAAGGGATCAATTTTCCAAGAAGACATATGCACCTAACAATGGAGTATCAAAATACATAAAGCAAAAACTAATAGAACTGGAAAAAAAAATCAGCACATCCGCAATTATACCTGAAGACTTGAACACTCTTCCTTCAGTAATTGATAGATGAAGCAGGCAGAAAATCACTGTGATCAGTGAGAATATTGTTGAACCCAACAACAATGTTTAAAAACTAAATCTAATTGATATTTATAGAATAATCCATCCACAACAGCAAATACACATTCTTTTCAGACATTCATCATGGAACATTCACCATGGAACATTAACCATGATAGACCACATGCTGTGCCATAAAACATGTATACAATGAAATAGTTTAGTAACTGGATGGTAGATGGTAGGACCGAGGTTTCTTATTGCTAGAGTAGGAATTCAGATACGAACAAGAGGAGAAGGCTAGAAATGATCCATATGGTATTGAATTAGATTTGGAGACATCAGTATTAACTTATGTTTAGTTTAATTATAGATGCAGATGTTTACACATAGAAATATTTATAGATATATCTGTATGCATATAGATAAGTGCATATACATGAGTTAGTATAAACACACATATCTCCTTGCTCTATCAGCTGAGAAGTCTTTAAAGTAATGACCTACCAACAGAAACAAAAACACTAGTGCCTCGGTCTTGCTTTTTAATACTATTATCCCATAAAAGAAACTAGGGTTTGCTGGAAATCTGGCTGATTCTAGGACTGGGCACAAAATATGTAAGATAATCCTACAGTATTTTATGGTGTCAGAAATTAAGGAAATCCTCCCCAAAAAAGAATACATTGGTGAGTGTATCTCAAAGGAACATAAGCCAGATGAAAGTGATCCCAATGACATAAACTGGAACACTTTGAGCAACAAAAGAAATGAAGTTGTATTGGACTATAACCAAAGTATAAATGAATATCTTGAGTACATACTGATATAAATAATCATATAAATATTTAAATGTGAGGGAAGCTATAAATCTCTATTTAAAAAAATTCCAAATAATTTATGTAGGTATTCCATTCCTTAAGTGGTGACTGTACATAAGAACTTCCTTCCAAGCATATAGTATAGAAAAGGGAAAAACAGAGTAATGTCACAATGGAGAAATCTGAAAAACACTACCTCAGCCAGGTGTTCAAGGTTAATAGCATCAGTAATATCATGATGATAGTATGTACCCATGATGTGATAAGGTAAAAATAACATTTTCCTTCTGTCCTCTTCCTCCCCAAAATTAACAACCTGAGTCCAATCATGAGAAAAACAGCAAACAAATTCCAGCTGAGGGGCATCCTGTAAAATATTTGACCACTACTCCTCAAGACTGTCAAGGTCGCCAAAAACAACCAAAACCCAAAAAATTGTCACAGCAAAGAGGAGCCTAAGAGACATAATAAGTAAATATAATATGGGATCCTGGATTGGATCTTGATACAGAAAAAGATAATTAGGTAAAAATTAAGGATATCTAAATAAACATGGACTTTAGTTAATAATAATATAACAATATTTTCTCATTAATTTTAACAAACATAAGATATTAGTAATAGAGAAAACTGGATAAAGGGGTATGTGGTAAGGAACTCTGTACTCTTTTTTAAAATTTTTATACATCTAAAACATTAAAAATATAAGCTTTAATATAGTTTAAATTAAATCTTAATTTGAATTTTTTATATATTATGGTGATTTATTCCAATTTGGGTTAACTACAAATCCCATTAAAATATAAATCACGAATGACATCATAAAATTTCAATCTGTTATTATTTTATTTTTTAGATGGTTAAAGGAGAAAAGGGTACTGATATATAAGGAATGTCTTTCCTTGCAAATTATCTTTCTTAGATTTCAAAATTATAGTAACATTCTATAATGGGAAAAACAGTCTGGCTCACAGATTCTCTCGGTTACCTATGATGTGGGCAAGTTTGTGGTTACTCCTTCCTCCACTGAATCAAGATGGAAAAGGCAGTGCAAGAAACGGAGTATCATACCAGTGTCCATAGTTGAAACTCCTTCTTACCTTTCAAGATCACTACAGGTAGATCAATACCTCTATTCTTAGAACCTAGTACATGGGATAGAGGTAGATAAAATTTTGGTTATTGCCTAGATGCATATAGCAATGATCATGAACCTCGGGAAGAATCTCCAAACATTTAGAATTATGAATTATATGATTAAGATCAATCAGGCAGCAAGATAAAGCAAATTGATGTGAAATTATATTCTGTAATATTTTGTACAAGAAAAACAAATGTGCATGATTTGAAATTAAAAGAGAATGTTTCATACAATAAGACAATATTTATGTTATTAAGAATCTAAAAGCACAACTAATGAAGAGCTATAATTATTTGGATTTCATAATTTCTACAAGATCAAAAATCTTATAATTAGCAAAAGGAAAGATCATTTTAAAATTTGATTTTGTTTTGCTCCATCCCCCCAGTTTAATGCATACTCTCCATCCTTGCACTTCACCAGCCTCAAACATCTGCATGTCATGTGTAATTCCTTCCACTGGCCATGCTGTGCCATCGCTGCTCATGTGATATTTTCCTTTAGTGGAAGATGAAAGCACTTCCTGGTAGATGAAACATGATCCTAGAACTAAAATGAACAGTTCTGAAGCCTGAAGCTATCAGGCTTACCGATGCTTTCATTCACAGAGGAAACAGTCTTTCAGAAGGCTTCTATCTGATTGGGTTTTACTATCTCAGCATAAAATATAGTGGGGTTCACCTAAACAAATGATTTCCCACTCTCTGCTGAAGTGGCAAATTGAAACTCTTACCTTGTGCCCTCTTTATAAGCTGCTAGCTTGATACTGTAAGTATTTATGAGGGTAAGCATTTACTTGTTCAAAAGAATGCTTAATAACAGGATGTTTGGATATAGCACAATAATATATGTCAATTATTTGCAGCCTCTCATTTTTAATCGTATTAATTATTATCCATTGAACTTACTATATAACATATGATCAAATACAGATTCGAATGACATTGTTTAGCAAATAAAATTTTCCCATTATTTACTTTATTTTGCCACTGTGATCTTTCTGCCCTATTATGAATATTGAGTTGGAGGAAGGTCTATGATAACAAATAAATAAATTAGTGAAAATATATTTAGTTAATTTTTAGCCTGTCTAAGAAATCTTTACCACATTTAAAACAATTTTGGTAACATCATAATGTTTGTTTGAAGTCATCAAACTTTTATAATTATATATAACAATTGCATATAAAAACTACATATAGAAACAACAGTCAAGTTAAATTTAAAGCAATACAGGGCCAACTGGAGAAACAAAACATGTACACATACATATACACACAGATCTTTATGTAGTAGGAAGCAAGAGGCGTGTTTTAAAAAGCATGCACATTTATTGCCCATTGTTACTTGTAGGTCACAACTTACTTCTAGAAAACAACAATTGTATCCCCTCCATGGCAGAGTTACCCTACACCCTCTTCACCTACCAACAATCATACACACACAAAGAGAAGGGAAAGAATGAAACAGAGAACTAAAACTTCCATTGAGTTTTGTTATATTAAAGCCTATATGGCAAAAATAAACTGGCTATAGAAATGTAGAGTAGGACTCACCCTGATTCACCAGTAGCCGTCTTAATATCACATAAGATTTATGACCAGCATGGTCATCTTCTTGCTACTTGATATAGCAACACATACCAGCTCTAGTAAATCAGGCAGGATGCATGTTTTAGTTCAATTTCACTACTATGATTTGGTCACCATAACTAAGAAGTGATGGGTGAACATAAGAGCCGAACAAAGTATTAATATTTCCTAATTTCCAAATGTCTATGGCATCCCTATCATTGTATAATGGAAAGCTTCTGAGGAATATAATTTATTCTACTCTTTTCATTTTAACCTCTACAATCCCATTACAGTTAATTTTCAGGCAGGAAGATGAATTTAATTCTTTCATATAAGTCAATATAAAGTGCTTTTAAATATGGTGCTTAATAAATTCCATCTGCAAACTTAAGTATTTGTATAAAATATTAAAAAGACAACTAATCATTCAATAACATGACACATGATGGTAACAACTGTGAAATAGTGGGCTGGGGAGAGGCGTTGAACTGGAGACCTATTTTTTTTATTCCTTTTCCACTTTCATGAATGCAAAATTTTGAGAAAATGTGTTCCATCTCTCTAATAACACCAATGTTTTCCTCTCTAAAATGAAGATGAGAATACCTATTATACAGAATTGTTGTGAATATAAGGTACTGTATATGAAAGTGCAATGTAATAGTA
The DNA here is from genome assembly GCA_028646485.1 of Cryptoprocta ferox. Classification (NCBI taxonomy): domain Eukaryota; kingdom Metazoa; phylum Chordata; class Mammalia; order Carnivora; family Eupleridae; genus Cryptoprocta; species Cryptoprocta ferox. Next base: position 107,533,412 of record CM053567.1, on the reverse strand, counting down.
CCAACTATCACATTATCATATTGTGATAGTATATATATAACACTATTATATACTGCAATGTGATAGTAAATATATAACACTATTAAAATATCATCTCATGCTCCTTTCTATTTTTTAAGATCGGTGAACAGCAATATAGAAGTATGGCTTTAGCTGTTGGCACACTATTCAGTCTAGATACCAGATTTAGAAATAGATTTATGTCAAAATTATCCACAGAAAATGTATCAAAACCATTATGTGTGAAACCAATGGCCCCATTGACATGCAATATGTGTTGTCAGTCAGCATTTGCTATATTATACTGTGATAACAACCAACCTCCAAACTCCAGTGACTTACAACAAAGGTTTATTTCCATTCACGCATACTTCAGCTGTGAGTTAGTTGTGGCCCAGCCCCCTGGTTTTCTTTATTCCCAAAACCAAGCAGAAAGAGTGGCCCCAATCTGGAAAATGTTCTACAGGAAGAGGTGAAGAACAATGGCAGTACATGCAGCGGCTCTGAAACCTTATGCTCTGATATGAGATGTGTCCATTCTGCTCACATTCCATTTGCTAAAGCAAGTCACATGGGCTAATGCTGATATATTTGAGTGGGAAGAATATTTCTTCCAGAGGGAAATGCACCAGGGCAGGGTCCCTGTTAGTACCATATATTTTAAACAAACAATACGGTCTACCACACAATAGATATTCTATAAATAGACACAATCATGCCCAAGGTCTTACCATTTTCCTATACAGTAGTTTTTATGAATGGCCCAAGAAAAGAAGTGGGAAGCCTGTAAAGAAATGTTCCTCACATCGTGTCAAATGATGTGAATAGAAAAGAAATATCGAGAGGATGGCAGTTTTTTATTTTTATTTTTTTAATGTTTATTTATTTTTGAGAGAGAGAGAAAGCGAGTGGGGGAGGAGCAAAGAGAGGGAGACAGAGGGTCTGAAATGGTCTCCACACTGTCCACACAGAGCACAATGCAGGCTCAAACCCACAGACTGGGAGATGTTGACCTAAGCCAAAGTCAAATGCTTAATGGACTGTGCCAACCAGGAGCCCTGGATGGCAATTTTTTAAATCTTCCTGGTGATCACCAGACTGGACTTTCAAAATTAAAGGAAAGGTAGATGGACTTCTGATCATTTCAACAAGAAAAAATTCTCCTTGGTTGCAGTCCTAAGCCCAGACTTGCCACTTACTAGCTGTAAGACATAGGAAATCATTCAGTCTGAGTTGTCTCTGATGCCTAAATGTTATGGAGTTATTCACATGTATCTCAAAGGAGTTTGAGGGAGAGAGGAAAGGCACAGAAGGGATCTGAAGGAATGAGATGTACTGATCTCAAATTCAATTTACTGGATAGAATAATCACCCAGAGTAGGAAGGAAACCAGTGAGTTCCCCATGGCGTGGGCGGATTCTCTCTTTGAGAGGATCTTTGAGTCTGTATTTATCAGTGATTGTTTAAGCATTGATTTCTTTGCCTTAGTAACTTAATGCTATCAGGTATATAAAAGTTCTTTGGAGCATAGTAAAAGGGATTAGAATAATTGTCATCAGTGTAGTGACATGCAGAAGGAGCAAACCATTTTAGTTAGCTCACTTCTGTAAATTAGTAAATGTATTCCCCTTGACTACAAAAGAATTTAATGCAGTTTTTCAGAGTATAAAGAAGTCTACTGAAACCTAGTCTCTTCTGGATATTTAAATAAAATAAAGCTTCAAATCAAGAAAAACTCCTGGAGGAAAATGAATAACTCTAAAGGAAAGCACGAGCCTTGCGACAGCTAACCCACCATGCCCAAAACTGTACACTACCTGCTAAGTTAAGGACATACCATTTTTTAAGATCATGAATTCACACACAGGTAAACAAAATATTTGGAGGTATCATGGCACAAAATCCGGTTTTAAAAGAAATTGTGAGCCTGGAACATATTAACATTTAAAAAAAAAAAACTCTACAACTTAAAATAATGAGTTCACTAATAGAAATAATAGCAAATAAACTCACAAAATATTTGGGCAAGATCCCGTTATTACATCTCAGCTATTTGTGTTTCAGTGCAGAGATACAGGTGGAGAAAATTTTATCAAATAACAAAAGAAACAGAGGAAGAGTCTAAAGGGCAATTCTTTCACTGAAAATATCAAATCGTTCCTGTCAGAACATTCTCCTGGTTTCCTTCTACCTGTCAGTTCCTTCTGGTTTGGATGTCTCTTTGTGGCTTAACACTCTGACCACAGTAAGATAAACTCAACTTTGACGCTTGAGACCTTTGTTAGTGTGAAGTCTTACCTCTTTCACTTTACTTATTCTCTAATTTCTCTTATTTTCCCTTTCTTTTTCTCACTTCATTCCATTCCTCCAGCAAGTCTTTCAGTCTATAACACTGAACATCATTCCAGGGAGGTTTGACAGTCTTATTATAGCTTTGTATAAACATTGTTTGCCTAAATACAAGTGAAATTTTGGACAAGTTTTAATTCTGCCATAGATTAAACTTGGGAAGCCAGTAGGTGATCTCAGTGATCTCATGGATCTGTTACATCCAAGATGACTGGATTTGGCCTTTGGTGCTGTGTTCCAAAAGGGGACAAATTTGGAAAACTTTGACATTTATGCATATAAATGCCAATGTCTCTACAGCTACTCCAGGAAGCAATTACAAAAATATTTCCATACTGATTGGATCCACGTGATTTTGATATAACCCCACTTAAAGTTTGGTTTCATGAGGAAAAAAAAAGAGTGAGGCTCACAGAGCTATGCTGCAAACGTATTTATGTGATTTGGTTCAGCACTGTCTTCTGTAATACTATCTCTCTGTTGAGCCTTTCAGTTTGATTTTTCCCTAATATCTGTGCGTGTTTATAATGGATCAGAAAATAGTACAGAGTATAGATAATACATTTTCTATTTGGAGTCTTTTATAATCTCTTTCAAATATTCAGGAAAATGTTAAACTGAAGTCTCCTGTCTTAGAGAACAATGTCTTAAATGCCGAACCTAGACAGGAGGGAAATGGGGTTTCCATTTGGTGAACGAATCTTTCTTCTTCTATATCTCTTAATGCCATATTTTGTTGCCCTTTAGCAGAATTTGCATGGAATTAGTATGGTAATGACCCATGTACCATATTTTATACACATTCTGTATTAAAAACTGTATATACTATGCAGGCAGCAAACTTAGCATATGGTAAGCATATGCTGGTGTTACATGTAATGGTGGTTTCATAAAATGAGAAGTAATATCTATGTGAACTATGCAGATAAAGTGACTCCATGACCAGACACTTTAATGATTTGCCCCTTGTTTCTTCTATTGGTTGTCAAAATGTTTATATAGGTCCCTCTTTCATTTAGAAATATATTAGCATTTAGACATTAGTTCAAACACATTTTTATTAGAAAAGGACTCCTCCTATGAAATGTAGATAAAAATGTAAATTTCACTTTTTGTGTGAGGGTTTCTTAAATATAAAGAATAACCATAACCATTTTTAGAATTCATTCTTTCATAAAACAAACAACAGAAATCCTTTCAAATGTAAATTTGTTTCAAAAAAATAAAGTATACTGCAGTTAAAAAACCATTATCCTTTACAGGATACAGCACAGTCTTACTTAATTATACCTTCCAAGAACTGAAAAAAAAACACTTTGTAAGGTGGCCCCTTTTATTTCATTTTTTTAAAACTCGTGTCCTTTATTTTATTAAGTTTTTATTTAAATTCCAGTTACTTAAAAATTTTTAAAATAAATTTCAGTTAGTTAACATACAGTGTTATATTAATTTCAGGTGTACAGTATAGTGACTCAACACTTCCATACATCACCCAGCACTCATTATGACAAGTGCACTCCTTAATCTCCATCACCTATTTCACCCCACTCACCTCCACCCAGGAACCATCAATTTGTTCTCTATAGTTAAGAGTCTTTTTCTTGGTTTGCCTCTCTCTCTCTCCCCTCCCCCATTGGCTGTTTGTTTTGTTTTTTTAGCTCCACATATGAATGAAATCATATGGTATTTGACTGATTTATTTTGCTCAGTATAATACTCTCTAGTTCCACCCACATCACTGCAAATGGCAAGATTTCATTCCCTTTTATGGCTGAGTAATAGTCCATTGTATATGTCAAGTTTTATTTAATAGTATTAAATGGTATGGGAATACTAACTTGTTTTTAAAGGGTCACATCAACCTTATTTCTTAGATTCGAAGGAAATGGGAAGATCAGCTTATGTTACATTTGTTTAATTTACTTTTTGTTTTCATTTGAAATTGTAAAAATCTTTACCTTTTCAACTTAAGCAAAGACTTAAAACTGAGAGGTGTTAGAATAAAATACCTCTTAGAATATTTAAGCATTTTCAATGAATTTGAATGACATTAAAACTATGAAATGTCAATAAAAATAGTAATGTAAATACTTAACATCTAATAATCACAAGACCATTCAAAATATTAACTATATGACATATCTACTAATCATTTCTAACACACACATGAAATGACTTTGAAATGTATTTATGCATATGATATTTACACCACCATTATTAGAAACCAACATATCTGACAAAAAAAGTATAGAAAATTAATTATTCCACTGTTTACTTGGAGAAAGTTTTTATGAAAACTTATTTGCATTTGTTTAGGAGAATATTGTTGCCTTATAATTTCCTAGCTAAATTATCATGATAATTTATCTAATTCCAACTTGACCCTCTCTAATCAATCTTCCATACTTCTACCAAAGTAATATTAGGGTATGACTGTGTCCTTCTGCTTAAAAGTTTCCCCATTCTTTTCAGAATAAAATTTAAGTTTCTGGATGCACCACTCAAATTTTCATCATCTGACTTCCACCCACATCCTTTCTTATTTCCTGTCGTAGCACACACCCTTTCCCTACTTATTTGCTGTTGCCCAAATGATCACTCTCACTCACATTTCTATGTGTTTTATGTGTTTATTTGTTTATGTTTCATTTCCTCAACCTAAAATATTCCTTTTCCCCATTTTAACCAAATTTAATCCTAATAATTTTACAATTCAACTCAAGAATCACTTCCCCCTAGAAGTACTTTTGGACCACTTCTCTCTTCCTTTACTCTGATGTCCATTTCCAATTACCAATTCCTTCAGTACCAAACATATAGCAATTTTTAAAACACAAAAACCAACAGATTGCAACACAGAAAAATTATCTTCTGAACTGATTTAATCATTACCTAATGACAAATCTGTTCTTGCTTTGACTTCCTTCTTGGGTCTGCCCAAACACACACACACACACACACACACACACACACACACACAAACAAACACACGTGTATAAACACAAATGTGACACCAGCACTGGTATCAGAGGTCCAATAAGGACCAAGAACCAGAAGGTGAGCACACAGTAGAACTATCCCTCTTTCCACCATTTGTTAGCTTCCCATCTGCCTTACTTTAGCCATAGAGATAAGGTTGTTTTACTGTGACTTCCTTAGGTTACTATCCCATTCTGCTTACTAATGGCCCCTCTTTTGGAGGAAATATCCTTCCCTGACTAACACACAATCATAATTTTTTATTATTAGAGCTCAAAATCCTTTATAAATACTCTCCTAATTTCTTTGAAATGGTTAGAAATCACTGTAACTCCTACCCTCCCTGTGAAAAACATCCATATGAATATTTAGTGACATCAAGGCTACTCAAATCCCTTTCTTAATAAAATTATTCATTAACTCAGTCAGTATCAGATAAAGAAAGTAAATTCTGCTACTCCATGTTCTGCTGCTAATCCACATCTATTTTAAGTTCTGGAGCATCAACTAAGAGTTAAATTAGTCTATAAGGAGCAAAAACAGCCACATTTTAATGTTTGAGCTTCAATTTTTCCAAAACAAACTCCTGTAAAACTATCCTCTTGATTATTTGAGAATTGAATGCAAGAATTAGGTTCAACATTGAAAGAAAAAAGTCCTTAATCAATAGAGAAAACAATTTTCAACCTTGAGAGTTCCTATGCAGTTTCAAGGTAAATAATGCATTTTCACAGGCAAACAGAATCGCCCAAGGCCACAACTGTGCTTTACCTTGGATGGCAACAGTTGACATGTGGCTACAGTGATGAAGAAGTAGCCTATCTGTGTCAGTGTGAGCAGCATCAGGCCACACCTGTTCTCCCACACCATGTGCACCAGTGCTGACGTCCTTCCTCAACATGGCCCAGATACTCCTCTGGCCTGGACTCAGACTGGCATCCCCACTGAAAGTTATAACAAGTGCAGGAAAGAGAATCTAAGCATTTGGACGCACTTACTTAGTTCTTATTTCTGAAGCAAAACACTCCACTACTCTGGGAGAGAGAAGAATGGGCTTTGTTTTTAGATAGCAGAGTGTTGAGATGCCGAAGACTAAAATGTGAAATGGAAAGAAAAGATTAAGGCCTAGAAGGAAGTCAGTTTTAAGTGTGTGCCAAATAGAAATGAATTGGGTCATCCTCTGGTACTTCCATTTTGTTTTTCAATCTGACAGAAATCTTTTAGGTGAAGGAGAGATCCACCTAAGTGAGCCAAAAATTGGATGTTTTGGTTGTGGACGATCCTACCTAAAAGATATATATATATATATATATATATATATATATATATATTGCTATTTCTAAATAATTATCTACAGAGCACTGCTTCACATAAAAAATCAATAGAAATATCATATTGCTGAGAGTTGACTTTTTTTCTGTTTAGGATTGAGTTTTCTTTGTAATCATTAAATATGTACAGATGAAAGACTAGGGAATAATAATAAATTGAACAACTGCACTTTCCATCCCCCACTTTAAGCCTTCTCAACCTTCAACCAACAGCGTGCTCTGCCCACAAAATCCATAATGATCTTCCTGAATGGACAGTGCAAAGACACTTCATGAAATACACAGCATTGGCTATATGCTGATGAAAATAATCTTCCTAAGTTTTAATCTTTTAAAGATTGCAGGCTAAAAAAGATCCTGATACATAAACAATAATTTGAATACTCTCTTGAAATCAGACAAGAGAAAATAACTATATTTTTCTTTAATAAGGATGGTGAAATTAAATTTAGAAAGGATGATTTTCACCTATGATATTCTCTAAGTCATTTATATATACACCTGAAGTATAGTCTCTGATCATTCTGTATTCTGGAATATAAACATTATATATAAACTTTATAGATAGATAGATTATATATATATATATATATATATATATATATATATATAAAGTTTGAAAAAGGTTAAAAGAAGGGATTCATATAGTACATAACTCTCCCTAGAATTTTAGAATATCACCATCATTACAATTCTCCACACATGATTTTATAATTTTATTTTTGTCATTCATTTTTCTATTCTTCTTCCTTACAAGTACAATCATACAATTGGAAACATGGGGCAGTGGTGGACATATTGATAGTGTTCAGTTTAAGAGATGAATAAAAATGGGAAGTTATGGAGTGTTAAAAAGCACAGCAATCCTTTTTCAGGTCATGCTTATTCTCAACGAACAGAGCATGAGGGAGAAGTAAAACCTGTGTATGCTTGAAAACAAACCACACTTTTGGACCGTATTTCCTCTAGTCAATTTTCACCTTCTCACTGATTCTACCTCCACAGAGATAATTAGTGAAATCGGCTTTACAAATAAGGAAACCAAGCCCCAGAATTAGAAAAAGTCATAGAGCTGTTTAGAGAGCCAAGACTCAATTTCCTGTGCTTTTTCTAGTATGCCATATTTTCTCATTATTCCATGTTTTTCTCAATGAAACAACTGTGGCATTGTAATGAAAGGAGAATCAACACAGTTTTGAAGAAAGTTTCCATTGTTCAAATATGGAATGTTCTCTCAGAGTAATAATTGAATACAGAACATTCTCTCAAAGTAACAATTGAAATCCATAATGTTTTCTTAGAGTAAAAGATGAAAACTCAGTAATAAGTTCTCTCAGTGCAATCTTGCTCCAAATCCCTCTGAGCTAGCTAGGGGAACTAAGGATGGGGGAAGATCTTATCTGAATCCTCCTATCGCATCATAAGGGCAATCAAAATGAGCACTCAACATCAGGTACTTTAAAAAAGTGAAATGCTACCGTGAACAAAATAAAAATGACGCTCTTACTCCCTTCCCTCCATTTCCTCAACCTTTGCCCAGTTATCTTCTCCTTCAGTAGATGCCATAAAAAAGATCCCTTGTGGACGAGGATTGGATAGTCCTAATGCTGAGGCTCTGGTCTTAATGAAAACTCAGGGGTTAGGTTGAGTTTCTGAGTTGCTGACATCCAAATGGAAGATATTTACCGACTGCAGCCTCTCTCCCTGGTAACCAAGGGATTTCCTTCCATTTCAATCAGAGCCTTCTCCTCATTGCTCCATCTCATCCTGTCCATCAAAATGCTTACCTCCCATTGGCTCATTTCCTCTTTATATCTTCTTATAGGAGTTGAAGGTCTAATCACTGATTCACCTACTTTTTCTTGCTCAGAGAGATTTGTTATAATATACTAGGAATTAAAGCCCACTTATAGTGAAGTCTTGTTGACAAGTAAAACAGTACTGAAATTGTTTCCTTGTAACAGGATAGTCTAAGCCAAAACACATTCAGGGTAGCTCTAACCACAGCAATATTCTTTAGAAATATTTTCCATCTGTACCTTCATAAAAGTAGAAATAGATAAGGTACCTGATAAAACAATTCATGTGAAATTTTTAATGCCCTGAGAAAAAGAGAATAATCAAAGTTTAGTAAACATCTAAGCAATGAAGAGGCTCTCTCTTAGGTAACTATCTCCGAAGAAGGCTTTTCTATTTTTACTGCCAGAAACCAATTATGTCTCTAAAATTCACTTCACCAGGGCAATACAGAGATATTCACAGCAGCTGCATAAAGTGTTTTGTATTGTTGGAGGAAAAAAGAACACTATGATGGTTTGTACTAATATCAACATACCTAGGCTGGAACTAGGTTTCCCAGAATCCCCTTCCCTGGATTTCTCTGGTGTAGAGACACCCAAAAGAGAAGGGTGTGTGAGATTTGGAAGGCTGAAATAAAGCTGTAAATGTGAAGCTCTGAAGGTCATTGTGGGCACCAGGCATCCCTGGAACTTGAGAATGTTGTCACTAATTTGCTGGCTCGTCTTGCTGGAAAGGGGCAGCAGCTGGGCTCACAAGCTCCCCTACCTCCCATTGGTGTCCTTCTGTTTCTCTCGGTCTTTAATTGTTTCTTCTGCAGAAGACCTACCCTGTCAGGGCTGGGGGAAATGAGAGACAGAAGTTTGTCCTCATGGGTGCAATATGTCTGCTCATGTTCTAGTTTATATTCATTCTCCTCTGCTTTGGATCCATCCTTTCTTTCCATCAGCTTACCTATGGCAACTTCAGACTACCACCAGACAGGGGCAGCCTTACAGAAACATCTTTACCAGCTGCCAAATTGCGTAATGACTACTCCCTATAATAAATCCCTTATTCTATATCACTCATTGTGGTTCCATTTCCCTTACTCATGGCTGACAGATACAGAATTATCCCAGGGGAACAGGGATTATACCCTCATTGAAGAATGGGTAATGAGTCTCTGGCTGAATTTCAGTATCCATGCCCTGGTACAGTACCCCTACTTTGAATCTTGGCTAGCCCTGTGACTCACTTGTAACTAATTGGATATGGTAGAAGTGATGCTGAATGGCTTTGAGGCTAGGTCATAAGAAAGCCTGCAAATTCTGCCTGGTTTTCCAGGAAACGTCACAGTGGGAGATGATGGACACCATGTAAGAAGTTTGACTACCCTTAGAATACAATGTTGTGAGAAATTCCAGTGATTTTTCTGGTGCCCAAAAAAGGCAGATAAAGCAAACCTCACTCATAATAAAATGGTTCCTGGATGGACCTATTTTTGTGGGGAAATACAAACTGTTCATTGCATTCACCTGAATGGATAATGACCTTGTCTCCCTGTTTCCTCATCTCTGTACTGTTTCCAATATTCTTGCTTTCAGTCTCTCTTCACTCCAATCCATTATACACATTACTAAGTTAAATCATCCAAGAATATCATACTTATTAGGTCATCTTTTACATAACTCTTCAAAGGGCCCCATTATACATGGGGATAAAGTTTAAAATCTTTCATTCATCTTCCATCTCTATTTCCATCTCCATTTTCTACTACCCTCTAGAATGAATTCCCCCACTCCAGGCAAAGTAATCTTAATAGCCCTAGCTACGCCATGTTATTACCACTCCCATGGGTTTGCTTACGCTGTCCTGTTAATAGATTTCGAATCCTCTGTTTACCTACATAAATTGTACTCATCCTTCAAAGTCCAACTTAAATCCTACCTCCTCCTTAAAATTTTCCAGTTTCTCTCTCTTCTGTGACTTTCTGTTACACTTATTATAGAAATTTTACTTATGTTTCTTTATATATTTGGTTCCTTAATTAGATTACAGTTATACTGAGAAAAGCTACTGGTGTTATTCATCTTTGTATTTCTCGAAAGAAAAGTAGTTGTTGGATTGGTAGATTTATTTTTTTCTCTTATATGGTCTCAAATAAAGTACTTTAAAAGAAAATAAACTGTCCCAAACCATACTGAAACAATCATACTGACAGCTTTTAATGAAATTTTTAGTAAAATTATACTACCTCTGGTATTTACACTCAAGAGATGACTATGGAGTAATTTTACCTAATCTTTACAAGCATGAAAATCTCCTTTTAATTAAAAATATTATGAACTCCTCTCATGCTAGTGATTGTACTTTTGAGACAATACATAACAAAAAGCTACACTGCATTGTTACTTTCCAAATGAATTTCTATTGTATTAATCACAGCAGCATATAAAAAAACTCTAGAAATCATATTACAAATCTCTGCAGAATATGCTATTTATTTATTTAGTCTATAGTTAATTATTGAAGTCAATATAGATTCTAAGCACCTTCAATAACCTTAGGTCCCCAAATTTTCCACTCTTCCATATACTGCATCTAACTTCTCCTTAAAGGGTTATTTTTGAACAATCACCACTGTTTAAATGTCAGTCTATAAAAACTCAGTTTGGTTTGGCAACAATCTAGATGATGAGAAATGGAACAATTTATAATATGCCCACATAATTAATTTTATGAACACAAATATATAATGTTAAAATTTTATAACAGAATATTTTTAATGTTCCATTAAAAAGTATATATATGGTATGAACACAGATACAAAACAAAAACAAAAACAAAAAAAAAAACAATGCACAAAGAAAACCATGAGAGAAAACAGACTAAAGTGTTACATTTTCTTTGCATGCCCTTAATGAGAGCATGGGTAATTATTTTTTAATCTACATTTTTTTATTTTTTTAAGTTTATTTATTTATTTTGAGAGGGAGAGAGTGCGCACACAGGAGGAGCAGGGAGAGAAAGGGGGAGAGGGAATCCCAGGCAGGCTCTATACTGTCCTAGTGCACAGCCAGATGCAGGGCTCAAACTCAGGAACCTTGAGATCATGATCTGAGCTGAAATCAAGTCGGTAGCTTAACCGACTGAGACACCCAGACACCCTTAATCTACATCTTTAAATGTTCTATTAACACATATTATGGTTTCACTGACAAAAAAGTAATACACTTAATTTGCTAAATGTCAGAGATATCACCTCCACATTCTCTGCTCTGTGGCTCTACCAACCATCGCTAATCAAATTCCCACAAAGCATTCATTCATTCAGCCTAATCCACCATTTAAAAAATGCACTAATGGGGCGCCTGGGTGGCTCAGTTGGTTGGGTGTCCGACTTTGGCTCAGGTCATGATCTCATGGTTTGTGAGTTCGAGCCCCGCATCGGGCTCTGTGCTGACAGCTCAGAGCCTGGAGCCTGCTTCAGATTCTGTGTCTCCCTCTCTCTCTGTCCCTCTCCTGCTCGCGCTGTCTCTCAAAAAATGAATAAATGTTTTAAAAAATGCACTAATAGGGGTTCCTGGGGGCTCAGTTGGTTAACTGGCCAACTCCTGATTTTGGCTCAGGTCATGATCTCACAGTTTGTGGGTTCAAGCCCTGAAGTGGGGGTCAGCATAGAGCCTGCCTGGGATTCTCTCTCCCTCCTTCTCTGCCCCTCCCCAACTCATGCTCTCATGCACTCCCTATCTCCCTCTCTCTCTCTCAAAATAAATAAACTTAAAAAAATTTTTAATTAAATTAAAAATGCACTAAATTTACTGTCTTAGCTACAAGGTGATACTTTAAAAAGCTATATCACATAGGTCAAGCACCAAGGGCTTTGGTTCTTATATTTTGGGATTTAGTGAGCAAGCCTATTCCACCTACCCATGGACTTGACAGCTTTAAGACTTTGATCATATTTCCTCCTAGCTTTCATGTTTCTAAGCCTCAAACGTCCTAATTTCTTGAATCAATGTTCATATAAAGCCCCCTTGATCATTTTACTTCTTGTTCCCTGGGACTCTTCCAGTTCTATTTTGTCTGAGAAGTGGTGACCTGGAGAATATGGAGTATTCAGGTCTCACACTATTGTAGGATGATGTTTTCTGATTTGTTTCCAGTTGCCTTCAGGAGGCAAACCATTGGGTTGATGCCTTGGGGAGCAGATTGCAATCCATCTTAGGTCACTTTCCTGGGATATAAGACATTGAAACCATCAGTTCTACACTTTTTTTCCCCTTCAAATAGATCTCTTACTTATATAATATGTATTAAGCTCTTCTATCAGTGGTTTTTATAATCATATAACTGACAATTTATCCAGGAGCCTCATATCTTTTAGTCAAAACAGTTTGATATTAATTTCAATTGGAGATTTTATTATTCAGTCAGTTTACTAAAATGTTAATAAAGCAACAACAAAAAAATTCCAACCTCTAGAGGATCTCTCCATTATCATCCTCCAGTTAGAAAAGTGCTTATTTATTCTTGCCCTTTGTTTCTTGTCTCTAAGTACTTACTCACAATAAAAACATTTGCCCTAATGTAATGGTAACTACTAAAGAAATTATCCTTTCTCATTTATTCTTTTAGCTAATAGTTTATTTTTATAGTGTATACTGAAGTAATTTGCCCATGTATTACAGATCCTAACAACTAATAATGCATCCTACTAAAAGTCATTTTTTATACTCTCCTACTGAAAGCATTTAAATCCAAAGGACTCCAACTGAGAGATTTTCACTGGCACCTTGAAGTTGATTATTAGAAAGCTTTTTCATCCATAACACAGTGTGTTCTGAATCTCAGTGATTCTGGAATGAATTAGAGTATATTGGAATGAAATTCTTTCTCAACCTTCTTCTTACAGCTAGATTTTTCTTTTTTATTTGTTTGGCTTTTTTTTTTTCCTAAATGATGAACTGTGAAGATTGTCCAGTGTTTGGAAAAGACATAGATGTAAGTGTAGGTGCAGTTGTAAATACAGGAAAAAAAATCAGTGAGACAATATTTTTCCAAGTCAGTATTCCATTAAATTCCATCAACTTTATGATCAAAATAATCTTGACTCACCATGTGGTAAGAAAAGGACAGTCCTAGTTCAACATTTTACTCTTTAAAAATAGAGAAGAAATATTCATATTCTAAAAAGTGAATGTTGACCCTTACATGACACCTTATTTAGAAATTAACCTCAGATATATCATATACCTAAATGTACAATATAAAACTATAAAATTTCTAAGCTAAACACAAGAGAAGAATATTTGTGAACTTAAATTAGTTAAAGATTTCTTAGGATACAAAAAGGAGAGATAAAAAAAAGAATTGACTTTTTAAGTTTATTTATTTACATTGAGAGAGAGAGAGAGAGAGAGAGAGAAAACATGTACAGAGGAGGGGCAAAGAGAGAGAATCCCAAGCAGGCTCTGCACTGCAAGTCAATGCAGGGCTTGAACTCACAAACTGTGAGATCATGATGTGAGCGAAAATCAGGAGTCAGACGCTTAACCAGCTGAACCACCCAGGTGCCCCCAAATTGATTTTTGAATTCATTAAAACTTAAAGTTTCTGTGCTTCAAAACATATTTTCAAGAAAGACAAAACTCGACCTAGAAGAGAATATTTGCAAAATGTATATTTGATAAAGGACTTAAGCCTAGAATATGTGGAACTATTATTATTGGTCAATGATAAGAAGACAATGCAACTTCTTAAAATGAGCAAAATATTTTAAGAGACATTTCACCGAAGATGCCCAATAAGCCATAAAAGTGGTTCAACATCAACGTTTCTTAGGTAAATACAAATTATAACTACAGCTGGATGTCAGTGCTTTCTAGGGTAACTGATACTTCAAAAGACTTGACCATTCCAAGTACTGGAAAAGATGTGGAGCAAGTAGAATTCTCATACACTGTTGACAGAAATGCAAAATGTTAGAACCACTTTGGAAAACTGTTTGGCAGTTTCTTATAGAGCTAAATATACTTAATTCACCATATGACCCAGGAATCATATTCCTAGGTACTTGTCCAAAAAAAATAAAAACATGTCCACACAAAAACTTGTGCATAGATATTGTATTCGTCTGCTCAGGCCACCATAATAAAATACTACAGAAATTTATTTCTTACGGTTCTTAAGGCTGCCAAGTCTAAGATCAAGGTGCTGACAAAGTCAATTTCATTCTGAATCCTCTTCTCTTGTTTAATAGGTGGTCTCCATCTTGCTGTGTGCTTACCTGACCTCTTTTTTGTCCATGCTCAGGGACAGAGAGAAAGATGGAGCCCTCGTGCCTCATCTTATAAGAGTACTACTTTTTTGACCTCATTTAATCTTTATCACCTTCTCACAGGGCCTATCTCTAAACACAGTAACGCTGGAGGTTAGAGCTTCAACATATGAATCAGGGGGTGGGGGGGTGCTGGCACAGACACTCAGTTCATAATACATATCTACAAAAAATTTTTAAATCTAAAAATAAAATAAAACAGTCAAAAACTGAACACAAATATTATTAACTGGTGAATGAATAAACAAATTGTGATATATCTGTATAATGGAATATTACTTAGCAATAAAAAGAAGTAAATTACTGATACATGGAAAAACATGGAGGAATCTCAAGAGAGACACCAGATCCAAAAGGCTACATACTACACAGTTTCTATTTATAGACATTCTGGAAAAGACAAAACTATATTTAGGAATTAGATAAGTGGTTGTTTGAGACTAATTGTGGAAAAAAGGGGTTGACTTTAAAAGAGCACAAGGGAACTTTTGGGAGTGATAAAAATATTCTATTTTATTAACTATGGTAGTGACCAAATATACATAATTATATAGATTTGTCAAAACCCATCAAACTATACACATAAAATATAAATTTTACTGTACATAAATCATACTTCAATAAACCTGGCTTAATTTTTTTTTAAAAAGAACATGAAAAATTGAGAACTATAGGAAGCCTAGTATATATAATCCTCACAACCTTAAACCACAGCAGAAAGGCAGGTTTTGTAATATCGTTCCTTAGCAGATCACTGGCTTATTCAACATGCATATGCCAATTATCATGTAGTTGTTGGTCATATGTAAATGAATGACATAGGCTCTATTCTCAAGAAGCTCAGTGATCAATGGAGTAAAGTTGCTACATCACTACCATTTCTATCAAATAGCAGTAGGCTACCATTTCCACCAAATTATGGAGTATTAGAATAAAAGTAAAATGCTTACCCAATATTTCCCCTTCCAAAGTGTTTTAGCTTGTGGGGGAATACAAGAATCTTATCAAAGTACCTCAAATACCACCACCCTGTCCTCTACATTTACCCTACATATACTTATAGACTGATGCTGATTATGACATTTTAAAAGAGGAAAAAGTAGGGAAACCTAGAGCCTGCTGAGATATTCCAAAAAGCAAGAATGTGTCAGTTTCTAAAACAGTTCATTTACATGCTGTAACAAGAAGTATTCCTAAATAACATTCTTGAATATAATCATCAATGAAGCTAAAATTATTTCTATTAAGGTTTACACATAATACACAGTTCACAATGGATCCAGCATCCATTTAATCTCAACCAATGACACAAAAGAGCTTCAAATGCTCTTCTAACTTGAAAGGACTTCAACGCCAGTTACATTGGCTTCACTGTCTCTGTGAATGGTCAGCACTGACCTCTAGTGGCAACTGTGGTTAATCACAGCCCTGTCCTTCAGTGACCCCAGGGAGAGCACCCAGGCCAGGGGAGGGCTTATCGTAAGAAAAACAGTTCTCCCTGCTGTCAGTCCTAAGGACTCAATAAGGTTTTGTTTCTGTTTTTAAATTTTGAGCACTTCTACCAGCTCACAGTGAAAATCTAAAAGGGGTAGTTTATTGAGCTTGATAGAAAAACTCTAAGAAGCAGAGAACAATGACTCTGATTGCTCTAAGATTTAGAATCTGGATATATGACCTCAGGAACTCACCACACATACAAACAACACAATAGAGATCCAATGATCTTACATATGTATTTGCTTATTCTGTTTACTCTATTCCATGAGGAGCTTGTAAAGACATTGGTTAGTCAGTTAAAAACAGGTCTGGGA
Source organism: Cryptoprocta ferox (assembly GCA_028646485.1). Lineage (NCBI taxonomy): Eukaryota > Metazoa > Chordata > Mammalia > Carnivora > Eupleridae > Cryptoprocta > Cryptoprocta ferox. The sequence continues at coordinate 107,516,823 of CM053567.1, read as the reverse complement.
ACTATTTATGTGAAGGCACATAAGAAGCAAAAGACCACCTCTACTTAAGTACATTGGCAATTAATTGGGATAAGAGGATTCATAAATATATTTTTTAACCTCTAAGAGATGAATCAAACATGCAAGAATTTTAAATAAAAAAATATGAGGAATGAGAGAGCTCAAAACAATGAGCTAGAGGAAAAGATGCATCAGGTAACTATAAATTTTAGGGGATAAGTTTTTTAAGGGATAGGTAATAAAAGTAATCTTAAAAATAAATTATCTATTCCAATCCTATCATTTTAAAAAGAAGGAAATGATGGGTCAAGAAGAGTGATTTGACTTTTGTAAAGTCCCACACCAGTAAGTGGAAAATCACTCTTCAAACTCCCACTTGGCAGTTATTCAATCACATGATATGTCTTACCTTATAAGAACAGAGCTCCTGTTCAGTTTGGACTTTGAAAGACATAAAAGTAAAATAGGCTATTTTAAAGGAAATCATTTCTCCTATAACCACACTTGAAGATAAGCTGATTGAGTGAAATATTACCCATTTACCTAATGCAAATAGACACGTTGCCTAATGCAAATGGACAAGGTGATACCAGGTAATTTATGCCTGCATTTGTTTCATCGTTTATATAATATTCACTTTCATGTATCTAAATTTCCTTATACTTTCCAAATCATTCCAAATATACTCATTTAAGACACAATATACGTCCCTGCCTTTCTCTCTTGCACATAAGAATCAGCCCAATTCAAACGGTTTCTAATAGCATCTTCTCTGTTTCTCCCTTCCCCTCACTAACACCACTAGCTGCTCTGTTTCCACCCCAAGCAGTTTCAAAGCCAGATGGGCTTTGATTCTAAGTTCCTACAATATCTAAAAGTGAGAAAGAGGAAAGAAGAAATCTGTGGAAAATCCCTTTTCTTCAAGATTTTCATCTAGGGGTTTCAGATTGTCTGGATGAGTTTCAAATAAACATCCCTTTTCTTAGTATAGTTGATGCATATTTTTTAGCCTCTAGAGGGGAACACAGATCTGCTAAAATTGCCATTTTTCAGCTAAATTATAATTTGCTAATCCCTGAAGGCTGTCTGACATGCTTCGTGGCTATTCTGAGAGACTTCAGTATAAATAAAGAGTGTTTTAAACAAAATTGTAAAAAGTTTATTTGGGGAAGGTAAAATGGCAGAGAAGGAGGGCACGACTCACCTAATACTCTTCTCTACTTAATTAAATAGGAATAAAATGCATTATAATATGTAATAAACTCTGTTGTTAAACCTAAATTTAGGAACTGGGTTTTTTATGACCAACTACTATTATGAATAATCAAAAGGTACTGTATAGACATAAAGAAACTTATTTTTTAAGACTTAGAAAATTATAAATACAGTTCTATATAAAAAATGTACAATATTATAAATATATAATATAAAACTCTACCAAAGATAAGTTATTCACTTTTAATGATTGATTAGGATCATGCAGTGCCCCAATATTATTCCTTGAACATTGGCTCAAATTTTGGCTAAAATAAAGCTTAAATCACAGAATATTCGACAAATAACTATCAGAGTTGATATGTTTAGACCATCAGCTCCCACTGGGACTTTTACTCATGAGTCAAAACTTTGACCTGTTACATTATTACTCAACGTAGCACAGGATGAAATAGAATGTCAAACTTGACTTTGCAAGAGAGCCTGAAATGGCTCCAGCAACTTTGTCAATGAAATTTTATGTTTTTGACTAAGAATTTACTATTTTAGACAACCATTTCACTCTAGTAATCTGTCCAAGGAACATTATGAGACAAGCAAACATAGAAATATGCATGAGGATCATCAATTCAGCATTATTTAAAATGCAGGGAAAAAATGATGAAGCTAAAGGGTCAGTATAGGGGAGTAGTCAGTTATATTATGTATGGCTATATGGTGGACTCTTCGAGCACCATTAAGAATTATGTTTCAGGGCACCTGGGTGGCAGTCAATTGAGCATCCGACTTCAGCTCAGGTCATGATCTCACAGTTCGTAGGTTCGGGCCCCATACTGGGCTCTGTGCTGACAGCTTGCTCAGAGCCTGGAGCCTACTTCACATTTTGTGTCGCCTTCTGTCTCTGCCTCTCCCCCATTTGTGCTCTGTCTCTCTCTGTTTCTCAATAATAAATAAATGTAAAAAAATTTTTTTAATTATGTTTCATGAAGTTAACACGAGAAAAGGCTCATGGTAACAATGTTAATTTAGAAAGGCTTAGAAAGAAATATACCAAAATATGAACCATCATATTCACCTGGTAATGGATTATGGATGATTTAAACTTTCATCTTGGGAAGGTCATTTCTTCAAGACACATAGAGGACAGAAAGAGAATAAATGCTATTCCATTTCATCTATGACTCAATCACTATTGCATCATGTTTCTTTCCTTTTCTTGTTTCTCTCTCTCAGCATGCATTCCATGCCAGACTGTATGGGCACACAAAGAGAAAGCTTTCATGTACATAATTCTTTATAGCTTTTACATTCCTTTCATTTTTTTATTTGACCCTAATAATTTCAAGAGGAGGCAAGATACAGGCATTTACAGGCTTCTTGGATTTTTTGTTATTAATATAAACATTTTAGTATTTTAATGCCCATAGCAAATGTTATTAAAATAAATGTTATTACAGTATCTAATACTAGGAGAGTCATAAGTATAAATCCTAGTTACTTCACTTAGGCAAGTTAGATCTCAACTCAGATGTCAGAGTTGAGGCCCTCCCTAATCCCCCTCTTGTGTTCCCCACCCCCCAGCCAATCTGTCACATTACCTTGTCTTTATAAACTTACCAGTATCTGGAATTATTTGCTTATGTCTTTGTTACTTGTTTAATGCTAATATCTCCTGCTACCACCACTCAAATTAATTCTGTAGATGAAAAGATCTTATTCCTCCCTCTACCCTCCACTGCCTTTGGCCCAATACCTGGAGCAGTGTCTAGTCTAGAGTTAGCATTTAATAAATGCATGTTGAATCAATCAATAATGGGCAATAATCTATCTGAAACTTTACTTTTCTGTAAAATGGAGATGATCATATCTACATAATAGGCTTATTGTAAGGATTAAATTAGACAACATCTGGGGAAAACTCAAATCTTAAAAGTTGTCAGTATTTTTAATCCTCCATTTACTATAGCATGTGGCGTCTTACACAATTTTTGTCGTATAATATACCAAGAGCTTCCCAGGAATTTTTTCACAAAGTAAGCTCACATTATACACACTAATTCACATACCTATTAAATAACCCAAAGTAAAAGCACTAGAGGACATATGCACAAGCAATAATAGTGGTGTTGGCTCTGTGTGACCTTTCAAGAGAAGCAAAAGCCAGATAAGCTCACAGTTGAGGCCATGTCTCATAACACTTTTACCTGTCAAGAGAAATAAATCACAAGGTGTCAAATAATCAGAAATTCTTTCCTGAGGACTTACCTGTCCTCAAGGTCATGCGAGGTGGTATACTAATAAATGGAACAATTGTACAGCCTGGCAAATATACAGGATACTTCCTCTCTTGCCTCAAAAGGATACTTGGTCCCAAAGAAAATAAAGAACATATTTTGACTTTGACGATTTGTGGGTCCCAGAAAGATTTATAACCTTACAATTCAAAATGTTGTCACATTTTAGAGCCCCAGAGAGGCTAAAGGAATTACCCAAAGACACACAGCTACTTAGTGGCTAAGTCATACATACCATGTAATTCAACTAAACTCAACTGCCATTGATTGAGTGCTTGAAGGCCTTTGGCTTTGTGCTAACCTACTGTGGTCTGGGAGCAAGCTAAGAACACATGCACAGTGTTCAGCATCTTTGGAACATAGTTCACTGAGCAGCTGCTTGGTTAGCTGGTCAGTTGAATGAAGTTTCCAGCTGTCTCTGACTTACTCTAACTTGAGAATAGATACAGTCATGACAATGGTACATTTTTTACCTCGTGCTTCCTGGAGACTTACTCTATCGACTAACTTAAATACAGCACCCACATTTTTTATCGCAAATGTTTTGCACAAAATATAATAAGTTTTTCTTGATTTCTTAGTTTCACAAGGAAAAGAAACCTATCTCACTAACTTTATTGCAAAACCATGCTGCAAAGGTAGAAAACTCTTCACGTTGGCCTGAGTTTTAAGCTGGCTATGTATAATTTGACTGGACTTTCTGACTTTCTGCTGACTTATATTTGACTCTTCTCTGTTAGACTATTTTAATTCCAAATGAATCTTTACAAACAAACAAAAAGGCCCTGACATTGTGGTATATATGGCTACATGGTTACATATAGTACCTAGCATGATATACTACATAGAGCATGACTTTTATAAGTATATAAAAGGTTTATTATACAGCTGGAGAAGATAAATTTTTTTCAGTACAAGAAGAGGCATTCTACATTATATGTTACCTTTCTGTTTTAACAATTAAACACCATGTACTACCATGTGAAACAGTAAAAGAAAAGTGGAAAATTCAGTATCATTTATAATTATATGATTATAGAACTTCTGGTTATATGGATATAATATTATAGGTGACAATTCTGGGGGGAAACATGGATTATATGGAATACAAACATTCAGAAATCCCAAAAATATGTTGCTTACATTGTTATACAAGGACGTTTAATGACTTGAAAGTCAAATTTGACTATTATTTTAGTGTTAGCATTTCTACTGAATTCTTATTATTCAGATTAGATAAAATATAAATATATAAAGTAGATATTCATACTTTGTTAATCATACTATTTCATTAAGCCAGGATTTCCCACTTACTAAACATTTGGATACATAAGAGATTGCTGAAATATGAAACCAACAAAAATCAAATGTTCATTCTTTTATTTTTGACAAAAAGAAAACTTTAAAGTTAATTCAAATATTCAATTATTTTGAGGGGTGCCTGGGTGGCTCAGTCAGTTACGTGCCCAATTCTTGATTTCAGCTCAGGTCATGATTTCACAGACTCTGTGCTGACAGCATGAAGCTGCTTGGGATTCTCTCTCTCCCTCTCTCTCTGCCTCTCCCCTACTGGTGTGTGCATGCTCTCCCTCCTTCTCTCCAAATAAATAAACATTTTTTTTAATTTTAATTATTTTGAACTCCCGATGTGCTCCACATTGCTTTGGGAACAAATCTGGGTCACTGAAATCATCCTTAGAACACCACGGTGTGGGGAAATGTTGAGCTATGTGGCATTTGTTCAAAACATAAAGTCATTTTTCTCATCAGTCAGTACGTCCTCAGACAAAAAGTCTTAGAACTTAAATTTGAATCATTTTGACATGAAATTCACAGTAGTGGAATCTTCACAAAAACATCTTCAGTATGTTAATGAATGAGTATGCATTTTGACTTATGCTGTAAAAGAATTGTTTCCAATTCCATAACATGATAAAAGATAGTGTCTTATTGGTAGGACCTACTCCTGGCCTCAGTGGTAGAGGATATTGAGGAGCTGAGGTGGCCTATGCTTTCAGTAAAGATCCTCAGAACATCCCAGGTGGAACTGATTTCAAAGTTTCTTCCACTGCGGGGTCACTCCATAATGTTTTCTCATGTTGGAAGATAATCTATCATCAACCAATTAGAAAATAGGATCTTGAAGTCGTACTTAACCATCACACCTATTTGGAATCTTGTGCAAAATTCAGCACTTTTTTCCTTGTGTATGCATTTGCTTACTTCCTCTTAGGAGTTTTATCACTTTTCTTTGTAGACATAGAATATATCTTATTTACCCATGTATCTCACTAAAGCCTAAAACTCTGGTTTGCATATACAAGGTGCTCATATACAAGGTGCTCAATGGGTGCACTTGGGTGGCTCAGTCAGTTAAGCATCTGACTTCGGCTCAGGTCATGATCTCACAGTTTGTGAGTTCAAGCCCTACATGGGCCTCTGTACTGACAGATCTGAGTCTGGATCCCGTTTCGGATTCTGTGTTCCCCTCTCTCTCTGCCCCTCCCCTGCTCATGATCTGTCTCTCAAAAATAAATGAACACTAAAAAAATGTTTTTAGAAGGTGCTCAATAAATACACAATATAGGAGGTGTTCAGCCTATTTTTATTTTATTTAATAATTAACAGTCCTATTCACATTTTGTGAATTAAAAAATTATTAAATAAGTTAAAATAGATTATTACTGAAAAATATTGTCTGTATAACATTATTCTATAATTTAGCAGCTTAAAAGAACCATTTATTTAGCTCACAGCTCTGCTGGTTACAATTTATGCTGGACTCAGCTAAGTGGTCTTGGTTTGTGCATGCATCTACAGCCAACTGGCAGGTCACTGAGGACTGGCTGATTCAGGGAGATCTCAACGGAGATGATTAAATTCTATGAAAAGTATTCTTCAATGCTGTGAAAAGTTTTAAGATCTATTTTGGTGGTTCATATGTTCAAGGACTGTTCCTTACACTGTACTAGGTAGAAGAAAGATGGACGAGCATGGAAGAGCATGGTCACATGCTCGTCCAGCAGCCCCGTCCTCCACTTAAGTTTGGGTAGTTCAGTGCAACACTGGAGGGGAGTTGAAACCAGAGCCAGGCTGTGAAAGAAAGACAGAGAACAAGTGTCTGCACTGCCTGTACCTGCCTACCCACCAAGATTCATGGAAACCATGTTTGCATATTTCTTGAATATTCCACACTGCTTCCTGCCACAGGCCTCAGTTGCCTATACTGCTCTCTATTCCTAGAAAAGTCTGCCCACACCCTTCATCTGGCTAATTTCTGTTTTGCCTTCAAAAGTTGTGGCTCCCACAATCCTGTCCTAGCCCCAAACTATAAGAATATACATACAATGGAATATTACTCAGGCATAAAAAATAAAATCTTGCTACTTACAATGACATGGATGGAGCTATAAAGTATTATGCTAAGTGAAATAAGTCAGTCAGAGAAAGACAAATACCCTATGAGTTTACTCACATGTGGAATTTAAGGAACAATACAAATGAGCAAAGAAAAAAAAAAAAAAACAGAGAGGCAAACCAAGAAACAGAATCTTACCTATAGAGAACAAACTGATGATTACCAGAGGGGAGGTGGGTGGGGGGTGGGTGAAATAGGTGATGGGGATTAAGGAGTGCATTGGGTATTGTTTGGAAGTGTTGAATCACTATATTGTACACCTAAAACTAATATTACCCTGTGTTAACTAACTAGAATTTAAATAAAAAAATTTTAAAAAGAAATTTGTACTGTTGTATACTCTCCCTTCAGAGTACTGATCTCTGTTTGTACAAAGTGTCATGATTTGATCTCTCACAGCCTAAAAGCTTCCTGAGGGCAGGGCAACTCTGGCTTTATTCTCCATTGCATTCCTGTTGCCTCACAAGTGTTTACCTCATGGTAGTACTTGTCAAGTCTGGGATGATTCATGGGTGAATGCATGCGTTAATATAGTAATTAAATGTGGGTTTTTAAGAAAGAGGAAATTTATTCTAATATTTCTAAATTATGCACATTAAATATTTTAAGGCTGGGAAATTAAGTGCTCTGTTTCCAGAGGGCAGAGTTGGTTTAAAAAGAGTCTTCTTCTGGGGCATCTGTGTGGCTCAGGTGGTTAAGCTTCTGACTCTTGGTTTTGGCTCAGGTCATGATCTCACAGTTTCATGAGTTCGAGTCCCACAACTCACTCTGTGCTGACAGCACAAAGCCTGTCTGGGATCATCTCTCCCCTCTATTTCTCTGCCCTTCCCCTGCTTGTGTTCTCTCTTCTCATTCTCTCTCTCTCTCTCTCTCTCTCTCTCAATAAATAAATGAACTTAAAAAAAATAACAACAGCAAAAAAAGAGTTTTCTTCCATGTTTTCCTCCAATCTGCTTCCAGAATGGGGCCGACAGATCACCCAGAAAGGAGACAGTGTAGCTCTGTCTCAACGATCACCTAGACTCAGGCTCCAGCTTCTCCCTGAATCAGTGCCAGCTGGGGTGGTGGCTTTAGAGATGCACACGGCTTTCCTATGAGGTCATTACTGATGGAAACTATCAACACCTCTGTCCCTTGGGGAGGGTAAGAAGTCAGCTCCATTCAAATAAGCATTCCTCAGACTCCCGCCTCAGAAACACTCTCCTGCTCCTACCGCAGATGTTTTAGTCTGAGGGACAGGATAAAGGATGACACTGGGGTGAAAATCAGAACAGACTGAGACAGCTGCACTGAGAAAGGAATCATGGAAGAAGTTTCTTCCATGTGTCTTAATGCTATCCATTTTTTCATCCCTTCTATTTAGTCAAAAAATGCATCCCAGGTAGTTAAAAAATGCGTCTAATACCTGCCAATTCTACTGGGCAGGTATTAGAGATTTGTCACTCATCCTAACTCTCACAGAATGGAAATTGCTAGATTTTAAAATATTTTTTAGCCTACTAATGCCATGCTATCAGTGTTCAAAACTAGTTTGTTCAACAAAAACAGTCACTGTACTGTTCTAGATATTATCATATTATCATTCAATTTAATATCTAGATATTATTATTGCTGGTTGTAAGCAAATGGATATATAGACCAAGATCATCGGATAATACAAAACGCATTGGTGAGATGGGAGAATTCATTATGAAAAATATGAGCAAGGAATAAATTCTTTTGCAATTCTGCCATCTTGATTTCCTCAGTGGGGAGTTTATAATGGTCTGAGATAACTTTAGTCATACACGGGTTCCAGAATGTGGTTATAAGTGAGCTGTCTGGCTTCATTCAGCAAGCATTTACTGCACCCCCACTGTGTACAAGGATCCCTGCTCTGCAGGGGATCTAAAATGGTATGGGACATTCCCTGATCACAAGGAGTTTACAGTCCGGCAGAGCCATTTGTCAAGTAGTGGGTGAGGTGAGGGCTGCCTGGTCAAAAAGAATGACAAAGAAGATGACGTACTGCTTGAAAACATAGAAACCAATTATATTTGGCAAAGAATTTCCAACAATATTAACATAACCGGAGTGTTTATGAGAAGGAAAAGGCTCCGATTACTACAAGCAATTTTCAAGAAGCCGAAAAAGAAAACCTGGCATTTTGGGGAATGTAGAATCTTAGGAACCCTTGGAGGAACCCTTTGAAGTTTTAGTGAGTAGGGTTCTGGTTAGTGTTTCTATAACAAGGCTAAGGGGACATGTTATGATGACCACATCAGGGAAACTAGCACCTCAGCCACCCTTTGTGCTCAATGGCTCAAAGAGCAGCTTGTGACCCAGGTAACATTAGAATACACCACAGGTGTTTCTTCTGGGCTAGAAAATGCAGCATTCAAAGAGCTATTTCTAGACAGAGAATGAAATTCTTCATAGTTGATATTGTCAAACAACATAACGTATAAAAATCTAATGTTATTTTCCTTCTCTAAGGGATAAAGAACAAAAGTGAGTGGGCAGTAAAATGCAGCGCATGAATGCATAAAGAAGCGAGAGCTAACTTCTGCTCAAAAGAAAAATCATACCACACTGACAGGCCTGCTGTGCGAAAGTCCATTTAGCAAGAACAGCCCAGACCTTCGTTTCAAATTTTATCAGAAGCCACTGGTCCTAAAGTATCACTGGCGCCTACTGAATTTTCACCAGGGACCTAACAGAAAACATCTGTTCTCTTACTTAAAAGTAAGTCCATTGATTAAATCAATGTTTGCTTTCTTTCTTCTATTAGAAGCATAGCTATTTCTTTTTCTTCTCTCTGGACTCCTCTAATAACTTACTTCTGCCTGTGAGTTAAAATCTGGGATAGAAGTGTGTCTCTTTCTGTGCCTACATGAGGAACTTTACCACAGGTCAGGCTGAAATCATGTCGGAAATCCATGGATGTAAACAATTTGGTAATGTTTCATATGTAAATTGAAAGTTTATATAACCACGTTAAATGACGTCAAGCAGCATATGCCTGTGTGCATGTGTGTGTGTGTGTGTGTGTGTATTTACATGTAAACACACAAAATTCTCACCACTTGGAGAAAACACCGACCATAAAATTGAGCTTTTATTTTGAAATTTGACCTTCATGTTTAAAATCATTTCTTAGTTTTTACAAAGGAGATCCCATAACATGAGTGGATTAGGTCTGTTATTGACTCGAGGTTTTTAACTTGAAAATGGAATCTTGATGATAAAACTTCTGTACCTGGAATCCACATCGCCTCATATATTTTTCTGAGTCAATAGGACTACCCTTCTATATCAGTCCCCGCTACACAACAGGACCCATAGGAAGCAGTACTTGGGGAACAAGAATAAAAATAGCAGCCAACTACACAGCATGGATGCAGTCATTCCCAGAACAAACCCATGTCCGGCACCTCCAGCATGCCAAGTGCTGTTCTAGGCCCAGGGGATGCGTGGTTAAATGGCACAGTGTTTGCCATGAAGGATCTCACAGTCTAATAGAGAAGAGAAACAAGCCTCCAGTCACAATATCCTGAGATAAATGCTGTGCTGAGGGATATATAAAGTGACATGAGATAACAGAGGCAGGGGGAATTTCCCTGCCTTCTGAGAAAGTGGACAGGGCCTCAGGGAAGATTCCAGACAGGGAGTAATCTCTGAACGAGACCTCAAGGATAAGCCCCATAACTCACGTATTTCTGTGGCATATTTCAATGAACTGGCAAGCCACTTCACCACTCTGTTCCTCAGATTCTTCATCAACTAGCCAAGAGAAGTCATAGTCAGTTGTGTGTTTAAAACCCGTGTTGAGAAAAGCCTACCTCCCAAGCATGGTATGTGTGGAAGAGGGCAACAGAGAAGCGAAATTGGGGGTTGGGGCTAGGACGAGAGGAGCAAAAAGAAAGAGGAGTATGGCATTCTTAGAATGGGGAAAAACAGTTCCACATGCCATTTTACCCCTTCCTCTCCTTGCCACCTTGGATTTGTAGGCAGCATCAAAACCACGGAACAGGAAAATGAAATCATATGAACAGTGATGATTCCCCTCTTGATCTTCATCAATCAATAGGGCATATAATAAACATGATGTTTTAAAAGTGAGGTAAAGTAATCCTCACATTAAGGCTCAGAGAATTATATAACAACATATCACATGTATGACATATTACATGACATCACATGTTATGCTAACACAGGCATTATGGGCAGGAACTACAGGTTAGTAAGGAGACAAGAAGAGCACTCAGAGTCCTCTGGAGATGTTGGGTAATACTTAACTCATATGGTTGCTGCGGGGATTAAATAAACAATGGATATAAAGTACATAGAACATTGCCTGCTACGGAGTCTGCATGCAGCAAATAGTTGTTTTTATGGTTGTTGTCTGCCCCCATCTAAAAACAGAACTAACAGGAAGGGACAAGTCCTGTCCAACCTTATTGTCATTTACACAGGCAAACTGAGCTGAGGAGCAAAACAGGAAGACAATAAATGTAAAAACTTCCGGGGCTGCCTCTCTGTTCTCAGTGCCCCAAATGGATGATGACAAACTCTCAGGAGACCCCCGGGGACTGCCCACCAGCCCAAGATCCTGACTTGGCAAAATCTTTTGGTAGGTGTCCTAATAAAAAAAAATGAAGAACAAAGACAACTTAGAAAGAAATGTTCCAAGAGGAGTTCCACAAAAGGGAAAAATATAAAGAAGCAAAATGAGGAAATACATATGAAACTTGTCAACTGCTTTACCTATGACTATATGTTGGCCAACTGTTAGGAGCACTGGTATGAAAGGGAATAACACATCAGCAGTGATTCCTGCCCAGAAATAATATAAAACACAACGTAGAGACATACTGGCTTAATTTACTGAAGGATCTTGGAACTAAAACAGGAAAGAAAATAGTTGTTTCCCTCATTGGAATGCCCCCTGACGAGTCTGCGGTAAATATACCACCACCCTGGCATCTATCACAGAGCCTTTGGTCATCTGGGCAGGGTGTGGTCTGACACTTGATATGAACACAGAGAAACACAGGGACGCACATGGCAGAAGAAACATAAATGAAAGGAATTTTGTTTTTCACATCAGTGTCCGAGGTGGAAAAGCCAGACCGAGAATGAGATAAAGTATTACAATCTGACAAAGATGGCAAGCTCAAAGTTGGGATGCCATCAAAGCCAGGCACAGTAGGAGAGAAATTTCAGATACATAATTCATACATGGAACTGGACAAAGCAAAAAAAGCTGATCAGAGCTTCTGAAAAATGGCCAGATCATGAAATCTTGAGCCATTCAGAAGAGTTCTTAATGAAACTTTATCCAAAAGCAACTCTTAAATCATATGTTCCAGAAATTTGTGATTTATTCAGCCAGCATATATTAATGACTATGATGCACCCAACATATTGCTTAGCTCTGGGAGATGAGCCCCAGCCTTTCAGGAACTTACAGTCAGGTGTGGGAGACAAGAGATCCACATTCCACAGCTTGGGTGGTTTCGATACGGAATGCATCTAGACGAAGTCCTATGGTGGGGTACACGTCTTATGAAAGAAAAGATGGAGCTCCATAAACAAACAAAACAACAACAGCAACAAAAATTACAGGGCAATACACATAGCTGAAGGGCTCAAGAAAAGCTCTGCTGCAGAAAGGGAAAGATGTGATCTCTAAAATGTTAAGTGTGACATATCTCTGCCCTGTATTTCAAAGCTTTGAAGACTAAGAAAATCACTGAGTAAAGGAAGAACCTGTAAAAGGAACTTAAAACCATCAAGTATCCTGGAAATATGGGACTCCCTCACTGGGTTAAGATGAGTATATAAGTTATTCTTTCTTACTGACTTTCAGCTGCACTAATAAATGCCAAAGTATCATCACTAGTAACCATATTTGGGGGATATAATCCTCTCTAACAGAACTTGTATGCATGGTAATGGATATGCATATTTGCTAGAAAATAAGGCAGATGTTATTCTATCTATTCTCCAAATGTAGTCCTTCAAATTGGATCCTCTGCTCAATTCACCTTCAAAAAAAGAGAAGGAGGGAAGGAGGGAGGGAAAAAGAGAAGGAAGGAAGGAAGGAAGGACAGAGGAAGAAAGGAAGGAAGGAAGAAGGGAGGGACAGAGGAAGAAAGGAAGGAAGGAAGGAAGGAAGGAAGGAAGGGAGGGAGGGAGGGAAGGAAGGAAGAAGGGAGAAAGGAAGGGAGGAAGGGAGCAGGAAGGAAGAAAGAAAGAGTGAAAAACTAAATTATTACAAAGGCAAAAATTTGATGAAAAAGGGAAATAAGATAACAGCTATTCCTCCAGAAAACAAAAATGCAAGAAAGGATTTTCCCCCTTTTTATTTCTATAAGTTAAGCAAAAGAGGAGCAAGTATCCCTAGAAAGATTGGCTAGGTGAAAGATGTGCTGGAAGTAGTTCCAGGAAAAACAAGTGGTTGCAGTTTTAGTGATTTACCTGGAAAGACAATGGGATGTACTGAAGTATTCTAAGCAAATAATAGAGGAAGACAGGCTGATGAAAGTACAGATCCCATCTTAGGCAGAAAGTGTGGGAAAGGAGGAACTAAAGAGGCATTTGGATACTTCTAGAAAAAAATCATCTTATTTTATAACTTTAGTCAAAATACCTTGGTGCAGAAAGGAAAACAACTTTGAAGAATTATATAAATGGCCAGGAGTCAAGATTTGGGAGCAATATATATACATATATATTTTATAGCACATAGCTCACTGAAATGTTTAGAAGTTTCATATATGTGTCATATCTGTGTTAAAGCTAAAAAAATATTACTGAGTGTGTTCTTATATATGAAATAGCAAGGGGAATAGCTTGAAAATCCTATGACGAAGTAAAAAGAAAATTTTTGATTAAGATTACTTTTTTGGTTTTATATGCATCCAGTATGTAATCAAAATTTGTAGTCTTTGTACTAAAATTCTTGGGAAGCCAAGGTGTGTCACAAGCTGGGAAATTATAATTTTGATTTGTTCTTTGGAATATGCAAATATACATGCACACATGCATGTACACATATAACCATTTGGTGATAGGGAAATAAATGGTATCGGAGAGAAAGGTTCTAAACTGGATCTGTGTGGATTTGGAGTTGAGGAAATAATCCAGAGAGTAAGATGAAGGTGGAAATCCCCTCAAAAACTTTTCTCCGCAGTTAGAATCCCAGAATTTTAACTTTTCCATGGGCCTTAAATATCATCTACCCCAGTTATTCTAAACTGTGCTGCAAAGAATCATAAGAACCCAAATTATGCCTCAGTGGTCTATAAGTAATTAAATGTCTGACATACAGAAAAAAATCCCAAAATTACCTAAGAAACATGTTCACTTTTAACTTTTTAAGTTTCTGTTGATGATTTAATTTGATTTTTAAAAAAGAGTTCTGCAGCTAAATGAATAGGGGAATTCTCAGTTCAGCCCAACTGTCTCATTTGGTGGGTCAAGATATTAAACCCAGAAAAATAAAATAAGCTCCTCATAGTCTCAGTGCCAGTTAAATACACAGTTAAGACCATGTCTTAGTTAGGGTTCTTTTCAAAGCAGATCCCAAGACAGAGACTTGGATGCAGGTAGTTTCTTTAGGAAGTGATCCTCCAAAATAGAAGGGAATAGGGAAAGTGAGACCGGAAGGGGAAAATCCGGTACAGGTTGTTTTTGTTGAATGAGTTAGCCCTGTGTGCAATCAGGGCTCAGTCTTGCTGAGGACTGTGTGAGAAACCATGTGGTACAGGCTTCTTCTAAACATCCCCACCATAGAACTGGAAGAAAGAGCCTCTCTCCAACCACCTCCCAGCCCCATGGTTTGAGGGTTTTCCTTGGGGGCCGGAATTTCCCTGCCCCTCTAAGCAGCAGAGAAGGCTCCCTAGGGATCCATGAAAATCCTTAGGTGAGTTGCAGAGAACAGAAGGTGAGAAGTAGTTAGTCCATGATAAACACAGGTGAATTCAGGTGGGCCCAGGGAACGTGGGGCATGGCATCAATAGCTTCTGCTGTCAACTCAAACTCACATCTTCTCTCTCCTGATGTCTTGTCTCACTGATACAAGACTGAAGAAATCTGTTTATGCTGTACTGCGAAGGGCTTTTATTTTCTCATCAAGCACCCCTTTCTGATAAACTATTTTCAAACACACAGTGACCAAAGATACCGGTGCTTTTCAGAGTGCCACAGAGTAAGTTCGATCTCACATACATTTTAGTTACAAATACATTTTACTCTGTTTCAACTTCAGTCTGTGGAGTGCTTCTTGAAAGAGGGATCTAGGATTTCATCAAATGAAAGGAAATTAGGTGATAACAGGGATCCATCCAGCACTTTTCTTCCAAAGGACTATTGTTCTGTGACAGAGCCAAGGCAAAGGAGTTCTGAGACACTCCTCCAGGGTACATTGGTCTGCAGATTCTGCATCAGACCCAAGACTGTAACAGAGAGCCCTCTGCGAAACCAGAAACCACAGCTATTAGGGATGACAAAAAAAAGTGAAAGGCAAAGCAATTAGATGAGAAGACCCCTAATAATAAGAATGATGCAGACAGCTGTCATTTCCTCTTCTTACTTTAACTAAGATACTGATTCTTTTACTATTATTGGTGCTGATGGCAAAATACAAGCACACAGATATTTTCTAGTTCCTGCTCCACTAGCAATTTTATATCTTATTTCTCAGGATTTGGGGATTATTTGCACACTTTAAAAAGTATTTCTTAGAAATGTCTTCTGGTTTGAAATTATTACAATTTGAAATAATAATCTGGGTTTAAGTGGTCATGAGTTTTTAAAAAGTACTCTGCTGACTCAAATATTTTAAAGGAATGAGATCTACAAGATCTTCAATAATATAAATCATATTAGAGCTATAGAAGATTCTTGTATTCTACTTAAATATATATTTATGGTACAAACTCTCATTCCCATATAGAAACTTATGACTGAATTTCTCGATTCATCTGTATGCTTCTATAGCAAAGCTCATCACAGAAGCTACTATGAGAACAAGTGTGTCCTCTATGCCAGACGCTAGTTCATGAGCTCTAGGTATTTGCTGAATTCAAAGAACTCATTGATATTATTTCCGACTCATGTCAGTGTAACATATTTATCAACAGCTTTAATATTGGAAGGCATGATGCCAACTCTGTGATACAAAAATGGATCAAGAACAATACCTGTCCTCAAAAAAAGTTATTGCCTAGTAAATTCAAAAGGACCTTAATATAAGATACACACCGGGTGGCTCAGTCTATGAGCCTCTGACTACGAGTCACGTCATGATCTCACAGATTGTGAGTTTGAGCCCTGCATTGCGTTCTGTGGGTACAGCGTGGAGCCTGCTTTTGGTCCTCTGTGTCCCCCCTCCTCAGCCCCTACCCCACTCTCTCCTCTCTTTCTCTGTCTCTCAAAAAATAAACATTTAAAAATTATATAAAACATATGATATAGTATGTTTTATCACTGAAGTACTATAAACGGATGGTATACAAGGTCAAATATAAAACTGTTTGTGATGTGGAATGAGAAACTAATCCTATGGTGGAAAAATGATAAAGCCCCCCTCCCCCAAAAAAAAGTAGAGAGGCTTGGAAAACTCACAGCTACATTCAAAATTCTCTGCAGTTATGAATTGCTAAATTGCTAAATTTGATTTGTTCTCTGGAAGACTGCCTAATCCCTCACACTATTTGGCTCTATATACTTGACTTTCTTTTTGCCACCAGAGCTCTATCTCTTTCTGTCTCTAGGCTTTAACAATATGTTAGAGCCTGAAGAACAGATTGGACATTGGTCCAATTCATTTCAGGTTTACAATCCATACTGATTTGCAAATACTCTTTTGTCTTCCTTAGCATAAGCCATAGAAAGCACTAAGTTCAAGTGTGTTTCAAGGCTAAAAAGGCACAGACTCTGTATCAATGGATTGAGGTCAGATGCCGGAATGGAACAAAATTTTTTGTTTTGTTAAAAGTGCTACATGCCAGAGGAATGTTTTACTTTCTTTCTTTTTTCTTTTTGCATTCATCTCTTGTGAAAATTTTGCTTAAAGAAATGTTTGAATAGTTTGGGTGAAAGACATTTCAGAAATGCTGATGAATCAAATTGAATGTCCCTAAGATTTTCTAGTGGAAAATAACTAAAGAAAACATTATTTGAAAATGCTTATCACATAATGTGAAGGGAAATAAAATATAATAATAATTAACGTGTATTATGTCAGGCAGTGTATAATCACTTTTCAGGCATCACTTTTTTCAAGCCTTCTAATAATCCTGTGAAATAGTTACTCATATAATTACCATTGCACAAATGAATAAATGGTGTCTAAGAGAATTTAAGCAGCCTTGTGAATATTATGGGAAGCTGGGATTTGAACTCAGACCTGTCTGATCTTAATTTTGTACCACTACTCACTGTTAACAGTTTAAAAATCCATTAATCTTTTCTGGTTAGTAAACTAGATATAGTATTTGTGGAAACATATATATGGACACTAGCATGACAATGAATATGATTATTAGATCAAGATATAATGCTGCCTTAATCACAAGGCATATCTTACATGGCTTAATCAACATCAGTGTGGAGCAATTGATCCTGAAATTACTTTAGTATATGAAACGTTTCCATGTAATCACCATGGAGAAAAGTGGAAAATATCAGTAGCGTGAAAATATGTTACTTGAAACATTTTGGGAATAGAAGCATTATTTGTTCAGCTTAACTTCTTTTTTTAATTTTTTTTATGTTTTATTTACTGTTGAGAGAGAGAAACAGAGCATGAGTGGGGGAGGGGCAGAGAGAAAGAGAGACAGAGTGCAAAGCAGGCTCCAGGCTCCTCAGAGCCCAATGCAGGGCTTGAACTCACAAACTGTGAGATCATGACCTGAGTTGAAGTCAGACGCTTAACCGACTGAGCCACTCAGGCGCCCCTGTTCAGCTTAACTTCTAATAACTTAACACATATACTAAGTGCAAATAATCAGAAAACCAAGGGAGGCACCCTGAATAATTTCTAACCCTACAAGCACTTCACCAAGATGAGCCTAAAAGTTTCCCATAATGCAGATAACACATTGCTGTTTTTACTTTGTATAGAGAATATATAAATACCTTTTACTCAAGTATTTTGAGTTGCTTTGGTAAGAAATAATTAACTTCAGGTAGAACATTAGTATTTAAAAATACTTTAAAAATTAGAATAAGAGTTATTGATCACAAAGAATTTATAGTAAGATTTTTCAAAGAAAAGCTCTGGAAGCACAGGACCCTGGTTTTTAACACTTTTGCTTGTCTAATTAATGTTCAGGTAGAGGGATGCGGGTGCTTACTTGTTCAACAGCCGAGGGATGCCTAGGTAGCTCAGTTGTTTAAGCAGCTGACTCTTAATTTCAGCTCAGTCATGATCTCACAGTTCATGGGATTGAGCGCATGTTGGGCTCTGTGCTGACAACACGGAGCCTGCTTGAGATTCTCTATTTCCCTCTCTCTTTGCCCTTTCCTGCTCTCTCTCTCTCTCAAATAAATAAATATTGAAAAATATATTTAATAGCTGATACGGCAGGTATGAAGCAAATTCAATTACCCTAGAGTAACAAGGTCTCCAGAGGGCCTTGGTTTGCTATGTGCTTTTTAATGGCTGAATGGAGGAAAGGCAGGAGGCCCAGGGAGGGGCTGCATATGAACTAGTTGAGCTGGATGGGTTGGGTCAGCAAGGAGCTATGCAGGGAGATGGAGCAGTAGCTATTTATAATTATTTAAATAGTTTTACTACCCATATTGACACACTTATGTATACCAACTAGGTGTTATCAGCCCAAGTTGTTTTAAAGTAAGTCAGTGTGAATGGACAAATGTAGACATTAGCAAACACATTTTTAAACATTTTACACAGAGAAAATTGATACAGTGGACACCAAAAAATTTTAAGTATCATTATAATAATACAATTCTAATTTGTCCATATTTTGCTAATTTCTCTACTTTACCACCAGTCTACCCTCTACATACCCTTTCAAAGTAAAAAATGCCATTTCCATAATGGGTAGCAAGAACAAATGAATAAGCTCCTGAAATATTTCTCAATAAATACATTTTGAGTAAATGGAGTACATGTAACTAATGCTTCAGGCCATTAAAATGGTTGACTAAGGATATCCAAGGGCTAAGAATGGAAATTTGGAATCATGGTCTTCCAGCCTATGGCTTAAGCAAGAAATACCAGAAACACGTGGATGTATTTTCTTCTGCTTCCATATCTCCATTAATTCTCCAGGATTCTGTCCGTTTCATCCCTATCCTATTACCCATTAGAGGAGTTCTGAGCCTGTTTCCTTCTCCTTCCACCTCACGGAATTTCTTGTGATATTCCCCCAGACCTGCAGTCTTGTGTGAAAGAAATATATATGGGGGAAGTTAGAAGCTATCTTCTCACCTTCCTCTCACCAAACATGGCCACATATGTCCGAGTGCAGATAGACCTAAGGACAGGCGCTGATGCTTAGTTTCACAATGTGCATTTGAAACAGTAATGTAAACCATGAACATAGTCATAACCCAGGTGATGTTCATAGACCAACACTGGCACCGTACCTTCATCTTACCATTTTATTACTCAGGGGAAGGAATAAAGAGCACACTTTCTTTCCCATCATCTCATTCACTTCTTTATGTTGGGAGGATTTGAGTAGTTTTCATGTATCAGAGGCACCTGTGGATAATTTCAATACTCCCCCATTCCATGACGAAAAAATAGTAAAACTATTAATGGAACGATCCAAATTGCAAACAGTTGCAGTTCCTAACAATCATACTGTTGTCAAATCATTGGAATCTGTGATAATTCTCAGGTTGGTTGGGTTTTTCAGAGATACAAAAACTTTGATGAGTAACAGCTGTGTCGATCATAATTGATCACCTACATTAGCATTCCACAGAACTTCCATAAAACTCCTATAGATAGAGCTATTATAAATTACAAGGGCAAAACCCTCACCCATGCTTGCATGTACACACACACACACACACAGAGCAAAAAACCATTTAAGTGCGGGGGGGTGCACAATTGTAAATTCAACTGAAACTTATTTTTTGGCTGTGGGTCAAAAGAGGACTCTGAAAGCCAATGCAAACAAAATGTATTCAGATGGATCACATCTTTCTCCAGAATACCACAACAGTTCCGCTTCTCTTTACTCATTACTTTTTTTTTACTTTTTTCAAGTTTTTACTTAAATTCCAGTTGGTTAACATACAGTGTAATATTACTTTCAGGTGTAGAATTTAGTGATTCCTCACTTACATAGAACACCCTGTGCTCATCACAATAGGTGCCCTCTTTAACGGCCATCACCCATTTAGCCCATAACCCCACTAACCTCTCCTTCAGCAACCCTCACTTGTTTCTCTATAGTTAAGAGTCTGTTTCCTGGTTTTCCTCTCTCTTTTTTTTTTCCATGTGTTCTCTTTGCTCATTCCTGTATGGTATATGGTTCTCTGGAATCTTATCATGACCCAGTTATAATACCAGAGAGAGGAAGCAGTCAGGAAAAGCAAGGAGGTGTTGAAAACCACAAAAAGTCTTTGTAGAATTACAAATATCACCCAGGTTTAAGAACTCTCTCTACTGTAGAAGCAACCCTCTTCTGTAGCTTATAAAATGAGGACAATGCCTCCCACGTTAAAACCTAACTGCCTAACTTTGCAATCAGAATAACATGCACATACTGGCCCCACAGTTCCTGAAATGTCTGGAGACTGGAAGATCTGCACTGATAGTACCTGAACTGCTTTTGGTTTTGTTTTCCAAATTCTCCATCATCTATGGACTTAACAAATCACTGTATTGTCAAAGTTGGGAAAACAGAACAAAAGCAGGAACAGTGATCGTTTCGAGGAGTTTTTGAAGCCAGGGTAGTTCTTATCTGCTGGGAAGACAGAAGAATAGCCCTGCGCTATCGCACTGGACAATTAACCTAGTCTGAGCCCCTGGCAAGGGAGCACACAGCTGCTGCTGCCCAGAGTGGATGCAGGGATGCGTCATCCCCACTCACTCCTCACCTCACACCACAGCCTCATCATGAGGATTTCCAAATCCCACTTTCCCTCCTCCTTCACCTCGTTATTCCACGCTGGGGCTATCTGCTGCATCTACCTTATTACCAGTTATTATGAACCCCTGTGTACATATTACCATTTCTCTTGCTGTTGACTAGCTGAATTACTGTGCACGTGCAGTAGATTTTTTGCTGAATATGCTGACAGTCTTCCAGAAGAGAAATTCTATTTAAGAGAGCTTGTTTAGGGACTTAATCTGGCTATCACGGTATGGTTACATGAAGAGATGTTTGCTTTTTCTATCGCAGTTTCACCAGGCAATGTGAGCTGGCTGGCTACTGAGCCTTCCACACCTCTGATCAGCGCCTGGGCAGTCCAAACTGTGAAGGAGCTCCTCTTGATGAAAGGGAAATTACGTTTCGATAGTCTCTCTCCTTCCTCACTACCTGTTTCCTGATATCCACTGAAATATGCCAAATAATCATAAGAAAAGAAAAATAAAACCTCTTTAAAGGAGCTCACTTCAAAGCAGGGGAGAAGTGAGACACTGATGCGTTCTTCTGTGTTAGTGACTGTGTATCTGATCAAGCCCAGAACATGGGCTGTGAGAGATGGGTACAGAAGTAGTGGTACAATTCGCTCTGTTAAACAGACTGCTCTCCAAACTCTGCAATGGCCAATTTAGTCCAAACCACCATGTGAAGTGTGGATAATGAAAACAGGAAACCTGGGACTTCCAGCGGAATGAATCTCTGTAAAAGAGTCATGGCCTTAGGAAACCATAAAAAGCAAAGCCACTTCACCATGTTATTTATTACATACTAGCATCTTTCAGATTAAAAAATGGAGTGAAGAAGAAAAGGGAGAAACAAGTATGGTAGAGCCATATAGGCCAAAATTTGTAGACTCTTTTTGATTAAGTACCTATGAGTTCCCTGCAAAGCTATCTGTGGGCTCTCCTGACCCCTGATCTAAAAAGCCACAAGTATCATTTTGCTATATGCCACTTTTGCACAAAATATATAGAAATTATCTATTTTGATGATTAAGAGTTTTTTGGTATTCCTTACTTTGAAAAATATCTTAAAAAAATATGTACCAATATTTCCGACAGTGGGAAAACATTTTGGTCAGAAAAATGGTCATTTATAAAAGTGGATTGGGGATCTCAGGTGGCTCAAGGGGTTGAGCAACTGACTTAGGCTCAGGCCATGATCTCACGGTTCGTGAGTTTGAGCCCTGCATCTGGCTCACTGCTGCCAGACAGAGCCCCCCTTGGATCCTTGGATCCTCTGTCCCCCACTCTCTCTTCACCCCCCGGGAGTGCTCTCTTGCATTCTCTCTCTCTATCCCCCCGTCAAAAATAAATGAACATTAAAAAAAATAGACATAGTGGAAGAGCATGCTAAATCTAATATGCTCTCACATTTTACTATTAGTGAAAATAATCAGGATTTTTTTTCTAGAGGGCTTTCTTTCCTGAAAGATTTCTTACTTAAGTACAAACAACAAAGTGATTTTATACTAAGTAAGCTCCACAGGACAGTGTTCCATCCCCATGGTGCAGCGCATGACACAAAACTGGTGCATAATAAATTCAATGAAATGAGAGAGAAGTAGCCTCACACAAAATAAAACCTAATAGGGCATAATGTTTCATTTCTTCTCAAGCTTCAGAATAACCCTTTCATGGCTAAATTAAACCAAGACTTTTTTATTCCCAGTCACTAATTAAAACCAAGTGGCAGAAACAGTACAGTGGTTTTACCCATTCATTGTGAACCCACTTAAAATCCAATTAAATGGAAACAGGAAAATATTGTGGTAAAGACCACAGGTGCTCAACATGACCTTTTCAACTCACCTGGCTTTCATCCTGATATGAGGCCTAATTAATGCAAGGATGCATGAATTGAGTATGACTTATTCCAAAACTCAGTCAACTGAAGGACTGAAAACTCAATTTCTATAGCACTGGGTTTTTGAGCTTTTTTTTGTTTTTTCTTTTCTTTTCTGGATCTACCACATAAGATGTAGATTAAGAAATGTCTAACTGCAAATATTTGTGATTTACCTCATGAGGGATTAGATAACTCAAAGTGCAAATTTTGGCCATTGGTTACAACATGGAGATGACAATGGAAGCAACATTTGAGGTCAACATTAGAGACCTTTCATAACTAGCATTTGCTTTTTTCCTTACTCCTCAGCTCTTCTCTACTCCTAGATATCTTGTCCTAGTCCAGGACAAGATTTCCAAACATGAGGCTGGCGCAGAATGTAAACTGAATTTACAGAGCTTTGACTGCAGTCCATTCCCAACGAGCTCTCAAACAACACCTTAGGGAGACTGAAAATGTAGCTTGGACATTACCTGAATGACATCATCTTACTTTTTTCTTGCTCCGTAAAAGTGTTCTTGCCAGGAATTTAGGCAACATTGTCTGCGAATGCTGGCCCTTGTACCCCTTCACAGGCAGCCAAGCCAAGTGGCCTCCATCAATCAACATGGGGAATGACCTAAAGACAAGCTTTATACAGCCTTGTATTTGCATGGGCAGCAAGGTGGCGGAAATGAGTAATGTAGCGATTGAATGGGCAGATAATTTCTTCAACCATCTGTCCTGCATATGTTTCCAGATCATTGCTATCTTGGACCTTGAAGTTTGTACAGATGGTATCCTCCAGAGAGAGAAAGGGTCTAAAATGAGTCAGTGAAAAGATTACTCTTAGAATAAGAGACGATAGATAATTGCCTGTCTCACCCTCTTGTAAAAATGAGTTCTCTCCTAACCAACTTATTTGAGAATGCAGTTTGAAGGTTTACAGTTGTTCATTTGGATTTGTTGCTCTGTGACTCTTATCTCACACCACATCAAGTTTCAGTAGATAAAGAGACTGTTGTTTAAGGTTTCGAGTTTACTAACAACGTTAACTAATATTATTCATTTTTCAGGAAGAACTGGACTCTTATTTCTTTTGCTTCTGTAATAAGTGAGACTTTTCAATAGTTCAACAAATATGCGTCCTACCTTCTTGGCCATACTTTGAAAAAAAAAAAAAAGATGTACACTCATCGCAGAAAAATGCACTGCAAATGAGACCCAGAACTGGCTACTTCTTCAAGGTGCCAGGATATCCTACTTCCCAACTTTCATCATGGACTTGGCTATGCCAGATAAAAGGAAGATAAAATGCATTAATCAAAGCATGAAGCTACAGGAAAGACTCTACTAAAAGTGGGTGAAAAGTGATAAGTGAAAGCTGACTCCAGAGAGATACTTCAGACTTCAAAAGATCTCAGGGAGGAGATATGAATGAGTATGTTTTTGAGAGATCAATTCCTAATTCCAGAAAGATTTTCAGAAAAGGACACAGGAAAGTAAGAGGAGACCTCGCATTCCAGAACTCTGTTCCTATATCTTCTTGAGTGAACACTGTATACATTCATAGGAATATGAAAACTTGGAGTATCAGTGCATGCTTCTAAAGTGATAGTATTAAGTATAAGAGAAAATAACGTTAGTGAAACAACAACAAATTCTGGTGGAAGATTCCAAAGGCTTCCAAATGCAAGAAGCAGCATGGAGTTGTTAGGAAGAGAAAACAGACTGGGGGATGCCTCCCTTCACTTTCTGTGGTTCTTCGTCTTCAAACCCACTGCATTTTATTGAAGTTGTTTAAAATCTAGCTACCCACAAAACCATAAACTCCATAAGGGCACATACAATGACTATTTAATTGATAGCCTTACCTAGCAGAATACCCTAATTAATGTTACTAAATAAAAGAGGGCATGAATGTTTCTTTTGAAATAAGAGTCCTCAGCACACCAAATATGTAGTTATTTTATGGTTGATTATCTACCCTCTTTGCCACATGTAACTATAGCCTCCTCTACCATCATGACCAATGTGTGGCCTTGAGTCTCTAACTCTGAATGATTTGGCCCCTAGATTTAATGCTTAAACTACATCCCACAATGATTGCTGATTATTTCTATCTACTGAACTACTCAGTACTTAAAATATTTAATCTGCTATCCCTGCCTAAACTAGGCATTTATCTTCCCTTTCTAAAATGGTCCCTATGCTCCCATTTCATTCCCATAAACATTTGATGATGATGATGATCATGATGATGATGATGAAGATGATGATGATATCCAGACACTTTTCTAAGCATTTTGTATACATTCTTAATTCTCACAACAATGTTAGGAAGCAGGTAGTATTATTATCCTCAAGTGAAGATGAGGAAACTGAGAGACAGTCACATTGCTAGGAAAAAGTTAACACTACTCAGGTTTGAACCCTAATATTCCAGCTCCAAAGTTTGTGCTCTTCAACATTATGGTATACCTCTCTCCTAAATGCCTTAATGGAGTGTCTGTGCCACTTGACAAGGGGGATCCTGAGATGAGGTGGAAACAGAGCTTATCATTAAGATGTTCAGTATGGGGAGAAAAATATCTGAATATAATAAGCAAACATGGCACAGAAATTAATGTATAGCTTTTAACCTAGTAATATAGATCAGAACCAAGACTGTCTCCTGTAACCTTTGCAGATCTTTTCTCAGTCAGAGTAAATAAGGACTGGAATGTGGAGAAGGCCTGAGATAAACTGTTCAAACCCTAAGTTTCTTCAAGAACCACTTGAAGACTTTGTCTTTTGAAAAGCCACCAGTGACTAACCCCACAATTTTTCCTTATGCTTCAGACTTACCCACCCCATCACAAACCTAAGCAAATACTGTTTTAGAATTATATTTTAGATGGTTAATGCATGGAAGTTACACAACCCTAAAAAATCATAAAAACTACAGGAAGCAGTGACTGTAAAACCATCTCTTAAAGTTCTTAAAGTGCTCTGTACAGTGCAGAGCAGACATAGGTACTCAATAAATGACAAATAACTGAACAACCAACAAATGGATGGATGGATAGAGATGGATGTGATTTTCTATATTGATTTATAAGTAAACAAATGGAGATTAAGGGCCAAGTGAGAGAGAGAACCCAGAATAAAAGGCAAGTTGGCCTCTGGCGTTATTAAAATGTTTCATTATATAGAAGATCTGGTGCTCCAAGTAAAGACCAGGAGCACAGGCAGATAGCACTGTCTTGGCAGCAGAAAAAAAAACTTCATTCCTCTGCCCCCATGTCTCTACATATGCACATAGTTGGAAAACAGAGTCCATTTACTGGCCCCCAATGCATATCCTTTCTGGAAGTGATTATAGTCACAGATCCACTTTTGGTCAAAAGTATTAGAAAATGAGAGGGAGGCCATCGAGTTCTTACTTTCTCTTTGTGATGAACTGTTAAAAAGTGATACAAGTGCATAGAAAAGGGGTGGGAAGGAAAGAGACCGAAGAATAGACTATAGGAGACCAAATAAAAAGTTCAAAGTGGCAAGCGCTGCAAAGTAACACTTCATCATTCCCAATTTTACTCCCGGGTGTTGACTAACAAATGTTGTCATTACCTGATGAGAAGCCAGGTCCAAGGGGTTCATAGTATTCTTTTAAAGTCTTTGGACTTAGTCTCAAGTTCAATGATGTACAAGTAAAGACTCCAACAATTACTATATGTTTATGAAGTTCTACTAAACTTTCCTGATGAAAATATAGCTGACTTTGAATGCTTTCCAGGCTTCAATGAGCACTCTGGGGAGTTAAGAAGAAGGATCTCATAAGCCAAAAGAATGGGACTACACACAAGACAGAAGTTGGAGGCTTGAGAAGTGCACATTCTTTCATGCCCTTTTTAAAAGAAGGTTGTCTAGTACATTCCTGTCCACTGTTACCAATATCCACTCATCTATGTAGTCACAATAAAAATGAAAGTACTTTGTGGCTATAAGCCTCTCTCCATCTGTGAATCCTACTAAGAGCAGGGCCTTTAGTTAAGTGGATAGATTCAGCTCATTCATTCTCAGACTCTTCATCATTCTTATCTCTACATGGCAGATCCCCTGAAACTTTCCACTTTTCTCCTTGGTTTATTTGCCTCATCTCATCCTTCAAACTTTCCAGGAGCACTTTGTAGTATGAACTCCCAGTCAATTTACAGATTATCTTTCCCCTGTCCTGACACCTAAACTTTGGTCATCTAGATTTAATCATCTATTAAACATCCATGTCTTTAACTTGGGATCTCAAAGTAACATAACCAAACCCAAAATCTTGATTCTCACCAGCTCCTGGAAACCCATTTCCTCATCAGACTTCAGGTTAGTAATGGAAGCAATGTTCACCATGCCAATCAAGGCTAAAACCTAGGAGTCATTATTAACTTCTCTCTCACCTCTCACATTCTACCTGCCAGTTCCATTGGCTTTACCTCTAAATATATAGGCTGAATTGTTCCTCTTTCCTCCATGTGCACTGCTACAACACTGATCTAAGCCACTATTATCTCTCACTGGCACTACCATAAAGACACCCTAGCCCATCTCCCAACTAAAGTCATGTTGTAAAGTAACTAAGAGCTATTACCTGAGTGGCCCAAACAAAGCCAAAATAAGTTATTATGTTTATTTTTAAAATCCTTGTTTATATAAAAATGTGATCAACTGCCAAGTGGACAAAATAATGATTATAAGAGAGCAATCATAATTAAAATAAATGCTCCATTTTATTATGTTTTACAATGATTTAATTATGAAGTAAAAATTAACAGTAGTTACTGATTAAATATTGAACATGTACTATATTCAGTAGTCACCATCACCTGAACTACTACAGGCAGCCTCCTAACTGGTCTCCACATTTCCACTTTTGCCTCCACTAAGCAGTGTTGTTCACAAAGGTATTAGAGTGAATTTTTAAAAACACATATTGGAATATATCAGTCCTACATTTAAAATATACTGTGACAGACACATCCCTATTCTCTCCATCTTCCTTAAAATAATAGTCCTCACCACCACCACTAAGTCTTAGGGAGTACAAGGATGCTCATTGGAAAACTGGTCTCTGCCTCTTTTGCACAAAGGAAGTGAGGCTATATGACTATGGTTGGGCTAAAGGATATGAACAGGACTGAGGTGGATGTAAACTCTAATTAACTTCTAAAATGCAAATCCACTTACCCTGGACTCCCTCTTTCCTCCTTTCTGTGGGTTAGAATGAATGTATGAAGGTGCGAATCTAGCAAGGATCTTACCTGTATTATTCTTAGCTGAAAAATAGCTTGTAACACATAATAGTCATTCAAGTATTTTTAAATGAATGAAAGGCAAAGGAATAGAGTTCAAGATAGCCAAACATCCTCTTGTACAGATAGTTGTTGGATATCTGATAGTAAATAATATAGCATTACTACTAAGAAGAATTCTTCAGAAATGACAAAAAGAAAAATGTAAATGTATTCTAATTTAATGACAAGATAATCACAACTGAGATTCTAATACTAATGGAAGACAGGAAAAGAAATATCCAGGTACTTTATGTCAATGGTGCACACTTAGAAGTTAACACAAAGATATGATCTGTCCTCAAGATCAATAATAAAATACAATAGAGTCTGGGAGGTGCTATCAAATGAGAATTGTATTCAAAACTCAGCAAAATCAAACAAGGAGAAAAGATCAAAGTAATTTAACATATTTTCAGGACATTATATATTAACAGGCTCAAGTAACTTGCCCAGAGTGACAAAGGTAAGATAGAAAATTTTATTTTGCTTAAATCTTCTAAAGAAAAGGGAGTCATTTATTATCTCACCTAACTACAATGTTAGGAAAAAATTGTCAGACTTGAAGCAGAGCTAGAACCAAAGGTTAAGATGATGTCATCAGGGATCTATTGTTCTCCATTTTTAAACTATTATTTTATTTTGAACTAAAGTTAGAAGCAGCATTAATTCAGACTTCCAGAGTTCCTGGATACCCTTTCCTTACTCAGCCTCCCCTTTTAACATCTTATATAACCATAGTATAATATCAAAGTTAAGAAGCACTGGTACAATTCTGTTAACTAAATTACAGACGTCATTCAAATTTCACTTTTTTTTTCACTAACATTCTTTTTCTGTTTCAATATCCTACCAGGATTTCAACATGCATTTAGTTTCTATACCTCCTCAGTCTCCTCTGATCTATAACAGTTCCTCAGTTTTTCCATGCTTTTCATGATGTTGATACTTTTGAGGATCATTAATTGGTTATTTTGTAGACTGTCTCTCAATTTGTGTTTCTCTGATTTTTGTCTCTTGATTGGACTAAGGTCCTGAATTTTTGGGCAAGAATATCACAAATATCAAGGATGTTAGTTCCTTCTGAAGAAATCAAACCAACGAATTAAGAGTGTAAATGTGTCTCATTACTGGTGATACTAATCTTGATCACTAGGGTAAGGAGGTGTCTGCTGGTTTTCTCTACTGTAAAGTTACTATCTTTACTTTGTAGGTAATAAATACTTTGGAGGAGGTCATTTGAAGCCATGCAAGTCCTGTGTCCCCCTAATTTTAGTGAGATACAAAATTTCAAATAGGAAAAAAATGTCTTTTAGTGGTGCTACATGAATGATCATAAGCTAAAGTTTACTGGAAAAATAAAAGTATTTAGAAAGCCATAGTTTTACCAAAGTATCATTTTAAAATTATAATAGTATCTAACTATTAGCTTCAAACGCTTTATATCAGTGGTTCTTATACTTTTGTAGACCATGGAACCTCTGAAGAATCTAGTGAAAGACAAGAGCTTACTCTCTCCCTATAAAAATGCAAATAGGCACATGTTGATGATTTTAGGAATTCATAAACCACCAAATCTCATCCTTAGATCCCCCAGGGGTCTCCAGGTTAAGCACCCCTTTCTTAACACAAAAGGGTATCTGTAAGTCAATTTGCTTTCCATAGGTCCATCTATATGCCCTTCCTTGATAAAGCACTCACTTTGTTGTGGAAGAAAAAGAAGAAGAAAGGGAAAAGGGAGGGAAGGGAAGAAGGGATAGCCGATAAGAAGGAGGGAAGAAGAGAGGGAGAAAGAAAAAAACGTATATCTCATGGTACTATAACTTCTCTTGCCCAGGATAGAAAAATATTACTCTACTAAAGTGGCCAGTACTGCTTAACTATTTTTTCCTAGACTGCTTTTGAAGTTTGATCTTGGGGTATATTAGAAACTATCCATTTTGCCACATTCAGCCTTTCTTTTCTCCTTCATCCCATCTACCCAACAACCCCCTCATACTTTTTCCTTTCTGAGCACATTGCTCCTTCTAAGACTTCATGTTTCTTTCACATGTTACGTTCACAGAAGTTGTATACAAGATCTATATTTCTCCAGTTAAAATCTGGAAGGAAGATCAGAAGTTTTGACATCTACTTTTAAAAACAAATTGTTGCCAGGATTACCAGGATCCTAAGGTCACTGTGACCACTTTACTACTTAGCTTGTAAAAGTCTAAGAATTTCTGAGGGTCTTTTTTTCTTCATTAAAACTGTTTCTCTGATGAGAGATTTGATTCATCCCATGAAATTTTTGTAGCACATGTATATTTTGTATAGTCAATGTCATGAAACCCCTTTCTGTTTCAACAGTATGTTGGGATTCTGACTCAAATGAATCTCATTTGAAAATTAAAAGCAAATTTCAAAGGCTATTTGGTTTGTAGCTGAAGAGTCTGGGTCAGTCAGTCAGAAAGACAATGGGCTTTTTTCATGGACCTGTTCTGAGGTAGGAACCATGCCTTTCCTAGAAGGACACTGCCCCTCCCACTTAAGTGAGTTCTGGTTGTTCCTTACCACAACTAATTCTTTGTCTTAAGAGTCTTTGGGCCTAGTAATTGTTCCAGAAAATCTTGAGACATGTCTATTGCTTTAGCCTCTTACATAATATAATTTGGAATGACTTTTCAGCAAAACTAAATCAAATGAGTCCATCTGCTAAACCCAAAATATGAGCTTTTCATAAAATGCAGATGCAGTAACAGACTCAAAGCACAAAAAAAACAACATGTATACAGCCCATTAAGCAATAGCCAAATGCTTCCTTTTGTAAAGAGAAAAACTAAATGTATCATCTTCTAGCTAATAATAAATCCTAGTAGTTTAAGCCTTGATGTTGCCACATCAAAAATTCTTTCTTTTGTATGATCAAAATCAAAGAAACCATCTTGATAAGATTTGTCTTTATGACCTCCTTTGATTTCTTACATTAATATTGAGGAAGAAAGGACAGACCTTTGGAGGCCTAAGCTCCCCATTAATCTATGGAACATTTTAATTCATTGAATTTCTTTATAAGAAACACAAAAATAAATCTTCACCAAGCAATTTAGCACAAAAACCTCCTCAAAAGATCAATCTAACATCTGATTTAGTGACAACAGGAGGCTGGACATACACAGCTAGATAATGTAGAACCTGTTTTTCTACTTGGTAATGGTGCTATTATTTTAAATCATATGCCATTATAGTATATGAAATAGACATGTCTTTAGCTATTTATTTCTGAGGTGGTTTTTCAGTATCTTGAGCAAG
>CM053567.1:107450843-107484834 GCA_028646485.1 Cryptoprocta ferox | reverse complement strand
TCTTTTTCCTCCTTCCCCTCCCCATTGTCCTCTATTGGGTTTCTCCTGTTAGACCTATGAGTGCGAACATATGGTATCTGTCCTTCTCCGCCTGACTTATTTCGCTGAGCATGACACCCTCGAGGTCCATCCACTTTGCTACAAATGGCCAGATTTCATTCTTTCTCATTGCCATGTAGTATTCCATTGTATAGATGAATATAACATTTCAAACTTGAAAATTCACAGAAATGCTTATTTGAAAATATAATTTTTCTGGTAATATGACCAGAAAAATCATTCTTGTAAATTATTTCAAAATAAAGTGACCTTTAAAAAGTCTGGGAAATCTCAGTTTTCTTACATCTGTGGTCATGCAAAGCTGCCAGTTATATTTTGCTCTTCTAGCATAGATGAGATGATAATATATTTTGCTCATTAAATAAATAAACCCAAGAACTCAAGACTTTTATAAAAACTATATAAATTCTGAGATATGGAAAAGTGTTAAAGACAGTTAAATGTAGATTTGTTGATGTTCTTTTGCTAAACTGTCATTTTATTTAACTGGGTTCCTTTTTTTTCTAGTTGTGGTAATTAAGGTGATGGTTCAATTCTACTGAGTTCTAAACACAAGGTAGGAAAAAGGCAACTAAAAGGCAAAAAAAAAAAGTAAATTGATTCACTTAAGCAAAAGAAACAAAAATAAAAAGCTAATATTCCAACTGGGACTTTGCCCATTTTTGTAGCCTCTGGGCCACAGTATCCATTGCTGTCAACACTACTTATGTAGAAAATTGCACTGACATAGTGTAATTGGTTCTGTGACATAATTGTAACACCATGAAGCAAAATAGTCCACTCAGGGCCCTCAATGCCATAATTAGTCAGAGGTCCAGACATAATGCAAAACCCAAGAAGAGTACTTTGACAACTCATAGGAAGGCATTTTGGAAGTGAGACAGAATGTGAGAGAAAGAAGGTTTTGATATTTTTAAGTTTACCATGATGATCGGCTTCTAGCAATATTTTCAAATTGGTTAAAAAGAAAGAAGCCGAGGATGATTTTGGAACCCTGCTTTTTTTTTTTTTTTCCACCACTTTGGGACTAGAAAGGTCTAGTTCCTCCAATATTTAATGGGCAGTGACCTAGAGCATCTGGACCTGGAACTGGTGCCTTGAAATGAACACCCTGGTGGATTGCACCTCCTAAAGTAGTCAGAGATGTGTCTGCTCTTCTGAGAAAAAATTTTATTTCTTCTCTTTTCAGATAAGATTAAGATAACTAAAGGTTAAGATAATTAAAACCCCATGGACAAGCTTCTTTGTTCTTAAATCATTATAACGAGTGGCTGCATATTCACTAGAAGGATGATTTATTCCAACAAATAGAATCTCAGCTTCAAATTTTGTCATGTCTTTCTTTATATCATCTTTCATTCAGTATCTCAGCTCTTGATTCATTCTTCTATAACTTTCTATGGTGTATTTCTAAATGCTGCTGCTATACAATGGTGATAATTAAATGTGTAAATTTGTATAATTAAATGATATTATTTCCTAGTTAAATAAAATCTGCCCATTTGTAATGCCTATATAATTATGTATGGCAAGATTGTCAGACACACATAAGA
Source organism: Cryptoprocta ferox (assembly GCA_028646485.1). NCBI lineage: Eukaryota > Metazoa > Chordata > Mammalia > Carnivora > Eupleridae > Cryptoprocta > Cryptoprocta ferox. The sequence goes on along the minus strand of CM053567.1, from coordinate 107,483,221 downwards.
TTTAGATGGATAGGCATATTTATAAATGTATACACACATTCTTTAATAAAAATATACTTTATGTATGTATGTATTTTTATATTATATTGTATAATATTTTCTACTTGGCATATTCTTTTTTACTAAGCAATTAAAGGAGAAACTAAGGGTATTATAGTATATACAAAAATAAACAAGGATATTGATATTAGTTAACCTATAAAATAAGTTCTTTGAGATATGGAATTTATTGATATAGTTTTTTAGCTAATATGTATGGGGTAATATATTTATTTGAATTTTAAAAATAAATCCTTAAGGATTTGAGGTACCCATTTGGTTTTAGTTAAATTATATTGCCTATCATTGAGGAAAAGGTGAGATATTAAAAATGAGCAGTTGTAAAGATTATGACTCTTGCTGTAGTGTTCTTAAGGTAGCACAACAGAGGGGAGATACAGTCTTCCATTTAATATAATTTGGAACTGAAACCATTGCACTGAGGCACAGTACCCTACACCACAATATCAGAAACCCAAATCTTGATCTAGTTTCTATCACTGTAGAGGCCAGTCTATGTGCTGCCTTTTTCCTTTCTTCCCTTTAAGATGTTGATCCTTCGTGGGATGCCTGGGTGGCTCAGTCGGTTAAGCCTCTGACTTTGGCTCAGGTCATGATCTCACGTTCGTGGGTTCAAGCCCTGCGTCGGGCTCTGTGCTGACAGCTCAGACCCTGGAGCCTGCTTCAGATTCTGTGTCTCCCTGTCTCTCTGCCCCTCCCGTTCTCATGCTCTGTCTCTGTCTCTCAAAAATAAACATTAAAAAAATTAAAAAATTAAAAAGTATCTGTTCTGTTAAGGTGAAAGTGCTGCCTCTTTCCTCATGGAAGTAATCCAATGTAATCAATTTGCTCTCGGGTAGCTGGCTGATCACCCTGGGTAATGGTGCCAATATTGAGAGCTTTGTGCTGGTCTCTACTGTTGGCAAATTAGACACTTAACTACTGGCTGTCGCCAAATTGGTTTTGGTGAGTCAAAGTCCCTGTTGCTGAGTCCAGTCATAACCTCTGTCACTGCTGCCATGCCCTTTGTTCATGGCCTAACTGGGAAGGAGGCTGAATAACACAGAAATGGTCATCCTATTTACCAGATTATTAAAAACTTCCTCTGCTTGGGTCGTCCTTTGGTGAGTATTCACACGGGAGACTAATATTTCATACTCTATGCCTTCTCAGAGAGGTCTACACAGCTAATTTTTTCCAAGATCTCCTTGTCATCAATTTTCCAATTGTAATTCTTCCCTGTCCCTAGCCATCCAGCCAAGCCATTATTCAGTCCAGGGAGATTTTTTTGGGCCACTTTTATGAGGGTGCTAATCTCATTCATGAACACTCTGCCCTCAGGGTCTCATCACCTCCCAAATGCCCCACCTCTTAATATCATCACCTTGGTGGGGGGGGGGTAGGATTTCAACATGTAAATTTGGGGGAACACAAACATTTAGATCATAACACTAATACTTACAGAAGACTTTTTAATCATTTCAGTATGCCAGGTACTGAGCTAATTTCTTTAGCTACATAATATAATCCTTGAAAAACAAGAAAATAGATGTTATTATGTAAATGGTTGCTCTGTTACTTCAGTGCACCAAATTTTTTATAACACTCTTTCTTATGGCCCATTCTAAATGAAAACATAAAAAAGGAGAATTCTGGAAAATATTGTTTCACCTTGTCACACTGACACATTACAAAGCCACCATATACCTACTTTCAGACATTAATAGTTTACTCATACCTTTAAAAATGACAGAAAACATATTTTGGCCTTTTCTCTCTCTTTCTGTCCCTTTCCTTCCTTCCTTCCTTCCTTCCTTCCTTCCTTCCTTCCTTCCTTCCTTCCTTCCTTCTTTCCATTTTGTTGTTGCTGGATATCTTGCCTTAACCATATTTCTTTTTATCCTGCAATTTATTTTCTACTTCATTGATTTACTGAAATATTTCTCAGGAAATATTAGCAGTGGTTTAATTTTTGCCAAATCCTTTTCTCTATAGACATTGTGCCATGTTTGACATTGTTGATTAAATTATACTTCCAATGGCTTTCTTGAAGTGATTCTCTCTTTATGGTTTTCTTTAATTTCTAGTTACACTCTTCTTGGCTCCTTATTTTCTTCTCATGTTCTAATTTTGACTATTTCCCAGAACAATTCTGGGACCAAATTCCTTTTTACAATTTCAGGAGCAGTCATCAATTCTCAAAGGTTTGAATTATTCCCTCTTTATTAATGATCCCAAAGCTATAACTTTAGGCTAGTCCATTATCTGAATTTCTAATTGTCTACTGTATATCACCAGTGGATAATTTGTCGTGATCTGAGATCTACCTATAATAAGTCCCATTAGAATACAAGCTCCATGTTGAAAGTTTTTGCCAATGGCTACATTTCCATAGTAGGTATTCAATAAACACTTGTTGAATCAATAAAGGAATGAATGTGCAAAGCCAGCAAGTACAGGACTTAACACATTATTTCTTTGAGTGGCCAATCTTTGCTTTCTAAGTCTTTTTTAATGACACCAACATTCTCTCAGACGTACACACTTATAAACTTGCAGTCATTTTTGACCCCCAAGAGGGAAATATCAATAGATGAAAAAAATGGATATCTTAGTAGATGTCTTTTGTCTGTGTTAGATAAAAAATACTAAGAAAATGTACTCTAGAAAGTTCAGGATGATTTGCCTCCCCTACACTGTAGAGAGAATCATATAATAACATTTTGCTGAAGGTAATGTGGTGTAGTAGTTTAAATCATGGACCATTTCCATATTTGGTTAGTTTGAAACTTGGATCTGACATTTACCATTTTGTTGATCTTGGGGAAATTTCTCAACTTTTATATACCTGGTTTCTTGTCTATGTAATTGAGGTGATAATTAATAGCCTCATAGGTCTGTTGTGAAATTATGTTAAATGTTGTAAAGCAGTGAGAACAATACCTGATGCAGAGTATTATAAAAAATGTTTGCTTTTATTATTTTGTAATTTTATAAGACTGAATGTCTCAGAAATCAATTAAAGTATTAGTTTAATGTATGTCACAGAGGCATTAGCTTTAGATCTTTTTGATTAGTAAAATCTTTCCACTGATTTTTCTGTCAGAATTTTTTAGTAATTATGTAAAATATAATATTACTTAATTCAGTATATTTTACTGTTTTTCTGAAGGCGTTCCTGGATCAATTATTTTTAATTACTCATTAAAACTAGACCTTTCTATTCTTTAAACAATTTTTTATGTAAGAATGTTTGTGTATGTGTGTATATATGCATATGTGTATAGAGATATGTATGTGTGCATATGGGTGTGTAAGAGACAGGTTGTTATCTATGACTTCCAGACTTAATGCTGAATATAAATATAAAATAAAATTCTATGTCTGGCCTATCTCATCATTTACTACCAGCTGTCATGTATTTACTATCATGTATATGGATGAAAGGTTTAAATCTTTATAGACCTAACATGTTTATTTTTTATTTATTTTTTAAAAAAATATTTTAATGTTTTTTATTTATTTTTGAGAGAGAGAGAGGGAGAGAGAGAGAGAGCAGGGAAGGGTCAGAGAGAGAGGGAGTTACAGAATCCGAAGACAGGCTCCAGGCTCCAAGCTAGCTATTAGCACAGAGCCCAATGCGGGGCTCGAACCCACAAACCGTGAGATCATGACCTGAGCCAAAGTTGGATGCTTAACCTACTGAGCCACCCAGGCACCCCTGACCTAACATGTTTAAAGGGAATACTCATTAGATTTATAGAAGGGAAAAAATCCTTGGCATTTTGTAAGTTTTATATCTGCTCTTACCACAGAAGCAACTTTTATTTAGGAATATATTGCATTTGAATTTTGTGTCTCTAAATAGCAAATGAATGAGATTCACAATTTGATTAAGCAAAGCAATACAAATCATTTTTGAAGATATTCATTGTAGTTTAAGAATTTTATGACACATGTCAACACATCTCATTCAAAATCAGTTTATGAGATTTACACCATTGTTATGTAAATTATGTGGTTCAAGATGCTGGTCACATTTGGTTCTTCCTAATTGGTGGCCAGTGAGGTCTCAAATGTTCCATTAATCTAAGTAAGCACATACATGTGAAATTTTGCCTTGATTCTTTTTTAGTTTTATAACCATGAAATGTACAATAGTAATTTGTTATTCCAGGATGTACATTTGAAGAAGATTGCTGTCTTGGATGGTGGAAGTCTTATGGTATTTGGCTGAGAAACAGTTGTGTAATCCCTCAAAAATGTTCTGCAATTTGCATTGGAATATTTTGGAAGAGTTGCTGCACCTTGACATGTATATTTTCTTGTATGAACCATAAATTCAGTTTTGTCTCAAACCTCAATTCAGATAAACAATGAAAAAGGAATTAGCAGTGGGCCAACTATGTTTTGGTACTGTTCTATGTTTTCAAAAGTCTTGTGATGAGCAGTATTGTGGTGAGAAAAAATTTCTCTGGCATATAATATGTTTGACATATATTTGAATGTGAAATTTTTCTGATTTACAAACCCTCAAGTGGTTTTATGTTTTTCTTATATATTTTAAAAAGGGGTTTTCATTAATAAGAAAGATATACTCAACACAGTGCACAACTTAGGTACTATGTCTGCTCTATAAATGCTAACTCTCATTTGTTGTTATTGTACGTTTATTCTTTATAAGGTGGTGTATTTTTCAAATATGACAGCATGTTGTCCAAGACCATAGTTGTTGTCTGTACATTCCATATTTAATTTTTACCCAAGACTCAACTATTCCTCCTTTCTTTCCATTCTCCTTCAACTCAAATAGCTCTTAATTGTATTCTGTTCACATAGCCTTCCCTAAATTCGGATATGTATTTTCTCATTCTCTATATCATCATCACCATCATCACCACCACCATCAGCATCATATCTAGTTCAGCAAGCATATTGTTTTTAATTCTATGAGTTTCAGATGTGATTTTTTTCTCTATGATTCTTAATCTTGAAATTTCTATCATTCTTGACCACATTTCCTTTCCAATTCCTTTTTACTCCTTTTCCTTCACAATTTTATTTCCTACTGAAGATACCTTTTCTGATATTTATTTACAGCAGGTTTATAATAAACATCTAGTAACTCTACAATCATTACTTTCCGTTTGCTTTTGTTCCATCTTTCTTTGTTTCAATAAATCACTACTGAATGGATCAGGACATGAAAATACTCACTATTGATTTCTTGGTACACATGTCTTGCCTAAAAGTGAGAAGAAAATATGTATTTACTCAACCATTTTGATTGTTTTTAAACTAGCAAAAGCTTTCTTGAAGAAAAATCACTTTGGAAATCTGTATACATAGGTGATAATAGTCTCATCCTCTACCACAGACGTACTGTGAGTTCCTAGTGGACAATGATCATGTCTAATTCATCTTTGTGTTTCATTCCAGTACCTAATGGAGAATCTCACACTTTGTAGACATTTTGGAAGCTGGGTAAGTGAATAAGTTTGCTAATTTTTCCTAGACTAGGGTGTTATAATGGGCTGGTGAACGATTTTTGCTAAATAAATAATGCTGGGTTGACTCCACTATATTTCTCTTGACCAGTAGAGTTGTGTGCCCTCAATAGAGCATATTACCTTGTTGAAGTCATGTCAATGAGAATTTCTAGAATTTTCACATAGTTCATAGCACTATGCAGTGAAATAAAACAGTCATTAACTTTGAGTTGATGCGCTGGATGCTAGACCATGAAAATTAAGAAATAACTCTATAAACTAGACCAATGAGAACTGTCTTTGGCAAAGTAAACATTAAAATTGGAAAACATTTGGCCAACAGCTAAAGAGTAAGAGTTAGAGTGAACATCCTAACATGGATTTGATTTCTACTGAAGTGATTACTAATTTTAAACAATGAAGACCCTAGGACAGCGAGCAATAACTTTGAATTTAATTTAAAACCACCACATGACAGACTGTACTGCCAGCTATTGCAATGGAAATTTATTTAATGTTTTCCCCAGAAAGCTTTTATTTATATAGGATATCTTCCAATCATGGGAGATTATTTAGATAGGTTTTGTAGGAATATACATAGCTATTGTTCAATCAATGGAGTTCCTGGTTTTATTTTTCTTGTGAATTGTTGATGACAGCATCCAGAAATGTTAGTGTTAGGTTTCTCTCATTCTGAAATTGCCCAGAATACAAACTTCTCTAATTTAGTGAATTGAAGGAAGAAAGTGCATGTTTTCATTCCCAGTGGACTTCCATGTGAATCCTAAACCAGGTTCAGTTTGAAATTCTCAAATGTCATTTCATAGACCACATTTTAGCGTTAAGTAAAATGATTGCATGTAGCCCTACAAAAATTTCCTAATAATTAAGTAGTACCTCATGAGAAGAATAAAGCTATAGTGCTATTTACTTATTAATGATAGTGTGTTGATGTTCAATCATAACTGGTCTGGTTTATAAACTCTTCTCTTTTACCCTATACTACCAATGTTAGTAGAGAGTGTTATTATTTTTCTAATGATGCTGGGGTGGGGGCGACGGTCATAAAATGATTTAATTATAGTATCTTATCAGATTTAACTTGCAACCAATATCCTGGATTTGGATGGAAACAATACCAGTTATATTCTGCTTCTAAGTGTCTTCTCACTCCTCCTTATCACAACACAGAATACTGTGGGAAAGGTAGTCTGAAACTATGCAAAATGAAATTATTTTAAAATATTTATAGTTAATTTTAATTGTTATGAATTAATTAGATTATTATTCATTATAATTAATTTTAATTACAGTTGTATGAACCCATGTAATTAGGTATAATGAACTTATTATATGTTTTATGACACTTACCATGTAAGCTCACTTACCATGTGAGCTTCAGCTGTAGTATTTTGACTAAACATAATATTATTACCAAAAATAATGCACCTTCTGAGGAAATGACAACTATCAGCTCTTTGGAGCTTCCTATTAGGACCACTTTATGAAAGCGAGCACCTTTCAGTATTCATACGTTCTTATTCTTTTCTTTTTCTGATGCAACCAAAGGAAAGACATTGTCTTTCTATATCTGAACATCACTGAGTAAGAAAATATCATTATTGATTTTTATGTGGAGCTATGTAAAAGAATGAGGGAAGTGTGAGAAAAAGGATGGAAATGAACCATGGTTTTCCAACCTGAGGTCTCCTGAACCCAAGGTAAAGAGCAGAGGAGAAGGAGTCACAGTGCAGCTGCTGATTATAAGGTCCGGGGGCGGGGGATCACTGTACAGGCAGGAAATGGTGAAGCATGAGAGGATCCCAACAGGAAAACAGAGCAGGAGAAAACTGAAGCTGGTCCTGATGCTGGAAAGAATGGGGGAAAGCAAAGCAGCTGGAATGAGAGAAACAGAGACCTCCCCACCATCGCCAGTAGGGAATTGCAGGTGTATTTCATTTTCTCTTTAGTTCCTGAAGCATTGCTTATCATTCCTGTCAGTTTATGAGCAGTTCAAAAGTTACTCATTCAGAAGACAAGCCTGGGGTATTTGATTCCCAAAAAGAAGACAACATCTGTGAAGTGGAAACAAAGATCAGGCAGTCTTGTCTTAATGAATGAAGAAACTTTTACAAGCTAGCTTTAGAAATCAATTGTTTTGAAAGAATTTCAGAATTTTCTGAATTAAACTGATTATTTTCTGAAATAAACTGATATACTGATTTACTTCCTACTTGCACCAATTATTAAAAAGAAATTGAGTTAAAATACGATATCTAGATTTGCTGTATTCAAGCAAAACTAGGTTCTATTACAACACAGAAAGTGATGATACTTTATTGTGTCTACATATGAAAAAGTCTGTATGGTACAAAACGAGGCTGAACTAATCTCTGCTGTTAGATGTGAGGATATCATGAGAAGGTAGGTGAGTGGTTTGGAAATTGAGAATGTTCTGCTTCACAGTCTGGGTGCATAATTACATGGGTAGGCTCCTCTTGTGATAATTCAGTGGTGCACATGATGAATGCATTTTCTCTGTGTATATTTTATATTTCAAGAAAATATTTTTGAAACAAACAGCTCAAGGGAATCAATGACTTCCAAATCACTAACATAAAAAATGACTTCAAAATGTTTATGAAATATATATAATAATAACATGGGATCCAGAAATTATCAAAATCTCCTGAAGAAGATGATGTTTATTCCTAGATCTGAACTGCACTAGGGAAACATGCAAAAACTTTTTTTTAAGAAATGAATTATGGTTCTCAAGTCAACTCCAAATTTGCTTAATGCATCATGTATTGTTGTGATGAAGGTGCTTTTGAATAGGCCTTTGATCATCATGCTGTATAAACAGCTCAGCCAAACTGTGGAACTGGTCTATCACTTTCATAAACTAGCTGTCCCTTCACTACTTAAACAAATTTCAAAATGTTGCCCCAAGAGGAAATTTAAACTAATTACAGATCAGTAGGCATCTATATGCAAAACTTTTTGTTTAGCCAGTCATTATCTATTATCCTTAGGAATTTTGAGTATTGAGGGTTTGTTTCTCCTTTCCAAATAAATCAATATAAGGAGGCAGTGTAAAGGAGACCTCAATGTTATATTAGGTGATGCATAAGTATGTGTGTATTAGGGGACAGTGAGGGGATTTAGGATAGGGAGAAAAGTTGTCATTCTGTTTCTTCCCCATGCAGTGGCCTTTCACTTATGTCATGCTATGGTCTTGTACATGAAGAATGGAAACCTCTAGGGATTGGTAGCTGCACAAGATTGATGTGTAGAACAGCAATGACAATTCTCCCCTTTACTAGCAGATTTCAGTGGGTGGGGAACTATGCATCAGGTAGAGTCCTGAAACATATTGGTATGGATTTCTCCTTCCTTAAAATAATCATGGATGGAGGAGAGAATGACAGAGATCTGGGTAGGTGACCCTCCTCCCTTATTAATTCCAGAGGGGACAATACCCAATGCTGTGCTCTGAGAAAAAGGAGTCGATAACTTAATATGTTAAATTAAGTTGCAGTGAAGTTCTGAAAGCAAGAAGAACAAAAGACTTTTTTAGGATAAGTATTTCTAAATGTCTTTTTGATAATGCAAAAGACTATGTAAGTCTAAAACTTCCTTTGTATTTTACCAGTTCTCAACGCTCACTTAAATTCTTACCATTTCTTTCATAATAGAAAGTTCCAAAGTTTTCAGTCAAGTTTTCTCTGGACTTGGAATAAATTGGAGCCAGGGTGCAGCCAACATTTTGAGTTACGTAAAGCATATTGAAGATGGTTCCATTAATTCCTTAAACCCATGTCAGGTAATGGAAAACAAATTTGCATCTCGGATCGCCTTCCAAAAATGAGATATAGAGTTAGTGACTCCAGTAATTTAGAACAGGGTGGTGCAAAATTTCCCTTCTTGGTTATTACTATCACTGTTGTGGTAGAATTTTGTCTGTTTTAAATAATCTTGTTGATAGCAAAAAGTAGATTACCTGGTTTTAGGGGAGGGAAAATGCCACACACAAGTTTCCAGATTTGACAACTACCTTACAAATATTAATAGCTACCAGTGAATAACAACTCTGTGCTGGAAAGGATAATGATGGGTAGAGAAGTAATAATAAAAGTAATAATAAAAGAAGTAATAATAAAAAGGGAAAGAACACTATTTATTTTGTGCTTGAGTCCTTTTACTCAAAAGTCATCTTGAGAGTGGGGATTCCATGCTTCAAGTTTTGGTCACTTGCATTCTTCTTGAGGATACCAGGTTTTGAGAGAAAAAACTGGAAAAACAAGTCTGAAGAGAAAATGGGGGCATGATCAAGATTTATCTTCTCACAGACTAGGAAAGACAGTTTCCCAAAGTAAAACCAGGGACATTAGGAAGCTATATAGTTGAAAAATAAAACCACTAGAGACCATATAATAATATCAAAATTCCCTTATTTTTTAATTTTTTTGATGTTTATTTTTGAGGGGGGGAGAGAGAGAGAGAGAGAGAGAGAGAGAGAGAGAAAGAGAGAATGAGCGGGGGAGGGGCAGAGAGAGGGGGAGACACAGAATCTGAAGCAAGCCCCAGGCTCTGAGCGGTCAGCACAGAGGCCCAACACAGGGCTTGAACTCACAGACCAGGAGATCATGACCTGAGCTGAAGTTGGACACTTAACTGAATGAGACACCCAGGTGCCCCCAAAGTTCCTTATTGATATCAATTAACAATGACCCCAAATTATTGTTGAATATAATACTTCTTGGAAAATCCAATATTATTTGCTTCTGGGAAAAAAATCACACTAAAAAGGCTCTAGTTTTCAACTATAAATTGAATTGAAAGCTAACCAAAGTAATCTATATTTAGGTAGTGGAGACCAAAGAATCAGAAATCAGTTGCATCACTGAAATAATTGTGAACAAAAAAACCCCAAGAAAACACACATACAAAAACATACACACACACACACACACACACACACACAGAGAGAGAGAGAGAGAGAGAGAGAGAGAGAGAGAGTATTCCATTAGGTTAATAGAATAGCCACGTTTGTAATCATTTGATTAAACTAATATTGCCTTCTAGGCATGTATTTTCTTTCTAGGAGAGGCATAAATTTTCAAAATGTAATTTTTTTTCTTGTAGGCACCACTTTCCCAATTTTAAGAATGGCAACACCACTGAAGTTTACATTTTTTTATTGTGCAATTATATTTTTACTTTGCTTCTCTTGTTTTTCCATCTTGAAGCTTTAAATTTTCATGATTTTATACTTATTGGCACCTTTCCTAGGAAATTTAGGAAGAGAAAAAAGAAATGGAGATAAAAGTAAAACTAAAGATTTTTTTAAAGGAGGAAGAATGCAATTATCCATTCTTTCATCTATTTATCAAATACTTTCTAAGTGTTTACTCTGAGCCAAGCATAAAGTTATGCATACTAGATAACAGAAGAAGATAAGGCATTAAAAAAATCTTTTCTAGAAACTATATGCCTATGTCTATCTATCGATTAATCAGTAGATAATGTAGATATAACTCCACAAATGTAATCAACAACTCTCTATATTCTCAGTCCTTGTTAATTCAGTTGGGAAAAAATTCATGATAACCTTACAGTCTGGTTATAGGCATTTCAATAGACTTGCCCCTTCTGATTTTCATTCTTCAGTTTTCTAAAATTAGAGTTTCCAATAACTTTTTCTAATCACAACGTGATGCTGTTCTCTGCAGTTGCTTTGGCAAGGTGAATCAAAGAAGTATCAGCCATTCCAGGAGTTAGCCTGAACAGATTGTCTGAATCTTCCAGCTGATTGTAAGAGAGGAATGCAGATTGCCTGCCCACCAAGCGCAGGGATGCCACTCAATGACAGAACATTGCCCTTGGGCTTTGAAATCAGGGGACCTCGAACTCAGAGTATAACAGAACAGATTCTCAGAGGCAACAAATCACATCCTGATCTTTTTGCTCCCTCTGTTTACTTGCCTCTGAGATATTCCATTACTTTGTGTGGAATCTTTGATTTCTAACATCGAGCATCCACTCGTGTGATTCTGTGCCCTTGCCAAGCTAAGGCAAATGTCTTTTGATACAGTTATTGTGCAGCTTTCCATTTTAGATAAAGATAATGCATGCTTTAGGATTTTTTTTTTGTGGCAAGGTCAGTATCACTTAACTTGTATTCTTTTATTTATTGATTGTACTTAGCTCAGGGAAGCACTGTGCCAACTGGCCTTAGGTTCTGAATTCACCCTTTCATCCATCTAACCTGGGAATCTGTGTGTCTCATGGAATATTGAGCTGAGCTGGATGTGCTCCTTTCTTTAAAAATAGCCACATTCTGGGCATAGATTACTATGGGAACATTTTTGGACATTTCACATTCCTCCCCAGTGGGTACCATAAAGTCATGGCCATGAAGGCTAGCCAAGAACAGCTAGCAAGTATCCACATTCCAACCCAGAGGTACTGTTCTTAGCATTATTTGGCTTGATCTCTATGTTTCCCTCACTGGTTGTCATAATGTGTCCTGAAGCTATTCTAAGCATACTCTATTTTCACAATGCCCTCCATGAGGCTTAGGTGACAGGCAATGGCGAGATGTGAAGCACGATCATTATTAGTTTGTTCCTCTATTCACTTTATAAGACCGTAGGCTTTGGGTTATCTTTAGGTGTTATTTACATAATGTTATTAATAAAAAATTAGCCCTAATTGTTTAAAGAACTGGGTACACAACCATCCAAAGACATTACTATAATTCAAAGACAAGCCTTGATTTACAGTTTTGACTACAAAAGGCAAACGGAGTTGAGGCTCATTTCATTTAAATCAGGGGAGGGTAACCAAGATTAATCTTCAAATGACTTTCCTTAAAACAATATGTTTTTCAATTATCAGAGATATAGCGGGGCACCTGGGTGGCTCAGTCGGTTAAGCTTCCAGCTTCGGCTCAGGTCATGATCTTGCAGTTGTGAGTTTGAGCACTGCATTGGGCTCTGTGCTGACCATGCAGAGCCTGCTTAGGATTCTCTCTCTCTTCCTCTCTCTCTCTGCTCTTCCCCCACTTGTGCTCTCTCCTTTCTCTCTCAAAATAAATCAGTAAACTTTAAAGAAAGCTTTGATAGCAATATTAAATACTTTCTCATCATCTTTGTATCAACTATATTTATCGATATCTATCATCTATTATCTATATATGGATGTGTCTATCTAGTTTGCTATTTCCTATTATTTTCCTCATCTATTTCCATTGAGTTATATAAAATTTTATAACTGGCTTTAATAAATCACCTTGCAATTTTCTATCAGGATTATGGCCAGAATAACTTTTCCATTATCTCTTGCAACATTCTTTTACTCCATCTGTGTCACATATTCAAACATATCAAAACAAAAATTTAGACACTGCCTGCTCCCTGTGAGGTATGTTCCACACAGGTCTGGGAAAATATTTTTTCAGATTTTTTTAGAGTGTGGCTGGAGGATATTTATGGATATTAAAATATCAGAATACAGTATTTTTATTGTTTTAACAAATAAAAGCTACAGTCATTAGGGTCAGAGTAGGTTCTCTTAGAGGCCATGTGCTCTCCTAATAAATTTAGGGGCTGGAAGAAACTTCAAGGCATATAAAGAAAAGGCTACACACAGAAACAGCAGGGGATTGCAACAGTCCTAACCAGAACTCTACCCACAAGCAGAAATCCTGGAATACCAGTATGGTGACCTGGTTCTAGTAAAACTAAGACAGCAGTTAACAGCTTTTTTTCTCCAGTGTCACCAAAGCTTTATCTCACTAAACAACTTTTGAATTATTCCTTAACTCTTGATCTCCAAAAAATAAGTGTCCCTAATAGACCGAGTGATTAAAAATCATTTATTCTTTTTGTCATTGTATAGTTTTCTGCACTTCTGTACACTTACATTTGGGAAACCATGTTGACAAATGACTTCTTATTACAGACTACTTCTGTGGGCTCTCCAGTGTTTGCAGTTATTAGTGTTTTGTTCTTGTTGTTTGTTTGCTTTTTCCTCTTTGCAATGAATGGACGACTTGTGGTCTGCTATTAGTTTCTCCCATTTGTTTGTTGTACTTGGTTGCTGAGCCTTGAAACCAGTGAGGGGTGCAGCGTTTTCAAGTCTTTACAACCTCCTGTAACAGTTATAGCTCAGAACTGTATATACAGCTCCTTTTATAATCAAAAGAACAATGACCACAACGTTACTCTTAAGGCAAACGTTCCAACAAAAAGAAGCCAGTGATGGCTGATAATTCATCCTCTCTGAGAAATGTGCTCAGGTTTTCTGCCATTAAAGGAAACTTTCCTCTGACCCTCCATTCTATTCCCTCTCCTACCAACTTGCTGTACAGCTTGACCACTCATTCAAGTCCTTGAAATATGGCTCTTATACTGTTTATATCAGGGTTGCCAGTCATATGGGTCAACTTCACTAAGCTCACCTCAGCCCCACATCTCTGTCTTCCTCTTCAACTGATTATTTAGTGATAATCTCAAAAAAATTTTTAAACCCCAGACTAATATTTTCTCCCAAATTGCCCTGTTCTTAAGATTACCTTATGTCTTATTCCTCTGTTATGTTGTGTTTGACTATTTCAAATTGTCCTCCCACATCCTCTGGCCACCCCCAGCTATTTTCTTCCTACACACAGACTATTTATTAACATAAACACACAAAAAATGACAAGCAAAATAAAACAAATAATATAAAATATTTTATTGTTTTTAAAATTAATTTATTCTTCCTAGGTAGGCTGAATTTCTTGAGGGCTTAGATCCATTTATTTTCTTAACATTTAGGACAATATGTATTTGTTGAGAGTTCATCATCTTTATGTTTTTATATCTTAACAATAATGACTAGGACATTTTAAAACAATTCTATAGTTTTCAGATTAATTTAGCAGACGTTCTTAATATGTTTAATATCAGAGAGTTTTTGAGAATCTGATGAAAACAATGTGCTCTTTCCTTAAGAAAACAAGTACACATGCAATTCTCTCTCTCTCTCTCTCTCTCTCTCTCTCTCACACACACACACACACACACACACACACACATACACACACACAGTTACAATACTATTTGGCATACACTTATAGGGTATCCCTGGACTCTATGGAGTCTATATGGGTATCAGGTTAAAGGTTACTGCCCAGTGCTTTTTATAGATAATATTTAAGTATTATGTTTGTGGGAGTGTTAAAGAATGATGATTAGGAAAAAAAAATGGAACACTGTTGATCCTTTCTACCGTGACTTTCACCCTTAGGGGAGAAGAAGAGGAATAGGTGGTAAGAGATGAAAGGAATAGAGTATGTCACAAAGTGGGCATGAAACATTGTTGATTCTCTGCATTAAAAAGTTTCAAGATTTAGGCTGTAGTTTTGAGACAGCTTTAGACTGAGGAGGGAACCATGGTACAAAGCCAGGTAGTGACACCCTCCATCCTCTGGCCAATATGAACGAAGAGAGAACAACTTCTTAGAGATGTTGTGAGTGATCAGTGTTCATTCTGAAATCATCAGACTCTGACTCTTACTGAAGAATAACTAGGAAATAGAAAAAATATCAAGTCTGGGAGGTTGACTCAACATTTTGAGTCATAGTGATATGTAGGTATTGGGAGAGAAAAACAGATATCTACTGCCCAAGAAGTTCAAGTGCTCCCTGCATCCCATCCTTTTGGGTCTAATTGGAGTTAGAAAGAGGCTTTAGATGTACTAACCATGGGTCTGTCATTTATATTCTTATAGTAATGATAGTGATTGTTAATACTTATTGACAGTAAGCCAGAAGCTGGGCTAAGTGCTTCACATGAATTGTTTCATTAAATCTTCACAACTCTAGAAAGCAAGAACAATGGTTCTCCGTATTGTGTGAATGGCAAACCAGGGATTAAGAGATGAAATAGCTTGTCTGAGGTCATAGGGCCAGGAAGTTGCATGCCTGGGACCTACATTATCTGATACCAGATCTAGCTTTCTTAATCACAACTTACTTTATCATTCATTCATTCATTCATTCATTCATGAGAGAGAGAGGCAGAGGGAGAGAGAAAATCTTAAGCAGGTTCTATTTATATTTTATCATGCTCAGCATTGAGCCTGATGTGGGGCTCAGTCCTACAACCCTGGGATCATAACCTAAACTGAAATCAAGAGTCAGATGCTCAATCGACTGAGCCACGCAGGTGCCCCATTAACTCTAACTTTAAATGGAAGAGAACGGAGACTGAGTCACTGTAGCAAAGGTTGTGAGTGGTAGATGAAAGACAGAACTATCTGGACCTAGCCCCCTTCAGCCAGGGAGATGTTGATACAGTTGATTTCTTCTTCTCAAATTTTGAACAGCTGTGAGGTGTTTAGACTACTGAGCCCAGTATCAGTATATATAAATAACCCTAACTTGATCCCCTTTGATTTTATTTTTGGATGTCATAGCTTTGTCCTTTCTTTATTTTAGCTAAGCCTCTACTGCATGTTCCCTGAGCAGCAGAACGATCCATTTCAGGAGCATATTTTATATGATGCTGACACCAGCTGCTCCATGGAGACCTTCAGGCTCCTGCCAGAGTTTAATTGGCACCCAGGAGCAGATGGGCTCCAAAGCACCAAAAAAGTGATCCTGTTTCACAATAAGTCTTTATCTCAGCATGAAAAAAAGCAATAAATTGTGAAGAGTCTGAACAACTATTCTCTAAACACACACACAAAAATTTATTATGCTAAGATGTAGCTTTTTGCCAAAAAAGAAGACAACAGGGCTGCCTTTTTAACAGCCTCTATGTAACTTATGTTTCTGTGGTGATTATTTAAAGCACTTTAATATCCAGTGCTGGGTAATTTAAGATACTCAATAACCATTCATTCATTGAATAGACATTTCCAAGCACTTACTATATGCCAGGCAATATTCTAGGAATATAGCAGTAAACAAAGATAGACATAAATTCTCACTTTCATGGAACTTACATTGTGAATATAAACATGCTTGAAAGAAGTAGAAAGGTGGGGAAAATAGAGTCATCATTTACCTCTTTTAAGGTTCCAAAAATTTCCTTGCATTAGGAAGTTATACTGGTGATGTCAATTGATTGAGAAACAATATGATGATAATTTCTATGGATTCAGAAATGCTTTATTTATATTTTATCAATCATAGTTGAATGTCTATGCGTCAGAAACATTCACACAAATATATGTGTGACATATTGATTTTGCCTAGAGAAGTTCCTTATTTCTATATGCTTTGGTGCACCTCTAGTGGTAATTTCACATCTCCCTATGGATCGAAGGGACACAAGCTGGGATGACTGAAAGAGATGAAGGGCCTTTGCAGATATTACAAGAACTAGATGCTCCCTGTTGGAAGATGTTTCTAAAAATCTGGTCATCTTTACTTGACTCATTTTTTCTACATTGAAATATTTTAAGGTAATTCACATTTCCCTGAATCTTAAAATGATCAAGATGTGGTATTGCTGCTAAAATTTAATTTGTCTTTGTTCTATATTAGATAATTCTTTTGAAAATGGTCTTTTAAATAATTCCTTTAATTTTCTTTCTTTTCTCACTTAAAAGGAATGTATTTAAAGCTCTTTTACCTAAGAAAAATTAGACCTTACTATGACTAATAAGGAGTATTGAACTTATGTTGTTGTTGAGTTTATGTTAACAATACTTTAAAATAGGAAAAATATCTAACCTGTGTCATTTTTATTCTATTTATCAGATTCTTGAAGGAAGTCACACCAATGATAAAAAAATAGTTTTGGAAAGTCAAAAATAAAATAACATAAAATGAATCATTTTGCTTTTCATATAAAGCCTGATAAATCATTAAGCCTTCCTTAAATTTGTCCAGATGGATTATTTCCATAGTGCTTCAGTGTGATGATTGATCTTCTAATTTCTGTCTTAATAAGGTCATAATTCAATAGCTCTCACTAAGTTTCAATCTCATGCAGCAGAAAAACATTGGCATTATCTTTTCTTTACTGGGTGCAGAAACTTTCCACTTAAAATATTTCTATCTTTTCAAGAATTTGCTTTTATAGAAGACATTTGAGGAATGATATCTTGATATAAAAAATGTTTTTTCTAAATTGTGTCATATCAGATTGGCCTTTTAGATTGATACATGGTGTTTGAAATTAGATATTTTGATCTAATTGATTATACATAATATAATTGAAAATTAGAGAGCAGTAGCAGTTTCTACTTAAACGCCAATTATAATATGGGCCCTAGGATTTTGCCTTTATTTTTTTCATTGGTTTTAACTCCTTAGAAATGAGAAGAAGGGAAGGGAAGAGAATATGGAGATATTAATTTACTATGAATTATCATTGAATTTTTAAAAATTACATCAGATAAGAAGTAAGGGTAAATCCCAAATCATTCATTGAATACTTTCACTGGGTCCAGAAAGTCTGTTTTAGGTGATTAAAAGAAGTAAAAAATAAGTTCTCTGTTCTTAAGATGTTTGCTATAATATATTTATATGGTGGTTGAAATGACAAAAAATAGAGGAAAGTACCATGTATTTATGACATGCTTATTATATACCTAGATATATTATTTAACTATAATAACAAGAAAAAATACTTGTTGGGAGCTAAAGGAGAGATTAAAGAGGTAAAAATTGAATCTGACATTTTTTCTATCAAAATATTTTTAAAAATCCTAAAAACAATTAAAATAACTATTACCTAAAAATTGATGGCAGACAGGGAACAGACATCTCAGCAATAGCAGTAGGAAGCCTAGTGGAATGATAGCTTTAACAAGTACTGAGAGAAATTATTTTTAAGTTAGATTTCTATACCCAGCAAAACTATGATACAGAAACTGAGGAGGAAAAAAAGCCTAAAAAAAACCCCTAAAACCCCAAAGCCCTCCAAAACACTGAAACAATATACTATCCTTGGCATCTTTCTTGAAAGAACATTTACAATTTGTATTTTATGAAATGGGAATCTAATACTAGGAGAAAGAATAGAGAAGCAGGTAGCAAGAGCAAGCAAAGACAAAGGTCCACATAAAGGTAAATGATGTTTATGATGTTTATGATGATATGATGATGATAACCACCACAACAATAGTTATAATAACCAGCTGGGGTTTCAAAATCAATGTCAAATTTTAAATACTAGACAACAGTAAAATGTGTGAAACTGAAGTAAAATCACTCTAAGTTGCTTTTATTAACTAGGAAGGAAGGAAAGATACTTTGGTGATGCAAACAGCAAAATTCAACCTCTGCAGGATCTCATGAGTCAAATTGCCTGGGTTCCCTAATTGATAGCTGTGTGACCTTAATGACTCATCTAACCGCTCTATTCCTCAGTTTCTCCATATGTAAAATAAAGTTGATAATAACAGTGCCTATTTTATAGTGTTGTTATAATAAAGGGTTTGATGTTTAAAAAGCATTTAAAACAGTGTATGACGGTATGAGTATTATATTTTATATATATTCAAGATACACATATCTATACATGCACATACAAACACACATATATATATGAAATATTTTCTAAAAAAATAGTAAAGAAATACCCAGAGAGAGGTTTGATTATCATTAGTTACCATGTGGACTTAGAGGATGTTATGCTAAGTGAAATAAGACAAAGACAAATGCCATATGATTTCACTCATATGTGGAATCTAAAAAACAAAACAAATAAAAAAACAAAAACAGACTAAAATACAGGGAACAAACTGGTGGTTGCCAGAGGGGAGGTGGGTGAGGGGATTGGCAAAATAGATAAAAGGCATTAAGAAGTACAAACTTCCAGTTATAAAATAAATAAGTCATGGAGACAAAGAGTACAGCATAGGGAAAATAGTCAATAATATTATAATAATGTTATTTGGTGACAGATGGTGACTACACTTATTGTAGTGAGTACTGAGTATGTATGGAATTGTCAAATCAATATGTTGTACACCTGAAACTAATATACTATTGTATAATAGTTATGCTTTCAAAAAAAAAAAGGATTTGTTATCATGGACTTTAATGGTATTGTAGATTCTTGAGTAAGAATTTGATATGGTACGGTTTGAGGGGCACTATAAAAAAATACCAACTTTATTATTTTCAATACTACAGGCAAAAAAGATATTTTACTTTTATTCTCAGATTTCACAGAGTGACATCCTTATTCTGTGTGTCTTTCCTCACTTAGACAATGGTTAGAACTGGAAAGATAAGCTGGAAACAAATAGCAGGATACCTTTACTTAATGTGGTAAATTTTTGTATTTTTCAGTTCAAGGTAGTGCTTATAAAGAAGCTTTAAGAGACAAAGTAAAACATTAATAAATATATGTATATATTTTACATCTTCTGCTAAATCAGATTTAATGGAAAGGGCATCTAAATTGTAGGATAGCATCAAAATGAGTTGACATATGTTTGACATGTTGCCAGCTATCTTCTTTGGAAAATTTTTCATTTTTCTTCTTCAACTATATTACATTCACTATAATTATTGCTCTTGGAAAGAGCAAGGTACACTCCAATTCTATGGATTACAACTCAAATAGAAATTTTAATCTCTCCTATACTTTATAATATTTTTCCGTAATCAGGACAAAAGACAAAAAAGGTAAAGATGGATGAAGCTGTCCATAGCTAGAGGTTATTTCAGTTAGAAGGAGCTCATTTTTTTTTTTTTTTGAAAGAAAAGCCCCTGATTGGACTTGAACTCTGGACGTTTCCTATAGAAAATGATGTAAAACTTCCACATGCCACTTTCTTTCCTGCCAATCTTGAGAGCTGTGAACAAGGGGGCTGCAATTCTGCTCCTTGTTGACCGGTGCCAGGAATGCCTGCCCTCTAATGCAACATGTAGCAATGCAATAGCATTGGCAGTTTATGGTGTTCAGCTGTGGTATTTCGATATGGTCTTCCAGGCAGTCTCTAAAACTGCCTCCTCATTCAGGCCTGAGGATGGATTCCCTGGGGA
Source organism: Cryptoprocta ferox (assembly GCA_028646485.1). Taxonomy (NCBI): domain Eukaryota; kingdom Metazoa; phylum Chordata; class Mammalia; order Carnivora; family Eupleridae; genus Cryptoprocta; species Cryptoprocta ferox. Next base: position 107,462,691 of record CM053567.1, on the reverse strand, counting down.
TAGCTTATCTGACGCCTCTTTAGTGTGCCATTGGCACCAGCTGTGCAGTCCTGGCTCTGGTTCTGAAGGGTGCTTTAGGCTCAATAAAATCATTCCATCGGGCTCTTTGATCTGATCCCAGTTGGTCAGCTGGAGAAGTGAACTCACTCTCCTCACTCCTCTGCAGCTTCAGGTTGGCTGCTGGCCCTCCAATGTAGTCTATTCTTCTGATACCATGAGGTTCTAGCTCTTCTCAGCTGCTTGCCCTGGCATGGGCTCCCATCTGGCTGATTTCTCTCTGCTGGCACGGACCCCATTCCTCTGGCTTTTGTTCTCTTCAATGCTTCTGAGTTTTCTCTGACTCCTGGTGAACTCCCAAGTGTCCCAGGATGCCTGAGATGTAATCACACTTCAGCTGCTGCCCCCGTATGAGGTACCAATTAAACTGAGATGAAAAAGAAGGAGTAGGCTCCAAGACAGAAAGCTGAAGCCAGCACTTACTCATTTCTGAGCCATGTTAGCAGGAAGAAAATGACACACACTCTGAGGTTTGGATTCTAAATTATAGTTTGGAGGCATGAGGAGATGTGTTTTAGTATGTGTGTTTAGAGTCAGTATGAGCTTTCATCTTTCAGTTATAAGGAATTGTATATGAAGGAGTTGCTGAAAGCCTCCCATAAACAACTAGAAATTAAACCCTATCACTGTAAGTACACTAAAACAGAAAAAAATTAAAGCACCATGTGTGAAAATCCTTTTCCCAGTCTCCTCCCCCCCCCCAAAAAATGTCTTTTTCCTCACCTCACTAGGAGATATTGTAGTGCAAATTTATTTGTCAGAGGCTGAATATACTCTACAGTACTTCGGTATGGGATGACATATGCCATGTGGTCTTCTGAAGGTATTAAAATACCTGGTCAGCCAAAGGCTTCCATATTGTGGCTCTAAAAAGAAAGCAGGTCACAGAAGGGAATTCGAGATGAAGAACTGCCAGTTATTGAACTTGGAAATGAAGTCTTAAAAGAGAGGAAGAAGCTTGCCATGCACTTGTTTTCTGGCTTTTCTCATTAAGGCTGATTGTGTGGTATTTTTGTTTTGCTTTTTCTCCATGAGACTGAGTTTAAACAATCATAAGGAACTGCCAGTATTTACTTTTTAAAATCACTAACTATTTGAAGTCAGTGTGTTGGGAAGGAGCGTATACTAATGGCAAATAAAATCCCACTTTATTTTTAAAAAAAGGATGCTACCATAAAACAAAGTTCAAAGGAGAAAGTCAAAACTGCAGAATTGTCAAAACATAACAGTAATGAAAAGAGAAAAGCAGAGTCTGTGGGACACAACTGAATCAGTTATCAGAAGAAAATTTAGAGTATTAAGTAGCTATATCAACAAAAATTAAAATAATGAGGGGCACCTGGGTGGTTCAGTTAGTTAAGCATCTGACTCTTGATTTCAGCTCAGGTCATGATTTCACGGTTCATGAGATAGAGGCGCAGGTCAGGCTCTGTGTTGACAGTGCAGAGTCTGCTTGGGATTCTTTCTGTACACCCCCCTCCTCTCTGCCTCTCCTCTGCTCTCTCTCTTTCTCAAAAATAAATAATAAACATTAAAAAAATAAAAAAATGTAAAATGGAAACCAATGAATTAAACATCCAGTTTAAAAAGCTAGAAAGAACATCAAAGTAAATAAAAGAGAGCAAAGAAGGAATTAATACAAATAAAACCAGAAATTAATGACTTAGACAACAGAAAAATAGTCCTAAAATCACATTGAGCTATTTTGTTAATATAAAAATTAAGAAACCATTATGTTGCATAGTTAAGAGAAAGAAGAAAAAAGAAAGAAAGGACAAAATGAAAGCACAAACCCACAAAATTAGAAATAAAAAAGGAGAAAAAAATCCATTAAACCAAGCAATTAAAAAGTTCTACTTTGCCCAACTGTGTGCGAATAGATTTGAAAATCTTGATAAAAATGGGTAATTTGAAAATCCAATTTATCATAGTTGACCTCAGTAACGAATAAATGAAACAATAACCAGTAAAGAAATAGAAAAGTAATTAAACTATCCTATAAGAGTCCCAGGTCCAGTTGCTTTTATAGGAAACCATATAGGCTGGAAAACCTTTAATGATTCCATGATTCCAATACACTTAAAGTATGCCAGAGAATATAGAAACAAAAGAAATCTTCCAATTTCATGGACTGAATCTACTATAACATTAATCCCAAAAGCTGACAATGACTGTATCAAAAAATGTACTGAAAATCTCACTTATGAATGTCAATATCTTACATGGTTTTAGTAAAAGTATTAAATAATATATTAGCAACTGGAATTTAACAGCACATAAAAAAACATAATTACATTATGACCAAGTGCTGAGATTAATTCTAGGGAAGCGACATGGTTCATTAATTCAGGTGGTTCACTATTAGAAATTTCATTAAACTGATACAACATATTAAGAAGATAAGGAATAAAATCATTTGGTCATCTTCAAATATGCAGAGCAGACATTTTACAACATTCAATATCCACTTATTATAAACAAAGTAGTAATTGATGGATATTTAATTAACATGAACTTTCTCTCTCACACTCTCTTTCCCTTTCTCCCTTTCATTTTCCTTCCTTCTGAAAAGTCAGCATCAAGGAATTTAGTATCTTATTTAATGGGGAAATAGTAAAAATGTTTTGTCTAAAGTCAGGAACCAGGTTAGACTGCTAATTTTCTCCACTACTATTTAACATAGTGTTGGAAATATTTGCCAGTGCAAATAACTCAAGAGAAAAAAACCGGAGGCCTAAGAATTGGAAAGGAAAAGGTAAAACTATATTTATGTGAAAATAATAACTATATATCTGTAAATCCTAACAGAAGCCATGGAAAACTATCACAAATGGTAGAGAATTTATTATAATAGGTTATTAAATTAACATACAAAAACCAAGTAAGCATCCCAGACACAAACAAAATATCAGAATCAAAAATGGACCAGATCCCATGTCATGATATCAAAACAGGAATTAAATTCACTCCTGTAAACTCTACAAAAAAATTCATAACTTAGATAAGAAAAACTATAAAAAGTTTCCAAAAGACACAGAAATAGAACAGAACAAGTAGACACACTCCAGTTTTGGATGGAAGATACAATATCATGATGTTAGATATTCCTAAATTGCTTAAGTTTAATGTAATTCCAACTTAAAAATCAGGTTTTTTTCATAGTTAGATAGACTGGGTATAAAATTTAATTGGAAAGAAAACGAATAAAAATAGATAGGAAATTGTAAATACTGTAAAGGCCATATAATTAAGGTATTTTGTTAATATTGCATAAATAGACCGAACAGTGGAATAAAACAGAAAATTCAGCAAGTGACCCAATTGTATATGGAATTTATATGGAAATTTCATGTCATATACTAGTATGGCAGTGTTCCACAGCATGGTGGCCTTGGCTTAATAGTGGAGTCCCCTTGGGGCCTCCTGGGTATGACAGTGGCCTGGAGGCATGACACTGCTTCCCATCTGCTTAGAGGCATACCACTACCTGTGGCCATCAGTAGCTGTGGTCACATGTGAGGGCACTAGCCTCAGAGGCTGCCAAGCCTGGTCAACATGGGAAGGAGGGGTCTGTGCCTGGCCTCAGAGGGGCTCAAGGCCCTTGACTGCTCCTATGTGCAGTCCCAGAGCCATTTGGGGTGGGGGTGAGTGCAAAGGGTGTGCGGCTCCCTGTGCAAAGCTGTCCCATTCTCTAGGTATGTTTCTCTGCTTCAGCCCTGAATGTTGCCCACCAGCCCAGCCACTTGACCTGACCACCCTGGCAGTGCATGGGGCACCCTGAAAGCCCAGCCTAACCTGGGCCAAGAATTGCCAATGCCTCTTCAGCCTCCTTGGGTTCTCAGAGGTCAACAGAAGTAGCCTCTGCACCAATTGCCTTCCATTCAGTCCCTCCCTGGAGACTAGGAGGGACAGTTGTAAATAAATGCCTTTCAGCTTTTGTTGTCAAGTCTTAAAAATAACAAGAAACAGAAAACCATGTTTAAATAGATCTGGTCAAATCCATGTTGTTTAACAGTCAACCCTTAAGGGTTACTCACATTTGGACCCTGCAAAAATTCCACTTCTAAGATTCTATCCCTATAGTACATTGGCAAAATACAAAAAGATTTATGCATAAGACTCTTCTTTGCAGCACCTGATAACAAAAGATTGGAAATAAACTAAGTGTTCTGTGGTAGAATGAGTTGCTGTCAATCAGCATACTGTAGTACTATGCAGCTGTAAGAAGGAATAGAAAAATTTCAACATAGTGCTTTGGGGTGATGTCCAGGATATATTGTTAAAGGACAAAGAAAGATGGAAAGTGTGTGGCATGTTATTATTTTCTATAAGGAAACTATATTGCTTACATTTACAAGTGGAAAAAAAGCCATAAACAAGACTGGGAATGCCTAGTGAGTGGGTCACTTTTGGTTATCGGAACTGCTGTTATGGATGATGAGTGAGAGAATAGGCAAGCGGTAATATGGATGAACTTGGACTCTCTTAGAATACCTTGTTCCAAGTATTTGACTTGGAAACTATGTTAATATTTTATATAATTAAAACAAAATTAAACAATTAAAAATTCCATAGTATCAAAAAGAAAAGTATACAAACGAAAATAATTCTGCGTCCAGTTGATGGTTTAACCATACACATACACACACACAGAGGAACTATTCTAAGTGACTTCAAACCCAATAATTTGTACATTCTTAGTGGAATATGTCCTCATGATAAAAGTAACAGCAATAATTTTTAAAATAATTTTAAATAATTATATTTTGGTAGTAGTGTTATATTGTTTTAATGAGGTATTATGTGTATTGTACGATAGAAAAGATGAGCAATATTGGTGTTGAGGAGTGAGTTTTATGGTGTGGGAAAAGAAGATACAGTTGTAATATATGTAAATTGAAAATACCAATATGAACTTGAGATATTTTATCTTTATTAAAAATATGTTTCATATATTTTGTTTATTAAATGGCCAAAAACTCAATAGCATAGAACATCCTGTTGCCAAAATTATATTCTCTGTATACCATTTACCCCTAATAAGAATGAGGGTTCTTGGAGAAAAGAGTGATTCTAGTTGAGGGTGGAAATGTACAAGGTAAACTTGGAACATCTTTTTATATCAGAAGCAAGGAAGCTATTAGAGACTGTATGGGTTGCATTAAAAGGACTCAGGAGCCAACTTGAATAATCTCCCAGTGACAAAAAATGGGACCATTTGAGTATTAATAAGGAAAATAACTGAAATGAAACGATGGAAACATATCTGTGAATTCATAATAATATTTAAAATATCTTTAGTTGCTTTTAGAAGCTGTTAGGTAATGAATTCATTACTTGAAAACACATATATCATTATTTTCTGTTTTTATCTCTATTAATCCTTCTTTATTCTGTTTTGATTTACTTGTTCTTTTTCTATTTTTTTTGAGTAGAGTGTTTTCATTTTGATTTTTATTGATATAGACATTTAATTCTACAAACTGAAAAATAAAAAACAATCAATTATTATTCTTTCTTTTCTGTATGATCTATTTATACCTCAGGGTACAAATGAAAAGGATAGAGGGGACATGGATGGGACTTAGACTTCTTTTATTATATCTCATTTTAAGAATTTGATTACGGTACAATGGTTGGATGACCAAATATTGTATAAGGGAGAAGTTTTTCCTTATAAAATGATACAATTAATAAATAAAGAATAAGTGACAGAAGTAGAATAATATCATTTTGTAAATCTCCCAAATTAATGGATCTCAGTGGTAATCATCAATGGCTGATAAAATTACACACACACACACACACACACACACACACACACGAGAGAGAGAGAGAGAGACATTGTGGACCTTCTAGTGGAAGTACAAGTGTTGACTATGAAGTAATGATATCCCATCCACCTCCTCTATATGGTGTCTCATTCTCCCACCCCCTCCTATAAAAACAAATTGTAATGTGATTAAGCCTCTGGCTCTAACTAGCAATTCATATACAACATAAGAGATAGAGGAACATGTTAAATGACACCATGGAGTTGCAATCAGCAAAATCTAGGCTGTATGAAACTCTACAGAACAAATGATCTGGTTGTTTTTCTTAATAAATAAATTGCAAGGGGGAAAACATAGAATTGGAGGGGGAAACTCTAGATTAATCTTTAAAAATGCTACCCAATTTTTAAAAAGACCCAATTTAAATAATGATTCAAATAAACAAATAGTACAAATAATTGGAAATCAATCATGGAAATGTGAACAGTGACAAGATTTTTAATAATAGAAGGGAATTTTTAGGCACAGTAATTATATTTTAGTTTTATTGGGAAAAAGGTGCATATCAGAGATACATACTGGAATACATATAGACAAAATGATATGGTATTTGTTTTGAAGTTAGCTACTGATAAAGGGAGGGAATGAGTGGGGAGTAAATGAAACAGTATTTGTCATAATTATTGAAGCTAGGTGATGGGTTCATATGTTATTCTCTTTAATTTCTTTTGCTTAAAATTTTCTGTAAAGTATTTAAAAAAACTTCAATACACAAAATGCAATCGCTCAATAAGTAATAATAACTCAGGGTTTTAAAAAAGTATTTACTTCCTAATGAACAATATTAAAATTCTTTCAACTATAAAAAATACATAGGAAAATCAGAAAACCTCCTAAAGACTGTATGCTTCCTCATAAGGCAGATTTGAAATTTATTGGCATGGTGTCAGTGGTGTGATGATAAATTTAGCAATCAGCTCTCCAAAAATGGAAAAACCGTAGTTATTTGTGATTTGTAATATTTGCTAATTTTTTTAGTGTAATTACTTCCTCCATGGCAGATTTCAAGCCACTGATTCAACATCCCTGGAAAGGGAATTGGAAGAAGAGTACACAATTGGTCAGTTCGCACAGCCAGGCATTATAAGCTGTCCTCCAACTCACCACTGCATAGCTCACATTAAAAGGCCTAGGAAGTCTTCAGACCACTATCAAAGCACTTAATGTTGTTGCCATCCTCCCCCTCCTCATCCCCTCCACATACACAGTAGGTCCCCGAGAGCCCTATTCTGTCAAGTCAAATCTCTGGCTCCTTCTTAAGTAGTTTTGGCCCCTTCGGTGCCTGGTGACCAGTTCAGATTTTTCTACTGTGACATTTCTTCTAATATGTTGTGTGATCATCCATCAAATATTTACATAGTTTCTGCTATATGCCAGGCTTTGTGCTAGATGCTGACAACATGTGATGAGCAAAAGAGGCTTTGATCTTTGCCCACAGTGAGCTTATAGTATCACTGAAGCAAAGAAACATTCACTAAATCCCTCTTGAATATATAATTACAAATCAGCCAGTGCTATAAAAGAAAAGGATCGAGGTTCTATGTCAGCATATAACTGAGGAGAGCTGACCTGTCCAGTGTGGAGGTTCAAGAACAGCTCGTTTCTTTATGGAAGTGGTATCTGAAAGGAGATCAGAAGGTTTCTGAGGAATTAAGATCATATTATATTAGTATTATTTAATATTACATTTAATATGAATTAATATAAATTAATATTAATAAAATATTAATATTTTTCAGAATATAAAAAGATGGAGCATTCCACGTGGAGTACAGAGTCTGTGGGAAGGTCCTGAAGTGGAAGGTGGGATCAAAGGAAAGGAAGGGAGGCCAGAGAGGCTGAGAAGTAGCCAGCAAAAGGCAGAATGGTCAGGATGTGGGAGAAGAGAAAGTACAGGTCTTTTTTCCTGTGCTTATGGGAGTGTATAATGTAGCAGCTCAGACTAGACCAAATGCCATGTCTAGCAGTTTTATTTATAAAATATTCAAGTTTACCAAAACATTTGTTTTTAACCCCCAAATGTTCACATTCATGTTGATATCTGGAGTACCACCATTTTATTGTGTTTCTCCTACAATTTAAATTCATGAGGTAAATATTTGATAAATATTCCTATTATTTGTAGGTGGCAATGTCCTAAGGTCTAGGCAAAAGAGGTTCTGCCTTGGCCTTCTGGTTTGGCCTTCTTACAGCCATATCTCCCATGGGGGTAGAATTTGTGAGGCCAAGAATTGGTGGAACTCAGATCCTCACCCATTACTCCCTTATGGATTATTCTCTGTATACCTGGAAGTCCAGAATTTTCTGCCCAACCAGCCCCCAAACTGCTGTCTGGAATAGCACAGGAATCTGATGGCAGGCTATTTTGCTGGAGGCTAGAGGGGGCCAACAGGCTGCTGTTTGCTGGGGGTGGGAAGGTGATTGTGGACCAAGCCTTAAAATAAAGCCTGGGTTGATTGCATACCTGGATGTGAGGACCCTCCCACGTGGGTCAGGCTGGGGTGGAAAGAGGAGGGGGACAAGGTGGCCTGTGGAAGGGGGCTAGAGGTGAGTCGTGTGTGTGTGTGTGTGTGTGTGTGTGTGTGTATGTGTGTGTGGTGATGGTGGTGGCAAATGGCCATTCAGCCAATCACAGACTAAATTCTAAGTATTGTGAGAAGTTTAAATTTGAATCTGACCTTCTAGGTCATTATGAAGCATATTTGTCAAACAAGAAGGACAGAGTTTTTATTTAATTTAATAATTCTCTAACTTTTTAAGCATGTAGACATATGATACGTGGTTCTCCATTTGTACTTTTATTCAGTGTGTTCATGAGGGCAGTTTTTATAACCTATATCTGAAGTGCTCAGCTATGACTACAATGGCAGAAAGAGGCATTTTACATATGCATGCTTATTATATTATATTCTGAACACATTTTGAAATATCTAATGGACCCCAACTACTACTGAAGCTGCATTGATAATTTTTGTTGAGTGCTGTGTTCCAGGCTTGTTTTAAGCATTTTAAATATATTAGCTCATTCATCTCTCTCAACAATTCAGTGTGGTGAGAACTGTTATTTTCTCCACCTTACAGATGAGAAAATTAAGGTTGAGGAATGTAGCAAATGGCAGAGTAGGTTTTGAACCCAAGGAGTCTGCTCAAATTTGTGCTTAACCTGCCAGGCTGTTCTGCTTTTCAGTTTTCTCCTTGGAGAGATATGGGTGACCTTGAATTACAATGCTCCTTGGAGAGATATGGGTGACCTTGAATTACAATGGCCACTATATTCATTTACTATGGAAGGAAAAGGATTTAAATATTACTGTTTGCACTAATTGGCAGTATCACAGGTTACTAGTGTTAGTTAATAGTTTGAAGATGTGGGATTTTTAGCAATAACACTTTATTCACACAAATCTGACTGTAGTTCTTTTGATACTTGATGTCCTTACAATATTTCGAAGGTTAATTTTTATTCCAAAAATAATACACGCTTTCTGAGAACACAAAAAATAAGAAAGTAAACAGAAAAAAACATAAAAATCTTTTTATAATTCTGCCAACTAAAGACAAACACTATAGGATTTTTTTTCTAGAATATCTTATACTTTATAAAATAACATATATAGCTGAATTCTTATCCTATATAATTTCTTTTAGTTTTTCAGTTAAAATTATAACATAAATTCCTGTAGTCTCAAAAACAATAACCACAAGGTAGGCTTTAATTTATTTAATCATCCATTTATCACTTGGTTTTCAAAGTGTTCCCTTGTACTTAACTCATTAATTGATTTATTTGCCATTATAAATATCACTGCATTGAACATCTTATAACTTTGTCCACATGTCAGTTTATCTCCTTAGGCTAAATTTTCAGAAGTCACATTTCATGAGCATTGTTAAGGCCTTTAAAATATAGTGCCACATTTAGTTTTAGAAATTTAATACCCTATTAACAACAGGCCATGAGCATGCTGACTTCAAATTTTCTCTAAAGTTGAGTGGTATCACTGAAAAAAATTATGCTAACCTGACAAATGTAGTAGCATTGGTTATCGTGTGTGCATATATTATCTGTCATGGTTCTTTTCAAATTTATGAATGGAGATTTTGGTGTTTGTACTAATTTCTGTGGGCTCCTTATATGGGAATAATATTTTACCTCTGATATTTCTGTGAAAATTTCATCCTAATTTATTATTTGCCTTCTAATTTTGGTCAGTATAATTGACACACAAATTCGAAATTTTTATTTGGTTAAAATTATCTTTTATATTGAAATTTTCCATTGTTTTTAACCTTGATGATCCTCCTTTATGCAGAAATCAAATTATATTCATCAATGTTTTCATTTTTGCTATGTATGATTTTTCAGTTAACTCTTTAATCCATGAGAGGTTATTTCAACATATGATAAAAACCTAAATTAATCCCACATTGATTTATGCCCAGTAGCTATCTGCTTCTCTTAGTTCTCTTGGTCGACCAAGTTTTCTTTGCCCATTGGCTTGTGATATCTCTCTTTTATCAGTTTTAAAACACTAAATCGGGCTATATATTTTATTTCATTAATCTGTTTATAACTTGGATGAATGTAAGAGTTTAAATTATAACAGCGCTAAATATGTACATGCTGTCTAGACATACCATTAGTTGGTGGAACTAAGTCAATGGTTGTGTACCTGAGAGAGCAGTAGGAATTGAAGAAAATCCACTCCACAACACTCTAAACACACCATGAACTCTTCCGGGGATGCCATTAGATTTTTACATGTGTTTGGACTCTCCATAGGGTTCAGTAAAATGCTGTCTATACTGTGCAAGTTCAAATAATATTTTCTATCATTTGCCTGGTCAGAGGCCAGCAAGAGCATTGATTTCAGCAGCCACTTCCAGAGAGACCATTGAAGTTCTACTTTGAAAGCTTTCCAAAGTGAATGAAGAGTGGACACGTGTACCAAGATCTGCTGACTTTTTGTCTATCTGGTCACATTTCCTCTAAGATCTCTTAGAGAAGCAACTGCTATTCAGTCCTAAGCTATTAAGTATGAACCTGATGGGATTTTCCTTTTACTTTGTGTGAATGTGGAATGGGGGACATCCACATGGAGACATGGATAATATATGACAGGAGAGAGTAGAATGAAGTGTGATTGGATTGATGAGCTATTTGGTGCATTTTAAAAGCTTACCTGTGAAATCATAAGTACAGCCCTCCTTAAACTTTGCATGCCTATTTTAGACACAATGGTAACACTCAAACATATAAATTAGAAAAGACCCTGAGATATCATCTAGTCCAAATCACTTTATAGATTAGGAGACAGAGGTGCAAAGAAGCTATGTTTTCTTGGCTATACAATTCATTAATAGAGAGATCGCCTATCTTCTCTTTCAGTACTCTTTATCACACTCTGACTTCAATAATTCAAATGACAGTGACAGTTGGAGCCCTTCCAGAACCTTCAATACTTTCCTTTCATATAATATATAGGTGGAGAATTCATGTTTAGAAAATTCCTAGTGAAGTGCAGTAGACCTCTTAAGAATTTTCCCACTTTTATTCTCCATCCAATCTCAATAAACTAGGTCATAAATAATTCACTAGAATTTAATAGTTTTTTTTTTCCTTTTTGTTCTGAAGAATCTCATAAAACCCAGCTCTAAACTCAGGCATGTGATAAACTTTCTGATGCCACTTTTAAAATAAAAGTCAAAAGGAAGACTGAAGCAGCCGACCCATTTTGGAATTAAAGTCTTCAGCTCTGAATTACAATAGGATCCGCCTTCACCCCCATTGCTGTGAATTATGTGTTTTCATTCATTATTTGAAACTTTCTCAATTTTTTTATTATTTTTTTGTATTTTTTTAATTTTTTTTATTTATTTTTTTTAAACTTTATAGTTTATTGTCAGGTTGGTTTCCATATAACACCCAGTGCTCTTCCCCACAAGTGACCTCCACC
>CM053567.1:107058384-107450343 GCA_028646485.1 Cryptoprocta ferox | reverse complement strand
AAAGAGTTAGGGAGAGGGAGGGAGAAAAAACACGAGAGACTCTTGAATCCTGAAAACAAACTGAGGGGGGAAGGGGAAGGGGAAAAGGTAAAGCGGGGTGATGGTCTTGGTGGAGGTCACTTGTGGGGAAGAGCACTGGGTGTTATATGGAAACTAACCTGACAATAAACTATAAAGTTAAAAAAAAAAAAAAAAAGACTTAGCAAATGACTACTAATTATTGTTATAACTCTTTTGCTAGAATTGCCATAGTATGTTTAGAAAAGGTTGAAAATATCAACATGTTAAATTTAATACACACTTTTCAGTACTTTTTAAAGAAATTATTTAACTTCAATTTAAATATGTTTTTTTCAAAAGGGTTGGAACTGCAAACTTAGCTCATTAAAATTATAAAATGTTTGCTGTAAATTTAACAGGCAAAACCTGTCCTCATTATCAAGCCAATTAAATTTATTTTCAGTCAGGTAAAAAAAAAAAAAAAAAAATTTCCACTTACACATAAATATAAATATAGCAATTAAAAGGTATTTAGCATTGCATATCATCATACAAGTTGCTTTATATAAAAAAAAAAAAGCCACTTACAAACCCAAAACTGTGATGCTAGGTCTACAGAGAAAAAAATCTATATTTCTATTACAGAAAGAGCTGGGTCTTTCTCCTTGGATCTCAGAAGTTCTTCTGGAATTTACATAACAGAGCTTAGACATGATCAATAACCTAAACAGAGTTTAAAATCTAGTGTTCCAAAAATATATCATTAAACTGAATATCTACATTGTACACTTTTCATAAGCTTTAGCTGAATCATCAGGATCAAAATCCAGAAAGCCTTCATTCAATAACATCCACCATGTCCCAGCCAGTGTTTGGAAGCTTAGTGTGAAAAGGTGCAGAAAGCATGTTTACTTCCTATGTGAGACACAGAGGGGGATATACTAAGGTAACTTAGAGTCTGAGGAAGAGATTCAATTTGTTTTATTCATATCTTTACTATATCCTGCATCACTTGGTTGAAACTTTAAGAAGTGTTTTAAGCTTCTTTCTTCCTGACTAATTTTAGAACTCACTTGAAAAGAGTCAGTTTTGGACTTTCAGATATCCCAGAAAATGCCATCAGATTGATACATTATGCTTTGACATTTTTAACACTACACAAAAACAAAATATAGACTCATTGTGAACCACGGAAGCAAATGTTCTGCAGCAACAAATATATTTAAAAATATAGAGATAAGTTAGAATGACAGGTTAAGGTGGTTTAGAAAGTGTTTGTGGATAAAAAGTATGAACTGGGATATAGTTTGATTTCTGGAAACTCTCAAATTAGAAAATGTTAAAGATTTAGTGAGTGAAAAACATCCTGCAATCCAATCTTCTATCAAATATTCATCTTCAATCTTACTAAGAATTCCATACCCGTGAGAGAGATATACAGAAAGCAGGAAATGAGACCATTATGATCACTTTCAATTGATTTTCCCGTATAACATACTCCCATATGAAGGGTCTGTGCTTCTTTAGAATATGCCATGAAAAACAGAGAATATAGAAACTGAAGATGCAATCTACAGACAGAACCATTTTAAAAGGAAAAGTTTTCCTGATTTTTCTTTAAGGAATCAATAGGCCTTCAGTACCATATAATAAAATTCAAAAGGAAAAATCATATTTTCCCAAATCCTTGACCATATGTCATCAACCTTTTACGTCACTGTCTTCCATATCACAAAGGGATCCATTTGTCTATTAACTCTCTTTCAACAAATATCTGTTCCATGCCTGTTGTGTAATAGGAGCTGTGTTAGGCACTGTGAATACAGCAGCGAACAAGAGGAAGTAACCATGCAGAGGTCACAGACAAAAGCGTTCCACACAAAAGGGCTGTTAGTCCAACGGCCTAAAGTGGGAACACACACGGGCATTGTGGTTGGAGAGTAAGGAAAAGGGGAAGAATAGTATAAAACAAAGTAGGAAGGAGAGGCAAGAATCAGAACATGTGATGCTTTATAAGTCAGGGCAAGAAATTTGAGTTTCATTAAACTATAGTATTTGGTGATTTTAAAAGTCCATTCTTGGGGCGCCTAGGTGGCTCAGTTGGTAGAGCATCCAACTCTTGATGTTGGCTCAGGTTCTGATCTCAGGGTCATGAGATTGAGCCCTGTATTGGGCTCCACACTCAGCGTGAAGCCTTCCTAAGATTCTCTTCCTCTCTCTCTCTGCCCCTCCCCTGTTCATGCTCTCTCTCTCTTTAAAAAAAAAATTATACAAAGGAACACCAACACTTCAAGAATTTGTTTTTTGTTTTGGGTTTTCAAGATAATTTGGAAGTAGGTATGTATAGAAAAAATATACCCTAGAAAGAAGTTCATACCCACAGACACTAAGCACCAAGACTTCAAGTAAGAGGGCATGAAGTTTAAACAACTTCTCACTGCTAAGACACTTAAGGCCTCTCCAGAGCTTGTATTGGTCATATTACCAGAAAAACTTGAAAAATAAATTCTCATTTAATCTCTGTCAGATGAAGCAGGAAAGACCCTCATTAACCTATGTCCAACAATTTCAGAGACTGTCTGCCCAAAAGGCTTAGGCAGAAAGGAGACAAATGTTTTTCTGGGGGGAAAAAAAGAGCCCTTCCAATTGTCATGGAGTTCTTTATAAATCAGATAGATCCAGAGGCCATATTTTCATTTTGTCTTAATGCCATCTACCCATATGTCCATGCTTTGTCTACCAGTGTGGACGGTGTACTCTTGGGGCTCTAATGTTGGTTGTTTATAAGGAAAGCTTCCTTACACTTGCTGTTCTTCCCCCTAGAAACAATCTTCTCAAAGCACATGTGGCTGTTTTATTTTCTGCTTTCAGATTTCTGCTCAAATGTTCTCTCCTCATGGAAACAGTTTCACCTGCACTTGTTTGGTAGCCAAAAATTGTCTAACAATCAAGCCCAATATGTACTAGTTCAAGTACAATGGGAGTACATTTCTCTTTCACTGAACAGCCCAGGCAAATGTTGGAGGTTGCATCCAGGACAGGAAGTTTTGCTCCACACAGTCATTTAGGAACTCAGGCTGACATTAGCTCTACCATTTTTAACACATGACTTCCAAGATTTTTCTGGTCACTCTGATAATTACTGTGACCTTCCAGCCCACGAGAAGAAACAACGGCCATTAAAAACCATAGGAGGAAAGATTTATGGGCCAGGCCTGAAAATGGCACACCTCACTTCTGATGCTTGAAAGAACTTACCCAAATGGGGAATAAACTATTTAGTATAGAGTTTTAAATTTAGAAACTTAGTATGGTTGGGCAGTCATGTGACAAGCTATGGTAGGAGAAGGGAAGAGTGAACTTTGATGAATAGCTAGTAGTGTCTGCCACACCATACTAATTTTAAGTTGCATGTATTAATTTTCTGTCATTCCTATTATTATGTAAGATCTTCAGGTCAAGATTTTTATCTGTCTTGCTCAGGTCTCAATGCCCAACATTAGAATAGAGCTTAGCATCTAATAGATGTTTCAACTATATTGCTGACTGATGGACTGATTCACCAAGCAAATGCCTCTTAAGACTCCCAAAATGAGACCCAGATATTTGGTTGCCATGACTTCCTGATGCTCAAAGGTTTATATATAATTATTTATAATTTATAAATAATCATGTTCATCTCCTCTTTCTTTGTGCCCTTTTGTAACCACCAAATCATAGTAGAAACAATATCTAGCATAGCTGCCACATGCCATATACCACACTAAATGTTTCACATGTATTATCTCAATCCTCACAACAACCCTAAAAAGGAGGTACTCTTATTCATCCCATTTTACAAATGAAGAAAGTGAGGTATAGAAAGGTAAATAATTTACTCAAGACCCATAAGGAAAAGGTAACACTACTGGGACTCAAATCTTATTCTAGAACTCAGTTTCCTGAGCTCATCAAGCTCTTAATCATTAGTCTATCTGGCCTCTCTGAAAATATTTATTCATTTACTGCAGTGTTTCTCAACTGGGGCAATATTGGCAATGCCTGGAGACATTTTTGATTGTCATGACGTGGGTAGGGGAGTTCCTGACATCTAGTGGGTCAAGATCAGAGATGCTGCTAAACATCCTACAATCACATGACCTTCTCCCCACAACAAAGAATTATTCCATTCTAAATGTCAATAGTGCTGAAGTTGAGAAACGCCAATTTAGAGAGACACACTGTTACTCAATGACATGTGCTTTGAACAAATGATAGGCAATTGCTCTCTTGCTCTGATTTTCTCAAAGATTATTTTTTTCTCAAATTTAACGCATCCAAATTGGTAAGGAAGAAGTAAAATTTTCACTATTTGCAGATGACATGATACCATAAATAAAAACCCCTAAAGATTCCACCAAAAACTAATAGAACTGATAAATGAATTTAGCAAGGTGGTAGAATACAAAATCAATGTACAGAAATCCATTGCATTTCTATACTTTAATAATAAAGCAACAGAGAGAGAAATTAAGAAAGCAATCCCATTTAAAATCATACAAAAAATAGGGGCACTTGGGTGGCTCAGTCAGTTGAGTGTCCGACTTTGGCTCAGGTCATGAACTCACAGATCATGAGTTTGAGCCCTGCATTGGGCTCTGTGCTGACAGTTTGGAGCCTGGAGCCTGCTTTGGATCCTGTGTCTCCACTCTCTGTTGTTTCCCCCTTGTGCATGCTCTCTCTTTCTCTCTCTCTCTCTCTCAAAAATAAAGATTAAAATTTTTTTGAATCATACAAAAAATAATAAAATATCTAGGAATAAACTTAAACAAGGAGGTGAAAGACTTGTACTCAGAAAACTATAAAACACTAATGAAAGAAATTGAAGATGAAATAAACAAATGGAAAGATAATCCATGCTCATGGATTGGAAGAACATATGCCATTTAAATGTTCACACTATCTAAAACAATATATAGATTTAATGCAAAATACCTGCAACATCCTTAATAGAACTAGAATAAATAATCTTAAATTTTATATGGAACCACAAAAGACCCTAAATAGCCAAAGCAATCTTGGAAAAAAACAAAGCCGAAGGTATCATAAGTCCAGATTTCAAGTTATACCACAAAGCTATAGTAATCAAAACAAGTAGGGAACTGGCAGAAAAACAGACACATAGATCAATGGAACGGAATAGAAAACCCAGAAACAAACCCACAATTATATGGTCAATTAATCTTCAACAAAAGAGGCAACAGTATGCAATGGGAAAAGGACAGTCTCTTCAACAAACGGGTGCTCAGAAAACTGGATAGCTACCTGCAAAAGAATGACAACAGATCACTTTTTTACACAACACACAAAAACAAACTCAAAATGGATTAAAGACCTAAATGTGAGACCTGATACAACAAAAAACCTAGAAGAGTGCACAGGCAGTAATTTCTCTGACATAGACTGCAGCAGTGTTTTTCTAGCTATATCTCCTGAGGCAAAGGAAATAAAAGCAAAGTAAACTATTGGGACTATATCAAAATAAAAAGCTTCTGCACAGCAAAGGACATAGTCAACAAAACTAAAAGGCAACCTACTGAATGGAGGAGATATCTGCAAATGACATATCCAATAACGGGTTAATATTCAAAATATGTAAAAGAACTGATAAAACTCAACACCCAAAAACCAAATAATTTAATTAAAAATGGGCAGAAGACATGAATATATATTTCTCCAAAGAAGACATACAGATGGACAACAGACACATAAAAGGATGCTCAAAATCACCTATCATCAGGGAAATGTAAATCAAAAGCACCATGAGAAATCACCTCATACCTGTCAGAATGGTCACAATCAAAAACACAAGAAACAACAAGTGTTGGCAAGGAAGTGAAGAAAAAAGAACTCTTTTGCGCTGTTGGTGGGAAGGCAAACTGGTGCAGCTACTGTGGAAAATGATATGCAGTTTCCTCAAAAGTTAAAAATAGAAGTACCGTATGATCCAGTAATCATACTACCAGATACTTACGCAAAGAATACTAAAACACTAATTTAAAAGGATACCCCCACACACACACCCTATGTTTATTGCCTCATTGTTTACAATAGCCAAATTATGGAAATAGCCAAGTGTTCTTTGATAGATGAATGAATAAAGACGATGTGGTATATATTTATATACAATGAAATATTATTCAGCCTTAAAAAAGAACGAAGTCTTGCTATTTGCGGCAATATGAATGGAGCTAGAAAGTATAATGCTAAGTAAAATAAGTCAGAGAAAGACAAATATCATGTGACTTCACTTATACGTGGAATTTAAGAAACAAATGAACAAGTTGGTGGGGGGAGGAAGGAGAGCCAAACAAACAAACAAACAAACAAAAACCAGACTCTCACCTATATGAAGCAAAGAGAGGGTTACCAGAGGGGAAGGGGGGGTGAAATAGGTGATGGGTATTAAGGTGATGGGGATGCTTATCATGATAAGCAGTGAGTAATGTACAGAATTGTTGAATCACTATATTGTACACCTGAAACTAATATAACACTGCATGTTAAATATACTGGAATTAAAATACTTAAGAAAAAAAAGATTTTTTTTTCTCCACTTAAAAACTTTTTTCTAGGTAGTCCCAGTCTATGTTGTTATTTACTTCCTCTTTACACACTTCAGCTGTTAATTTTAATCTGTCCCTGGAACTTTTATAATTATCATTTTCAAGCTTGTGTTTTCTTTTGAAACAATGCAGGAAAGTCTCTATTGTTTCCATGCTAACACTTTCCAATATCCTGCCTCTTTATGACAGGTTGACAACCTTTGCAATGACCTCCACAGCCCAGACTTAAACCAAATGTCCACATAGCTCCTCCTTCCCTTACTAACACACCAAGCATACTTACCTCATTTGAAGCCACTGTGTTCTCTTGAATCTAAACAGGAATTTAATGACCATCTAATGTAAAAACCCCATCTTATTAAAAACATGAAATGAAAAGAGCAGGTTAATAACAAAGCCAAGATGAAGCACAAGGCCTCTTGACTTCCAGTTAACCATTATTTTTTAAATGCCACACTGCCTCCTACCTGACAGAATGTCCATATGCATTTACATTTGCTCGTATTAATGCTTTTAGTCTAGTTATAGCCAACAGTAAGGTTAGAGGAGCCGGCTAAGTAAGTTATTTGGTATAATTTGCTTTGTATATTTCTATATTTGTTCAGACACTATATATGCTTTCAGATATTGTTTACAGACATCAAAATTGCTGATTTTTACATGTCAGTTTGCCTCTTTATTGGCTTTATAACCAGACGTATAAATCTGGCTTCTATAAATTATAATTGGAATGTGTTATTTTAAATATAATAGCAATGAGTAAGCTTCATAATCACAGAGAACATGAAGAAATTCCAGCATTCAGGAGAAAGGATGATGAGAATTCTGACATCTCTGAGCTCTACCCAATTTTGATTCTAACATAAATTGGTTCTAGGGGAGATGACAGGATGGATGCAAGAGATGACAGTAAAGATGATAAAGGGAAAAAATGCAATGGAAAGATCCATTTAAAGGAAATGGAAGGAAACCAACCTAAGCAAATCAGAAAGCAAGTGGCCCCAAAATGTTAACTTACCACCACCAAACCCAGGATCTCCAGGTGTTTTCTTTTCTATTCCTACAGAGACAAGATTGTCAGGATGTCAAGCACCTGACTGAACTCTGCTGCACTGCACCGTGAATTCCAGGGCTATGTGTGTCATTCTGTCCATCTGTTTCCAATTTAACATGCTCTTTCCCTCCAGATAGCTTTACAAATAGCTAAGCACATTTAATGTGGTGACCCAACCAGGAAGGATGTGTCAGACTGCTAACTCTGGTGCTCCTTTCGAATGATTGCCTGGACAGGCAGAACATGACCAGCAGCTATTCCTTGCCAGGGATTTCCATGGCAGAGAGCCGTCTAATCTGGATATGATCTTTCTTATGACCTTGGCTGCTGTTTCACTGTAATTATCTTAGACCTACAGGTAAAATCTAGGCACTCTCATGCATATGGAATTTTTATGGAAATGAACATCAAATATGGAATGTAAGCTTTGTAGAACAATGGAGAAGCAACAGATGTGAAGGAGCAAGAAGGGAAAAACAAGAGGAACCAGATGGTTAACACCCTTATGAAAAATGGATATGTGGTGCGGCACAATTGCCCTCTTGGTAGAAATAGAAATGCTTAGCTTTAAGGAGAATTCAGGGTCAAGCTTAATCTTTTCATATTCCCCAGTATTCCAGCTCCCTGCCACTCGGCTGTAATGCTGACTGCAGGATGTGTACAATGCCAGAGTACCCAGCTTGTCATGGAACAATGAACCACACAGTTAAAGACTAGGACCAATCATGAATTCACATTAGATGTGAATGGTTGTTGAAACCTGGAAAGGCTCGGTAGAAAGAAGAAGAAGAAGGAAAAAACTCTTAAGATGCTCCTAATAAAGAACGTGGCAAAAGTAAGAAAAATAAATGCATAGAGCGGTGATTTAACATAAAAACATTGGTACAACATTTCAGTTTTATGTATAAATTAGCATTAAAAAGTCCACCTGTAATTACGGCTACATTTCCTCACCGAAAGTACTGTAAGGTACATCTCCACCAATACGTGAAAACACACATGCATTATGAATATAAAATCATGACACACAAATTCCATATGCACAATACATAATTTAAGATATTTTTTACTATAAAACCATTCATTGCAGTTTATAGTAACATCGGCTAAGATACATCATGTCTTGTGCCTCATAGGCATCATACATATGCGAAAGTCCCTTAGAGACCGCAGTAAAAGGAACTGCAAGGAGGACTGAGAAGGAAGAAACAAAGGCAAATTCGCTTTTAAGGCTTACTTGTGGTTTTTTTCCCCAGCCATTTTCTTCAACGTGAGAATTTATAAAATGGTTCTTTTTAATGGAAGGGGAATGAACGAGAGGAAAGAAGTGTATTTTACTCCAGCTCTACTTGGTCCTAGGCAGGAAGACATAAGAAGGCATTAATTTGTACGACAATTCTAGAGAAGGGACTGTCTGATTAACAGGTATATCCAGTTGATAATAACTTCCATGTAAACAAATCTAACCGCAGTTTACTATCTGTAAAATGTAAATAACAACCTTTATCACATGTTTTAATGAATGTTATACTAGGGTTATTAAAACAACTTAAAATCCTTTATAGATATATGAAAGAAATTATATGTGCTTGAATTATATGTGCCATATGTATTTAAAGGAATAATATAAATATATATATATATATATATATATATATATATGGTATTCCTGTATAAAGTCTTTTGAGTGTGTAAGGCCAGTGAAAGATTTTCAAAACCACATCTTTAAACAGAGACCCAAATAAAGCACCTTGACCTTGGCAATGTGTTAAATTTGTATATGTAAGTAATTAGAGTGTATTTTAAAACAGTATTCCCTTGTGCAAATCTTTGTTCTCTACTTTCTGAAAATGAAATTAAAGAAGGACATACCAAATTTGGAAATATTTTTTTACTGTTTAAAAAATACTTTGTAGTAAAGTGTGCTCGATTAAAAGGGCAACAATAAAAGACAGAAGGAACTCTGATTCTGGATGGTGACAGCCACACACCAATGTGATGAACCTCCAGCAAGCAGATTACAACAATCATAGCTTACCTTTATCAAAAGTACTTTCAGAATTTAGCATTAGAAATTCATTTCAAGTTCAAAATATTCCCTCCCAAAATAATAAACATATAAAACATATACATGTTACTTTTATATCACTTGAATTTTTATTATATACATATATCATCAAATTCATTATATTTAAAGATATTTTAAAATTTATTTAAAATATTACTTTTAGGGGCACCTGGGTGGTTCAGTTGGTTAAGTGTCCAACTTTGGCTCAGGTCATGATCTCACAGTTCATGGGTTCGAGCCCCACATCATGCTCTGTGCTGACAGCTCTGAGCCTGGAGCCTGCTTTAGATTCTGTGTCTCCCTCTCTCTCTGTTCCTCCCCCAGTCACATTCTCTCTCTCTCTCTCTCTCTCTCTCTCTCTCTCTCAAAAATGAATAAACATTTAAAATTAATAATAAAATAAAATAAAATAAAACAAGATATTACTTTTTATCCTTTAAATTCTCATTTTATATGTGGGTAGTTTATACATAAAAAAAATATTTTAAAAATCCATTTAAAAATTTATTTATACTATAGGGGCACCTGGGTGGCTTAGTTATTAAACATCCAACTTATGCTCAGGTCATGATCTCATATTTCTTTAGTTCTAGCCCCATGTCAGGCTCTGTGCTGACAGCTCTGAGCCTGGAACCTGCTTCAGATTCTATGTCTCCCTCTCTCTCCATTCCTCCCCTGGTCATGCTCTGTCTCTGTCTTTCTCCCTCTCAAAAATAAATAAACATTAAAAAATTTAATTTATTTATACTATAGATTCATCTTAGAGTCTAAAAATGATAAAATAGAATATTTGAGAAGACAGAAAGACAGCTAAAATTACACTATTGTAATCATGAGACTCTAAGGAGAAATTCTGTGTGTGTATGTTGTCTGGATGTGACTTGAAACAAAGAACCCTGAGATTCTATTCTAGCCCGGTCACTAAATCAAGCAAATTATCTAACATCCATATCTCAAGTATCATATCTATAAAATGGGAACATTTATTTCCTATGTCAATTAACTAATTAAGTAAATGTCATTACATTTCTTAAAAATTGTTTTCAAAGAAGTGAAATGACAGAAAGCATATGTGCCAAATATTATACTTTCTATAGGCCATTTAATTTCTCTTTTAACTCTTTAATATAGATATAAATTACAAACTTCATAACTTCACATATCAAATAGTCACTCATCAAAAAATATTAATTAAGCTGATACTACACACCAACAATGAACAGCAAACAACTCTGTCTTCATGGGTCTTACATTCTGTACAAAGACAACAACAAACAAGTAAATAAATAACCAAAATAACCACACAGTCTTAACAGAGGTTTTTTTTTATAGCAGTCCCATAGTTTCTTTAGGAAATAAACCATGTCTTATATCCTTCAAAACTTAGCACAATAACTGAGACAAAATAGATATTCAATGTGTATAGAATTAATGGGTGAAGGAAGGGAGGAAAAGAAAAAGGTAAAAAGAATGAGTTAAAAAGTTGTCACCCAACAAATTACCTTAAAAATAAAATGACTAAGGCTATGGCAGAGTAGCATTTTACAGACAAACTATTCTAGCAAAAACTAGTACAAAAGCTCAGGATAATCCAGCTCATTAAAGGCCTTGGACAGTAACAATGGTAATCAGGATTTAAAAGAATGAGACCCCAAGGAAAAGAAAATGTATTGAGGTGAATACACAACTCTCTGTTTCTGACTCCCAAAGGCATTTTCAAATTTCTAAGCTGAAAATGGCAAGAGGTCAAGAAGCCAATGGAGAAATCAGAATGAAGCACCTAGAAAGTAATAAAGTTTTTAAGTAGCCTCATGATCTCAAGGAGGCAAAAGTTCCTACCAAAGAGAAAGGACTTGCTAAAAACCACAGACTTTCTAGTGAGACAATCCAAGGCCTCTAATTTAGGAATTAGAAATAATCCAAACCTCAGAAATACTGAAACTCAGACTCAAATTTCTTAACCCCTCATTTGACCAAGATGATGTGTCCAAATACTATACTGAATAGAAGAAAAACACATTCTAGAAAAGAAGATAACATTATACAGAAGCTCTATAACTTTTTTATTAAACATGCAAACTATTCAAAAATGATTAAGTATGCCAGAAGAAAGGACTGTAAAAGCCAAGAGATACAGTAAGAAATAGAAATAGACTCATAGATAACTCATTTGGGTTTAGCAGACACAAACATAAAAATAACTTTAATATGTTAAGAAATTAAATTACACAGAGAACTTCACCAAAGAACTGGAATCTGTAAGAAAATTACAAATTAAAATTTTAGAACTGATGTGTATGGTAACTAAGACTCAGAACTCAATACAGCATATTACACATTGTAGAAAGCTATATTAATAAAATGGAATATAAGTCAATAAAAAATACCTAAATGAAAACAGATTTTTAAAGAGAGATATTTTTAAAAGATATGAAAAACAAAATTTAAGAGACATTTGAGACATAGTGAAAAGATACAAATATATCATTGAAATCCCAAAGGAAAAACAGAGAAAAGGGAAGTAGCCATAATTTTTAAATATAGGCAAAGAATTTTCCAAAAATGAAAAATGATATCAAGCAACATCATTAAGAAGCTCTAGAAACTCAAAACAAATATAAAGAAAACAATACCTATATATACTTCTGAAAAATAAAAATAAAAAAAATCTTAAAAGCATCTAGAAACAAAACCACTTTCAAATAAAGAAAAAAAATGACAGTTCATTTATTAACAGGAATGAAATCAGAGGACAATGGAATTACATCTTTAAATTTCTAGATCAGAGGTTCCTGGGTGGCTCAGTCGGTTAAGTGTCCAACTTCGACTCAGGTGATGATCTCACTATTCATGAGTTTGAGCACTGCATGGGGCTGGGCCAACAGCTCTGAGCCTGGAGCCTGCTTCAGATTCTGTGTCTTCCTCTCTTTCTTTGCCCTCCCCCATTCACACTCTGTGTCTCTCTCTTTCTCTCAAAAATAAATAAACATTAAAAAACTTAAATTTCTAAGTCAGGATAACTTCCTTTTTTTTAGAGAGAGAGAGAAAGAGAGAGAGAAAGAGAGAGTGAGAGGGAAAGTGCAACTGCAAGTGGGGGAGGGGCAGAGGGAGAGAGACAGAGAATCTTAATCAGGCTCCACATCTCCCCTGGAGCATGATGTGGAGCTCCATCTCACAACCGTGAGATCATGACCTGAGCCAAAATCAAGAGTCAGATACATAACTGACTGAGACATCCAGGAGCCACTAAATGAAGATAATTTCTAACCATAATTCTTTACCTAGAA
This sequence comes from Cryptoprocta ferox, assembly GCA_028646485.1. Classification (NCBI taxonomy): domain Eukaryota; kingdom Metazoa; phylum Chordata; class Mammalia; order Carnivora; family Eupleridae; genus Cryptoprocta; species Cryptoprocta ferox. The sequence goes on along the minus strand of CM053567.1, from coordinate 107,437,329 downwards.
AGACACTTCTCAAAAATAAAGGGAAATAAAGATTATGTCAGACATACAAAAGTACAGAATACTTATTGGAAGCAGACCCATGCCAAAAACCAACCAAACAAACAAAAACCCAGGGGTTCTTCTGGCCAAAGAAACTGATCCTAAATACCCAAAAAGGAATAAAGCGCAATATATTGAGTAAATGTTAGAAAATATAAATGAATATGACTTCATAAAACAATATATATTGTGTCTTATGGAATTTTATACACAGAATTAAAATATGTGACTAGGGTGGCAAATAGGCTAAAGGAGGTAGGGCATGTTTAAAATTATTTCACTGTCTAGTCATGATAAAAGTAGTAATAATTGTAATAGTACTAATTTCTAGTAAAAGATTCATGTTCTAAAATCTAGAATAGGTACTGGCAAACTATGCCTAAGGATCAACTCTAATCTCCACCTATTTTTGTACAGCCTGAAAGCTAAGAATGGTTTTTATTCTTAAATGGTAGAAAAATATATTTTATACAAATAGAATGTTTACAGAATGCTTTACAATGTCATGCATTGCTCTAGAGTTTTGAACTTATTAGTTCATTTAATCTTTACATCAACCTTGTGAAGTAAGTATTATTACTCATTGTGTAGCTGAAGAAATAGAAGCTTCTAGATAGTTACTTAAATAGTTAAGTTACTAAGTGGTTAAGGATCACACAGCTAATGATCACTTTTGACACTCAAATTCAGGGAATCTTATTGTAGAGGGATGCTCTTAACATGAAAAATTATCCAAAACTAGGAGAGCAGTGTGTAAGTGTCTAAAAAGACATGCAGGCAACACACTGTGATACATTTGCAGGAGGAAAATCTTACTGTGGTTTAGAGAAGCAAGAAGAGATCACATTTCTATCATGATGCTAGGGAACACCAAACTTAAACTCCAAATAATTGAAATATTTTTCCCCAAAGAAAGAATGCCATTCTTCTCATCAGTATACCTATATTACAAAAAAAAAGAAAGAAAGAAAAAAGAAGAAAAGAAAAAAGAAAAAAAAATCTTACTCAATTATTTTATTATGTTTTATAATTTGTCAATAAAAAATCTGTGTAAATTTGTTCTTTCTCTTATTATATAAGTAGCTACATAATATCTTTGATTTTGCCTCTTAGAAGAGGCAAAAATAGCTTCAAATATTCACTTTCTGCCCCTTCATAGAGAAAGATTGCCCACCTCTGCTCTAGAATAACCACAAAAAAGGTAACAAAAGAATGTATAACTATGAAATTGGCAAAATCAATTAATCTAAAAGAAGTCAAGAAAAGAACAAAAAAAGAAGAAGAAGAAACATGGGACAAAGAGGAAACAAGTATGAAGATCAGTTTGAACCCAAACATAAGAGTGGTTGAATTAAATGAAAATCTTATTAAAAGATGTTGTATTTAAATCTTATTAAAAGCCAAAGATTATCTGGCTAAATAAAAATAATACCGAACTATAACCTGCTTACAAAAGACGCATCTAAAATATAAAGATATACAAAAAGTGAAAGAAAAAGTGGAGAAATCCTATCATGGACAGAGTGAACAAAACAAATATGCAACCTCCCCAGTATGATAAAAACTAAACTCGCAATGAGATACAACCCAATACAATACCAAAATGGCTAAAATGAAAGTCAGACAACAAAAAGTTGTTGAACAGTTAGAACTCTCATATACTACTGATAGGAATGTGGAAAAGGTATACCACTGTGGAAACTATCTGAGACACCTGCACGGCTCAATCAGGTAAGCATCAGACTTCAGCTCAGGTCATGATCTCACAGTTCATGAGTACGAGCCCCACAGCAGGCTCCACACTGGCAGTGCAGAGTCTGCTTGGGATTTTCATTCTCACCTTGTTCTCCATCCCTCCCCTGCTCACACTCTCTCTCTCTCTCTCAAAATAAATAAATAAAAATTTAAAAAAATCTATCAAGCAATAATGGGTGATAAGCATTAAGGAGGGCACTTGTTGGGATGAGCACTGGGTGTTATATGTAAGTGATGAATCACTAAATTCTACTCCTGAAACCATATCACACTATATGTTAACCTGGATTTAGATAAAATTAAAAACATAAAAAATAAAAAATAACTGTATGTATATATTCTCCATGACTCAGCAATTCTGTATCTAGGCACATGCCCTCAAAATATATGCATGTGCTCACTGTAAACACATATAGAACCGTCCAGGACAGCATTATTGAAAATAATCAAAAACTAGAAACAACCTAAATGTATCTCAGTCATACAACCAATAAACATATCCATATAATGGATTACTATATGTCTACTAGAATTAATTATTAATTAGTATGTAATTATTATTACATACAACGTGGATGAGTGTAAAAATATAAAGTTGAGTGAAGGAAGTTAAAAAGAGTACTTACTATATGAGTCTATCTATATATATAAAGTTCAAAAACAGGTAAACCTACAACACAGAAGTTAGAACAATGATTATCGTTGCAGGAAATAATGACAGATAATATACAAAAAGGACTTTTGGGGTCCTGGTAATGTTCTCTTTCTTGATCAGGATGAAGGTTCTAATGATTATGTTCATTTTGTAGAAATTAGAACTTTTACAATTTTTGTACTTTCTGTATGCATGTTATACATTAAATATTTCTAAAAAAAGGACATAGATAGCTCATCAGAAGAGACTACAGTAGGTAGTCAAGTCATTTGATTACATGGTGATCACCCTGGCAATTGCTCTCTCATTTCTACAGCAGTTCCTGCTGATTTCTCTTAGTCCAGCATACATAGCAAACTATTGTCCAATTGCTTTCTTCAAATGTCAAAATTTAATCCCATCGCAAATCCTTATTGTGCCTTCCATTTGCATATTAAATCAAGTTGAAACCCTGAAGTGATATAGCTAGGCCTTCCATCAGGAGACTACCTTAAAAAAAAAAAAAAAAAGGAGACTATCTTACTTATGCAAAACCATGACTCACCCCACCATGCCAACCAAAACTTAGCAATCCTTGTTCTCTCTACACTCAGAATCTCTGCATATGGTTTCTGCCTGCTTAAAATGTCTCCCTGACTTTTTTCAATCAAGAACCTTTATAAAGACAGAACTTCTATGAAAGCGACTTTGACAGTTCCAACTTACAAATGTTTTCCTTGCTCTGTTTCCATGGCACCTAAAAACACAATCAGTTCCCACAACATTACATTCTTTTTTATGTTATTACATTAGAAGTAACTCTCCAATTCATTATTTGTATGTCCTGTCTCCCCAACAAGAATGTAAATTCATTTGATTTTGGGAAGTTTCATACATTGCCTGAACTCATCAATGTCATGCATAAAGGAATGAATTTCTTCATACAGATGAAAGAAAAAAATGCTTTAAGGGCATCATCTTTCCATTAATTATATAAACTTTCTTTCTTCATCTATAAAATGAGAATGATTTAAATTCATCAACATTATGACCCATCTAATGGTTACTTCTTATCTATATAATGTAGTGTCTCTCTCTCCTGCAAGGTAGGTAGGTAGGTAGGTAGGTAGACAGATAGAAAGAATAACATAACATAACAAACAGCACTAAAATTTGTTTAGTTTACTATAATAAAATTAATATAAATTTTATCTATTTCAAAGAATTAGCGCTTAAAAATTATACTAGTTAAATGAGCAAAGAATTAAAAAAAATGAGTTGAAAAAATCAAGTATAGTTTCCGGATAAATTTCTAATATCTTCTTACATATTAAGTGTGATTTAGCCATTTATTTATTCATTATTCTAAGAAGTATTTATTAGATACATAATACCTTATACTCACATTTATCTTTAATTTTAAAGGGTTTCATATTCATTATCTCATTAATTATGCCCATTTATTTGTCATCTCTTCCCTATAAGAAAGAACATCTTAAATTTTTTATGATAATAAAAATAATAGCTAATATATTACTGAGTGTTTAATGTTTTAAGTGTTCTTTATGTGTTAATTTATTAAGCCCTCACAATAAATCTCTGATATAAGAACTGTTACTGTCCTTGGTGTACACACATCTCACATATGTGCTGGAAACAGAATTTAAACCCTGGAGGCTTTTATCCTGAACTCGTTTGCATCTTCTACTGTCTAAGAAGAATATTGTTAGCTTCCTTGTTAGGTAAAAAAACAAAAATGAAAGTCAAGCAGTATTTCTAAATTCAAAATGAATATGAGTGAAGAACATTTAACTTGAAGACATATTTTTCAGACTCCTGTCCAAAGTCAAGACTCTTTTGCCTTGGAATTATAAACTACAACATCATATTCAAAATTGTACAAACTGTATGGAGAACAATTTAGAAACAGCTATTAAAATTTCTGAAATACATATCCTAATCTAGCAGTTTCTTTCCTAGGGATATATCTTACAGATAAACACACAAAGGTATGAAATACAAGAATATTAAAAAGTAGTATTAAAAGTAATTCATTTTTGTAACTTATTTGCCCTACCAAATAGTCACTCTAGATAAACCTATTACTGTCATAAAATGAAATATAACGTAACCTTTAAAAATAACAAAATAATTCTATTGGTACTGATAAGAAATGATCCCAATGTATGGTAAAGAAAGAGAGATGAAGTGATAAAACAATAGGTTCTCATGTATGTATTTTTTTAAAGGAATATGTGTATTTATGTAGAGAAGATTCCAGATGGATATAAAAGAACAGGTTACAGTGATTGCCTCCAGAAAAGAAAAAGCTGGCTTAAGTATCAATGCAGGGAGTAAAAGCATTTTTTAGTGGATTGTCTCCTGTATATTTAAAATTTAGTATCAGGGCACCTGGGTGGCTCAGTCAGTTAAGCGACTGACTTTTGGTTTCAGCTCAAGTCATGATCTAATGGTTCATGGGACTGAGCCTCACATCAGGCTCTGTACTAATGTCATGGAGCCTGCTTGGGTTTCTCTCTCTCTCTCTCTCTCTCTCTCTCTCAATAAATAAATAAATAAATAAATAAACAAACAAACAATAAATAAGTAAATAATAAAATTTAGTATCAATGTATGTATTATCATAGAAATACAGGTTAAATATTTAAAATAAAATAAAAAATTAATAATAATTCCTATCTCTGCTCTTGAAAAGTGTGCAATGGAGAAATGCAGTGCAATTCTTAAATGAGAGTAACAACCATAAATTCTAACAACCACAAATCTTCAACCTTGAGAAAATTAAACACAGTAGTAAATGATAGAAAACATTTACTTATAGTGAATAGGATTGCCTTTAACTAAACAATGTAAATCATTATCTAATACAAAGCTGGGCCTTCTGGGTGTCTTTCTAAATTGAATGCAGTGGATTCATTGAAAAATTTCTCAGTCTCCCCACCACCACCTCCCTGTCCCTCTCTCCTTTCTCATTCACCTTCTTAACATCCTAGAAGTGTGTTATAAACGCTCAGCTGATTTTTTAAATGACAATAAGGCAGTAAAACGAAATGATAAAAATACTTTTGTTTTGTATTTTCCTTACTGCAGATGCACATACATATGTCAGTTTCTTCAAAACTAATTTTTTCTAAGAAACAATCCACAAAGAACAAATGTTTGCTGATGGCAAGGACTATAATAAGAAAAGTTTGTCACCATTGCTTAGCATCATAACTAGGAAACCTACTTTGACTGTTATGTCTTGGAACAGGCTTAATTATTTAGCTACAGGAAGGGGGAGGGAACTCTTCTGTTTCCAAAATTCATGAAAAAAAGTCTCAATTTTGGAGAAAAGATAAATTTGAATATACTGAAAATGGAATCCTCTCCCTGTGAAATGTTCTGGAGACACTCTGCAGACCAGGGATGCTTCTCTTCTGCTTCCTCCTCCAGCCATCCCCTTAACACAAGGCACTACTTATTCAGAAGATAAATCTAACCAGCATAATTTAGAAAAAAACATTCTTAGAAATATCTCCCACCCTGGGGGCTCACAAAAGGAGAAGTCTCTCTCCACTGAAGATCTGCTTATTTTTGTAATTAACACAGCATAAGAAAGCCTTTTTAAATATGTTTGCTTGTGGGCTCAGAATTTAATCAGATGCCTCTCATAAAGAAGTCAGTTTTTCTCAGTAAGTAAAGGAAGCTACAAATTTATTAGAAATATGGTTACTTTGGGGCACCTGGGCTCAGTTGGTTGAGCGTCCGACTTCAGCTCAGGTCATGATCTCGCAGTTCGTGGGTTCGAGCCCCGCGTCGGGCTCTGTGCTGACAGCTCAGAGCCTAGAGCCTGCTTCCAATTCTGTATCTCCCTCTCTGTCTGACCCTCCCCTGCTCACGCTGTCTCTCTCTGTCTCTCAAAAATAAAAAAAAAAATTAAAAAAAAAAAGAAATATGGTTACTTTAAGAAGTTTGACCATAAGGATTTCTATAAGGCTTGTTTGGCAGTGACTGCACATTAACGGGCCCAAGGACAGAAGGGATCCCAACTTTCAGAACAGAACTTCAGTATACTACTTTTAATACTGGTCAGCCACTTCCATGGGTTAACTGATGGTGGCAAAACCTTGTTCAACTTAGCCAGGAGCAAGATCTGGAAGAGTTGCCAAAGATTGTTTCCCTCCTTTGTATTCCCTTCATATGCAAATTTCATGCACCTCAAGTCCCTTTCTTCATGTAACCCAGCCATGGACTCACCTTCTAGTTGTAACCTCCAATTCTAATTTGCCTTGACTCTTTTTTCATAAGTCTGCAAATCTGTCCCCTTCTAAACATCTGGAATCTCTCCAGCCCTCTTACTAACCCTTGTGTCCATGACTGAGATTCCCCTCTACCCATCTCAGATTTTCACCTCTTATCTAATTTCCTATTCATGAAAGCCATTCATTTATTCATTCATTCATTAAGAATTCATTGATCACAATATACCAAGCACTGCTTCGAATACTAAGAATACAACAGTAATCAAAACAGGCAAAAAATGAGCAATAAAAGTATAGATTGTAATAGTAATCAACAGTGATTGTCCTCCACATAGATCCAATGTTAAGGGTAGAAAAGTTGTTTCTCAAAGACATCCTAAAACTTAATTCTAGGGACTTCTAGGGAAGATTATGGAATAGAAGGATCCTAAGTTCACCCCATCTCACAGATAAAACTACTTAACACACACATCAGTGTAAATAACCCAGAAAATAACCTGAAAACTGCTAGAACAGACTCTCCATAGCTAAATGTAGAGAAGAAGCCACATCGAAGAGGGTAGGAAGAACAGAAACACAGTTGAACTGGGAGACAAATGACCCATAGGACTGTCCATGGGAGGGAGGAACATTATGGGTGCAGAGAAGGGAGAAATGCCAGGCACTCTAGGCACTCCAGGCATGGGGAACCCCATGGGGGAGATAAATCCCCATAACACTTGACTTTGAAAACCATAGGGTCCAAACCTTACAATCAGTGGGGCTTAACTTTAAAAATCAGGGGGCTTGGGGTTCCTAGGTGGCTCAGTTAGTTAAGCTCCCAACTTTGGCTCAGGTCATGATCTCACAGTTTGTGAGTTCAAGTCCCATGTTGGGCTCTGTGCTGACATCTCAGAGCCTGCAGCTCACTTCAGATTCTGTGTCTCCCTCTCTTTCTGCCCCTCCTTCCCCCGCCTCCAAATTAAATAAATATCCCTGCCCCTCCAGCACATGCTCTGAGATCTGTAAATAAATCATCCTGCATACCCAGGGGTTTTTCAAACTAATAAATACTTTTACATTTTTAATAAAATTAAAATAAATAAATAAATAATCCAGGACTCAGAACTGAAAAGCCAGAGGGCAATAGAAAACTGAGTACCTAAACTTAAAGAGATAGCAAAAAATAAAAATTAAAAAATTAAAAAATTAAAAAACAGCCACTTGCAGTTACAGCATAGAAGCAGCAGTTTGAAAACCCCTAGGTATACAGGAAGATTTATATACTGATCTCAGAGCACATGCTGGAGGGGCAGGGATATTTGGGACACTTCTCCAAACACAAAAGCTGGCAGGTACCATTCCCCTCCCCTGCCTCCCAGCCTAAATACACAGACACCTGCAGGAACCAGCACAGCATAAACTTTCTCCACCTACCTCGCTAACAGCATGCCCCCATCAACTTGGCTGACCTCAGCAGGAATTTTCTCAGATTGCTGCAGGTCCCTTCCTGTATTCCCCACCCATGTGTTCTCCTGCAGACCTGCCACCTCCAATACAACCTGGCCAGAACTCATCCACAGTGATGCCACAATCCTGGCAGTATGCAAGCAGCCCCAAAAGAGGCCAATAAAACACTGAAGTGACTCCTGCCCTGGCAAGAAGGGAAAATAACCACATACTGATCTAACTTCAGCTCTAGCAGTGAGTTACATGCACTGCAGGATCCTACAGGACCTCTTAATCATTAGGCCACTACTTTCAAGAACAGGAGACAAAGCTGAGTTTCTTAGCACATGGAAACAGACACAGAATGTTAGACAAAATGAGGAGACAGAGGAACGTGTCTCAGATGAAAGAACAGGACAAAACCATAGCATGAGATCTAAACAAAATGCAGAGAAATCATGTGCCTGATAGAGAATTTAAAGTAATGACCATAAAGATATTCACTAGACTTGGGAAAAGAGTGGAAGTTCTCAGTGAGATTCTCAACAAAGAGACAGAAAACATAAAAAAGAACCAATCAGAGATGAAGAATTCAATAAATGAAATTTAAAATACATGAGAGGGAATAAAGAGTAGACCACAGGAGGTAGAATGAATTAGTGACCTGGAAGACAGAGTAATGGAAAGCAATCACCATGAAAGGAAAAAAATAATAAAAAATAAAAATAGACTAAGGGAACTTAGTGTCATCATCAAGCATAATAATATTTGCAGTATAGGAATCCCAGAAGGAGAAGAGAGAGAAAGGGGAAAGAAATTTTATTTGAAGAAATAATACCTGAAAACCTCCCAAATCTAAGGAAGGAAACAGAAATCCAGATTCAGGAGGCACATAGAGCCCTCAACAAAATCAAACCAAAGAAGAAACACCAAGACACATTCTAATTAAAATGACAAAAAGTAGAGATAAAGAGAAAATTTTTAAAGCAGCAAGAGAAAAGAAAACAGTTACATAACAGGAAACCCTATAAAGCTATCAGCAGATTTTTCAGCAGAAACTTTGCAGGCCAGAAGGAGTAGCATGGTATATTCAAAGTACTGAAAGAAAAAAAAAGAAAAAGAAAACCTTGAAACAAGAATGCTCTATCCAGCAAGACTATCATTCAGAATAGAAGAAGAGATAAAAAGTTTCCCAGACAAACAAGAGTTAAAGATATTCATCACCACTAAACAAGCCCTACTAGAAATGTTAAAGGGGACTCTTTGATTGGAAAAAAAAAGACCATAAGCAGAAGTTTAAAAAAAGGGGGAAGCAAGAAAGCAGTAAAATTAAGTATATCTATAAAAATCAGTCAAGATATTCACAAAATAAAAGGATATAAAATACGACACCATATACCTAAAACATGGCAGGGAGAGGAGTAAATAATGAGTTCAAAGTTAAGCAACCATCAACTTAATATAGACTGCTATATACATAAGATGTTGCAAAATGAATGGTAACCAGAAATCAAAAACTAGTAATAGGTATGAAATAAAGAGAAAAGAATCTAAGTATATCACTAAAGAAAGTCAACTAATCATGAGAGAAGAAAGCAAGAGAAAAAAGGAACATTGAAGAACTACCATAAAACAAGTGACAAAATGGCAATAAGTATTTACCTATCAGTAATTACTTTGAATGTAAATGGACTAAAAGTGCCATTCAAAAGACATAGGGTGACAGAATGGATAAAAGCATGTCCCATCTATATGCTGCCTACAAGACTCATATCAGACCTAAGGACACCTGCAGATTGAAAAGATATAACAATTGTAAATACTTATGCATCCAGCATGGGAATGCCAAATACATAAAAGAGCTAATAACAAACATAAAGGAAATAACCAACAATAATACAATAATAGTGGGGGACTTTAACATCCCACTCAAATCAATGGACAGATTTTGCAAACAGAAAATCAACAAGGAAACAGTAGCTTTGAAAGACACATTGGACCAGATGAATCTAACAGATATATTCAGAACATTCCATTCTAGAACAGAAGACTACACATTCTTCCCAAGTTCACATGGAACATTCCCCAGAATAAGTCACATATTAGGCCACAAAAGAAGCCTCAACAAATTCAAAAATCTTGAAGTTTTACCATGTATCTTTTCTGACCACACTCTGAAACTAGAAATCAACCACAATAAAAATATCTAGAAAGAATATTTACATGGAGGTTAAATAACATGCTACTACACAATAAATTAGTCAACCAAGAAATCAAAAAAGAAATTAAAAAAATACATGGAGACAAATGAAAATGAAAACACAATAGTCCAAAATATTTGGGATGCAGCAAAAGCTATTTTAAGAAGAAAGTCTATAGCAATACAGACCTACTTCAAACAGCAAGAAAAATCTGAAATAAACAACCTAAACTTACACCTGAGAAGCAAGAAAAAGAACACATTAAATTTAAAACCAATATAAAAAAGGACATAATAAGGACTAGAGCAGAAAAAAAAAAAAAAACAAAGTAGAAAGTAAAAAAGAAAAAAATAATAGAACAAATGAATTAAACCAGGAGCTTGTTCTTTGAAAAGATCAGCAAAATTTTAACTTTTAGCCAGAGTCATCAAATAAGAGAGAGAGAGAGAGAGAGAAAGAGAAAGAGAGAGAGAGAGAAAGGCTCAAACAAGATCAGAAATGAAAGAGAAGAAATAACGACCAACACCACAGAAATACAAGGACTATAAGAGAATATTATGAAAAATTATGTGCCAAAAAATTAGAAAACCTAGAAGAAATGGTATATTCCTAGAAACATATAACCTCCCAAAACTGAATCAGGAAGAAATAGAAAATTTGAATAGGCCAATTACCAGAAATGAAATTGAATTCTATCAAACATTTAAAGAAGAGTTAATACCTATTCTTCTCAAACTATTCTCAAAATAGAAGAGAAATCTTCCAAATTTATTCTCTTCAGCCAGCATTACCCTTATACCAAAACCAAATGAAGATGCTCCAAAAAAAGAGAACTACAGGCTACTATCTCTGATGAACATAGATAAAATGATTCTAAACAAAATATTAGCAAACTGAATCTAGCAATACATTAAAAAAATCATTCATCAGAATTTATTCCTGCAATGCAAGCATGGTTCAATATTCGCAAATCAATTGATGTGATACATCAACAAGAGAAAAGATAAAAACCATACAATCATTTCAATAGATGCAGAAAAATCATTTGACAAAGTAAAACATCCATTCATGATGAAAACCCTCAACAAAGAAGGTTTAGAGGGAACATACCTCAACATAATAAAGGCCATCTATGACAAACCCACAGCTAATATCATACTCAATGGTGAAAAACTAAGAGCTTTTCTCATAAGACCAGGAACAAAATAAGGATGTCCACTCTCACCACTTTTATTCAACATAGTACTGGAAGTCCTAGCCACAGCAATCAGACAACAAAAAGAGATCAAAGACATCCAAAGTGGTAAGGAAGAATTGAAATTTTTACTATTGATAGATGACAAAATTCTATGTGTAGAAAACCCTAAATATTCCACCAAAAACCTACTAGAACTGATAAGTGAATTCAGTAAAGTCACAAGACACAAAACCAATATACAGAGATCCACTGATTTTCTATACACTAATAATGAAGGAGCATAAAAGAAATTAAGAAAACATTTATAATTGCATTAAAAAAATAATAAAATACCTATGAATAAACTTAACATGGAGGTAAAAGACTTGTACTCTGAAAATTATAAAACACTGATCAAAGAAATTGAACACAAATATATGGGAAGCTATTCCATGCTTATGGATTGGAAGAACAAATGTCATAAAGGTGTCCATATTACCCAAAGCAATCTACAAATTTAATGCAATCTTTATCAAAATACAAACAGCATTTTTCAGAAATAGAACAAATAATATTAAAATTTGTATGGAACCACAAAAGACCCCAAAGAGCCAAAACAATCTTTACTAAAAAAAATGGAGTTATCACAGTTCCAGACATCAAGATATACTACAAAATTGTAGTAATCAAAATGGTATGGTACTGACACAAAAATAGACACATAGGACAATGGAACACCATAGCGAGCCCAGAAATAAACCCATAATTATATGGTCAATTAATCTTCAACGAAGGAAGAAAGAATATGCATTGGAAAAAAGTCTCTTCAACAAATGGTGCTGGGAAAACTGGGCAGCAACAAGCAAAAGAATGATAATGTACCCACTTTCTTATACCACACACAAAAATAAACTCAAAATGGATTAAAGACCTAAATGTGATACCTAAAACCATAAAAATCTTAGAAGAGAGCACAGGCAGTAATTTTTCTGACATGGACTGTAGCAGTGTTTTTTCTAGATATGTCTCCTGAATCAAGGGAAATAAAAGTAAAAGTAAACTCTTGGGACTACATCAAAATAAAAAGCTTCTGCACAGCAAAGGAGATAACCAATACAACTAAAAGACAGCCTACTGAATGAGAGAAGATATTTGCAAATGAAAAATCCAATAAAGGGTTAATATCCAAAATATATAAAGAACTTCTGCAACTCAATACTAAAAAGACAGATAATCCAATTAAAAATGGACGGAAGACATGAGCACACATCTCTCCAAAGAAGGCATACAGATTGCCAACAGACATATGATAGGATGTTCAAAATCATTCGTCATCAGGGAAATGCAAATCAAAAGCACCATGAGATATTACCTCACACTTGTCAGAATGGCTAAAATCAAAACACAAGAAACAAGTATTGACTAGTATATAGAGAAAAAAGGAACCCTCTTGCACTGTTAGTAGGAATGCAAATTGGTATCACCACTATGGAAAACAGTATGGTGGTTCCTCAAAAAATTCAAAATAGAATTAACATATGATCCATACTACTGAGTGTATACCCAAAGATTATAAAAACACTAATTCAAAAAGATGTATGCACAGCTATGTTTACTGCAGCATTATTCACAATAGCCAAATTATTGAAGCAACCCAAGTGTTCCCTTGATAGATCAACAGATAAAGAAGATAAGGTATGTATATACAATGGAATATTACTCAGCCATAAAAATGAATGAAATCTTGCCATTTGCAACAACAGGGATAGATCTAGAGAGCAAAACGCTAAGTGGAATAAGTCAGAGAAAGACAAATACCACATGATTTCACTCATATGTGGAATATAAGAAAAAAAAACAAAGGGGAATAAGAGGCAAATCAAGAAACAGACTCTTACTATAGAGAACAAACTGATAGTTACCAGAGTGGAGGTGGGTGGAGGGACGGGTGGAACAGGTAAAGAGGATAAAGAGTACATTTATCATGATGCACTGTGTAATGTGTAGAACTGTTGAATCTCCCAAAACTAATATACTGCTGTATGTTAATTATACTGGAATTAAAATTTTAAAACTCTAGATATTTCAAAATAAAGTGTATTAAAGTATTTATTATGTACATTTGCACACATGCCATGGGGCTCATAAGTATATGTTTGTGTTTTTTTTATTAGTGATACAATTAATGCTAAAATGCTTTCAGAAAAGGTCTTTCAGTTACTGTGTGAGGCTTACTAGAACAATGTCCCTGCAATAAAATATAATACTGTCCTTACTCTACACTATATTTATTTATATTTATCTCCATATAAAAAATATACTTAAAAGGAATTTCTTACCAGCAATGAAAGGCAAGTAATGATTTATAGCCATGATAAATCTCTGAATATAGTGGTTAAGATAACAAGGTGATACTTTTATTAATTGAATCATGACAATCAAATAGCCTTCCCCTCCAATCTTATCCTTGATTCAAGATTTTAAACATAATGTTTATTTAGAAAGCTTGAACAAAATTATATTCACCAAGTGTTTATAATCCGTCTTCTGGGATGATCTTTAAGTGAATTGTCTTTGAAAATACTAGATAGTGTGATTATTCATGCTCAGCATTAAAGAGAGCAAACAGGGCACAATTGATTTGTCTTGTCATTCATCCATTTACTAGAAGCTTAAGGTGGCCAGCTGTACTGGTAAAGGAGGCCCCTTTGTCCAGACCAGAACTCATCCCCAGATTAGCAGGGGAGGGGAGAAAGAAAGGGAGAGGAGTTGAGTTGAGTAAAGAATGCTTCTGACAATACTGCTGGTTGACTGATGTCTTAATCTATTTGGGCTGCTATGACAAAATGCCAGATACTGGGTAGCTTACAAACAATAGAAACTTATTTCTCACAGTTCTGAAGGATAGAAGTCCAAGATCAAGATGCCAGTACAGTCAGATGAGTTCCCTCTTCTGGGTTACAGATTTCTTACTGTATCCTCAGATGGTAGAAGGGGTGAGGGACCTCTGTAGGATGCCTTTTATAAGGACATTAATCCCATTCATGAGGAACCCACCTTAAGCACCTCCCAAAGTTTCCACCAATAATATCATTACATTGGCATTAAGGTTTCAACCTGAATTTGGGGGGGAAGACAAAATTCAGACCATAGCAGTTGGCTCACTGAACATCCATTCTCAACTCCTTCTGCCTTGCCATCTTCTCCCTTCAAGGATTGAAAAGCTAAGTCCTATTTTTTTCTTACTCTATCCATTAGAGCTGGGAGGAGGGGGGAGCAGCAGGGCATTTAACACAGTCTGATCAATGAGACATAATAAAAAATCCTATTACAGCTAGAAAAGAAGAGCTTCTGGGAAAGGCTTTGTTTTCAAATTAAAGAGGTATTTGTGACTTTTCTCCCCCTTTCCTGCTTTGAAAGCAAAACTTTTGCTCTGAGCTGAGGAAAGCACCAATGCCATGGAGTTGAGAAGCCAACACTAAGGATAGATTCAAAGTGCTTTGGTCTTTGTTGATATCATGAGGCCAGAGCACCAGCCCAGGGCTACTTCCATCCAGATTTCTTGTAATGTGAGAAAAAACTATTTGCAAAATTCTGGCTAGCTGCATTTCATGATATATGTAGCCCAAAGCTACGGACACAGCTCAAGTACATGTAAATCAGGCAAATCCAAGTTAAAATCAAAGCTCAAACATTTGATACCTGAGTGACCTCAAAGAAAGTTTGTCCCCTTTCCTGGTCTATTTGATAAGGGAGCATAAGGCAACCCGACAGGCTGCAAACACCCTCCACCCCCAGGGGGAATATGTGTGATATTCCTCAGGCACTCTTGGCTTCCCAAAAACAAAGGAAAGGGGAAAAAACAAATGGTCAACTGATAGAGATCATAGTCCTGTAGGATCTAAGTTTCCATCACTCCATAGTGATTTAGGAAACAAAGGCAGAAGGAAATGGCAGATAGAAATAAATTTCCTTATAACTATACTGCAGCCCATTGAGAAATACTTGAGGCTGCAGAGTAAAATGTTTCTCCAGGAACTCCCTACTATCTTAATGTTAATGCACTGCTAGAGGGAAAAACAACTTTAGCTTGACAATAGGGAGACCTCCAGTACCTTGTGAGTCTTCTTTAGCAGATAAAAATCTCACTGGAAACTTCTCCTGGATTTTACCTCACTCCCAACCCCATAGTATATAAGCAGTCTCTCCTCAAGGTCCTGAGGCAGTTCTTCCTGTCCATGGGTCCTGTCTCCGTGCTTCAATAAAATCAACTTTTTGCACCAAAGATATCTTCAAGAATTCTTTCTTGGTCGTCGGCTCCAGACCCCACAAACCCCACTGCCACCCCAAAAACCTCATTATATTGAGACCATTCACATCTCTCAAGTATTTACAGACATCAATAATTTCACCTCTATGGTTATTATTAGACTACATCAGTGTCTTTTCATCAGAAATGAGCCAATCCTGGGGTGCCTGGGTGGCTCAGTCAGCTGAGCATCACACTTCAGCTCAGGTCATGATGTCACAGCTCGTGGGTTCAAGCCCCACATTGAGCTCTGTGCTGACAGCTCAGAGCATGGAGCCTGCTTTGGATTCTGTGTCTCCTTCTCTCTCTGCCCCTTCCCTCCTCACACTCTGTCTCTCCAAAAGTAAAACAAAACGTTAAAAAAAAAAGAAATCAATCTATCTTGTCCATAAATCCTACTGATTTTTTTAATGACAAAGCCGTTTGAAGAGAAAACTCATGATGGGATAGAAGCAGAAGGGGAAAAGATACAAAGAATATTTAATAAGATCATTCCAGATTTGGGAATATATGGGAAAAATAAATGCTTACAAAAGAAAAAAAAATTAACTTACTCTTTTGCATGCCAATGAGGTGCTCTACTTAAATTCTTTAACAGTTTCCATGTGCAGACAGGATACCATTCAAATGCCCGCACAGAGAGAAGTGGGAGGCATTAGGCCATTAGGGGAGAAGCCAGGTGGAGCCAAACTCCAGTCTCTGGTATGAAAAAAATGGGGGCTGAAAATGTACTTCAGAATTAAGAGACCAAGAAACTTGGAAGATAGATTATAATATCTGAGGAAGAAAAAATCCCAAACTGCAAATAAATCTATTGTTTAAATCCCCACGATATCTGCGAAGATTCTGAAAATGTTCTATGTGTTTTCCTCAAGACACATATGCATGGGTGTTGTGTGAGCAGGGGAAACAAAAACAAAGCAAAGCAAAGCAAAACAAAATGAAAGGGAGATGGTCAACGTGTTGGTCAGAGAATAAGGTTTTGCAAATTAAAGACAAGAGATTGAATAGGAGGTGAAACATACATTAATCATGAAATGGTACAGATTTCCAGTTGCAGAATAAGTCCTGGGGGTCTTATGCACACAGCATGGTGACCATAGTTAATAACACTGTATTGTATATTTGAAAGTTCAGAGAGAATAGATACTAAAAGTTCCCATCACAAGGGAAAAAAATATAACTATGTGTGGTAATGGATGTTAACTAGATTTATAGTGATTCATTTAACAATACTCTATACAAGTATCAAATCATTGTTATACACCCAAAACTGATGTTATATATCAATTATATCTCAATAAAAATAACATTTACATGTCAGTCACTCTTCTGCCAGTTCGCCCACATTATCCCATTTAATACTAACAACTCCATGAGAGTGATTATTGTTAATTTCTCTATTTTAGAATTGAGAAATAGAGGATTAGGGATGTAAAGAACTTGTCTAAGATAAAACATGGAGTCAACTAAGGCACCCATTTAGGCAGACTGTCAACCACAGAGCCCACACATTTAAACTACTCTGCTAATGAAGCCCTGTCTTTATTTTTTCACTCTTCATGAGGACAAAACAAATTGCATGTAACGATGTGGTACAGATGGGTAATTTTGTAATGATTAGATTTTTGAAAACTTTGTAATTTTAGTAAAAAACATTTTATATAGAGCTTTTACATAAGCTTACAGAGTATTTTGTGCTGAGTTAGTTTGAAGTTGTCATATTTTATTAGTGAGCTACGGTCTTAGATGAAGCCCATGTTTTTGAAGTTAGCTATTGGGTTGATATTTGTACAATGGCCTTCCCCTGCTCATCTGCCCAAAAAAGCTAGGCATTTGTAGCAATCAAATCCCCACCTGATGCTTAGGTATGAGAAGGGGATAAGGAATCAAAAATACTTTCTACTGAGTAGAAAGTGTCATCTTCCTTTCATCAAAAAAAAAAAAAAAAAACGGAGCTAAAATTGAAAGCTCACCTGGCAGAATTTTCCACTTTCTTATATCTCATAATAATCTTATTGTTTCATTTTCATAATAATTTCATTCACTATCTCTCCCATGAATTAGAAGATGAATTACCAAGAGTTCAAGGTCATGATATAATTCTAAATATTCTACATAGTAGTCACTTGCTATGAGGCCATGACCAAAAAAGTTTAAAATTGGCTGTAATAAGGCACTAATATAAGATTGGGACAAATAATAAAATGAAATATAGGTACTTAGAGGAACCAAGAGTGACTTTTAGAAAAACAATTAGTGTAACATGTAGCTATAATTTAAAGTGGGCAGAGAGTGAGAAGAGAAGGAGAGAGAGAAAGAGGACACACACACTTATAAACAGAAGCTTTGGATGCAAGATTTAGGCTAATTTTGTGTAAGACATGTGTTGATAGGAAGATTTAGTTGTCACCAAACCACAGCAGCACACTTGAAAAATGAAGTCTTTGAAAGGGATCTACCAGAGATGATGCATAATTTACAAGATGTCACACAAAAAAATACTTTCTTGGGGGCTTCATGAGTCACAAACTATCCTAAAAATTAAGAAACTGAAAATAAAACAGCTATATAATTTGACAGCAAACACAAATATGAATTATGTCATCAAGTTAGCAAAAGAAGCAATAGACAAGTATAAGCCTCAACTTTAGCCTTTAGCCCATGGAGAACAATAACAACAACAACAACAACAACAAAGGCAGGAAAAACATAATTTAAATACGTACGAATTGATGTTTGCATATCTTCCTGTTTTGGTAATGTTAGTTTACAAATGGCTTGGCCAAAATGTACTGTGAAGCTCTTTCACATAATGATCAGGGATTCCTGCTATCTGATGACGTACAGAGATAAAAACCAGAGAGATTCCTGTTAAACCAGGGATTCACCAACCCTACTATGGAAAATTAATATTTGAAATACCCAGAGTCCCTAAAACATTAATGGCATGCTAAACTAGATGACTACTTTAAGTTTCTTAAATAGTGGATCTCAAAATTAAAACTCCTATAAAATGTTGGCAGATTCTCACATAAAATGGTTATATGGAAATGCAGAGAAAGGAAGAACTGGTCTCATGTAATGTATGTATGTATGTATGTGTGTGTGTGAGTATATCTATTTCTATAAATTTCTTTTTATCTCCTGTTAATCTCGCAATTTAATTAAATGTGAATTCATGTTGTGAAGCCTAAAGGTCACCCCAAACTCAATTCTTTTTGTATTCCAAGATGGTCTTACCCTCTACCACAATACAAGAAGTTATAAAGTGCAGTGTCTTTTTTATTATTACTGAGGTATAACTGATATAAAATAAAATATATTTTATTTTGAAAAGTTTAGTTTGAAAAGTTATAACATATGCATTCACCTGGGCAACCATTACCATGACCAATATAGTGAACATATCCATCACCCCCAAAAGTTTATTCTTACCTCTTTGAAACCCCTGCCTCTCCTTCTCTACTCTCTGCCTTTCCGTTTCCTCAATCCCCAGACAGCCACTGATCTGCTTTCTGTCACTGTGGATTAGTTTTCATCTTCTAAAGTTTTTTGTAAATGGGATTATACAGTATGTACTCTTTTTTGTCTGACTTATTTCACTCAACACAATTATTTGGAGATTTACCCATATTGTGTGTGTTTATCAATAGTTCACTCCTCTTTGTTGCTGGGAAGTATTCTATTGTATGGACATCACACAATGTGTTTATTCAATCCCTTGTCACCGGACATTTAGGTTTCTCCCAGCTGTGGCTCTTACACATAAAGCTGCTATGAGCATTCATGTTCAAGCTTTGGTGTTGGCTTACTCTTTCTGTTCTCTCAGGTAAATAACTAGGAACATAATGAGTAGATTATATGAGTAGGTTTAACTTTTTAGGAAACTGCCAAATCACTTTGCAAAGTGGTTTTACCATTTAAAATTCCCATCAACAATGTACAGGAGTTCCAGTTCCTCTACATCCTTGCCAACACTTGGTGTGGTCGGTCACCTAACTTGAGCCTTCGAATGGTTGAGTAGTAATCACATCACACTGTGTTCTAAACTAGAATTTTCTATTGAGCACCTTTTCATGTGCTTATCATCAATCTTTTCTGTTTGATAATATGTTCACATTTTATATAGATTTTATTGGGTTGTTTTACAATTATTATATTTTGAGAGTTTGTTATACATTCTGGATACAAGGCCTTCATCAGATATACAGTTTGCAAATCTCTTCTCACAGAGTGCATTCTCTAAGGGCACCTGGGTTAAGCATCTGAATTTGACTCAGGTCATGATCTTGCAGTTCACGAGTTTGAGCCCCATGTAGGGTTTTGTGCTGACAGCTCAGAGTCTGGATCCTGCTTTGGATTCTGTGTCTCCCTCTCTCTCTCTCTCTCTCTCTGCCCCTCCCCCACTCATACTCTGTATCTCTCTCTCTCTCTCTCTCAAAAATAAATGTTAAAAAAAAGTCGATTGTCTTTTCATTCTCTTAATAGATTCTATTGAAGTATGAAAGTCTTGTGATTAAATCCATTTTTTTCTTTCATTAATTATGCTTTTTGTGTTGTATCTTAAGAAATCTTTGTCTAACTCAAGGTCACAAACATTTTTCTTCTAGGTGTTCTGCTGGAAAATTTATAGTGTTAGGTTTTACATTTAGATCTATAATTCATTTCAGGTTAATTAAAGACCAAAAGTTATTTATTTTGCATGTGGATATCTAATATTTTCAGCAGCATTTTTTGAAAAAGTCTCAATAGACTACAGTTATGGTGTCAGCAGGGCCATGTTCCTTATGAAGACTCTAGGAGAGAATCCATTTCTTTGCCTTAATTTGTTTATCTAGTTCAGATTGAGCCCACCTAAAATCCAGGATAATCACTTCATCTCAAAGTCAATTGACTAGCAAAACTTAATTCTGTCTGCTCCTTAATTTCCTTTGCCTTGTAACCCTACATATCACAAGTTCTGGAGGTTAGGATCACTGGGGCACTGAGCATTAATTTGCCTATCACACTTGTTTACTGAAATTCACGTTTTCCTGTTCTAAAAATCTTTCTTCATCTTTTAAGAGAGGTTGGCTACCATAACCAATTATTTCACCACTCTAAGATGCTAATTCCCATTCCGTACTGTTAACCTCGTCCTTACAGCAGTTGAATGAACAATAGCTTGTTTTAATATATGAAAGTCATTGTCAGTGTCAATGTACAATGCACTATCCACTTACTCTAGAAACCTGTGTGTCTATTTCTATTTGAGAATCATCATTGAAATAGCCATGCAACCACCATGTAAGTGTCTGAGCAAAACCTGAGCAAATATGTTACAGAAATTTCATAAAATATATTTTCTCATTGAATGAATTATCATATGCAATAACCTTCAATGTAATTCTCAATCCTAAACATATTCGATTGTGTGAAACCAAAACAGTAACTATAGTTACTATTTACTCAGTGCTTACTGTGTACCAGATATCTGTGAAACACTTGTTCCGTTGTGTAATCCTTACAACAAACTCTATGAGGTAGGCTTTGTTTTTCCCATTACATAGGAAACTGAGGTGCAGAGTTACAGGGACCGTAAATAATCTGCAAAAGGTCACATGCGTAGGATATAGAGGAGCCACTGTTTGAGGCCTAGTCCATGTTTTTATACCCATGATACCACGCTGCTGGTAGGGATAACAGCAGGAAAAACCCAGAGACCAGAACTCTTTTCTTGTACTCCGTCTCAAACCAGCTCTTGACCTTTCCATAATCTCACTGTTTGCTCAGTTTTTGCATTCTATTAATCAGCTTCTCTAGGTTATGCTGCAAAAACAAATGACCCCAAAATCTATGTGGCTTTTAACAAACTTAACGTCTCAACTCACATTGCATGTGTATCACTGACGGCTCCTACCTGAAATAAGATGAGTGCCTGGCAGAAGGAGATAGAAAATGCGATGGCTTTTAAAACTTGTACTTGAAAGGAGCATACATTACTTCCGCTTACTTTTCTTGGCCAAAGTAAACCACAAGGCTAAGCTTGATATCTGCTAAGCAGACACATACCAAAAGGGGCAGTATATTTTGAGAACAGTAAGAAAATGTATCACAAACTTCCTGCTTCATCTTTCCATTCCTCTGGCTTACTCCAAGTTTTCTCCCATTCAATATCTTTCTCCACTGGTTTCTCTAGCTCTCAAACTCACCCTACATCTGTCCTTTGTTGCAAGGTACTACTTTTCTCTTCTTCCCTGTCTTAGTGCTTGCCAGATGCACATCTGCTAAATTAACCCCCTCAGTCAGGTCTGGGGATTTTCCCCTATAAATGGCTCTAACAGAGCCCCAGTGTCCAGGGATCTACTTCTCTGGCATTAGTTTACATAGATATTTCCTGAATTTACTGAATGACTTGAGTCTGAATCTAAAAAAAAAAAGGAAAGAAAGAAAAAAAAAGAAAGAAAGAACATTCCACATTTAACAATGAATAGCCTGAAGGAGAGAAGATGAGGAATCTCTACTATTTGATAAAAATGTATTTTAGTAATAGGAAATATTAACCAAAAGGAAAATAACTTCTTTATGATAACTTCTCCTTCTGTCTCACTTCTTGCACCTGCACATGCTGCAGTCATGATTACACATGTGAGAAGAAGGGGATTACAACCTATGCTTTTTGTATTTAAGGAAAATAGAATAAATTTAGTTTGGACTACTGAAATCTCTATTGTTTTAAAAATTAATTTTAAGATTATTTGTAGCTTTGTGTGCATCTGTATAACCTTTTAAAATCATAGCAATATGATTTGCTTATGTTGTACACATAAAACTGCTTTAATTTTATATAAATTTGTCATCTCTTAGGTCAAGGAAGACTTAATTGATCATTTTAAAAGGGTGTCCATTATGTCCTCAAAATTCATATTTATCAACACCACTAAATACTTAAACATCTTCTTAGGAAATACAAGGTCAATGCCTGGATATTTCTCCTGACCTTTAGACCTATATACCTCTTTCCTATTAAACATTTACTATGAAATATCCCTTAATCACACTGAATTCAATATACCTAATTATATGATTTTCAATCCATTACTCCCACTCTCATTGCCACCAAAAACCCACTCTTTCTGTACTTCCCAGGTTGTTAAAAGGTGCTATCATTCACCCAATGATGACTTTCCAAAACAGAAACTTGGAAGTCATGACAGATTCTTTTGTATCTCATCCCTCTTATCAATTCAGTTATCAAGCTCTCTCACCTCCTATACACTTTCCAAAGTGGTCAATGCTCGCCATTTCCACTATCTGTGTCCTGGTTAGACTTTCACCAAATCTTACTAAAACTTTATTGGATTCACTCTTCATTCTCAGATGACATTATGATATTTATGAAATGGAAATCTCATTGTATTAGTTCACTACCTAAAATCTTTAATTGTAATATCTACCACTTATCAAGCTTACTATAGAAATAATTCTAATAATTTTTTATGTAACCATGCTTTACCTTCTCATGATAACCCTGTCTTGGAAATACACTGGAACATTCTCTACAATTTGATGTGATGAAATTTATGCACAGATAAGCCAAGCCCCAGGTCTCAGATGGAGCATAAAGCCTTTGATTCAAACTCAGGTAGTGTGCCTCCAGAATATATTTTCTTAACCAATACACTATATTATAGTTTTCTATTTATATTTATTCACTACACAGAAATAATGACTCCTCTTCAGCTTCAGAATAAATTGCAAAGGCATATGAGGCACTTTCTGATATGTCTCTCATCCATCTCTCCATTCATCTTTCTCTATTTGATTGGCCCCAGTTCTGTCTAAACATTTGTGTCTGCTTTATGCATCACTTATATATGCATCTATTTATCAAAACATTTTCTTGATCACATACTTTGTATCTAATATGCTTGTAAATTCTTATACTATACAAATAAAACACACAGTCCTTGTCTTCAAGTAGTTTCTCAGTACATGGAAAACTAACAAACCCCTCAGCTATTTCAGAAATATGACACTTATGATGATAATGATGTGGTATGCACAAGGTACAAAGACACACAGAGAAGAAGGAACAGGAATACTTACTGGAGAAGGTGATATTTAAACTTAATCTAAAGATATGAGGGGCACCTGGGTGGCTCAGTCAGTTAGGTGTCCAACTCTTGGTTTCGGCTCAGGTCATGATCTCATGGTTCATGGGATCAAATCTCACATCAGGCTCTGCC
The DNA here is from genome assembly GCA_028646485.1 of Cryptoprocta ferox. Taxonomy (NCBI): domain Eukaryota; kingdom Metazoa; phylum Chordata; class Mammalia; order Carnivora; family Eupleridae; genus Cryptoprocta; species Cryptoprocta ferox. The sequence continues at coordinate 107,413,290 of CM053567.1, read as the reverse complement.
CCGACAGCACTGAGTCAGCTTGGGATTCTCTCTCTCTCTCTCTCTGCCCCTCCCCACCATGAGTGTGTTCTCTCTCTCTCTCCCTCTCTCTCTTTTAAAAAAATGAAAAAGAAATGAGCATGAGTAAAAGAAAAGAAAAAATATTCTAAGGGGAGGGAATAATGTAAACAAAGGCATAGGGACATTAGAGAGCCTGACAGAGCAACACAGTGGCACTGTCCAATATGGAGGCCATAAACCACATGGAACTACTGAGCATTTAAAATAAGGTTAGTCCAAATCTGGATGTATTATAAGTATAAAATGTATGCTGAATTTTTGAAACTACTTATAATAAAACTATATAAAAATATTTCATAGTTTTTATATTAACTATGTTAAAGTGCTAATGGTCTATATATTTGATTAATTAAAATCTATTAAGATTAATTTTACCTGTTTATTATTTTTACCTTCTTAATGTGCTTCTAGAGGATTTCAAGTTACATATGTGGCTTGCTTCACATTTCTATTTTACAATGCTGCCTTAGAGAAATGGATTTAAAAGTTTAACTAACACTGGTTAGCAATGCTGGTTTAGGCCACAAGATGGTGACTTGGGACAGTATCAATTGCTTGGCATAAGGTGCAGCTGCAAAGAAAATTCAAAGATAAGAAGCCAATAGAGAACCATGCGCATGGCAACAATCTAATCAAGGTGTATAAACTGTCACATTACTGAAAGGTCCCATTTGTCAGAAAGACTACTTAATTAGGAAGTAGGGGAAGATACAGCTAAGTTTATTATAAATTGAGAGCCTATAACATAATTCATGAACAAAAAGCAAAGCAGGTACCCTATGCCACAGAATTGAAAACTCTCTAGGTGTTCATTATTCCGTGAATCATACTGGTGGGAACTTGAACTCTAAGGGATGCATAGAAACAAGATGGGCCTAGTCAAAGTGAAGTATAAATCAGAAGACAACTCCCCTCAGTCACACAGTCATGAGCCTGTGTCTACCACAGAGCTGGACACATAGATGTTCAGTTCATAATTGTGGGATGAATGAATAAGTAAATCAGCACCAAAGCAGGTTAACAAGGAGCCAGAACAATTGGGTTTCATGGTGAATTAGCAAGAGTTAGTTAAATGTGAATAAAGTTTAGCCTCTTGATTCTTTTATTTCTGGTTCTTAGATGGAATGTTTGATGTGGATACAGATAGAAGAGCATATCCCAACACTGTGTTTACTTAGGAAATGTGATTCAGGTTTTTAGATCTCTAATTCCCTGTCTAAACTCTTAAATTGCTTTAAGTTTATTTTGTTTCATTTTGCTTAGTGTTACTTTGTTTTGCCTTGGAACCTAAAACCTCAAATAAGATACTTAATGGTCATTGGATCTGAACTGAAATTCTTTAATAAAACTTACCTATCCACAGTACACAGTACACAGTACCTATTCCAGTTCATCTGGAACTTAGATATCCAAGAGACAAGAAGTAATCAATTTATATGTTGAAGCATCAATATGGATGTCTCAAAATTCATGCCTTAGAGACCATGCACTTAACTCACAGAAATAAGATTAATATTCAGTTTTATCTGCTCCTAAAAATTAATATTGGAAACACTATCAATAGTTTTTGAACATTTACCAGACTTAGAACTTTATTCCATGAAAGAGATATTTTCAGTTCTATTCTTTAGATGAGTAAAAAGAGGACTGAAAAGGTTAGACTCAAATTCATATGTAATTGACTCCAAATCCAGCAGGATTAGTTGTGATATTACGCTACTTCTGCAGCAGAGTAGCAGACTATATTGGTAGTGGATAGACAGTGATAGTTAATGACGAGGAGCAATGCATGGCCTCTGCCTTCTAGTCTGGTCAGGTGAACTAATAACTATATTATTATATGATTTACTGCTATGATAGGAACATAAGTGCAAAATGAACTTGTGAAGTAGCCAATCCAAACTGAATTTGGAGATGGAGGAAGGTCAGGAGTGGCTTCTTAGAAATGGTGGCACCTGGAGAGACTCGAGGGGCCAATTACTTAAGTAAGAAGGATAGGAAATAGTTATTCCTGGCAAACGAAAACACTAGTGCCAAAAAAAAAAAGTTGTGGCATGTTCGAAAACTGAAATGGAGTAAAAATCACTGTGCAAGGTGTGAGAAAAGGTTAGACAGATGGGCCAAGGTCAAGTCATGGTGGCCCTTACCTATTAAAGTATATGTGATAGAATAAAGTAGCCACAAAAGCATTTAAAGAAAGGCACATGATTAGATTGCATTTTTAAAAGATCACTGGCTAGTGTGAGAAATAAGAGAAGAAAGGAGAGATCAGAGGCAAGACAATGACAAAAGGAGCTGTGGTGGCAATCCAGGTGAGAAATTGAAGAGCTACAGTAGGATGACAGCAAGAGGAATGGAGAGATGTAGATGGGTATGAACTCTACCAAGAAGGTAGAATTCAAGCTTTAGTGCTTATCTGGATATAGGTGATAAGGGAGAAACAGGTGTCATGGATGAATCTAAGATTTCTGTTCTGGACAGCTGAGTATATGGCCATGTCCTTAACTGATATAAAGAACACAGGAGGAATGGTCTTAGAGGGAGAGAAACAGGCTCCGGTTTTGACGTGCTGATTTTGAGGTGTTTCAGTGGCATTCAAGAAAAGATAACGTATGATGCCTTAGATAAATAGCTCTGGAATACAGAAAATAGGTCTTAGCTAGAGATATATTAATTTGGAGCTATCACAAAGGAAACAAATGTCTAAGGATTATCCAAAGAAGAAAATTAAGAGGAAGGGATATCTTGTAAATGAAAGGATTCTCCAGAGATTCCAGAGACTAAGTAATGGTTTTATTGTGTGCTGCAATATAATTTACAAAGTACTTACATAAATACGGATTCATTTGACTCACAAGAATTCCTTGAGCAAAATCATGTGCTATCATTCTCATATTACAGATTAGAAAACTGAAGTTCAATTCAGTTAAGAGATTTTCCAAAAGTCACCAAACTAATGGGCTGTGGGGCCAAGTCCAAATCACAATTTTCAGACTCCAAACTGGGGCCTCATTTTACTAAACCAAATTGCTATTGTTATATTTGGTGAAAATTCCAATTTAGAAAGAATATGAATTTTGACTTGAATTGGTAGAGCTGAAACATGCAAATAAGCCTGAAATGTATCCATGTCTAGCAAACTTCCAGGGTTTGGAGCTATCTATTACCAGCATTAGAGACACTTACCTAGACTTTTAACCTCTTCTACCAGCACCAAAAACTAAAAGTATATTTACATTCAGGCTGTCTTTCAAATGAATAGGTCAGCCTAAAGAAAAGCTGAAATTAGCAACCTTCCAGACTTTGGGACATGAAAGCCTTCAGATCTTTTCCAACAAAGACCATTAAAAGGATCTTGAGCCCTTGAGGCTAAAAACAAACGTGACATTCTGCTGCATTCAATAATTATTTGCTTCTGAGCATTTGTTTGCCATTATTTTCTGTGGCCCTTTTGTAGGATTTGTGTTGAGATTTCCCATATTGACAGACCAAAATGAATTCATTGTAAATTCCTTTGGTGGATGATTAATACCTTTCTAAGTAAAATTCAAAATAGGGTAAGGGTAAAGATAGGCATAGGAAAAAAATAGAGAAATTGCATTCAATTAATCTTTTTTTTTTTTTTTTGGTTCATGTGAAATTGGAAGCACAAGATTACTAAAGCAGAGCTGTTTCAGTTAGAAAAAAAAAATCAGAATATCCTTTTGATTGCCTGGACTTCCATTCAAAAGAATACAGGTGTAGCTAGTACAATATTCTAAATGTATAAAGCACCAGAATTTATCTTATTGGAAGGTGAGTTACAAAGTATCAGACACCTAGCAAGTGATTCTGGCTGAGCATATTTTGTAATTAATATTCAAAGTTTCCCAATTAACAGCTTTAAACAACAAAGTATTACAAACTTGGCAAAGCAAATTATCTCCATTTTAGAATTTCTCTTTGCCTGAACCTAGTAATAATAACAAAAAGATGCTAGATCAGTTAGCTTTTGCTACGTAACAGATCACCTTCAAAATTTAGTGTCTTAAAACAACAAAGGTGGAGTGATGTCACCAAGATGGTCCTGACCTCACTTCCCTTCACAAGAATAAACAACTAACAACTGTTCAAAAACAAGACACTGCTGAGAGAATCCCAGAACATGAGGGCAAGGCTAAAGTACCCACTATAAACCAGAGACCAAGACAGACTGCATCAGAAGGGAAGAAGAAGTGATTATATATTGAGTGCACTGCCCTTCCCCCAGCCAGCACAGCACCATGCAGAAAGATCTTTCTTGAGTCTCCAGCTCCTACACTAGGGAAAAATAACCCATGAGGGACACTCAGCAGCCCCCAGCACCACGGGTCACTTTGCAAGAGCCTCTGTGGTGATTTCCACAGGGATTGCAGGAAAATCTATAGGGCTTGAACACTGGGAATCTGACCGTAACACAGAAGTAGGGAGGGGCTTATAATAACCAGCACATAAATCTTGGCACACTGAGTTCATATCTGCAGTATCCAAGTATTAATTCCAACCAGCGGTTTTGCTCATACACAGAACCAAGACAGGGTGCACTCTGACCAAGGAACTTGGTGGGGTGCAGATCTGCCTAATTCAGATCCTCAGACAAGGGGTTTTGCCTGCCCTACAGCCCAGTTTCCCTGGGCAGGGAGCAAAATCATAGCCCCATCCTTGTGGACAATACCTTCCAGCTTCACTGGACCAGAAGAGCTGGCAAAAACTTCTAGAAGTAGTGTGGCCCAGTGGTGCTTCAAGCAGGCAGGCATTTATGATTGGCCGCCAGAGCAAAGCCAGTACTGGCTTTGCAGCATTCATATGCTAGGCACAGACAAGGGATTAATTTACAGCCAAGGTTGAGGATAGCTCCCAGCACCTCCTACCCTGAGAGCCTGTGTGGAAAATTGAGAGTAGCCTAGAGTGGCCCTTCCCCCTCCTGCCCAGGCAAAGAGCTGAATCATAGCCCCACCAAGCATGGAGAGTGTCTTTGGCCCCATCTGACCAGAAGGGGTAGTGACAATTCCTGGAAGCCCAGCAGTGCTTAAGCTACGAGACAGAGAGGCAATATTGATAGTTTGGAGAACAAAGCTAGTGGCTCTGTTTGGTCAAGGACTTAGGGTATAGTTTTGGCTTTAGTTAAGACAACAAAGTGCTTTATCAGCTTTACAGTTTCTTCTCCTATTATGCCCAGGCAGCAAATGTACTCACTGTTAAATACCACCTACAGCCTAACCAACATAAGAACCTAACCAGAGCACAAGGAACCTGCATAATATTCAACAGTTCGAGGTACAGTGACACTTAAACAGAGAACACAGCCCATGGCTTCCACCATCAGCAGAGCAAAACCATCGGCCTCAACTGACAAAGAAATTCAACGGACACTCTAGCCTGACTTGGGTTTCCAAACAACAAGCTCTATAGGTCCTGAATCCCTGTAAAGCTGCCTTGCCCTGGGCAGGGAAGCTAGTTAACTCATTGCCCCATCTATTACTGAATATAGTACCCAGTCCTGAACATCTAGTAAGCCTGACCCAGATAATCCAGGCAACCGTGAAGCCCATCCTACGGCCTCACTTGAGTAGGAAACCAACCCTGTAGTTCTATCCAACTGTTCTCGCCTGATGGTACACCTTTTCATCCCCATTCTTAGAGCTTGAGCATTGCTTCACCCCAAAAAAAGAGCATAATAGCAGGCCTCAGCACATAATCAGAATATAAACCAAGAAACCCATACTGAGCTGACTGGTAAAGAACTGTCTCTGCCAAAGCAAATCTACAAAGCCTAGAAAAGGAGCCCAAAGGTCTCCCACTCAAATATGCGGAGACCAACATAAGGAATCAAGCATCAAGAAAAATCAGGTAAATATGACACCACCAAAGGAAACTAATTAGCTCTAATAACTGACCCTATAGAAATGGAAATCTATGAGCTGTCAGATGAAGAATATTCAAAATAATCCTTTTACGAATGTTTAGTGAAAAAAGGAAAAAAGAGAACATTTAGTGAATTACGAGAAAACATAGACAATGAAACAAAGTTAGGGAAAAATGCATGAGCAAAACAATGATTTCAACAAGAAAACAGCAACCATCAAAACGACAACAACAAATGGAAATCCTAGAGTTGAAAAATACAATAACTAAACTGAGAAATTCAATAGAGAGTTTCAAAAGTAGACTTGATCATGCAGAAGGAAGAATCAGAGACCTGAAGGATAGGATATTAGAAAATTACAGTCATATGAACAATACCCAGGATACTGTGGCACATGTGGTTCATCTTCTGCAGGTCAGCCTTGACTTCTCCATATAGTGACCATAGAGTACAAAGAACAGCTAGAAAGAACAGATATCATCGCCCAATACTTTTCATGCCTCTGCTTGCACCACATTTGCTAGCATCCCATTGACCAAAGCAAGCACATGACAAGGCCCAGATTCAGGGGGGTAAGAAAATAAATGCCACCTTCTCGATAAGAGGAATTACAAGGCCACAATGAAAAGAGGTGTGTCTACAGAGATGAAAGAATCTGTGACAATCTACCATGAAGGCAAAGCCTAATACAGTATCTTCAAAACCCAACCAGCAAGTAAAGAAACAGAAAATGCTGCTGTTGCACTCAGGAACTGAACCCAGACATGCCTACTATAATTCACACTGTTGAAAGATAAAGTGGTGTGTATGTTTACTAATGCCCCAAATATACATAGATGGACATTAACTATACATCCTTTTCTTGTTCCTTTTCCTGAGACATAGTGGACTGTGAGAAGGTTAGAAAATGGTTTTGACTTTGTCTTACAGAAGTAAGAGTTCTGCTACTACTCCCAGGTGAGGACTAATCTGGAAGTTCAGACTATTTTAGCAAAGAGTACAGAGCCCAGGTGTTGTAACAAAGACTAAATGTTCCTTCTCCTTTCTTCCTTTCCTCCTCTGCTTTCCCTCTCTTCTTCTAATAGCCTGTAGTTTGGAGAACAAAGGCTATTGTTCGAAGAGAGTCAAGAAGCCACCCACTCTCTATTACAGCAAATTGATTATCTAGACAAAGCCACTCAAGCAGGAACAAAATCCTAAGAAACAACAGAGAAACTACAAGAGGAAAAAAAGAGAGAGAGCAAGAGAGAGAGAGAGAGAGAGAGGGAGGGAGGGAGAAAGAGAGAGAGAGAGAGAGAAAGAGAGAGAGAAAGAAAGAAAGAAAGAAAGAAAGAAAGAAAGAAAGAAAGAAAGAAAGAAAAGATGGAAAGGAAGCAAATGAAAAGAAAAAGAAAGAAGGAAGGACAAAAGCTTGTATAAAAAGACCAAGGATCTGGATAATTCAAGAACAGAAGAAAATTTCTAATAAGAAATAAATTTCTTATAATTTACATATATTCAATATAGTAAAAGCTTAAAGAGAAATGAAAAAACATTAGAATGACATATGACATAGAAAGGGAAATTTAGGGGCACCTGGGTGACTCAGTCAGTTAAGTGTCCGACTTTGGCTCAGGTCATGATCTCACAGTTTGTGAATTTGAGCCCTGCATCAGGCTCTGTGCTGACAGCTCAGAGCCTGTAGCCTATTTTGGAATCTGTATCTCCCCCTCTCTCTGCCCCTCCCATGTTCATGCTCTGTCTTCTCTTTGTCTCTGAATAATAAATAAAGGTTAAAATTTTTTAATAAAAAAAAGAAAGAGAAATTCAATCATAAATATTAAGGATAAAAATAAAATAATTTTGGAATGAATAGATTTCAAAGATCAATCACTTTCATAGGCACCACTGGAAAGCAATTATTGTCACAGAGGAAAAGCTTGAGGTAATTACAGAAGATGCACATGAAAAAGGAGATAACAGCATTTAGAGAAAAATTAATGAAAGAGAAAATCAAAGATGATCCAATTAAGAATAATTGTTATCCACAAAGTATTAAGTCCAGTAAATGGAATCAAATTTGTATCAATGATATAATAAAAGAAAAATTTTCCTAGAGTGAAGAAAAAATTGAATTTGCCATTGGAAGAGTAAATGCAATATGTTCCAGAAATTATAACACTCATATATATACTAGCCAAGGTTTTATACTTTAAGAAGGAATAAGGAAGAAATTCTGAAAGTATCCAGGCTTTAAAATAAGTCATTGACAAGAGGAAAAATCAGGTTCATGTTGACCTCAAGCTTTTGTACAACAATATTCTATGCTAAGGGACAGCAGAGCAATATCTACAAAATTCTGAAGGAAAGGAAGTATGGCCCAAGCATACTATGCTTAGTTTAGCATTCAAGCATAAAGGCAATAAATGGACATCATTCTCAAATATGAAAGAATTTGAGGAATATGCAAGCCATGAGCCTTTCAAAAAACTACTTGAAAAATAGATCTCCTCAAAAGAAAACTCAAAGGACTCAGGAATAATAAAGTCCTGGTAGTAGTTTAAAATATAAAATTAATTTTTAACATACTGTGAGAGTATGGTTACTGAAACAAATGGGTATGAAGTGTTTGTGCTGTGAGGAAAAATGGAATCAAAGCTGCACGATGAGTCAACATCCAGCTATTACTGCAGGGAGTCAATCGCTACTATCTAAAATTTAACCAAGTCGTTTCTGTGTCTCCCTCTCTCTGCCCCTCCCCTGTTTTTATTCTGTCTCTCTCTGTCTCAAAAATAAACATTAAAAAAAAAACTTTAAAAAAAAGGTGGGGGGGGCGCCTGGGTGGCTCAGTTGGTTAAGCGTCTGACTTGGGCTCATGTCATGATCTCGCAGTTCATGGGTTTGAGCCCTGCAGAGGGTCCTGTGCTGACAGCTCAGAGCCTGGAGCCCGTTTCAGATTCGGTGTCTCCCTCTCTGTCTGCCCCTCTCCTACTTGTACTCTGTCTCTCTCTGTCTCAAAAATAAATAAACGTTAAAAAAAAAAACTTTAAAATTTAACCGAGTTGTTACAAAACTTTAAAAACAATGTTTCCAACTGCATATTTTTCCATTATCTATTTTCTTTTTCTGAGCAGGATATTTTAGGAAAAATATTTTTTATAATCAAGAGACAGATAGGTATGTGTATATATATATATCTATATATAGATATCCATATATATAGAATTTTATGATTCCTCTCATTTCAATTCTGTTTGATATTGCCTAATTCAATTCAAATTACATATAATTTTCTATCAGAAATCAATAACATGATCTCATTTTTTATAAGAGTATGTCTCCCCATCTTTCTCCTCTATATTTATGTAAATAAAAATATGTCTGTAATGATATTTTCTCAATGTTAATGATGTTTGTGTCTGGGTGGTGGGAACAATTAAATTTTTTCAATCTTTTTAATTTTACTTTTTCTGTATTGTATGAAGTCATCGTGTGAGTATATATCAATTTTATAAAAATGGTAAAGTAATTTTTCATTAAAACAGAAAATGGGAAGCAAATGCAGCAAAATGTCAACAGTAGTCCATTCTTGCTGCTGGGAAATGAGTGATTATTACATTACACTGTTTTTATTGTGGTACACTACTACAATGTTTTTAAACTTCTAAAACTGTTTGCTTTAATTTAGAGAGAAAAATAAATGTCGATCACAAAAACTAATGCCTATCTTTTTATATATATATTTTTTGGTCCTTTGCTGTGTGGTCACTCACTTCCCCAGTAAGAATCTGAAGTCAGTCTTTAGAATGTTTCTTCCTCTTTGTACCTGATACAAGAATGTGTGAATGAATGCCTGATGGCACCTCACCAAAAATTAAACCACTGCCTGGAAAAAAACTGCTAAGCACGTGAAATATGTCCATGGTACAGTCTGATTAATATGAAAAATGATGTTTAGCTCCAAGCACTGTTTACTAGACACGTGTTTGATGGCTGTGAATGATGAATGCAGTGTGGCATAGTATAAAGAAGGGAAGATGAAGGATTATGTAAAAGAACAGTAAGCATAAACCCAACAGTACTTGTTCTGCTATTCAACTGCAAGCCACAGGCAGTAAGTAAACCTTGGAATGAAGCTGAAAACATGGAACAATAATGACCAAAGTCAGGAGAAAGAGAGAGTAATCTGGAAAAGAGGCTGCTCTTTAAACTTTCTCAATTCTTTCCTCCCTCCTGTCTCTGTCTCCATGCTTAAAAGTCCTTCTAGAGAATCAGTGTCTCAAAGAGAGAAATGCAAATTCAGCCAAGCTCAGAGGCTGAATCTATGAATCAAGCAGTGCTCTGAGATTTTTGAGGAAGTCAGAGATCTCTAAGCAAGTCTTAACACAAAGAGACTATTACAGTGAGAATCTAAAAAAGTTAAAATACAAACAACCATAAACATCTCTGTGTTGGGAGCCATCCTGAACTCACCAGTTGAGTGAAAATTCCTGGTGAGGGATGGTAAGTTTGCAAGGTCTCTAGCCGCCAAGCGGCAACCAATATCTACCCTCTTGTAACTATCATTTCTGCTTGAGCACCAGACCTTGGAGTGCCTTGCCGATTAAAATCAAGAGCAAGCTGTCCTCTCGTTCTGACCCTGGGGTGGTGATTGCACCTGGTCATAGACGACCTAGTAATTCAAGAAGACTAGGGTATAAGATTGTCACTAGGTCTACCCCTACATTCCAATCTGCCCTGAAAAACCTTATAATTAACTAGTACACTTAATACCTCCTGAGCTAGGGTAAATGAAAAGTCAGCCCTGCAACTTATGAAAAGTATACATCATCTGTCCTTGTGGCTGTGAGGGTGGACATTGTGTCTCCTGGGGATCCTGTTTTTCTGGGTACTTTCTCTTAGAGCTATAAACAGCCTAATGATCCTTACTCATAAAAGACTGACCTTTACTAAACAATGCTGCTTGCCTCATGGTTAAAGGTCACTTTCTTAGGGCTATACTGGAAGTTTTGTATGTCTTGGTCTTATGCATACTATGGAAAAAATGTACGCTTAAAAAACACCTGCCTTTCCCATATAATAAGCATGAGTGCCTGTAGCTAAGTTGTTTACAACAATCATTACTACTTAGATTAGAACTGTAACTTCTGCAGAATCCATGTTCTGAAAAATTGTGCTGAAAAAATTATCTATGAGAAATCATTTACTAAACACACTGCTCTTTCTGCTCTTTGTACCTTTCACTATAAATAAAGCTAGATAATCAGACAGAGAAAAGATGCCTACCTGGTGATCAGAAAGAAACTTGAGTCTCTCTCATCTCTCTCATACTGACACCGCTCATCCTTCAGGGAACCCTGGACCTGCTGGAGCTGGACTCCGGCATCTCTGTATTGTGAAAAGGAAATAAAATAACACAACTCTATCCTTGGTTTTGTGTAGTAATAAGTAAGAAACTGTGTCCTGATAAATGCTCCCTTCCAAGGAATATGCCTTATGTAGATGTGCTCCTACAACCCTCTGAGATAGCAGTTATCACTAATTCAATTCTATAGAGAAATTACAAAATTTATAGAGAAACTAAGCAATTTGCTCAAGGCAATGAAGAGTCAAGATTCAAACTAAGGTAGTTCTGATTCCAAAGTCCACGCTCATTCTATGCTCATTCTATCACGTAACAATAAAAGTCAATGTTCCTTAATCATAAGCATAGAAATTGAGTTTATTTTATAATGTGATAAAACTGGAAAACCCTAGGGTGGGACCCTAAAGAAATGCCAAGGGTTCTTTTTATTATAATTAATCTGGACTTAATTCTAGTTTTTAAGGTGGGGTTTTTTAAATAGATGATTCAAAAATAATTAAATTGTGGTTTTGAAAAATATTTAATTTAGCCAAAGCAGGAGCAGACCCTGATGACAAAGGAATGATGTCGATGAAATGAATTTCTGAACTTGAAAATAACCTTGGTGAGATCTAGACTGATTTTGACAAAAGAACTTTAAACACATCTAATGTTTGTTATAATAGAGTTAAGTATCAACACATTCCCTTTAAACTTCTTCCAGATAGTCTATTAAAAATACATATTTTCAAAAGAAAAAAGATCCATTGTACAGCCAAGCTATAAACGACCACATATTGGTCAAATCTACCATGGAAATACTAGAAATTCTTCTGAAAATCACTCTTTTCTGTAGTTTTAAAAGCAATTCATCTACAAAACATTGTAAGACACCACCACATCCTAAAACACATTTTTCCACTTTTTAATATTTCATATTTAAAAACACTATTTTTTAGGTATCTACAGAGTTTACAGTGATTCCTCCTTGTCCAGGTATAGTATTTCACACCCTGGTGTCCTTTTTTCTATGCTTTATAATTGGGGATGCTTTGCTTGACCACTTACCTCTAATTTTGTCTTGTCATATCCCTCATGCTTTGTTCTGCCCACTGAGGCTCAGTGAGAGCTTGTGGAATGTAGTGGGAAGACTACAGGGTATGGAGTTAAAATAACTGGACTTAAATCTTAAATTAAACTAGGGAGTAGTCAGATCAACAAAGCTGTATACTTTCTGTGGGTCAATGGCGGTTTGCTACCATAATCCCAGTGCCTAGAAGAATGAGTAGGCACTCAATCAGTATTTGTTGAAAGTAAAAATAATGCTTTAACCAGAAAACAGTGGTTAAGATTAATAAACAAGTAATTTTTGTAAATCAATAAATTTTATGTTTTAGAGTAGTTTTAGGCTCACAGAAAAATTGAGCAGAAAGTTTCTATATTCTCCCCATCTCCACCACTATTGACAACCTGCACTACAGTGGTACATCTGTTACAGCCAATGGACCTACACTGATACATCATTATAACCTTATGTCTGTAGTTTAAATTAGAGTTCACTCTTATGTTCTATGGGTTTTGACAAATGTCTACTGATGTGTATCCACCATCATAGTATCTTACAGAATAGGGTCAGTGCCCTAGAAATCCTCTGTGCTCCACCTATTATCCCTCTCTATCCCCTAACCCAAGGCAAGCACTAATCATTTTACTGTCTCCCTAGTTTTGTCTTTTTCCAGAATGTCACATAGTGAGAATCATACCATGTGTAGCCTTTTCTGATTGGCTTCTTTCACCTAGTCCTACGCATTTAAGTTTCCTCCATGTCTTGTCATGGCTTGAGCTCATTTCTTTTCAGCTCTAAATAATATTCCATTGTCTGGATAAACAGTTTATTCAGAAGTACTTTTAAACAATAAAACATAACACTAATTATCACTACCATCATCATGATTGTTGGAGTGACATTTCAACATTGTCAGCTTGACTATGTCTCAACTCTTGATTTTGGGGGGGGTCACAGAAACCTGTCAATTTATCATTTTTCAGCAACAAAAAGAGGGTATAAACATACGTTCAATACATTGGCTGAGGTGTGTCCAAATATCACACCCATAAAGCCGTCAGCTTACAACCGTTGTTCCAGAGAGTGCTAATGGGACTTAAACTTGAGGTCAAATAGTCTCTCTTCCTTTCATAGAGAGACTATGACTAAGAGAATTTCCAGTCAAACAAATATTTCTTTTTTTCTCACCTCCAAAGACTAATTTCAACATCAAATCCAAGCCTGTACTAAAAATTTGGAAAAGGAAAAAGGAAGTGTCGATTTAAGTCTTCTCTGTTATGAGCCCAAGCCTAAAACTGAGTATATCATAAATTAGCACCAAATCCAGATTTTGAGCCTAGAGTAACTCCAGCTTTTATGTGGTCTGCCAAGCCAAAAATGACTGAACATGAGATAAGGGTTCCTCCTTCCTGGATGGTAAAACACAACAATTGTGTTTCTGCACCCTGGATTAAAATTCATGTGTAATTCACCCTCTGAAGGTTTTGTCTGAAGAATTTCCTTGGGTACCATTTTTATGAAGTTCTGGGTTTCCATTTCATTTTATTGTTCAGCATGCTAAAATCATTTCATAAACCAAATTCAACCTGGCAATCAATCAGGGCACCCTTACTGGAGGAAGCCCACATTGATAAAGAGAAAAGAGTGCCTCTCCTGGGAGTATGACCTACACTTTTCAAAATTTGACTATCACCCAGTTCAAGAAAAGATACTGACATAGAAAAGATCAAGAAAGACAGAGAGAACTTATAGAAAATAGAAATATGATACCTCTGTGTTCTCTAGGTCATTTTTTTTAACATAGGCATAAGCACAACTCACTTAACCAAAATTATTATAGCCACTCTCTGTTGCTGAGGTTGACAGTTGCAGATTCCAAGCAACACGGGTTTTTGTTTTTGTTTTTTTGTTTTGATTTTTTCTTTGCTATATTTTGAGTGGGGAATATTTAGAAGGGCCATTTCAAGTGTAACAGGGTTTTACACCTCTTAACTCAAAGTGAAGTTGACAAATGCACCCATTGGAAATGGAAGGTATGAATTATGTTCATAGTGATACATGTGGTCTATCTCCAGAAAGAAACAGTTTGAATAATTTTTGGAAATAGGGAGAAGGTCCATATGTTCTTTCAGCTCCTTTGTTTTAGAATCACAACCTCACTCACTCATTTTTTAAATCCAGTTTCCTAAACATCTATCAGAACTTTTTGAGGTGAGGCAGAAGAGTGTGGCCACAGCATAAAACTTTGGTTCAGTAAAAACTATCCTGGGTTCTAAAATATAATGGCAGAGGTAGACTATGATTCCATAGTAGCCATTATTCTTTAATAATGATGAGTATGTTCAAACATCTGGAACATAATTCCCTATATCTAACCTTACTACATCAAGAGCTTATAGGAGGACTGCCTCAGATGAGGCTCAGCTAATTGTCTTAAGAGGATAAAATTTTTATTTACCTTGTTCTTATCATTACTTTGAACATCTACTGTTAACCAATTTTGAATCTACCTGAGACCTAATATTCTGGAATTTGTGTGTCAAACATTGATTATCTTCTTCTAGAACTAAATTTAATTACATCCATCTTTCACTTTTATGTATTCTTACATAGAAAAGTCAGAACTATGATTGAAAGTATTTTTCTTTTCCCCCAAGTGAACTTAAGAAATTTAAGTTTTCACCTCAAGAGGTGCACTGCAGTGTTATAGACCAAGATAGGATAAACACCCCCTTTTCCTATATACCAACATCTAAGTTTTCTATTATGTCAGAACTCCCAAATATTGTCCTAAAAATGAAACAAAACAAAACCAAAAAAAAAAAAGAGAGAGAATAGAGTCCTGGAACAGTAAAATTTCCTCCATAGTTAATTATTCCCAGGGAACAAAGCTTACCCTTACTCTTGCTGTTTTTCAATTCTATTACAGGATCATAAACCCTTCCTACGTGTTACATTGGACTCAGATACTGCAAAACACATTTACATGGCTCTAATTTAGCTAGATACTAGAGAAGTATCTATGATGCTTTCTATATCGGAAATGACTTTTTGGAATTAATACTGTTAAGTCATTAAAACATAGTTCCAATGAAAGCAATTTAGTGGGATTACATTATGTATAAGGAAATGAATTTCTCATGATGAATTTTTTTGTAGTTTAGGCATTTTTCTTTATTTAGGCTTCTTGGAGAATTGTTTCTAAGCATTATTTTCACTCCCTATAGTAAACACATAGTCAATGAGTATTTTGCTTGGTCTAAAATGCACCCTTGGTCTAAAAGGCAACAATGTATCTTCATTCCACAATAGTGAAGGTCGTACTTAACAGTTTAAAACAAAAAGAGAGAAATGGTACTGGGAAAAAGATTGTGAGTAAATAAAAGGAAATAGCGCTGGGTCACTGAAGTTCCTTGTTTATGTACATATATATAGGGATCTTCTTAAAAATCAGTATTATTTACTGATCTCATTTCAATACAATAATTTATTTGCACATATAGCTGTGAACCAACAAAAACTTCAGAAACCCAATGCCTTTCTAATAAATTACCTCCTCTAAAAAAGGAGGGTGTTAATATGCCAGTCACTTCTATCACAGCACTAGACAAATGCAAAGGGGCTTGATAGGTACCATTTTTGTGATTAATGTTGCTAAGTCTTATAATCCATTTCTGTCATATAGTTTACTTCCTCTTTTCTAATTTTCTGGCTCAAAGTAATAAAGCAAATTAGTAAAAAGCTGGAGAAGTGGTTCACAGAATACAAACAACAGAATTTAAAGGGCAGTGGTACAAACAAAATGTTCTTGAATCAAAGGAGCTGATTTTTACCAGAATGAGCCCAAAAAGCCAAGAACTGTATCCTTCTGCTGTAAGGTATGCAGTTTACTGTGTTTGTTTTCATTTCTGAAGAAGAGCAAAAAGATTAAAATTGTCAATTGTCACTTCAAGAATGTGGAACCATCCAAAACTTTTTCCTTCTCTCCCAAACGCCTGCAGAACTTGGCTCAGCAACCACTCTATCGCTGTAAAAATAAATGAGAAGATTGTGCATAATACCATAGAAATCCAAGTTAGTGGTGTATTGAGAGGGATCTGCTTTCCTATTCCCAGATGATTGAATTAAGGCACGAACTGCAGGGAAGGCTTTCAAAATAACTCTGTTCATTATAGATGCTTTTGGAGGAAGAATCCAAAGTGTTCGAAATCCCAGGGGCTACTCTGCTACCCTGAGTGGCCTTTGGATTGACATCCATACTAGTCAACTTACAACAAACTCAAATCCCACAACAGCTCCGCTGGCCAGAATATTTTTTATTGCAGAAAGGATCAAGAAAATGGCTTGAAATAAGTTGATCTTGTATGAGAACTACATTAAAGATGGATCTTTAAAATCCATGAGTTAAGTCTGCACTTTATCAGGAGTGCAGTTGGGTCTTTGTTTATTGAGATGATGAGTGTGGACAACACAGTAATAAAATGAATATATACTCTAGTTCAAAGCTCAAGCCCAGCACATAATTGAAGCACGAGAAATACATGACTATTGAGTGAAAAACAAAAAATTTCAGCTGAAATTTTGTTTCCAGAGAAGAAAATCAATCACAGCCGAAATCACTTGTGAAGCATTTGCCTACTGTATAATGTGTACAGTTGGTTTACAAAAGAAATTATATCTTTAATTGCTGCATCAAGATATAAGAAAGAATACTTTGCCATAAAGAAAATTTGTAATGTAATGTAATACTTACTACCTGATGGCCATAAGTATTTTATTTCAGAAACTCAAAATTCATACTTTGTTTTTAGCTGTAACTCCTTATCCCACTATACCTGCCAATAAACAATTTTGTTCCCCTTTGACTTCTGTTTCCTGTACCATAATTCTACTTTCCTTTTTCCTCATTCAATATAATAAACAAATACATATTCATCCTTGCAGAGTCAGAGTTACATGTAGGTGCAATTAGTTCTTGTCTATGATTCACTGATACTTGTTCCAAGAAACAGTTCCTATCAAAAATCAAATCCTTTTATTGAATTCATCAATCACTTACCACAGACTTGAAGGTGACACATTCTTAAGCTATCTTGCCCCAGGGGAATGTAGCATTCTAAACTTATTTCAAATTTTTCAAGATTTGTTCACATTTTTATCCTTATATGGACAACATCTGGGTCATATGAGATTGGAAGAACTTGTGGAGAATTCCCTACACGGCTGTCTAAAAAAGCAAAGGGACTTGTTAACAGGAGAGGTAATCCAGTTAGAATAATTGGCATTTGCAAGGCATGGTTATATTATGAAGACTCAGTTTGGCTCTTACCCAATCTTACCTCCTATTGAATTGGCAAGAATCTGCACTAATACTGAAGAGCCACAAATCTCCATGAAAATAAAATGAATCTGGGTCATTTCTGAGTGTTATTTTCTTCTACACATAGAGCAAGCCAAATTACTCTGCATTGAAGGTGAGAAGAGAGAATTTAGATGACAAGAGGAAAAGGGCTTTAATTTTTTTTTCACTAGGCAACTACTTTTCATCTCAAAAATTTTCAGAACTTCATACCTTCCACTTCTATTAAAATAGAATTTCTCCCACTGCATGAGAAGAAATTGTACAATGAAAGTAAAGCAGCTCATATCTGAGATGTAGGCATCAGAGTATTTCGACCTGCCCTACACCATCTGACTGATTCAGACCTTGAACTCAGAAAATTGAGTCTGTTTCTTCTCCTCACTTAACAGAAATGCAAACATACTGTCAGCACTTGATTAATAAACAATGATACAAAGTCCTGGGAGGCAATTTGTGGTCCACTCCTGGACATCCTTCCCCTTGGCATGGCTTACTATGCAGTGATAGATCTGGCTGCCATTCCTGCTGAAATGATGGAAAATATCTGATGCTTCGCTCAAGTTGGAAGGGTAAATCCTCTATGTGAGGAACCACCAACTAACCACGGAGTTATGTAGTGAGAAAAACAACTTCTTTTCACTGCTTGTCAGAGATACTAAAATTGTACATAGCTTTTGATGAAACCTTGACAGATACATTGCGAAGGATTTATGTCCTCAGTATCCAAGTACATTTCTCCAAGGGGTTAGATGCTCCATGGAAGATTAGAGACTTCTTAAAAATCAGTATGGTATTACATGGTATCCAGTCAATTATTAACACCTAGAGTGTAAATAACACTGTGTAATTAAACTTTAAAAAAAAATACCAACCACCAAGTACAAAGTATTTTCAAACATTTGGAAACATGGACAACTTTTTCATCTCAAAACAAAGACATCTTATTGCCTCTGTTCTTGTCTTGCACAATGAGATTTAAGGAGCTGAGCTCTGGAAAGGATATGGTCAAAATTATGCTCTTTTGTCTTCCACAGTTTCATTTAAAAGGCAACAAAATAGATCATTCTTACCAGGATAACACATGGGAAACATAGCAAATAAAACATTAATTTATCAAGACATTACCATTAACTTATCTAAAGTAAATACTATTTCAGAAGTGTCTGCTTCTTGAACTAGGACCTCTCCTTTCCTGAGAACTATCTCTATAACCATGAGTTCATTTGATAGTGTCTCTTATTGTCCTCTGGCTGTAGCTGGGTGGTCCGAGGGTGAGAGCCTGTCCTGTTCAGATTTCCTCTTTCACAAATCAAAACAGGAAACATGAAATTCTAGTCAGTCAATTGTTGGCAGTTAGACAAAGAAAGTGTCACTCCATAAATGGTGAAACCATTTCCTGTCATAAATGAAGAGAGAGAATGAAAAGAAAAAAAGAGAAAGTGCTCAAAAAGAAGACACAAGAAACTATGTCACTCTTGAGGGAGTCAAAGCATAGTCACCTTACTTTTTGATGTCTCTCTCCTTTCTCATTTCATGCCCTTCAATTTCTTGAGATCTATTTCATTTTAATAGTGTTCTCTCCTTTTTTAAGGCAAATTTGAATGGATGCCTGGCATAACCAGAAAGAATTTGTCAAATGTTTTTTAATTATTAAATAGTTGTGATGAAGGGCATTCAGCAAGGCATCGTGGGACAATTGGTAAATGAAAATTTCTACTCTCAAAGCGAATATATTTTGAAGGAAAATGCAACACAGTTAGTTGCAAGCCACACCATAGGCTGGAGTCATAGATGATAGAGGTATCAGTACTGGAATGGGAAATGCTACAGCTGAATCCTACCACTCACCAACTGAGGGTCTGCTAACAAAAAAGTGGTGTAATGATAGTACCTACCCAGGAATAAATCCCACTTGATTGTGGTGAATGATTTTTCTAACGCATTGTTTGATTCTGTTTGCTAGTATTTTATTGAGAATTTTTGCACCTATGTTCATTAGGGATATTGTCCTGTACTCTTTTTTAATGGTGTATTTATCTGATTTTGGTATCCGAGTCATGTTGGCCTCTTAGAATGAATTTGGTAGTTTTCCTTCCTTTTCTATTTTTGGGAATATTTTGAAAAGAATAAGTATTAACTCTTCTTTGAATGTTTGGTATAATTCTTCTGTGAAGCCATCTGGTCTTGGACTTTTGTTTGCTGGGAGTTTTTTTAATACTGATTCAATTTATTGCTGTTTATCAGTTTGTTCAAGTTTTCTATTCCTGTTTCAATTTTGGTAGTTTATATGTTTCTAGGAACTTACCATTTCTTTCCGGTTGTCCAATTTATTGGCATATAGTTTATCATAGTATTCTCTTATAATTGTTTGTGTTTCTGTGGTGTTGATTATTTCTCCTCATTCATTTGTGATTTTATTTATTTGGGTCCTTTCTCTTTTCTTTTTGACAAGTCAGGCTAGAGGTTTATCAATTTTATTCATTTTTTTCAAAGAACCAGCATCTGGTTTCATTATCTGTTCTATTGTTTTTTTTTAATTTCTGTATCATTTATTCTGTACCTACCTTTTAGTAAGTGTATAGTAGATGCTAGCTGTTATAACTCCAAAACAGCTAAAAGAGGTGGTAATTGTGACTTGGAAGGAACTCGAGGCCTGCGTTCATAGGGGGTGACTTTGGAGCTAAGCATTAAATGACATATATATAATTTCAGATATAAAAAAGATATTCTAGAGAGGGAAATAGAAGCAGAAAAGATACAGAGATGTGAACATACGTGGACTTCCACAAATTGCTCATAATAGAGAACTGTAGGAAATGCAGAGGGTAAAAAGAAACAAGCAGTAAAAGTTTTTTTAGTGCCAAGTGATGGAAATTGAACATCATTCCAAAGAAAATATAAGACCATCAAAGACTAACCTTTTAAAATTAGAAAGAAACACCCATGGCTATGTTTCAGAAAAACAAAAATATTAAAATATGATAATATGAGGACAGAATGAAGATGATACAATCAGAAGACTATTGCTGTGGTCCAGAAATTTCCCCTACCTACGTGATGATTCTTACATCAAGAGGAATAGAAAGGTGATTTCTGCATTTGAGGACCAGATGTTTAAAATACCTAGGCTTACCCAAAGGCCATTTTATTCATGAATTTCTACATCTAAAACATATGTTCCACTCTTTTAACACCCAGTTCAAGATACCCAGGGGGAAGAAACCATCCAAAACTGAGCTTCCTATATCCAGGCCCTAATAATAGATAACAGATCTGCCTTAATGCCCCATAACCAGGATTTACCAGAAGTTCCTTAAACCACACCTGGCATATCAAAGACTGGTAACTGGAAGGATATTTTATTTATTTTTTATTTATACCCCACTTTCTCCCAAGATGGTTTTCTAGGCAATGTACCCTGAAGTATAAATAACTACATCCCAGAGCCCTTTTGAGCATCCAAGAACTAATAAAAAAAAAAAAAGGCACTTCTAAATTATAGGTTCATCCTAGATTCCTATACTCAGAATGTCACCCTTTGGGAAATTCACACAGAACTACATTGTTCGTTCTTTATAATGAATAATGGCAAAGGATAAAAATGAAGGATTAGATGGGAGCTCAACTAAAAAAAACGATGAAAGAGATTAAGAAGGAGCCCAGTGTCCAAGAAAATAGGGAAAGGAGGGAAAGAGAACTGAGTTAGTAATCACACACACACACACACACACACACACACACACACTAAGTTTTACAAAAGGAAACCAGTTAAAACCAGTCAGAAGTGAGAATATAAAAAATATATTAACAAAAAAACTATAGGTAACATCATAAAATCAACACAACCAAAATCCCTCCAGGTTTTTATTGGAGAAACTGACAAACTGACTCTAAAATTTGTGTTGAAGTGCACTGGACTTGAAGTAGTCAAAATAATTTTTAAAAACAAAATTTTTTAAGTTAGAAGATTTAGAATACTTGATTTCAAGATGTATTAATGTGCTACTGTAAACAGTGTAATATGGTTAGAAAGATAGCTGCATATACTAATTAAATAAAGTTCATAATTTTATCCACATATATCTATAGCCAATTGATTTTTAACAAAGATGCAATTCAGTGGAGAAAAAAATGATCTTTTTAATCAATGTTTCTAAAACAACTAAACACCCAAATGCAAAAATAATAAAAGATTCTCAACCCATACCTTGCATCTTTAAAATCTGAACTTAAAATAAATCACAAACCTAAATGTAAAACCTAAACTAAAAAACTTGTAGAAGGAAACATAACAGAAACTCTCTAGACCTTGAATTAGGCAACAATTTCTTAGTAATTCCAAAATCATGATCCATAAAAGAAAACTTGATAAATTACACTTTCTCAAAATTAAGAATTCATTCTCTTTGAAAAGAAATTGTTATGGGAATGAAAAGGCAAGCAACAGGCTGGAAAAAAAATTTACAAATCACATATCTCATAAAGGACTTGTATGCAGACTATGTAAAGAATTCTCAACACTCAATAATAAAAATTAAAAAACAGTGTTTCAAATGATCAAAAGATTTGAACAGACATTTCAACAAAAGGAGATCTATGGATAGCAAAGTGCACATGAAAAAACATTTAACTTCATTAGTCATTAGGAAATACAAATTAGGGACATCTATGTGGCTCAGTTGATCAAGCGTCCCACTCTTGACTTTGGCTCAGGTCAAGGTTTCATGGTTCATGAGATCGAGCCCCACGTGGGGCTCTGTGCTGACAGCCCCAAGTCTGCATTGGATTCTCTCTCTCTTTCTCTGCCCCTCCCCGTACTCATGCTTGCTCTCTCTCTCTCTCTCAATAAATAAATAAACATTTATTTAAAAAGGAAGTACAAATTAAAACCACAGTAATTAACCACTATACACTCTTTGGGATATCTAAAATTGTAAAGACTGAGTATACCAAATATTAGCAAGGATGTAGAGGAACTGGAGCTCTCATGCCCTGCTGGTGGAAATGTAAGTGGTAGAGCCACCTGGGGAAAAAGTTTGGCAGTTTCTTAAACCATTAAACATAGCCCTACCATATGGTTCAGCAATCTGCATCTAGATATTTACCCAAGAAAAATGGAAGCATATCTCCACACAAAGACTTGTACATAAATGTTCATAGCAGCTTTACTTGTACTAGCAAAAATCTGAAAATGCCAAAAAAAATCAGGTAAGCAGGTAAACAAATTGTAGTATATATATGCAGTGGACTACGATTCAGCAATAAAAAGAATAAACTACTAATACACATATTATTAACATCAGTGAATCTCAAAATAGTGATGCTGAAAGAAGCCAGAAAAAGTAGAGGGCATACTTTATGATTCCATATATATAAAATTTAGAACATCATTATTATATGTCACCCATACTTCAATTTAAAAATAAATAAATTAAAATAAAAATATTAAACAATAAAATAAAATTCTAGAACATTAAACCAATTTACAGTAACAGAAAGAAGATCAGTAGTTTCCTGAGAATGGAGGGTGGGAAGAAGGCAGGAGAGAGGAATTACAAAAGTGAATCAGAATAAAGGGTATTCATTATCTTGACTGTGGTAATGATTTCACAAGTGTATGCCTATATGCACTTTAAATGAGCAATTTATACCAATTATACCTCAAAAAAGCTATTTAAAAATTAAAAACACAATAAGATACCACTACAGACACACTAGAATGGCTAATACTAAAAAAGCTGACAATACCAACTGGTGAGAAGTATTTTGAAAAATCGACCTCATCTTTGGCTGATGGCAGGTATAAAATGGTAACAACTGCTTTCAAAAACTCTTTGGCAGTTTCTTATATAGTTAAAAATTCATCTACCCTGTAACCTAGCAATTTCACATCTAGACAATTATCCAAGACAAATAAAAACATTCATCCCTCAAAAAAACTTGGTGACATATAGCTAATATATCAGTTCTATTTTAGCCAAAAACTAGAAAACAAAACAATGGAATACTGCTTAGCAATAAAAAGAAGCAACCTGGGGTGCCTGGGTGGCTCAGTTGGTTAAGCAGCTGACTTCAGCTCAGGTCATGATCTCACAGTTCTGAGTTCGAACCCCATGTCCCGCTCTGTGCTGACAGCTCAGAGCCTGGAGGCTGCTTTGGATTCTGTGTCTCCCTCTCTCTCTGCCCCTTCCCTGCTCACACTCTGTCTCTTTCTCTCTCAAAAGTAAATAAACATTAAAAAAAATTTTAAAAGCAGCAATCTACCAATACATTTAACAACATGGGTGATTCTTAAAAACATTTTGTTTACTGGGGTTCCTGGGTGACCCAGTCAGTTGGGTATCAAACTCTTGATTTCATCTCAGGTCATGATCCTGGCCTGGTGGGATTGAGGCCTGTGTTGAGCTCCTTGCTGAGCATAGAGCCTGCTTGGGATTCTCTCTCTCTCTCTCTCTCTCTCTCTTTCTCTCTCTCTCTCTTCCCCTCTGCCCCTCTCTCCCACTCATGCTTTCTCTCTCTCATTAAAATTAAAAACAAAAAAATATTTTGTTGATCAAGAGGAGTCAGATACAAGTGAACACACAATTTTTTACCCATTTACATTTAGTTCAATATTAAGCAAAACTAATCTATGATGACAGATTAGAAATCAGAATAGTATTTACCTTCAGCAAAGGGAAGGGAACTGACTGGAAAAGGGCACAAGGAAAATTTGTAGGATGATAAAAATATTCTATCTTTATTGGGTTTGGGTTATATGCATTTGTTAAACTCATAGAACTGTACACTAAAAAGATGAGCACTTCACTATATGTAAATTATATTTCAATTTGTAAAAATGAAATATAATTTTAAAGGACTTGGAATGAATAATATGCCATAAAATAAAATGAGATGAAATGGAAACAGTCCTAGAAAGACACAAAACTACCAAATCTGAATCAAGAAGAAATGGAAAATTTGAATAGATCTATAACAAATAAAAAGATTGAATCAGTAATTTTAAAACATCATATAATAAAACCCCAGACCCAGATGGCCTTAGTTTTGAATTTTATCAAGCCTTTAAAGAATAATTAATACAGATCCTTCACAAATTTCCAAAATATATAAGAAGAGACACTTCCTAATTCATTCTATGAGGCCAGTGTTAATCTGATACCAAAACCAGACAGACATCATAAGAAAAGAAAATTATAGGCCAATATCTTTTATAAAAAGATGCAAAAATCCTCAACAATACACCAGCAAATTAAATCTACCAACATATAAAAAGGATTACATAGCATGATCTAGTTAGATTTATTCTAGGAATACAAGGTTGTTTTAGTATCTGAAGTCAATTAATGTAATACATCATATTAATAGAATAAAGGATAAAAACCACATGATCATCTCAATAGATGAAGAAAAAGCATTTGACAATTTCATTATAAAAATGCTCATCAAACTAGAAATAGAAGAAAACTTCTTCAGCCTGATAAAACGTCTATGAAAAACCCAGAGCTAACACTACAGTTAACAGTGAAGACTGAATCCTTTCCCTCTCAGCTCAAGAAGATAAGGATACTTGAGGCACCTGATGGCTCACTGGATTAAGCATCTGATTCTTGATCTCAGATCAGATCCTGATCTCACAGTTCATGAGGTTGGTGAGATTGAACCACCCATCAGGCTCTGCACTGACAGCATGGAGCCTGCTTGGGATTCTCTCTCTCTCTCTCTCTCTCTCAAAATAAATACACTTAAAAAAAAGATGAAGATGTCCATCTTACCACTTCCCTTCAATATTGGAATGGAGGGGCACCTGGGTGGCTCAGTCAGTTAAGCATCTGACTCTTGGTTTTGGCTCAAGTCATGATCTCACATTTTGTGAGTTCAAGCCCCTCATCAGGCTCTGCACTGACAGTCTGAATCCTGCTTGGGATTCTCTCTCTCCCTCTCTCTTTGCTTCTCCCTTGCTCATGCTCTCTCTCTCAAATAAATAAAATTTAAAAAATTTTAACATTGAAATGGAGATTCTAGCCAAGTCAATTAAGCAAGGGGAAAAAAGCATCCAGATTGGAACAGAAAAAGTAAAGCCATTTCAATTTTCAGATAAAATGATCTTATAGTCTTATATATAAAACAGTCCTATGAAACCCACAGAAAATCTATTATAACTAATAAACAAGCTCAGTAAGGTTACAGGATATAAGATCAATATGCAAGCATCAATGGTATTTATATATACTAGAAATGAATAATCCCCAAATGAAATTAAGAAAACAATTCCATTTACCATAGCCTCAAGAAGACAAAGCATTTAGAAATAAGCTTAACAAAATAGTACATGCCTAGTCCCCTGAGAAGTATAAATATTGCTAAAAGAAAATAAATAAAATCTAAATATATCCCAAAATATCCATGTTCATGGATCAGTAGATTTGATATTGTTATGATTCATAGATTCAACACAATCTTTATCAAAATACCAGCTAGCTTTTTTGCAAAAATTAACAAAGTGATCCTAAAATTCACTTGGGAATGTAAGGGACTCAAAATAGTCAAAACAACCTTGAGAAAGAAGAACAAAATCATACTTCCTGATTTCAAAACTTACTACAAAGCTACAGTAATCAAGGCAGTGACTGGCATAAGGATATGTTGCAAATAGAATAGTAGCCTCCTCGAAGATGTCCATGTCCTAATTCCTGGGAAGATGTTACCTTAGATCGCTAAGGAGAATTTGCAGATGTGATTAAATTAAGGATCTTGTGATAGGGAGAGTATCTTGGATTATTTGGGTGGGCCCGATGTAAACACAAGAGTCCTTATATGTGAAAGAGAAAAGAATTAAAGTAACAGAGAAGATTTGATGACAAAAGCAGAGGTCAGAATAATAGGATTACTGACTTTGAAGATAGAAGGCAGCCACAAGTTAAAGAATAAATGCAGTCTCTAGAAGCTAGAAAAGGCAAGGCTTTATAACCTCCAGAAGAAACAGCCCTCCAAACAAGCTGGTTTAGCCCTGTGAGACCATTTCAAATTTCCAACCACCAGAACTGTAAGGGATACATCTGTACTGTTTTAAGACAGTATGCTTGTGGTAATTTGTTATAGCAGCAATAGGAAACTTATAACAAACTTACTGATAAATGGAATAGAATTGGAAATCCAGAAGTAAACCCTTATATTGTTTGATTTTCAAGAAGGTGCCAGGACAATTCAATGGGGAAAGAATAGTTGGATAACTGGAAATCCACATGTAAAAGAAGAAACTTGTACTTCTACCTCACACCAGACACACAAATTAACTCCCAGTATATAATAGACCTAAATATTAAGTGTTAAAACTATAAAATTCTTAGAAGAAAACAGAGGAAAGGAGGGGACCTGGGTGGCTCAGTCAGTTAAGCAGCTGACTCTTGATTTTGGCTCAGGTCATGATCTCTCAGTTCGTGAGTTTGAGACCCACATCAGACTCTGCACTGATAATGCAGAGCCTGCTTGGAATTCTCTCTCTCTCTCTCTCTCTCTCTCTCTCTCCCTCTCTTTCTGCCTTTCTCCCACTCGTGTTTTCTCTCTCTCTCAAAATAAATAAATAAATGTTAATAAATAAATAAAATAGGCAAAGGAGCTGGATAGACATTTTTTTCAAGATACACCAACTGGCAAAAAAATATATACAGTATATGAAATGATGTCTGACATCATTAATCACTCAGAACATGCAAATGAAAATCACAATCAGATACCATTTCATACCTATTAGGAAGACAGACAATAACAAATATTCAAAAAGACAATAACAAGTGTGGTGTGGATGGGGAGATATTAGGGCCTTCATACATTGTTGGTGGGATTATAAAATGGTGCAGCCACTTTAGAAAACAATTTGGTTGTTTCCTCAAAATTATGTTAAACATGGAGTTACCATGTAACACAGCAACTCCACCATTTCCTTATCCAGCATTTTATTTCCTTACTCAGCAACAAAAAGGGGTGAAGTATTGATACATGCTACAACATGGATGAACCCTGAAAACATCATGCTAAGTGAACGAAGCCACTCACAAAAGACTACATAATTCATGATTCTATTTGGCAAATCTAGAAGAGCCTGAAAGAGAAGCTAATCAAACATATGGGAGAAGATTATGCATAGTGCTAAGTACATAAAAATGGGCAGGACCAAACTGCATGGATGTAGGTCTTGAGCTACAACTACTATCTTTCAGCCACCCATGTAGAGGTTTCAAGAAATAGGACTGTGGCCCTGATTTTGGACTGAGTTACTAAATGCTACTAGTAGAATGGAAGGATAGGAGTATAAAGGAATCAATCAGGTACTTAGTGGGAAAATAGGTCATACGTTCTTCTGCTATTCTCTCCATGCAGTGAGGCTGAGCAAAAAAGGTAAAATGCTCTGGAGAAAACTAGATGAAGGGAGAAAATGGAAGAAATCCAGAGACTGGAGTGTTCTGAAAACAGCTATAGTATAGTAGCAAGTGTGAAGGGAAGTTTAACAGACAAAAGATTTTGGTTGAAGTAAAATGTATGAAATTATGATCTATTAGAAAAATTCATGGGGCTCCTGGGTGGTTCAGTCGGTTGAGTGTCTGATTTCAGCTCAGGTCATGATCTCACAGTTCATGGGTTCAAGCCCTGCATCAGTCTCTGTGCTGGCAGCTCAGAGCCTGGAGCCTGCTTCTGATTCTGTGTGTCCCTCTCTCTCTGCCCCTCCCTGCTCATGATCTGTCTCTCTCTGTCTCTCAAAAATAAATAAATGTTAAAATAATAATAATAATAATTAATAAATAAGAAATAGTCATGGTATAGCTATGAGAATGGATGGTTCCAAAAGAGTGAACACAAAATTAACTGGAGAAAATGAAGGCTAGAATTTTTACTTTTTCTTAATGCTTTTATTTATTTTTGAAAGAGAGAGATAGAGAGAGAGAGAGAAAGAGAGAGTCAGAGCACAAATGGAGGAGGGGCAGAGAGAGAGAGGGAGACAGAATTTGAAGCAGGCTCCAGGCTCCGCAGTGTCAGAGCCAAGCCCGATGCAGGGTTTGAACCTATGAACCTTGAGATCATGACCTGAGCCAAAGTCAGACACTTAGAAATCATAACTTTAACTCAGGTCAGATGCTTTGAGATCACAACCTGAGCCGAAGTTGGATGCTTAACCAACTGAGCCAGCCAGGTGGCCCTGAAGGCTAGAGTTTTTAAATGACTGTTTTCCACAGGTACACTGACACTGTCCTCTCTGACAGGACAGAATGTAGTGGTAACAGTTGTGAAAGCCCTCTCACAGTTATGAAAGACATCAACATGTGAAGAGAAGTAATTACGTCTGTAAGTGACATCAATAAGGAAAGGGACAGAACTGTATAACTGATGGGGTGAGATGCCAAAGGCTGGAAGGGAGATGCTCTAACAGCTGGCAGTGGGAAGCCAGATGGTTTGCAGAGGGCCAGCAAGAGCTCTGTTCTGGGGCATGACACTCTCGTGGTGTTCTGACCTTTGGCAGAGCTTTATTATGAAGAGAGACATCTCAAAAGTATTTTAAAAATCCTTAGTTACTAGAATGTTGATGGAGTTGAAATGAGAAAAATGAGAAGCAGTTTGTTTTTTGTTTTGTTTAGTTTTTAAAAATAGTGAGGGGAATAACAAAGTCAAGTGAATCTATTATTGGTGATGAACTTGACTGAACAAACTGGGTGAAGCCAAATTTTGTAGAGCTTTGCTTTGAAGGTTAAATTTTTATTTTATACTAAGGTCAATGCATTCATTGAAGACTTATCAAAGAGGTAAAATATTGAAGTTAGTGTTTAAACTCAGAATGTAGAGAAGGAGGTATCAACAACTCACTTCTGTAACAGTTTCCAGATCTGTTCTAGCTGAACTAGAACAAATATAAAACATCAAGAATATATTAAAATATACTAACATTGTATTTGACTCATTCATTCATCTAGTTGCCATCTATTGGGTACGTATCATGTGCAAGGCTTTCTGCTAGATTCGTTTTTCCTTTAGCAGACAAATTATTGGTGACCTAAATTTCCATCTGTTCCTTAACTGCTTACCAAATCCTAATCCCAAAATCCCAGGAGGGGACTGTGGAGGAAACTTTCTATATTTATATTAATCTTAGAAAATAATTAACTAGTAACTACTAATGGGTCATCAGTTGCTTTTATTCATGGGGGAAAAAGGATGACAGTAGCATCTCATTGTAGATCATTTTCAGTGCATCTGTTTTCCTCATTCAAATTTCATCCTTTGATCAGTTGCAGAATTTACTCCAAGAAATTATGATCTCCAAAACAAAATAAAAAAGATGAGTTCAGGAATGTTCCCAAAAACCCTTGTTACTCAAAAACTAGTAGATATGTTTTATCAAATAGTTTTGCCTCTAGTGGAAGAGTCATCATTGCTGTGTTTTTTTTCATTAAATCATTCTTCAGTAAATAAAAGAAATAAAATCAAGTTGTTTGTTTTGTAACCAAACAAGCAAAAAACATAATCAATAGAATGAGGAATTTATCTTTTAGAATGGAAAGTAATCAAATGATTTAGAAAAATTCTTAGGTATTCTAATCATCAAATACAAAAGACTTACATATTTACAGAGTCAAATGGATTTAGTTAGAAATAAAAAATCTGGCCTCCAGCCCAACAATTTGAGCACTAAAAAGAATTCTGATGACTCTATAAATTATAAATATATCTGTCTTCCATAATACCCATATTCCATTCACATAAAGCTTTAAATAAATGTTTTAGTGTAGCAAAGCCCACTAAAAACAAATTATAAGCTAAGATTCAATTAGTAAGAGGGGTTTTGCTTCAAAGTGTATTTTTCATCCAGAAACCAGAGAAATTTTTCTTTCAGGGACTGTCAACCCCCTGGACAGGAGTTGGTATTCTAGAGTAAATCTCTTGCTACAGAAACCTTATGTGCTATTTCATTCACCTTTACCTCATTCTCAAGTAGGAAAACCTACTCTGAATCCAAAGGCTAAAAAACAAGAGAGTACCACATTGGACTTGATCAACTTAATGACCGCATCTTCTACTTTAATAGCCAATGCTAACTTCATTGTCACTCACTTTAATTCCTGACCCAGAATGGCTCCCTAGATGTTCACAATTCTATTTCCGGTATAATATAATGTTTTAGGTAATGAATGGAAATGACAATGAGCTCTCTATTATATGATATGAAAAAGAAATGGGATGGTTCATTGATTAAATGGTTTAGCTAACAGCATTGCAGTATGTACTAAGAAATGCATTGCCAAAAATCTCTGCTAAAAATTAATATTTTTATAAAGACTCAAGGGGCATTTAAAAACCAACAGTACATAATATCATTATACATATCATTAGTCATATACATATACATATACATACACATATACATAATACAAATCATTAGTCAATTAAAGATAGACTGCAAGTTTGGGGCACCCCGGTGGCTCAGTCGGTTAAGCATTTGGTTCTTGATCTCAGCTCAGGTCATGATCTTATGGTTCCTAAGGCCAAACCCCACATCAGGCTCTGTGCTAACAGCATGGAGCCTACTTGGGATTCTCTCTCTCTGCCCCTCCCCTGCTGGCACTCTCTCTCTCTCTCTCTCTCTCTCTCTCAAAATAAATAAGTAAACTTAAAAAATAAACTTCAAGTTCAAAAGAAACAAAACTTTTTACCACAGTGTTTGTCTACTGGGAAAGGCAAATTTCTGAGCAACAACTAGAACTTGGAAGAGTAGAGAACAAGCAGTCATACCAGTACCGTTGGAGTAAAGGCCAGAAGGCTGGGTATAATACAGATAAATGATCTGAGTATACACAAAAGTTCATTGTGTGGCCCTGTCTAACCTACTTCAAGAAAGATCATAACTCCTTCCTTCTGGGGAGGCTCCTGAGCCAGGTGGTACACCCAAGCATTATAGGCTGATGTTCGATATCACGACTTCTCTGGTTCTGAGGGTAATCACATCCCTTACTTTAGGCCTGAGGTTTTTTTCCTCTCAACATTTTTCTAGGCTAAGGTGAAGCATGGAGTAATCACTGCTTGATTCCCTTGCCAACTTTCTCTACAGCTCTAAAAGACTTCTACATTTTATGGGGTAGACTGTTTGCAAATGATGTCCAAATCAAACATTCACCATAACTGTATTGTGATTGGCATGTGGCCCTTTCCTACATTGATGAGATGGAGCCACACCTTACATATGCCTTTTCTAAAGACCTGTGCAGAAAGCTACTCTGACCTGCCAGGTTGCTCATCATCACAAGAGAACAAATGCCTTATGTACTCGGAAACTCCAGTAATCGAGTTGTGGAATAGGGTCACACTTCAGAAAACTTGCTTCCAACTCTGAGAAATTTGAGAAACTCAAAAAATCTTAAATTAGACTACATCCAAACATATAATAAATTTATTTATTTATTTATTTATTTATGTATTTATTTCGAGGAGGGGTGCAGAGAGAGTGCGGGGAGGCAGAGAGAATCCCAAGCAGACTTCACACTGCCAGTGCAGAGCCTGACACAGGCTCATGAACCACAAGATCATGACCTGAGCCAAAATCAAGAGTGAGAGGCTTAACTGACTTAAGGTGCTCCCAAACATATAATACACCTATTAAAATGTTCTTCACTCTCCCCCTCAATTCTGTGCCCTAAAGTCTTCTGGGAGCTATAATACCTCAAATATAGAAAATTGATCCACCTCATTTCTTCACTATCTTGGTCTCTGTCATTCATGCCCATATATGGCCTTTTTCCAGGACATACTTACTCAGTGTAGCAGTCCCTTCCCATGTAGTCCCTAAAAGGCATATTTGGGTTTCCATTAACACTGTTATCTTGAGAATCAGTCACAGTTCCAACCCCACACAACCATCTCTTCTCTTCATTCTGGAGTCTGAACAATCAGAACCAAATAATATTTTTCAGTACTTGGATATATTAGTAACACTCAATAATGGCAGACTTTGGCCAGTGTGATGAACATGACCCTTTATACCCATTTCTAAGACTCCAGTTTTTCCCAAATGATTGAATCAGTCATTCGTGGTCACCACCTTCAGGAACACCAACATTATGTGCCTATATCTGTTTTACCACAACTGCTTTTTTTACTGCTAACTCAGAGGCCACAGAAAAGGAATTTACTTGAAATCTGCTTCATTTAAAACATCTTTTTAAAAAAAACTCTTTAAAACATCCCTTTTTAAGATATATGGAGAAGGGGGGGTGTCATTTAATCTGTGGCATGGGGAATCTGTCCTGCTGAGAAGATGAAAACAATCTCTGCTTTTTTCTCAGTATCATCCATGCACACCGCTGACTGGCCTTCTCCCTAAAAGTAGTTGATTTGCATGATGAAGTACTTACTTGGCTTTGGTGGGGTTTTTTGAAACTCAAAGGATTTCTTCTGTTGAAAAGCCATTTTGTTTGCTTTTGAGTGGAATGCATTTATTTGAGAGATGTAAACTTCTGGGATTTGCGGTAAATTTGAAATCTCAATTCTGCTACATGCTCTTCAATGGGTTGTTTGGTTGGAGGATTATATTCAGCTTGAAATGTAATCACCTCGATTATAACAATTTTTTGAGTACTAATTTCCAATCTAGACTGTTGTTGTCCAGGTATGTGGACACCTAGGAGGCTATACGTAGGGTAATTGTTACAGATTCCTTTTTGGAGATAGGAAAGGTTTTTTCACTTCTTGCTTGAAGCTGTTCATTGGAAGTTGTTAGATCCATGGTAATGATATCTCTGTGCATTTTAATTTTTGTCAGATGCTTTTAAATTGTTTTTTACTAACTCATTTACATTGCTAACAATGTACTATTTCAATATAATTTTTCATCCTTTTATGATACCCAAATAGATAGCAGAGTCTTTACTATGTTATTCAACAAAAGCAGTTTTATCAATGAGCCAGTTTAAAAAAGAGTGAGGGAGAAGGGGCACCTGGGTGGTTCAGTGGGGTAAGCATCAGACTTCTGCTCAGGTCATGACTTCACAGTTGGTGAATTCGAGCCCCACATCAGGCTCCGTGCTGACAGCTCAGAGCCTGGAGCCTACTTTGGATTCTGTCTCTCACTCTCTCTCTTCCCTCCCCCACTCATGCTCTGCCTTTCTCTCTCCTTCAAAATTAAGTAAACATTAAGAAAACAAATTTTTTTAAGAGAGAGATTTTAGAGAACATCATTTTGATGAGCTTAACTTTACCATTTAATATTTACTTCAAGACAGTGAATAATAATAAAATATTTTATTTGCCTTAGGAATTCTTTAGGATGATATTTGTTGTACCAGAATAACTTTTAAAAGAACATCTGGGGGCGCCTGGGTGGCTCAGTCAGGTAAATGTACGACTTCCGCTCAGGTCATGATCTCACAGTTCATGGATTCCACCTGTGTGGGGCTCTGTGATGACAGCTCAGATCGTGGAGCCTGCTTCAGATTCTGTGTCTCCCTCTCCTTCTCTCTGCTCCTGCCCCACTAGCGCTCTCTCTCTGTCTGTCTCTCTCTCTCAAAAATAAACCTTAATTTTTTTTAAATTAAAATTAAAAATAAATAAAATAAAAGAACATCTGATTTTCACTAATAAATGCGAACCTCCATTTAGTCCTGGACTGAAGGAGAAAAGGGCTATATTGGCATGTGATGGACACAGAATATTCTGAGCTGAATTCTGAATATTTGTTTAACCAAAGGTTATTGATTCTGAGTCTATCAAAATCTTATCGTGTGTCTTGCCAGTTGTTTGCATCCTACCTTGCAACTGCACCTGCAGCCTACAAACAAAAAGTCTAAGAAAGAGGGTTCAGAAAAAAAGAATGTACCCTGACCCGAACCAGACTTGGACACCAAAGGACAGCTTCTGTGCCATGGGATAGGCAGATCTTAAACACTGAAACTCATCTGCCACTTTTACATTAATGGCCATGAAAAAATCTCCCTATAATTTCCCTAGATCAGCATTTATTCTTACTTTAGAAGAGCTGCATATTGTCTGCAGATTGGAGATCTCACTGTTACCACATTTTTGGATTGTCCTAGCACCTTTATTGAACTATCTACCATTGCTCAGTGATCTGTGATAAAAATCTGTTCAGACAATATGGGCATGGAACCGTTAAGAGCTCTCTATTCTGTTCTAGTGGTTAATTGTCTCTTCCCAGCCAATGCCACACTATCTTAATTACTATTGCTGGATAATAAATGATGACACCTGAGAGAAGTCCTCTTACTTGCTGTACTTCTTCAGCACTGTCTCGACTATTTTTGAGCCTTTACCCTTCTGTATAAATGCTAGAATCAACTTGTCAAGTTTCTTTAAAACCCTATTTTTATTTGAATCACAATTGCATCTATATATTAAACTTTTTGTCATTGACATTAAAGTGTTCTGGCCTACAAAGATGATAATTTCATATGGTTCTACCTAAAAAACTAAAGGGGAAAGAAGTAACATTGTTCTGATAATTGAATCTGTACTCATGAACATGATGAAAATTATGGTCTGAAAATTTGTGCCCACCCCAAAAAAATCATATGTTAAAATCCTACCCCCCCAAAGATGATGGCATTAGGAGGTGGGGTCTTTGGTTGGTAAATAAGTCATAAGGGTGGAACCCACAGAGGTCCTTAGCCCCTTCCACCATGGGAGGATACAGTGAGAAGATGAACCAGGAAGATCCTCACTAGAATGCAAACTTGATTTTGAACTCCTGGACTCCAGAGCTGTGAGAAATAAATTTCTGTTTATAAGCTACTCAGTCTATTCTATTATAGCAGCTGGAATGAACTAAGATGGTGTTTCTCTCCATTTCCTTAGGTTTTTTCAATATCTTTTTGAGAAACCCTTATAATTTTTTCTATTCAGATCTTGAACATATGTTATAAGATTTACTCTTAGGTATCTTACTTTTTTTCTTTTTCATCTGTTTTCTTTTTGCTATTGTAAATGCTATCTTTTTCTTATTACTTTTCAGTTTATGCATATGTACGGAAATGACAATTGATATAAACAGTTAAATAATTACAATAATTAATCTTTAGGTTCTTTGTGTTTTTTTTCTGTAGATAATCATACCATTTGTGAAAAAAATGTGTCATTTACCTTTAATTTGAAAATTGATACACAAATTTGGGAGGAGGAGGAGGAACAGAGATTACTATCCTTGGTAAAATGACATGACATTTTATCTCCAAATTGGAGTCCTGGGTTTTCAAGGGTGTTTCTGTTTAATTTATAATCAACCTCTTTAACAGAACTTCCCAGCTTTAACAGACCAAAGAATTTATAATTGAATTTACAATATTTAATGTTTATTTATTTTTGAGAGAGAGACAGACAGAACATGAGAAGCAGAGGGGCGGAGAGAGGAAAACAGAATCCAAAGCAGGCTCCAGGCTCTGAGCTGTCAGCATAGAGCCCAATGTGGGGCTCAAACCCATGAACCGTGAGATCATGACCTGTGTCAAAGTCAGATGCTTAACTGACTGAGCCACCCAGGTGCCTCTATAACTGATTGATTTTTAGCCCCATCTGATCATCACTATTTATCATTAGGAAGGTTTAATTGTTTATAGTTTTATCTCTTTGGATTTATGTCAACCATCTAGTTTTTTTTGCCTGATTAACTTTCATCTCTTTTTATTACTTCTATTGGATTCATTCTATTTTCTTTAATCTACCTTTTCTATTGCTTTTGAGTTACATAGTCTATTTCTTTTTCACATGTCTTCTCCTACAATGCAAGGCTCTTGGAATGTTTTCTTTAATATTTTAATTTTATCACTGACTTCTGATTTTATATTATTGTCATTTAGTATTTTAGGTCCATTTTTCTTTTTAAATCTCCCACTAGTTAGACATAATTTTGTTATATTTTTGTCAATGTTTATTTGAATTATAAATTTCTTTACACAACATGGTTCTTTATATTCCACTTGTTAATTGATTTCATTCTGAATAATGAAAATCTTCAGCAGTATTTCAGGTTTATTGATAACAAACCTTCTCATCAACAAAATTAAATGTGTTTACTTTGCTCTTGGTCTTAAATGGTAACTTGGTTGGTTTAGAATTCTATATTGATGGTTGCAGCACTTTAAATATATGGTTTTATTCTCGTCTAATGTCCATTGTTAGTGTTCTTGCTAATGGAAGTCTGTTGTGAGCCTAACTATATTCTTCTCTATATTCTTTCTCTAGAAGAAATCTCTTTTTCTCTCTGGACTTTGTTTTTGGGTTTTGGGGTTATTTTTTAGTCTCTCTGTTTGTTTGTTTCACCATAATATGTCCTAGTGTAGATGTGTATATTTGTTTGTTTCTATTTGGGGTTTTGTTCAGGTTTGGTGTTAGGCAGCCATTACGATATTTTTGAGGGTTTATGTCCTTTTCAATTCTGAAAACTCCCCAGTCATTATCTCCTGGAATACTGTCTCTCCCTATGTTGTTTCTGGAATACCCTCATTCTATCTCTTCATTCTATCTTCTTTATATCTTAACATCTCTCATAATTTTTAAAAATCATTTTATTTCTCTGTAGTATGTTCTGGGCAGTTTACTCATGTCCATCTTTCAGTTCTCCAGTTCCCAGTTTAATTGACATTCATCTATTTGGTTCTTCTTCAGAACTGCTTGGATTTTTCAAGCAGCCTGATCTTTTGTTCTGGTCTTTAATTATCTCTTTAATCTTTTTAAATATATTCGATTTGTAGTTTTTTTCAGATTGTTTTTTGGTCTTCAATTTTGGGATGGCTAATTCTCTTGGGTATGTTGTCTGCTAGCTTTCCTTCACAGCAGATCTTTTTTTCAAATTCTTCAAAGCACTATTATTGTGAGCTTATCTTTAGAGAGGTTTGCTCTGAGGTAGTTAGAGCTTTGTAAGCTCCTTAAATACAAATATTTTAATATTTTATCTCATGCAACTTTCTCATTTCTATGCACCTAAAAGGTACTCAATAAATATTTAAATGGGTTATGCCCTGAATTTTACCTCTCAAACAAAATTGCAAATTTATTGAGGAAAGATACATTTTTGTTCCTTTGATTCTCTCCTGCACCTTTCCCAACTCACAACCTCTTCAGTGAGTATTATCAGCAAGGTATTGTAAATATTTATGAAACGTACTTCAATAAATCAATGTTTGCTAAATTATAAAATGCAGAAGAGTAAGAAACAAACTCTTGGGAACATAAATCTTTTCTCAGAAGCCAATTAAAAAGTGCCAAGGGGACTTGATGAAGTTCACAACAAAATGTGTTTGCCACCCGCTTTCAATTACACATTATCTAACAATTCTGTCCCAATTAAGTATTTTACAGCTTCAACCTCTTTACAAGAGAAATCATATGTAATCATATGTAAACATAATCTTTAGTTTATTAAACATAGTCTTTAATTTTTTTAACTAGTGCATAGTTGCCCAGTCAACAGTTGAAAATACTGTTAACAATTAAGAATATCAGTGCTAGGAGGAAACCCCTTCTCCCAAGGACAATAATAAAGAAAATGTGAGAAAAACATTTTTTTTTTTAGTTTAAAACATCACCTCAATTGGTCTCCATAGCTCTGAATACAAAGGAATCATAAAATCTCAAGAAGAATCAGTCTATCTGCTCAATAAACATTTATAAGATACCCTGTGTCAAGCCTTGGCACCACACAGACAAATAATCATGGCCCATCTTCAGGATTCACTGTCTCCTGGGAAAGGCAAACATGTCAGCAAATAGCTTGTGCTGACTGCTGCCTGAGAGGGGGGTATGGGCAGGGTGCTAGGAGATGGCAGAGCATGAGAAAAAGAAAGGCTTCATGGAGGAAAAATAAGCCTGAGGCAGGAAGCTCTGAAGGATGAATGAGATGATCTCTGGTTCAGTTGTGATAGACAGATTCAGGTTTATGAATAAGTCATTTTGGGATGTGATAAAGGGAGACTTCTCTGCCACTTAGTCTACATATTGCATAGCCTTCCTCGCTGACTTGTGAAAGTGGTATATGCTGGAAGCCATTTCTGAAGTAAGGTGGGTTTGCAAGGCAGGGGCCTCCCACTGTCAGATAGCGACTGACTTTTACTTGAGCACCGACCCCCCAAGGCGCCTGACTGACTGATATCAGGAGTAACTTGCCCTCTTATGCTAAAAATATGTGAATTGTACCTTATGAAAAAACTTATTATAGGAGTTTCTTCTTTCGTGATTATAGGAGCAAATATTACATTTCTCGAGAAACCTGTTTCTCTTCCCCTCAAAAACAGGCTATTGACCCCTGCTCACAAAAGAACTAACTTTTGCCTTTGTTATGCTAAAAACATTGCCTTTGTATTTGAATGCTAAAGATACCTTCCTTCCCCATGTGATAAGCATCTAGTCACCTACTTCAATCACTATTGATAAAGATTATGCATGAATCTTCTATCAATCTATGGTCTGGGAAATTTTTACATACCAAAGAATTTGTCATCAGAAATCATTGTCTAAGGCAATTGCCACTTCTGTTTTGTACCACATACATTTTTTCAATAAATAAAGCTGACTCTCCAGTCAGTGCAGAGATGCCTGCCTGGTGATCAGAAAGAGGCCAAGGCTCTCGCTCTCTTTCGTCGACACCGTCCATCCTTCAGGGATCCCTGGACCTGCTGGAGCTGGACTCTAGCAGGTATAAGGTGTCTACATCCATTGCTGAAGCTGACTTATGTGTGGTAAGCAGGGATTCACTGAGAAGCCACCAAAATTGCCCTGTTGACATGAAAGGAAATACTAAAAGGAAGTCTTCAGGTGGCTTCCAAAGAATCTCATCAGTGATCCCTCCTGCCTAGCTGAGTTGCTCAAAACTTTCCTTCTCTGTGATCAAGAGAAAAATGTTTGATGTTTGAGTAAGAGAGTAAGTAAGCCTAAGGTAAGACAAACAGCTCATGATCATGATGGGACCATGACATTGGCCTCAGGAGAAGTCTCTCTTCGCCAGTCCTCTAGCCACAGGATTTTATTACTTTTAATAAAAAACTTTTGATGAGCAAGGTTACTTTTCTTTTTTTCTTCCTCTCCTCTCAGGTTCCTCTTGATGTATGATAACTCAGAAGAGCATTCTGATTTCTTTTAATTTCCATTAGCAATATTTCCTTCTTACTGTAAGCTCTGTTAAGATCCCAGGAAAATGGGAATATCTATCTGACTTTTAGTTTTTATTTTATGCAGGTACTAATATATCTTCCATACATACAAGCAAGTGGCCAGAAGTTTTGACCTGATTAAAACACTAAAATGATGGCATCAAGTTTGGTAAACTGAAATAGTTTGTTGAATCTTTTAAAAGGAAAAAAAAAAAAACCTTTCTCCAAAGATGATGATCCTTTCTTTCCTAAGAAAACCTTGAGACAGTTGTCACATCACCAACCCCACTCTGGTCATGCAGGAAACCTCACTACAGCTCTGCTTGTGTGGTTTTGTAGCTGCTATTGGAAACCAAAATTCCAAAACCAGTTGGACACAAAGAGAAGAAAATAAAACTAGTCACTTAGGCCTGAAATGCCAACTTTCACCATATGTAGTCCCACAAAAACCAAAAGGGAAAAATAATCAAAATAAAACACAGCAGAACTAGAATCACAGAATCAGGAGATGGGATTTGCTAAAGAGGGTCACCCAAACCTATGAAAATGAAAATTGCTTTGACACAGCTGTCTCCCAGCCTGGAAAGGAATGTATTATTATGATTTGCATTGATCTGATTAGTGTATTTACATATTGCATCCTTCCTTGTGTACCACTCCCAGTCAGTGGGGCGTCCAGCACATTAAGAGTAATACACTTCTGG
This sequence comes from Cryptoprocta ferox, assembly GCA_028646485.1. Classification (NCBI taxonomy): domain Eukaryota; kingdom Metazoa; phylum Chordata; class Mammalia; order Carnivora; family Eupleridae; genus Cryptoprocta; species Cryptoprocta ferox. The sequence continues at coordinate 107,372,755 of CM053567.1, read as the reverse complement.
AGTTAAAATAAGTAAACACTCCCAAAAGTCTTCTGTCTTCCCCTATGCAATGAAAATATCTTGCAGAATATAGTACAGCCTCAAAATGGGTTGGTTTCATTTACAAAATCATAGATTTTATTTGTTTTTTGTACCCTAAGTTTTAAGTTTGTATAATAGATTAGTCCTTATGTACACACACACACACACACACACACACACACACACACGTCCTTAATAGTATAAAGGGAGAAATGTAAAGCAATTAGCACACTATTTAGAAACAGTCCAAAACTACAGAGTATTGTTGCCTTGCAACCATTAATTAAAGCTGTTAACTCAAAGGATGATGGTAGAAAGAATGAGAAATACTACAGCAGACATCTAAATTAAAACATGCTCCTGTATAGAAGATCTAATGAAAATCAGCTCAAGTCTAAAGGAAATCCAGCAGAAGACCTCAAAGGAATCAATTAAACATGGCCTTTCAACGATCTTTTTGGTAGACTGTCATGTAGCTTGTTTTTCTTAGGAAACTAACTATCTAGACATGGCTGGCTTGGATGTGAGTCCAGCTGGAATCTGCAATGTGTGCTGGCAGGGAGGAATAAGAAGTCTTCCACACAGCAAGCAAGGATTGGGAGCTAAGGGAACTGCAAAGGAAGTGTTATATAGCAGAAATTAACAACAGCTACAATGTATTTACTTAGTGCCTATTTCACAAATTAGAAAACCGAATCATAAAGAGACCAAGAAATTTGCCCAAAAATCACAAACCTAGTAAACGGCAATCTGGAATATAAGCCAGGTTTGTATGACTCCAAAGTCCATGCTCTTTCTATTCCATATCCGAAAGAGCTTATCCATGTATTTTACAAACTCTTCTGTTCTGTTTCTCTCTAACCATTAGGGGCTGGCAACAGGATCCATCCTTATGGGCAAAGAATCATCAGGAGCTAAGTAGGAAACTTGGTACTCCAATCATGGAGTCCAATAAGAGTGAAAGGGGTAGACCTATAGAATGTGAGATCAAGGCAGAAATCTGGTTCTATGTGACAGCTGAAAATTGGTAATGACACAGGTGCCTACGACCCTACTGACTTGCCTAAGTTCCAGTCTGATTGTCTGTAGACACTTGGCAGTGACAGGAAGAGAGAAAAAGAGACTTGTAATGGCTGAGCACTTATGAATGAGGAGTGCAGTAATGTAAGGACTGTTTATGTACTTCTACCTTAGTGCAGGAATTGGGAGAGTGAGTGGCTCAATCTATGAAGTAAAATAAAGATGACTCCGAGACAGAGAAGAGTAAATGTATGTAGTCAACATACAATTTTCACAAACTAAGTGTTTCAGTTATCTTTGCCATGTTACGTATCATCTCAAAACTTAGTAACCTAAAACAACAATGATGTATTACGTCCCATGATTCTGTGAGTTGAATGGGCTCACAGAAAAATGGGGCTGTTACTCTGCCAACACCATGTCACTGAGAACACTCACTGGACTGTATTCAATAGGAAACTCGGTTGAGTCTGGGACAACCAAGATGGCATCTCATCCTCCAAGGTCTCTTTACTCAGTGGTAAAGCCCAATCTTAACACTACCTCAGATAATGGAGCTATATAATTGGCTGCATTTCCGATCAATCAAGCTAACTTCTCCAATTTTTCCCTCTCACCTAGTAATCTTATCGTCTGCCTGGAGGACATGCCTATCTTCACTCCTGCAGTTTGTTATCATTAAGGGGAGAAATTCTGAGAAGGAATTGGAGAAACTATCCAGTCTTGTCACAGCTCCCAAACAGAAAACGTTTTCTATAGATCTAACAGCAGGAATCATGATGACTTCCAGGAGCACATCTGCAACTTCTAACTTCTCTATTAAGCAAAAGTTTAAAGCATGGACATGTACCTTCTATCATCAGGCAATGGGATGACTATTAGATATTCATTGACTTAGTGTGTTCTTATGAGTTTAAATGAAAAATCCATAGTATAATACTATATGACTTAGGAGTATAATAAAAAATGTATAGAATAATATATGATTTCTGGTTCTACTTCAGCCATTAATTTACTGTGTAAGCTTAAACACATCATTTGGTTTCTCTGATTCTCTCTGATCCTCACTATGGACTGAATGGTCATGTTCCCCCACCCCAAATGTATATGCTGACCCCCCACCATTGTGACAGCATTTGAAAATGGTGCCTTTGGGAGGTAATCAGAATTAGATGAGGTCATGAGGGTGGGACTCTCACGACGGGATTATGACTTTAGAAGAAGAGAAAGGGAGAGAGATCCCACCCTTTCCATCATGTGGGGACATGGCAAGAAGAAAGCTGTCTGCAAACCAGGAAAAGGCCCTTCACAAGAAACTGAATCAGCTGGCACCTTCATCTTGAATTTTTCAGATTCTGGGACTATAAGAAATAAATGACTGTCGTTTAAGCCCCTCTGGCTATGGTATTTTGCTATAGCAGCTCAAGTGGACTAAGACAGTCCTCTTCCATAAAATGAGCCTTATGAATGAGAGATCTCTAAAATCCTTTCTAGCTAAAATTATATTCCATTGTTTTATTTCTCCATAAAGTTATGTTGCCAAGTAATATTGCCTGGCCACAGTTAAAGAGGACAGTCAAAGAAAATCAATGTAAAAGTCATCTAAAGAGTAAAAATAACTTCCATTCCAAAGCAAGAATGTGGAAATCATTTCAGAAAACACAGATATTCTGCTTATTAAAACTTCATAGCATATCTGAGTCCATCGCTATTCTAGTATGTAACTTAGAAATAAAGTCAATCCTGCCTGCTCACAGAAATCAGAAATCATTCACCCAGAAAACTAGACAGAGAGTGGGAAATAATCTTTGCATTGATAGTTACCATTAACTTGGGTTGGCAATCCATTGTAAAGATTGTTTGTTTGAAGAAAAAAAAAGAAAGGAGTACGAAAATGCAGACATTTCACTATTTAACCCATAATTGTCACAGCCCAATAACCTTTTCATCTCTCTTACACATGCACATACACATAAAGTGCTTCTCAGCAAAGGTTGACAAGCCTGAAAATAAAATAAAAATTTTCACGGTTTCATTAGTAAAATAAAACTCTGTTTTTGGTTCTAGAAACTATAAAGATGAAAGCATTTTTAAACCATTTTATCATCCAATTTCCTCTTTGAACAATAATATCCCCATAAGAACACATTAAAAATCAAAATGCATGTTCAAGTCCAAGTCAGTGACTTATGAGTTAATTCAGAAGTAGTTACTTTTGACTCCGAAGCCCTTTGTGACTCCCAAATTGTAGTATGGAATTAGAAAGAAAGAACATGGTGATGATTGAACTTCTTCTCTTTTTGTCATTTCAATGTAGAGACAATGTTTCTAGTCCAAAAATAAATAAATAAATAAATATATTTCCAAATTACCACATCAGCAGCAAATCCCACAGAGATCATAAGAAAACAGACTTTTTCTAAGTCTCTCCAAATTTATCCCCATGGTGTCAATATAATATGGGGTCCTGAGGGGATATTATGCCATAAAACACATAAATAAAATTAACTTGATTTATCAGCATAGAAAGAGCAAGTGTTTACATATCAAGGGAGATTGGCAGTTAAAGACTCATAAATCATAAGACAAAGAGGAACCCTGAAAGTCAGCTTTTCAATCCCCTTCCCCCGACTTTGGCAGAAGCCTGCCCTTCAATGATTTTCCACTTGGGTATAAAGTAATTAGCAAGCTTAGCCTGCCCAAATTGAACAACTGTAGAAAAATAGCATTGGAATAATTAGGACAAATACCACCCTTATGATCTTTGACTGAGTATACACAGTATATAATGCTGTGGTTTACCTAAACCACCTCATACTGATTTATGTGGGGTTTTCATGTAGATAACAACGAAAACAATTCAGGTAAGAGTCTACCATTCATTCACTAAATATTTGTGCCAAACACTTAGCAAGAACTAGAAGCATAGTAATGAACAAGTAAGACACAGACTCCACTCTTCACGGAGCCTTGAGAGGGGGAAGGAAAGAGAACATTAAATTTAAATTTAACATGAATTTAAAGAGAATATGTGAAACTTTATTAGAGTTATTTACTGATTTGCCCTATATGATGAGCTTCTCAAAGACATGAGTGAAAATCTATCCATCTTTTTCATGGACTAAAAAAAATTGAACAGGTGTTCAATGTATCTTTATATATATATATCAATATATCTTTTGCAATAAAACATTTCTAGAAATATATATACATATAGATTAACTGGTCCAAGTCCAAAAAACACTCTTCTTTACATTTTTCATTTCTAATGTGATATGCAATCTTCATAGGTAAAGAAGGAAAAAGCCTCAAATATTTTTCTGTAATCTGCCTTGAAATATATCTTAAAAGCCCATCCATTTGTTTGCCATGGATAGTGTACATGGGGACACCCAGGGCAATGCTATGAACTTACCAACACTCACAAACATCAGATGAATAAACTGAAGTATGAATCAACAAAGCAATAAGTAAATATGGGCATGGAATTCCAAAGCGTCCATTTCACAACTTGGATAGCATGAAGATGAACTTTAGGAAACATGGATCTTTAGACTTTTGTCCCTCCTCTGGACGGTAGTGTATTGGCAAGCTCACTCTCTTTATAGTGAGTATATAGAAGATATGGGTTTATGTAAGCTGAATTGCATAAATGGTAATAAATTATCTCTTGTGAAATTCCTGATTCATCGTCCTTCTTTCTGCTCCACTTGTGATAATTGGTTCATCACATTATAATTCAAAAGACTTCTATAATCTTATCAACCAGTCTGTTAAACCACAACTCACCTCCTCCAGGCCTTTGCTTCTTAATATAGCTTACTCTAATGACTTCATTTAAAATTATACCTCCCCCACTGCACCGATATCTCTCTCTCTTACCTTGTTTTATTTTTCTTCAAAGCATTTATTATCTTCTCTTGATCTATGATTTCTCATTTAGTATACATGTTCTATGTAAGAAAAGGATTTTTATCTTTACTATTCTCATTGCTGTATTCTCAATATCTAGAACAGTGCTTTGGGTACATAGTAGGTTTTCAACTCTTTGCTGACTGAATGATTGATTGCCTGACAAAGAAAAGTCTCCAAGTCACTACAAGGTGGTTATAAGGCTGGCTGCCCTACTAATTGTGATAGTTCAATCAATATTCAGTAAACTAGAGTGACTCTAACCTTAATTTTTTTCTTTTGCAGACAAGAAATATGGAACTACTGTGTCTCCTAAAGACACCAGGCTATTTCCCTCCTTTCTATCTTTACTATTGTTTTCCTTCCTCCAGAAATGCCCTTTTATTACCCAAACTGTACTCTACCTAGATAATTCCTGCTAATTCATTATGATAATGTGTCCAGAGTCTCCTTATCTGAATATCCATGATATGGCCTTTAGGTATCCCAGTCCTAAATCTTAAGGTATCTTTGTTTATTGCATTGAAATTATTCATTACTTCTCTTCCTCTTCAACCAAACTGTAATCTCCTATAGGACAGGGATGGTCTTATTCCTCTCTGTATGAATTCAACACAATAGGAAAGAGTGAATAATTGAAATGAACTGAGTTCAATGCTCTTAGGAGTCAACGATAAGTGATACCAATAGAAGTGGGTGGTTTAGAGGGAAATGTGGGTGGTTTAGCGGGAAAGGCAGGAAGTCCAAAGACCTGGATTCTACTACTGTCTCTGACCTCTGTTTTTAAACCTGTAGGGGAGGATTAAACCAGTGCTAAGGCAACTTCTAAAACTATAGGACAGTATTACATGTAACCTGATGAAAGTAGTTATTAAAATGTCAGGTTTTCATGCTCCATCTGCTGGTTAAGTTGTAGAAAAACCCTGGGGTCATTATGCAGTTGAAAAGTAGAGTTAGAAATATTTGTGACCAGCGAAGAAAATATTTTTTATAAAAAGCAATGTGTACTGTTTATAAAAGATTAATAACCTAGAAATCAAGCAGTTGAGAAAGAAAAAGAAACATCAACAATTGCACAGTGGTGGTGAAAAAGCCAGAGAATACTCTGCTACTTGGGGCTCACATACATACTGTGGAGCCCAGCCTCCAAGAAGCCCCACCTGCTGACTCTCACACCCTTGTGTATCCACCCACCAATACTGTTCCAGGGTAGCTCTGTATGAACAAGAGCGGCCAGCAGAAGTGATGGCATGCCACTGCCCAGACTAAGGTATGAAAAAATGGAGGCTTTCATCTTAGGCATTCTCTCTCTCTCTCTCTTCTCTCTCTTCTCTCTCTTCTCTCCTCTCTCTCTCTCTCTCTCTCTCTGCCTCTCTCTCTCTCTCTCTCTCCCTCTCTATCCACCCCACTTCCCATTTCTCTTTATTGCTCCCTCTTTTGAATTACTTCCTTTGAGAGGGGGTTACCCAGCTATCATGAATGAGAACCCTTGAGCAACTCATGGAGAGGCCAGTGAAGTAAAGCATACCAAAAAAAAGTAAAACTGTCCTTGTTAGCAGATGATGTGATCTTATATAGAGAAAACCCTAAAGAGTGCAACAAAAAACTGTTAGAACTAATCGATGAATTCAATTGATGTAGGAGACAAAATCAACATACAAAAATCAGTTGCATTTCTATACACTAATAACAAGATATCTTTAAAAGAAAGGAAACAATCCTATTCACAGTAGCATCAAAAGCAATAAAATGCTTAGGAATAAATTTAACAAAGGAAGTGAAAGATCTGTACACTGAAAACTATAAGATGTTAATAAAAGAAATGGAAGAAGACACAAATAAATGGAATATTCATATTCATGGATTAGCATAATTAATATTGTTAAAATGTCCATATGACCCAAAGGCTTCTTTGATTCAATGCAATCCCTATCAAAATTCCAATAGCATTTTTCCTAGATACAGAAAAAACGATCCTAAAATTCATATGAAACCACAAAGATCCTGAATAGCCAAAGCAATTCTGAGAAAGAAGAACAAAGCAGGAGGCATTATGCTTCCTTATTTCAAACTATAATACAAACCTATAATAATCAAAATAGTATGGTACCACATAAAAATAGACATATAGACCAATGGAACATAATTGAGCACCCAAAAATAAACGCATGCATATATGACCAATTAATTCACATCAAAGGAGTCAAGAATACATAAAGGGTAAAGTATAGTCCCTTCAAAAAAATGGTGCTGAGAAAAATGGATAATAACCTGCAGAAGAATGAAATTGGATTTCTATCTTATACCATTCATAAAAATTAACTTGAAATGGATTAAAGACTTAAACCTAAGACCTAAAGCCTTAAAACTTCCAGAAGAAAGCATAAGAAAAACCTCCTTTACATTGGTCTTGGCAACATTTTTTTGAATATGATATCAAAAGCAGAAGCTACAAAAGCAAAAATAAAAAATAAATAAGTAGGACCACATCAAACAACAAAGTTTCTACACACAGCATCAAGAAACAATAAACAAAATGAAAACGCAACCTATGAAATGTGAGTAAATACTTGCAAAAAGTATATGTGATATGGGGTGAACATGCAAAATATATAAGAAATTCATACAAGTCAATAGCAAAAAAATTAATTAAAAATTTGGCAGAGGATCTGAATAGACATTTTTGCAAAGATGCATCCAAATGGCCAACAGATACATGAAAAAAATGCTCAACATCACTAATCATCAGAGAGATACCATTCTAAACCATATTGAAATATCACCTCACACCTGTTAGAATGGCTATTATCAAAAAGACAGGAAACAAGTGCAGATGAGGATGTGGAGAAGAGGGAAACCTTATGCACTACTGAGACTGTAAATTGGTATGGCCACTATGAAAAAGAGTGTGAAGTTTCCTCAGAAAATTAAAAATAGGATTACCATATGATCTAGCAATCCCACATCTGGATCTATCCAAAGGAAGATATATATGAAATGAGGATCTTGAAGAAATGTCTGTACCCCTATGTTCATGGCAGCATTATTCACAATAGTCAAAGTATGGAAATGACCCAAGTATCCTTCTATGGATGAATGGATAAAGAAATGTTGGTATGTGTATGTGAGTGTATGCACATACACACACACACACACACACATACACACACATTCAATGGAATATTATTCAGCCATGAGAAAGAAAGAAATTCCACCATTTGCAACAAGATGGGTCAACCTTGAGAGAGTTATACTATGTGAAATAAGTCAAACAGAGAAGGACAAATACTGTATGATATGACTTATATGTGGAATCTGAAAAAGCAGAACTCAAGGGTGCAATGGTGGTTGCCAGCAACTGAGGATTCGGGGAACTTGGAAGATAGTGGTCTAAGTGTACAAACTTTTAGTTATAAAATTAGTAACTCCTGGGGATCAAATCTAAGATAGCAAGCATCATGATTATGGTTAACAATACTGTACTACATACTTGAAAGTTAATAAGGGATTAGGTTTTAAAAGTTCTCACCACAAAAGGGTGGCTGTTAGTTAGTTAGTTAAGTGTTCGACTTTGCCCTAGGTCATGATCTCGCCATTCTCCAGTTCAAGCCACGTCGGGCAATGTGCTGACAGTTCAGAGCCTGGAATCTATTTCAAATTCTGTGTCTCCCTCTCTCTCTGCCCCTCCCCACTGCACTCTCTCTCTCTCTCTCTCTCTCTCTCTCTCTCTCAATAATAAAGAAACATTTAAAAACAGTTCTCACCATACAAAATAATAAAGAAACATTTAAAAAAAACTTCTCACCATACATTCTCATCATGTAAAGTGATGGAAATATTAGCTAATCCACTGTGGTAATCGTTTTGCAATACATAAATGTATCAAATCATCACATTGTACACCTTTAAACTTATACAATGTTATATTTCAATTATATCTCAATAAATCCGGACTAAAATAAAATAAAATAAAATAGAATTTTAGTTTCTGGCCACCAAGAGCCAGGGAGGGTTGGAAGTAGATACTCCCTTTGATGAATCCTCAGAGTACACTGACAGCAGTTGGAGCTAACAGCTTGACCTCATGAGAAACCCTGAGCCAGAACCACCTAGTTCAGCCATGCCCAAGTCTTTCTCCCCAGAAACTATGGGATAATTAATGATTGGTTTCTTAAGCTGTTAGATTGTTCAGTTATTTGCTACATAGCAATAAATAACTAATACACACACATATATCTGAGTCTCATTCAAATCTGTATTGAACACTTCTGCGTTCCATGAATGTGGCTTGACCTTTTAACGTGAAATTGTACGCATCCATCTTTCTCAGAAATATTCATATTTCTTCATACGTACATTATGTTTTCATACACACATGCTTCACTAGAATAGGAACTCAAAAGTGTGGAAATTTAAAGACAAGGGGATATATTCTGGAGACTTTTTACTAATATCAATATCTGAGAGAAGATCATAGGCCTTAAGAAACACAGTTTCTCACCATTTTATAGTATGTATGTACTGGGTAACAAACTTTTGTGAAGATCACAGTGAACTGCAATTATGTGGGATTTTTAAAAACTCTAGTTTAGTAATTGGAATAATACATCAATTCTGTATTCACTTTTTCAAGTCTACCCTTTTACCAAAGAATAAACATTCATAGACTCTTATTTTTCACTGCCTTTATTGCCATTAAAGAACTAGCCTATTAATACAGTGTCGATGAATGAGATGCCAAAGTGAAAGGAAATACATATAGGTGATTATAGGAGATAACACAAGCTAAAGGTTTTGTGTTATCTAGAAACTTTCAACAAAATTTTCTAGTGAGATTTGGAAGTAATCTTTAAAACTTTAAAAACCTTGGGGGCACCTGAGTAGCTCAATCAATTAAACACCCAACTTCGGCTCAGGTCATGATCTCACCATTCATGAATTCGAAACCTGTGTGGGGCTCTGTGCTGACAGCTCAGAGCCTGGAGCCTGCTTCGGATTCTGTGTTTCCCTCTCACTCTGCCCCTTCCCCACTCATGCTCTGTCTCTTTCTCTCTCAAAATAAACATTTAAAAAACCAAAACCTTAAAAATCTTAGACATAAAAATCAACTTAAGTTGGCTCAACTAAAAGTTTGGGAAGCATATAATAGATACAGATTCCCAATCTAGTTGGCTATTTTTAATGAATTAAAATGGAGAGAGAACAGAAAAGCAAACAACACCTCTTAGCCATGCTCAAAAATCTTAGAGAATCATAAAAATGAATTATTTTCTGAGACAGAAAAAAAGGAAAGCAAATGATTATTCAAGTGTCTCACTCTCCATTAAAAGGTTTGGCAGCACCCTTCACATGTTGCAAAATTTGACTAGAACATTATGCAAAGAGATATTTGTTCAACGGCGACCGTCTGTTGCAAAGAAGAGGAAAAAACAGAAATGAAGACATAGCCTCAAGGAGAACTTGGAGAAGTTCTCTTTAACCTTCTCATAGGGTCTTGACAGCCTCTTATTCTAGAAGTCTCAACTGCAAGCCTGCTTTCCCACTTGGTGCAAGTTACCCATCCTGATGTGCTTATAATAAGACTAAAGTAAATCAACAATCAATTTCCAGGCTTTTATACTCCAGTGGGCTCAAGCTTTATACCTGACTGATTTTTATGTCTAAAGGCCTAATAAACTTGGAGAGTGATAAGGTCCCCTTCCAAAAACCTCAAAAAAAATGAATGTTTGCGTTTCCAGGTTTGGCCTTTGTTTCTAGACTCTCTGTATGCAGTAATGTAAGCAGAACAATAGACTCAACAATGAACTCAATGGTGGGAAGTTTCCCTTATCTTAATTTGGGAAAATAGACTGCCTATTACAGTCTCTTATTTCTTTTACAGTCTCTTGCTATAGCTCATTACTTTCTTAAAGATATAGTTCCAATGAACTTTGGTAACAGGGAATGGGAGTGGGGTGCCATAAATAGAATTTAAAAAGCTAAGCTCCAAGGAGATGTAAGGGCAAGGCCATATCTCATCCACTGTGACATCACTTCGAGATGACTTCCTGCTTGCAGACCCACTTTTAGAACACCATTCAAATGTAGAATCACACCCCCTATTGATGAATGAACTGCATTTGTTTCCTCTACTATAGAATCAGAATCCAAGAGGCATAGCTGCCAGAAATGCCATATAAATGAATATTTGACAAGTAGCAGGAGAGGAAATAATGGGTTATTCATAATCATCTCCACATGCCTCAAAAAGAAATGAAACCTCAAAATATCCAACCCAGTACTTATCTACTACATATTTATACTAAGGTTGTCACCACCTAAAAATACCCAAGAATCAAGTCTTCAGCTCCTGGTAGTACTTAGCACATTTCCTTGTATATAATACACGGTCAATAAATACGGTCAATATATATTTGTAGGAGAGGGAAGGAGGAAGGAAAGAGTAAGTTGGCAGGAAGGCACAACATAGCTGACAATTACACAATACGACTACACAGCAGATTATTCTTTTAAAGTATTCAATCTGACTCGATAAAGATTTATTAATGTCCACCCCAAGGCTCTGCAGAGTTTAATACTATGTGAATTGACTCAGCTCTGAAACACATTGTCCAAAAACTATATAACTCTTCAAAGTGAAGAATTATTCATCCCCTTCTGTGGTGGGAGATAAAGTAAAGATGGAAGAATAGAAAGACAGGGCAAAGCTATTTCTCTGACAAAGAAATACAAAACCCTCTCTCTCCACTCATTTGGAAAGCCCTCAAACTTTAGGCTAATGCTAAAGGCAAAAGAGAGGGAAAGCAGATGAGTGAGCTTGGTCATTTTTGGCACTTGTCAAAAAAACTAAATATTTTCCCCAAATGTTTTACATTCAATAATGCCCATCCACAATGTGCCAAGCCTGTTTTCCCTTAATGTTTCAAACCCATGTGTATTCCAAGGGAAATGTAATCCATGTGTCTCTGATTTGCTTACACTTAAATCATTATAAAATGTTAAATTTTTTAAAAGGATGTCCAAGATATCTTTTGGGTCATCCTCATGACCCTCCTTCAGGATTCTTCTGAAGAGTGTGGAATTCTAAAGAGCTGATGAAGACAAAGCCCTGGATAATTAATTAGAATTCAGGACTCAAAATCTCTGCAGAGATTTTGTCTCTGAATGCAGAAGAGCATGAGTTTGTTCAATCATTAATAATGCAAGAATGACTAGAATTCTTGGAGCAAATTTGCTAAATTGGCCTATTTTCTTAGAATACCCTATCGATCTTTATAATTAGGCCTAGCTAACTTGGACTCTTCTTCAGGCTACTCAAATAAGGTACCTAAAATAATGCACACAAAACTTTCTTGAGAATATGTAGGAGAGTATAAAAGATGGGTGAGTAGCTCGGGCACTACTAGAAGAATTAAGTTTCTTATTCCCTCAGATAATATCCTCTGATGTGGTAAATGACAAACAATTATATGATAGTTAGCCCATCATAATGACACAGTGAACTAAGGTTCTAAAGCATAGAGAACTAGAGAAGCGGAACCAGTTAAGTTTTAGGTGTGAAGTTGGGGCCTCTAAGCCAAGACAGTCCTAGGTTAATGAGAAATGGGGATGACCCACATTCTGCCATTCCCCTTCACAGTCCTTTCTCTCTCTCCACCATAGTGCTAGGCTACAGAAAAGGAAGGAGAGGAGAGGTTCACTGCCTGAAGCCAGTTTCTGGACTCACAAAGCTGAGAAAATTCTCCTTGTGAGGTAAGGCGGGTTTGTAAGGCCTCCCACTGTCAGATGGCAACCATCGTCTACCATTCTGCCATTTCTGTTTGTCTATCACTATGCCATTTCTGCTTGAGCACCGACCCCCAGGACACATTGCCAATTGGCATCTAGTGACTTGCCTTCTTATGCTAAAAATATGCTAAATTGTACCTTGTGAAGGAGATTATAGAAATTTCTTCTTTGTGTTTATGGGAGCAAATATTACATTTCCTGAGAAACCTGTTTTTCTTCCCCCTCAAGAAAACAGGCTATTGAACCCTGCTCACAAAGGACTAACCTTTGTTTTTACTATGCTAAAAACATTGTCTTGTATTTGAATGCTGAGGATACCTTTCTTCCCCATGTGATAAGCATCTAAGTCACCTACCTCAATCACTATTGATAAAGATTATGCATGAGTCTTCTACCAATCTATGTTCTGGAAATTTTTACATACCAATGAATTTGTCAGCAGGAATCATTGTCTAAGGCAATTGCCACTCCTGTTTTGTATCCCATACATTTTTTCAATAAAAAAGGCCTACTCTCTAGTCAGTGCAGAGATGCCTGCTTGCAGTGCAGAGATGCCTGACTGGAGAGCAGAGATGCCTCCCTGGTGATCAGAAAGAAGACAAGGCTCTCTCACTCCCTTTCGCTGACACTGTCCATCCTTCAGGGAGCCCTGGACCTGCTGGAGCTGGACTCTGGCAGTTCACAGTGAGTCTGCACCTTTAAAATAAATACAGTAAACCTTTGGTTTGCAAGCATAATTCATTCTAGAAACATGCCTTTAATCCAAAGCACTTGTATATCAAAGCAAATTTCAGGAACCACTGGCTCAGTTGTGATCATGTGATATTCAGCATCATGGACCACTCGTATTGCAAGACACCACTCACTTAATCAAGTTAAAATTTATTAGAAACATTTGTTCATCTTGTGGAACACTGGCAGACCAATTTACTTGCAACCCAAGGTTTTAGTGTACTTATAACAATGCTTATACTAAATACTATACTTAAATACCATAAATACTACTTACTTAAAAGAAAAAATTTTGTATTTCTTGTTCCAAATGTAGAATAACTAAGCAACAAAACAAAAACCCTGTTGACCATATCCGTAATTTAAGAAACAAACAAAAATAAAGACCTCAAAAGCTATTTTACTTAAAAGCACCCAGAAAGGAGGCGAGCTCCTCCAAAGTGAAAGTAGACAAAGTGAATCTTCCATTTGAGGAGGAAGCACAGAAAAGAAAAAAAAAGCGGGGGCAATGTGTCTAATCAATGCTCATGTGCTCTGGTCTGTCAGTTCACCCTCCCAACACACCCTACATGTATTCCATCTGTTTACTCTCAGGTGGTGACAGTTGCACCTTTACAAGGTAGCACCTCCATCTCTCCTCCTCCCTAGTCTCTGAGGATGCGGCGCATGGTTTGCAAACATCCTTGGAGACCAGAGACCTCGTAGAGTCTCAGTACAACCCAATCGATGGCTGCTCAGGGGGAGGAGCAGGAGGAGCAGCTGCGCAGATTGGCAACCATCTGGACCAAGTCGACTGGATTCTGGCGTCCGATACAAAGAGGAAACTGCAGAGACATCCGGGACGCCCTGTCATAAACTTAGTTCCTGACCCAGACGTGTGACTCTGAATTTATTTCACTGGGAAAAAGAAGGTCTTAATTTGTCCAATTATGTTTACCCCTATCAGGAAAAGCCTCACGTACCCTGCTGCTTCTTTGGAGGAGCCCACAATCAGGAATCATAAAAGTTAGGCAGAATATTTGTGATAAAACAAGAGAGTGCTGTGTCTCTATTGAGATTATTTAGCATTGCTGGATGTGGTCCAGCTAAGGTCCAGCCAAATGTTCATCATAGTCCAGGAGAACCTGAGAGAAAAGGATACATCACTTGAACGTGACTTTCATTTTGCACTTGACATTAAAGAAACTAAAACTCTATGGGCAGGAAATTGATTTTAACAAGGCAAAATTTGTTTCCTTTAAAAAGTAAAAAAAGAACTAACAAAAGCTCTTTTCATGATTATTTGCACTAGTATCCTTTGTGTTTTTTATAACACCGATGACTCTCCTCCTTAAAAGTCTTGGCTCCAGGGACACAATGCTCTTCAACAGCCCTTGTTTGTCTTGTCAAGCTCTTTATCCTCACAAACACCTCCCCCCTTCCATTGCCTCCCCAACTCTGCAGAGATTTGTGCAGATTAATAAGAAATATCCCAACAGACTCAGACATGGACGCCTTGTATCCACTACTTAAGAAATTCATTTGTTCTTGTTTTGACATTTTGGGGTATTACATCAGCTCTATATTTCTAGCACCACAATTTTCTCTCCAGTGTTATGGTTATCCTGATCCTTGAAGACTGAGGCTCTGTTCTTATGCACATCTAACAGTTTAACTAAATAAGCTGGACTCAATGGGGTGTGGGCAGAAAGCAGTTTTATTTTTCTCCACGACTGTCTTTGCTCTCCATGGAAGCAGTTCAGCTGAAGGGGGCTGTGCAGAGGATTAAGAAGCTGAGACCCAGGAGAACCAGATCATCTGAATCTCCATCCCAACTCCCACAATTAATTATAGTTAACATACATGTTAGTTAATAGACTACATATTTATAGTATTAGTTATTAGTACTATTTTTTCAAGTACATCCTTTAATTTTTCCAGCTACTATAAGATGAAAAAGACTTTCATTTTCAGATTTTTTTACAAGTCCAATAAAGACTCCAGTTAACTCATTCAATTCGAAGTTTACTTTTTCCATAATACAGACCTGATCTGGGATTTTGCAAAGCAGCAATGGAGAAATCAGACATGGTCTGCTCTTTTTCATGCTTTTCTAACTTTTCTTCAATATTCTTTCCCTACTCAATATTTTTCTTCTAGATGCTCCAAGGTCAGGGTAGAGAGGAAGGAGTAAAGGGGGAAAGGACATTTTCCTTCCTGGTCCTCTCTGAAGTCTTGTCCTGGCAGTGAAATGCCCTCTATTGGGGCTGACATCCAACTGCTGCCTGTGTCTCCAGTTCTTTCTCAGGAACTCTCTAGACTGGCTGCATCCACACTAGAGACACCTACACTACAGAAGACAACCATACACCATCTGCCCTAGACTGTCATGGCAGTCTAAATGTTGGTCCAAAATAATTATTCATACCTCCCCCTCCTTTAATCTTAAAACTTCCCTGATTCAGAAAATAAATTATATAATCACCTTAATACTGCACAAGTGCTCAACCTGAACAACATATTCACCACACTGTGTGGCTCCACTATCCCTCAAACTCCTTGGAATACACCACTTCATCCATCTAATCAGCAAGTGTATGAGACAAGATGGTGTGGCAGGTTGCACAAAAGCTTTTTAGAAACCAATCCTGAAACTGGCATAAATCATTTCTACCCACATACCATTGCTGAGACCATGTCCAGTCATGAGACTCCACCTTCTAAAATGCAAAGAAAACTTAAAAATCTAATTTTCTGGTGTGTCTAAGAAAATGAGAGCAAGTTGGCATCTTGCCAGCCTCTGCTACAGTCTACCCTCTGGTCACCAAATATCCATTTTGATCATCTTCCCACACATAGGCCACATCTACCTTCTCACCAGAATGACAACCCTAAATCCCCTCCAGTGATAGTGTCCAAGATTTCAGGTGATGCTCAGTCCCCTGCATCAGGTCTACTCCTTATTGTTTGATGTCCAGTTGGCTAACATGATGTTTTTTCTGCTCCCCTCTTCCTTCTGTATACTCGATATTCAATATATTCAATGGGAGAATAGGGACAGGATAACTTCAATAAATACCCCATTCAGAAAGATGAAGAATGGAAGGCATATCGTTGTCAATGGGCAGACACTTTGCTGCCCCCCCCCTTCTGGGGTGAGGGGAGTTTCTTGACTTAATCCTGACTTTGTTCTCAGTGAGAAACTCCCCCATCCACAGATCTCTTTTGCCCTTGGCTCGGCCTTCAGGGTGAATACCCATATACAGTGGGTATTAAGGAACGTGCCCTCTGTGAAGGTTCTTAAGTCTTTTTTTTAAATGTTTGCTTATTTTTGAAAGAGAGAGAGAGAGAACCAGCGGGGGAAGGGCAGAGACAGAGGAGGACAGAGGATCCAAAACAACCTCTGAGCTGTCAGTACAGAGTCCAATGTGGGGCTTGAACTCACAAACCGTGAGATCATAACCTGAGCCAAAGTCAGACCTTAACTGACTGAGTCACCCAGGCACCCTGGCTCTTAAATCTTTGAAAGGACAGTCTACTCATAAAAATTTTGGGGTCCAATATTTGCATTGTTGCAATCAGTCAAAGGCATTCTAAACTAGTGTCCTGTTTTGAGAGGGAATCAATTCTCTCAAATACTCAGTAGACTTCTAATCACTTTGCTTCCAGTCAGTTCCACGCTCTGTATACCAGGAACCACACCCAAAATTATTTCCTAGACATAAGAAGACTTGCCATTTAAAAAGACTTTGAAGAAAAAAAGAATCCTAGCAAAATTTATTTGTTGAATGAAGTGATTCAGGGGAAAGATTGAATTAAGGGTGTGGACCTCTCATTCAAGCCAGTTAACTTCAAGGTAGCCAACTTTGAGTTGAGAGGCGGAAAGAGGCATGAAGACAAGAAAGCAAATAAATACAAGGCCACCTTGAGATTTAATGAACTCAAGCTGCTTTAACAAATATTCTTTTACCTAAAATAGCCCCCTTTCCTTTCTTCAGATCATTTTGTGGGAACAACTATCTCTTCAATGCCCTTACTGAACATACAAGTTAGGCTTTGTCTCACATGGCAAAAGTTATTAAATACACAACTGCTATTCTTGATTTGAGCTATTCAAGTATGTCAAGGTATATCTCCAACTCTGTGGAGTCTTTTGTTTTGTCCTGTCATGGTTGAAACCTGGCTCCAGAGATCTAAGAAGAACATCCACACTGAGGTAAGGAATGGGGAAAAGGTGTGGCATCAGCAATATGTCCCTTTAATCAGGAAGTCATTTAACATTAGAATCCAGTATTTACCACTCTGCCTGTGTTCTACACAGTTTAAGTCAGCATGACTGTCAAACATCTAAGTTTATATAAAGTAAAATGGACCTACTAATTAAAATATCAGAATCAGACCAAAAATGCACAGTATTTAATATTTACCAAAACCCTATAACTTAAAAAATAGGAAATGGGGAATGTTGAACAAACTGCCTAATGTTGAAATATGGAATAAGGGAAATAATTTTTAATTTAGAGAAAAACTTGGGCAAACTAATTTCTTATTGATCCTCTATGAGTTTTTGAAATGGATGGAAATTTTTTTAATGCCAAAATTAAAGTCACTTTATAATGTGACTTTGATAAACAATACTGATTTGGTTCAATCAGCCTTGGGTAAGACAAACATGGGTGACTGAATTAGTTCCTGATATAAGGGAAGGAAAGGATAGAGGGAGGAAAAGAAAGAAAGAAAAGAGAGAGAGAGAGAGAGAGAAAAGAAGGAAGGAAAGAGAGAGAGAGAGAGAGAAAGAAAAGAAAAGAAAAGAAAAAGGAAGGAAGGAAGAGAGAAAGAAAGAAAGAAAAAAGAAAAAGGAAGGAAGGAAGAGAGAAAGAGAAAGAAAGAAAGAAAGGGAAGGGGGAAGGAAGGAAGGAAGGAAGGAAGGAAGGAAGGAAGGAAGGAAGGAAGGAAGGAAGGAAAGAAGGAAAGAAGGAGAAGGAAGGAAGGAAGGGGAACCTAGGTGGCTCAGTCAGCTGATGGTCTGACTTCAGCTCAGGTCATGATCTCATGGTTTGTGAGTTCAGGCCCCGTGTGAAGCTCTGTGCTGAAAGCTCAGAGCCTGGACCCTGCTTCAGATTCCATGTTTCCCTCTCTCTCTCTCTGCACCACACCCCCAACCCTGCTCATGTTCTGTCTCTGGCTTTCAAAAAATAAATAAACGTTGAAAAAAAAATTTTTTTAAGAAAGAAAGAAGAGAGGGAGGGATAAAGGAAGGGAGGGAGGGAGGAAAGGAAGAAGGAATGAAAAAAGGAAAGAAGGAAAGGAGGGAGGGAATCACAAAATGTAAGACAGTTTCATTGAAGACTCTATATGTTTAACCAGATTCAAACTGGATTAAAACAGGATTCATGGAGGGAAATTACATGCATCAGTTGTTCAAAAGCAGCTTGACTATAAGGTTTGTAGATTCAAATTTACAGTTGCTTGGGGAGGAGAAAACGCCAACCACAGTGAGAGGAAGGCATAGTGAATGCCAGACACCATTCTAGGTACTATTATTTTAATGAATAGGGTAATTATACTTCATTTAAACTTAGATATTTAATGATACTGCCCAACTCAAGATTTGCAGAACACTGGAAGAAGAGGAAAGATAAGGAATTCAAACATTAAACCAAGAAATGATAATAAAAGTACTATTGGAACATTAATGAGGAAATACCTTTTTATTTAGGGGATAGACATGGGAGCTTGCAAACGGTTTCAAGAGGCCATTGCAAAGCTATTGGGGTAAGTTTTAGAAGATGAATTGGAACCATCAGGCAGACACAGCAGAGAATGGGACCCTATGCAATTGGAACAACAGCCAATGTTGAGGCATGAGCCCATGAAAAACCTTGAAAGCTTTGTGAGCTGGTGGATAGCAGGGGCAAGAGTTGGAACTTGAAAAATAACAGATTGGAAAGTTTACATATACTTTGGATGATTTGTAAACTGCTAAAAAGTGCTTTTTCTCTAACCAGTGGACAATAGAGACTCATGAGGGATTTTAACCAGATGAAGAATTTTTCTAAAAGTAACTCAGATAAAACTACAGATGGATAGGAGAAAGTGAGACTGGAGGCAGGGAGACCATCTGAGTGCTATTTTGTGGGCAAGAGAAGATGAGTGCCTGAACTAAATCAGTAGTGGTAGGAATAGAGAAGAGGAAAGAAGTTCAAGGCATATTCAAGAGGTAGGGAAAGTCCAACTTAAATAAATCTATGAGTGGAAGAGTCAAGGAGGATTGAATGTGTCTGACTTTGATGACTGGTGAGTGATGGTAGCATTAATTGAGGTGTGGAATATTGAAGAAAACAGGCTTGAAGGGGGGCAAATAACAGATTCATTTAGAGCAAGATAAAGTGATAATATGGCAAACCAAAAGAGGTACCTCCTAGATATTTGGAAATGAGCACCCAGAGATCAAGAAATAGACATGCTAAGAGCAAAAGGTTTGGGATCCAGGAGTGTGCTGGAATCCAATGTAGATGAGACCTTTCTCGGACACTAGATAAAAGCAAGTATTGAAGAAGTAGATGAAACTTTTGGGACATTAGACAAGAACTGGTATTTTGGTGCATTAAGAGATGGTGGTTTATGCTTTTGGCTGCTTAGATTGCTCCTTTCTGGAAGGCAGCCAATATGTAAGAAGTCCAACAAGGCCACATGAGGAGTTACACAAAGCTAGATTGGATGTTCCAGCCCCACCCCCTCCAAGGTCCAAGCAGAAGAACCACCCAAATGAGCCTCAGCCAGTTCACAGAATGGTAAGGAGTAATAAATTGTTGCTTTATGCTACTGAATGTCTGGGGTTGTCTGTAACAAATAACTCATAACTAAGACAATGTTTCTAGATCTACAGCCTGGGCTAAAAATGCTCCCACACTAGAGGAATAAGTATAATGGTATTTTAAGTCATTTACTTGCATGCTGGCTTAAACTTTAATATTTTTTAATGGAGGTACTTGTACTCAGTGATTCATCTATTCTACAAGAAATTATGAAGTGCTATGATACAATAACCACTCTTCCAGATGCCTGAGTACCCAGCTTCCGACAACACAAGAAAGATCCCTGACTTCCTGATGCAGCTTACATTCAAGTGAAGGGGAGGAAAAGAAGATAATAAATTAGTAAACAGGTAAATGGACAAAAGATTTTTGGGTAGCTAAAAATACAACAGGATCATGTGACAGAAAAAGAGTGGGCGAGGAACCTTCTTGAGATTGGAGGACTGAAAATGGGTGTCTAAGAATAGGGTTATTTGAGTTGAGACCACAATAACAAGAAGTAACTCATTATGAGAAGATCTGCAGGGGAAGAGGAACCGAGCAAAACTTTCCAGAGGACACTCCTAGCTGCACTGGGCAGGAGTGCAATAGAGTTATTGGAGGACTAGAAAAGTCACTGTGGCCAGAGCAGAGTGAGCAAGAGGTAGAGAGGTATGAGATGAACAGAAGAGCAGGCAGAGGCCAGAGAAATGCAGGGGCCTTGTGGGTCACAGGCAATCAACTGGGCTTTAATCCACTGGAGATGGAAACCATTGGAGACCATAATTACAGCTGTTGTTAGTTGGCTTAAAGAGTAGACCCTTGAAAAAACTTTTCAACTCAGAGGCTGAGGACCTATTTCAAATATTACCTCAATTCACATCAAAGAAAGATTACACCGATGCCAATCAAGAGAAGGAACAGCCCATGAAGGAGGCCTGGAACACGTGCAAAACTCAGCCTCTCCAACCACTACAGCCATTGTAGCAACCATGTAGGAGAGCAGACAGGATGCTGAGGCAAGCAAAACACAACCTCAAGAGACCAAAGAGGCCAAATCTTCCAGTTCTAGATTACCAGTGATACCAGCAACTTACATTTTCAGAGCCCACAGGGAACCCATATCATCTCACTTGATCCTTACAGCTGTCCTGTAAAAAAGGGTAAGAAGATAATTACCGCCATCTTAGAGATGAGAATCAAGATTCAAGGAGGCTAGACTACTCCACCAAAGCCATACAATCCAGGATAAAATGCAGATCCTCTGTCCTAGTCCCTTGCTCCCTTCATTAAATCACACTCCCTAACCAAATCCTAAGTACTCCCAAAACATGTGGAACGTTACAGAACATGGGAAATTATTTAAAAACTCATCAGAGTGACACCTGGGTGGCTCAGTTGGCTAAGTGTCTGACTCTTGATTTCTGCTCAGATCATGATCTCACAGTTCGTAGGTCCAAGCCCTGCATCAGACTCTGCACTGACAACATGGAGCCTGCTTGAGATCCTCTCTCCCTCTCTGCCCCTCCCCTGCTTGCTCCCTCCGTCTCTCAAAAATAACATTAAAAAAACTCATCACACACAACATATTAAAAAGCAGCCTCTCATTTTCTGCCTAGGACCCTAGGCTAGGTTGTGGTGCTTGGTGATTCAAGATTAGATTTGCCCTTCAGGGGTGGCTGGATAGCTCAGTCGGTTAAGTCTGACTTTGTCTCAGGTCATAATCTCATGGTGCATGGGCGTTAGCCCTGCATAGGGATCTGTGCTGACAGCTCAGAGTCTGGAGCCTGGTTCAGATTCTGTGTCTCCCTCTCTCTCTCTCTGCACCTCTGCTGCTCTCTCTCTCTCTCTCTCTCTCTCTCTCAGAAATAAATCAATATTAAAAAAAAATTTTTAAGCATAAATATGCCCTTCAGGATGATCACCCGCCTGACTACGTGAGGGCCTATGTCCTCAACAAACATAGAAAAGAGAATTTTATGTCATGTTAGGCACTTAAGTTTGAGATTAAGCTCTGCAAGTTAAATTTCAAAGCAGTCACTTAACTCATTGGACAGTCTTTCATGGATTGTCTTACAGTTCTTAGGAAACATGGGAAATAACTATCAAGAAAGGCTGCTGGTAATAACTCTCTCTTGTTCTTGTATATTCTCCATTTTCTTTTACATTTTCCTCAAACAGAATAGAACCATGTGAGTAAAGAGCCTGAAGTAATCATAATAGTCCTGAAGCAAATGAGTAAGTCCACTAAGTTTACAAATAATTAAATGTTATATGTAAAAGTTCACAAAGTTAATACCAGCAAACACACAGGAAATAGCTTTCAATGAAACAGAAGAGACTTTATCCTAGATTATAGTGACCTCTTTCCTAGAGTTTTCGGGGATGATTTGTGAGGCAATTCCTAGACCAGTGTTTGCCCTCAAGGAATGCTTAATTAGTGTCTACATCTTAGCAATGAGATGCTTTGAAATGCTGAAAGTACAAACATTCCATGCACCAAAATATTTTTAATTAACTAGTGGTTATATTTGCTGTGAGGAAGCTTATATATGAGTTTCAATTTATTATGTGTTTTAAAGCAATAAATCTTAAAACAGTATTTTGTGTTGTACAACAGATTATTTGATTCATAATCTGACAACCTAGTGTAAAAATTCCAATCTATGGGGTCATTGAATCATTTTTATAATGTATTTTTCAAAGCTGAGGAACTCAAAGCTACAAAACTGTTTTGGGGTTTCTACATCACAAACTTTGTTTCCCTAGTGGTATTTAAGCAGCCTCTACAGAATTCTCAAAATGATATGCCCCTCAAAAATTTAAATTATATCCAGAAAGAACAATATGCTTGTATTATCCCAGTGGACTACTTGCTTTTGACATGATTCAACTTGTTTTGTTTTTGAGTGTTGAAAAGAGTGGAAAAATTGATCTGTTTAATGAACATTTCTGAAAAATATTAACACACAACAAGTGAAAAGGGACATGCTTTTAAAAGTTTAGAACTTAGAAGAAACAAAGCCAGCTGTTAGGGGGGTAAAAAATGAGTCTACTGAAAAAATGAACACAGTTTTATTTTCATAGTCCCAAAGACCATTCATGTTTTCAATCTAAGTGAGCAATAAAGGCCACTTTGGATAATATCCATCTAGGAACAGCACTGCTTTGAAAATTAAGGAAACAAGTTCCTGTGAAAGGGGATATAACAAGAGTAAGAAGCCATAGGAATAACAGACTATCACCACCTAGAAGCCTGATGTGTAAGGTACTGTGTGTACACCGCAGTGTGTTTGTGTGAACACACACAACAAGTAGGTCACCAGCAGTGAACACATTTAAGGGAACTAGTGGGACAAAAAGATTTCTGAGCTCAACACAGCTGAGTTCTCCCAGGTCATCTGCTAAATAACAAAATGATAGGGCCTCCATTTCTCAGCTCCAGAATGAAGGAGGCAGCATTGGGATTTTCCAATGGTGCTTTATAATTCATTCTATAACATCATGAGAAAATACACGCAGAGGTAATGACCAGGCCAGAGTAGTATACCTATTAACACAGGTAATGATTTGGAGAACTTTTTAGTTGAAAGGTGGCAAATTTCCTAGCAATACCATAGCCCTACATTACATATCATCCTATAATAATTCTTGGGGAATTATTAGCATTTTAGTCCCTATTTCTTTCTTGTTGTTACTATTTTGTCACCAGAAAATTTGTTCTCCCTCACTAGAGTATCCAAAAATGTGTTGGACCACTACCTAGTCAAGATGTAGCAAAGAACTTTCCCACATCAGCAGCTAGATGCTGGCACTTTCCATACAGTATCTCTTTCCTGCATAGAAAGTGTTGTCATCCCTGTAATGCAGATGAAGGAGTTGAAGCTCAGAAATTCACTCTGTTCATTAGCAGAGATTTACACCCAGCTTTAAAGATGGTATATTTTCCTCATAGCATCATTTTATGCCATTACAAAAACTAGGAAAATATTGATTAATGAAAATACAGTTTATGCCACATGTATGTAAATTACTACATCTTTAAAAATATTTAAGAAAATCTAATTTCAAAAAGTTTCAATTCATGGTCATTTGCTTGTGGCTTGTTGGTTACTCCTCTCCAACAAAATAAAATTATCTGTGTGTCTGTATGCTCCATTCAGTTAGAAGATCATCAAAGATAGGAGTTGTGTATGATTCATTTACAGATTTCCAATCTAGCCCTCTGTCTGCCAAATAGTACTGCTTAATAAATGCAGACATAATTTGAAATATTTGAGATAAATTTATGGGATAAAACAGTAATACTGAGAAAATTCTAACCATGATATCAGTTTGTTTCATGTATTTTCCTTTATTACTACTTATATTAGTTTGTGAATTAAGGAAAGTTCCCTTTGTTAACTTCTAGTGACAAACCAAGCTGAATGGAGCACAGTTTGGGAAAGACTGGTCAAAGATAGAAATAGAATCTGAGTTGATGTCCTCCCTCAAGCCCTAGTGAGTCCTGCCTCTGGGGAAATAAGTGAAACCATGCCAGTCTCTACTTTTTATTACTTGTTGTTTGTTTGTTTTTTGTTTTACACATCATAGTGCAAGCAACTCTGGCAGATCTCTAGAAATGGCTTTTCACATTTCCCATTCTTCCCCCATACTCATCCCGACCCCCACCCAAAGACAGGAGGAAATTAGCTCTTTGGCTGACTATCCAATCTCATGTCCACTGAGACACATTAGTAATTCTCAATGGGGCAACGGTAGTGAATCTGGCTGATGATAGCTGAGCTGAGTAGTTAGTTGACCTACCTGCTGATGAGCTCATCCCCAAAGCCATTCATGACTCTAGCAGATGTTTAGACTTCATGGAGTTGTAGCTTTCTTTTTTAGTCTCCAAAGCCAACCAGGGTCCCATACAAATTTGCTAGGCAATGTGGCACACACAGCTAGACCATGGAGAACAAGGAGAAAGACATCCAGGGGTCCAGCTACCGTACTACTTCCTCACACCCAAAATCATACTACTGTAGCTGCAAATGACTTTGCTATAGTGCACAGCTGTGTGAGCTGTCTGCTAGAAAAAGAATGAAGCAGGAAAGAAGAATGTATGCTGAAATAAAAATTTGCTTATTGAAGGGAAAATCTCGGGGCACCTGCATGGCTCAGTTAGTTGAGCATCTGACTTCAGCTCAGGTCATGATCTCGCAGTTCGTGGGTTTGAGCCCCACATTGGGCTCTGTGCTGATAGTTAGCTCAGAGCCTGTCTTTGGATTCTGTCTCTGTCTCTCTCTCTCTCTCTCTCTCTCTCTCTCTGTCCCTCCCCTGCTTGCACTGTCTCAAAAAAAATAAATTAAAAAAAAAACATAAAAACAGTTTGAAGGGAAAATCTCACTATAGCAAACAAATCATAGTGGTTCTGAAAAACTAAACTGACAGCTCCAAAGACCAGTACCTCTTCTTTATATATAGGAAAAGCATAATCTAGGAAACTAGTTGTCAAAAATAATTGCAAAAACTTCTCTGGAATAATTCTTTCTTTCACCAGAAATAAGTAGACAGCTCACATGTCCTGAATGTTTCATAGGAATTAAAGTACATTACCGGGCTTTGGTAACATTGGATTGGAGCTTGGAAACACCTTGCCAAGATGGCCAACATATACCAACATTATTGCTGAATTTGAAGGTATTTACCTATGCAAATATATATGCATACACGTATACATATTCATTTTAAATGTGGACATCAAAAACCAAAAAGCTCTGTGTTAAAATCCCAATTTCTGGCCCAACTAAAAAGAAAGTCATATACTTCTTACATTTTACTTTTATCTTCTAAGAATATTTTTCAAATGCCTAGTATCAATGTTTCCAAACCAAAGAACAATTTTTGCCCTACAGTAATGTGTGACTTAGAGATTGTACAACTGAAAATTCTGTAATTCTAGCTGAATAAATCAGTTTTGATAGATATCATAAATGAGATACAAATCAACTGCATACATCCAGCTGGGCTTGTGCTTAACAATGCAAGAAACTCCTCAACAAAAATGTCTAGGTAGTCTCTTGCTTTGGGGTAAATCTCGATGATTTCCAGCTTTGGTTTTGTCACATCCCAGTGAGTTTCTGAATTTTTAAAATGTGTTACAAACCTTCCAAATAAAATATGAAATTAAATTTGGAAAGCCACTCATGCTTTTTAGTGTTCAAATGGAACATTTACACTATAGATTGTAGCAGGGGGAAGCTTTATAAAGTCAATAATTCCTAAAGGCTTAGAAATAGTGGACTAGAGGCTGAGGGCATAGACACTTTAAGTCTTCACAACTAAAGCAATAATGAAAAAAATCTATCAGTGGGATTTCTGCCTCATCCAAACAAAAGCGTATTATTTTAGGTATAAAATACTTTCAATGTTGAATATTACTCCTAATACAGCATCCATTTTTCTTTAAGTAGAGCAATTTCCTTTTAAGTGGAAGTAGTTGCATCTTCACATCTATTTGAAAATGCAATTAGATGGAAATATAATACACTACAGCTGGAAAATGAGCAATCCATTTTTCCTCCTCCTAGACAAGGTCACACTGCTGAGCACACTCAAGTTAAGCGTGATACAGAAGTTAAGTCATAAATCCAATGAGATGGAAGACTCTGGCAT
This sequence comes from Cryptoprocta ferox, assembly GCA_028646485.1. Taxonomy (NCBI): domain Eukaryota; kingdom Metazoa; phylum Chordata; class Mammalia; order Carnivora; family Eupleridae; genus Cryptoprocta; species Cryptoprocta ferox. Next base: position 107,345,849 of record CM053567.1, on the reverse strand, counting down.
CCAAGCCACAGCAAGGCCCAGTGTCAAAGGGGCTCACACTTGATTCTGTCTTGTCGCACTTAAAAGCTCCCAGTTCTTATTAACAAATAAACCCTCTGTTTGAAAAAAAAAAGTGTAATATTTTATAGACCAGATAAACAAAAGACACTGTCATTTTTAAACCAAAACATATTTAGGGAAAAAAATGTAAGTGAAACTAATTTGCTACATATGTTTTCTACATATAGTACATAAGGGGGTTTCTCTGACGCCATATGGAAAGCATCTGAACTTGTAAGACAATGACCTTCATAAATCACTCTAGGCTCCAACTCCAAATTATGTCTTGTTCCCTCACTCATGGGATAGTCACTATATCTCATATAAATTCATTATGTTATATGTGCACAATAATCTATCTCTACCTTTATAAGGAATGATGTCATAACACACAGGCAAAGTTTTTTTAAAAAGGGAGCAAGTTCTCCCGCCAGATGGGCCAACCTATAACACTGCTCCTCCAAACACATTATGTTTCACAATGCAGAGTATCCATGCTGCTCAAAGGAAAGGCAAATCAATGGAGAAAGAATTGAACATTCTGAGAACAAAATGTTTTCTGAGTCTTCCTGATATCTTCTTCTTCCAAGGTAAATGTAAAATAAAATAGCCTATTCTTTTCCCAGCCTTTCTTCTTATATATTTCCCATTAATATCCACCAAAATGGAGCCTATATCCTGCCTAGTAACTTTCATCTATATCGGATCACTAACAATGGCACTAGCAGGTTTTTCTCTAAACAAATGTCTGGCCATGACAAACGTTTTTTGGGGATTTTAAAAATATTTTTAAGTTATTTTATTTATTTTGAGATAATGAAAGAGAGAGAGAGAGAGAATAAATCCCAAGCAGGGTCCACACTGTCAGTGCAGAGTCCAACAGAGGGCTCTTGAACTGTGAGATCATGACCTAAGCCAAGATCAAGTCTGACATTTAACCAACTGAGCCACCCAGGTGCCCCCATGACAAAAGTTTAAATTAAGGGAGCAGCAAGTTTTGGGCTCTGGTTGACAAGGGGGGAAAAAAAGAAATAGATATTCTCAACCTCTAGTCTCTTTTTCCGTAGAAAGTTGCTTGTTGCCAACTTCCTTATGGAGCCAATCTTTCTTCTATTTTCTATTTTTTCTTTTAGAGGAATGCAGGTTTATTTGTCCCCTTATTCACTTCCAATCACTTTAGGAAATGAGCACTGAGCTGATGAATACCAACCACTTGGTCCCTCTTCTAAAGAACCTTAAGTCTCTTAAATCCATAACCTTAATGAAAACTACAAAAACGATGTGTAAACCTACTTAAGTAGGTTTTTCACTATTTTTTCACTCTTGAAATTGTCTCCCACTTTTGCTTCTAGCTTTCTCTTTCACCCTACACCAGGGATCAAGCATATAATATAAAGGTTTGAAGAGGCCAGGTCAAAGTCCATAATAAATACATGTTAAATGAATTAAGGGAACATTATGGCTAGAATGGAGAGTCTATAGGGGAATTACAACCTGGAGAAATTATGCCCATCTGAAGTGGGAACCTCTGAAAAATTGTTGAAAGTCAGGATTGTTCCAAGGGTAGAAAAAAACCAACCACGTACAAGCTGAAAAATTATGTCTACAGTCTGGTTCAGGCCTGCAAAACAAAGTGTACAACTCCTGACTTAGAAGTGAAATTTTCTGAAACAAGAAAGTGTGGTTAAAAATACAGGATCTCAATGAACTCTAGCTGCTGTTTAATTCTAGGTGTTTTTATAAATGTCTGAAGACATCAGTAAGAATGACAAAGCAGTAGACTATAATAACACCAAAAACATGAATAATCTCTACCTTTAATATTCAAATTTTGCATGAGACTATCAGGAGCAGGGTACTTGATAATAAACTTATAGTTGAACTTATTTTCTACTATTTATAAGTATTATGATAAATAGATTAAGATGATTTTAATCCCTAATTACAGGAAATATCTTGAGGGTCTGCAAATTCATATGATTCAGCATGTGCACACACACATACACACACACATATACACACATAGAATACTACATATAATAAAATGCCACAATATTATTAAATTTTGATTCTTCCCTTGAAAAATCAAATTTATAAAATTAAATGCTGTAATGCTCCTCTTTTGTTTAATTACTTACTGGAAATTCAGCAGTATTATGAAGAAACAAGTTTGCACATAAATGCTATACTAAAACTTATAAAGATTCTGACCCTATTATGAGAAATTAAAAACAGTACTATATTATGAAATATCACCATTGCTTTATAAATAATTTTAATTGCATGGGTATATGCATTTATAAAATCAGGCCATTCAATGCGTATAACTATACATATATTTTCATAACTAATTGCAAATTTAACTTTACTTCCACACACTGCCACCACTTTTAATCATTTGATAAAATCACTGCAACTTTCTTCTCTTCTAAGCATTAGAGAGTAATAAGGTCCTGAGTTATACCCTCATTACAAATAACTACAAAGCCAGGCAAAATGGTAAAACAACTTTTTTCAAACATGGACAACAATGCAAGACTGTAATCTTTCAGAAAAGGGAACTACAAATGCCCCAGATTTGACTGGGGAAATTTTTCAGACCATTAACTAGGGAGGGAGAATACAATTGAGCCTGAAAGTCTTTCTGAATTAAAGAGACAGAAATCAGAGTTTAGAGACCTAAAATGCCTATGATTTGTTGGACAGAGTTCAGAAGGGAGACAAACAGTTTTAGAAATCTGCATAAAGTTTCCCTGAGACTTTGGATAAATAACAAATTTTTATGCCTAGAACATAATACCTAGAGTCAAGGAAGAGAATAATTACCAGGGAGCTGTAAGCTAAACAATTCTCAGAGCACACAGGACTGATAATCATCATGAAAAGTTCCACAATTCAGAGTAAATAGACCTCGTTACATACACTTGGAATTGAGTGGAGATCTCCAAAAGGTTATACCTCAGTAGAGGGGCTTAACTAGCCCTGGAATAAAGGTTATCCTATACTTGCCCAAAAGAGTTTAAAAACAAATCTTGAAAGGATAAGCCTAATGCACAGGTACCCTAGCTGCCTGCAAAAAAAAAAAAGTCCAACAATCTTTAAAGACCACATCAGGGACTCCTGGGTGGCTCAGTCAGTTAACCATTGGATTCGTGGTTTTGGCTCAGGTCGTAATCTCACAGTTTGTGGGTTTGAATCCCACATCATGCTCAGTAGTGCCATGTGGAACCTGATTGGGATTCTCTCTCTCTTTCTCTCTCTCTCTCTTTCAAAATAAATAAATAAACTTGCTCTGCTCTTCCATGCAAAGCCTGCTTGGGATTCTCTCTCCCTCTCTCTCTGCTCCTCCTCCATTCTCCCCCCCCCCAAAAAATAAATAAATAAATCTTTTCCAAAAAGTTAAAAAAAAATAAAGACCACAACAAAATCAAGTTGTCAACAATGAGAACTTCACAATGTCTGGCATCCAAAAAAAGAAAATTTCTAGACATGCAAAAAAAAAAAAAAACATTCTAGATATATGACCCATAACAAAAGAAAAATCAACCAATAGAAATAGAAACAGACACTACAGAGATGACAGAATTAGCAAACAACATGGTTAAGATGGTTATTTCAATATGCTCAAAAATTAAAAAGAAATTATGGATGCAATAAGCAGACATATGGAATATATAAAAACATCTGATTAGAACTTCTAGATATAACAAATAAAGTATCTAGAATAAAAATTCCATTGGATAGCATTAAAAGCAAATTAGACACAGCTGAAGAGAAGATGACTGAAACTAAAGACACAACAATGGATTTATCCAAATGAAATCTAGAGAGAAAAAAGACTGAAAAATAAATGAAAAGACACAGAGTTACCTCAAGGACACTATCAAGTATTCTAACCTATGTATAATTGGAGACACAATTATACAGAAAAGCAGGTGAGGAACAGAAAAAAATAACTGAAGAAGTAATGGCTAAAAGGGTTTTTTTCTAATTAATGAAAACTATACATGTACAATTTCTAGGATTTAATGACTCCTAAGCAGGATAAACACAAAGAAAACTATACCAAGGCATACAATCAAATGGTTGAAAACCACTAATAAAGAGACCATCTTAAAAGCACAGAGGAAAAAGGCACATTACATACAGAGTAACAAAAATTAAAATATTACAGTCTTCTTGTTGTAAATTATGCAAGCTAAGAGACAAGAGAATGGCATCTTTAAAGTGCTGAGGGAGCAAGATCAACCTGGAACTCTATATTCAGCAAACAAAAAGAATTTATTACTAGCAACTCACACTGCAAGTAAATCTTAATGGAAGTTCTCCAGGCAGAAGTCAAATGACACTAGATGAAAACTTGGATGTAAATCCATTTGCAAACTATACAAATGAATGAAGAATGCCAAAAATGATAAATATATGGATAAGCATAAAAAGACATTTTTTTTAGATTTCTTTAAAGGTTAACTGCTTAATGAAAAAATGGCAATGCACTGTGTTGCTTATAACATATGTAGAAATAAATGATTAGAACAATAGCACAAAGAATGAGAGGGGAAATAAAATACACAGTTATGAGCTTTCTACATCATATGTAAACGATTCAGTGTTTTTAAAGGTAAGCTAAGATAAATTAAAGATGTGTATTATAAACCCTAGAGCAATTGCTCAAAACAAGAGATATATTTAATATAGAAATAAACTAAATAAACAGGTGGAATACTTTAGTGGTAGAATAATCAAAAAATCAGAAAAGAAAGAAGGGTAAAGTAATAAAGAACATATGTAGGTGGGACAAATAAAAACTGAATGGCAAGATGGGTGATTTAAACCAATTTATATCAACAAGTGCATTAAATATAAATAATCTAAACCTGCCAATTAAAAAGCAAAGATTGTCAAACTATATAAAGATTAAGACTCTACTATATGTGGCCTCCAAGAAACCCATTTTAAATATAGAGATACAGCCAGTGTGAAAGTAAAAGAACAGAAAAGGATACACAATACAAACACTGCTTATAAGACAACTGGAGTGACTGTGTTAATATAAGACAAAATAGGCTCTACAACAAGGAATATTACCAAGGATGAAAAGGAACATTTTATTCTTATCATAAAGGACCCAGTTCATCTAGAGTACAGAACAGCTAGAGAAACAAGAAAATAGAAAATCAGTGGAGATACAAATGACAACTATTCTCAGTTTCAACTTTCTTATCTGTCTTTTATTCTATCCTCTTCCACCACTTCCCTTGCTTCACTAGTTATCGCCTCCCTGTCTTGTTGCTTCCACACCTATTTTAGCCCTTTCCTTCTCCTTTGGTCAAGAACAAGTTCAAGACTTTTCCATTCTAAAACAAATGTTCTTTCTTTGCCTCCACTTCATTATCTATCTAAGACACTTTATCTTTCCTTCCTCTTCCTAATCTGTTTTTCTGAAAGTAGAGAGCAGTCTGGGCCTTCTGGAGGTCCCGTGGGACCCTGGGCCATCTTTTGCTATTCAGACAAAAGCAGGACCTTCCATCAGAGGATCGAGCAGTTGCTACAGAGAGTGTTCTGGCAGCATCCAGCTGCTGAAAGAGCCACAGCACTTTCCTTCTGATGAGGCTGTGTTTCCTATTAGCTGCCACCAGATGTGCCAGCTGCTTCATTCTCCTTTATTCAGAATTTAAACAAGCATGTCGATCTTTCTAACCAACTGAAAAATTATTTACAATTTTAAGTTTAGAAGGTTCATTCATTTGTTGATATTTGGGGGACCATCTAAAGAGAGTTTCATTTCCAGGCACTGAATCAGAAGAATTAAAAAAAAAAAAAATTAAACCCCACATCCAGAATGATGTTTCCTGGATTTCATCCAGTTAAACTCTTCACTTTTGAGTCTTTACCAATATGTTTTTCACCCTCATAAACCACACCAAATCTTCGTGGAAACCAATCTTACATTTCAGCAATAAACTTTTAATTGCTAAAACCAATAACTGATTTACAACCCCAATGCTACTGGACTCCCTTTATAATTCTGACACCATTTAAACCTAAAAACACACATCTCCACTAGCAGAGGGATATCTATAATAAAATTAACAATATTTAAACTTCAAGGCCGTTTGTTTACATAGGATCAACATACTGGGAATGGCCCCCTGTAATGTATTCCCATGATATTTTTTTTAAGGTGAGATATTGAACCTCAGTTATCTAAGACTACTGTTTCTTTCTACCTGGACTCTCCCTCCAGCACAGTCTCCTCATGTTAGGTGGCACTGAGTGACCATAAGCATTTGGCGGATCTAGCTAAGATGAAATTCAGTTGGAAATACATTTAGTTTAAATTTAGAACGATAAGGGCACCTGGGTGGCTCAGTCAGTTGAGTGTCTGACTGTTGGTTTCAGCTCAGATCATGATCTCAAGGCTTCATGGGTTTGAGCCCCGCATCGGGCTCTGCACTAGCGGCATGGAGCGTGCTTGGAATTCTCTCTGTCCCCCACCTCTCTGACCCTCCACCACTTGTGCTATCTCTGTCTCTCTCAAAATAAATAAATGCACTTAAAAAATAATAATTAGAATGAAATAAAATAAATTTAGGAGGATATATTTGTGTGGTTGACAATCAGCTTGATATAATTAAGTAACTCTTTATAGGATTTCATAGACTAGTAAGTAGCAGAGGTAGGATTCAAATAAGGATTGTCTGACTCTTACACTAACAATCCTAACAAAACATTATATTGCCTTTGAGTTATTTAGTGATCCATCATCAAGTCCTTGATTCCTTAACTTTGTCTCTCCTCAGTCTCTGCTCAGAATCTGACAATCTATTTGCATTCCAGCATCTGGCCCCTTTTCCCTCCTCTTTTCCAGACTCCAACACATTGCTGTAGTCTTATCAACCATTGTCACCTTATATGTTCACCACATTCTGTCCAAATTCATCCCCTTATCTTTACCAGGCCCCATCTTTGTTCATGCTCCTCCCTCAGCCTGAAATGGCCTTGCTCAATCACATCTGTACTCATTTTTATTAATTTCTTGCTGATTTGACAGGAAATTTTTCAAAGAAAATAACATGACATTCAATAACACGCCACTATAATGAGGAAAACATTGATGGCCAACTGGTTAATGTATGTTAATTCAGGGAGTTTAACTCTAGTATTTCTTCATGTTATTTATTGCTGTGTACCAACCCATCTTAAAACTTACTTCTGTAAAACACAGTTTTTTAAATGTTAGAAGTGACAGAGCATCATTTCCACCATACTCTTGATTGGAGCAGACACAAGCCTACCCTGAATCAAGAGAAAGGAACATAGTCCACTCTACTTCTAAATGGGAGAGGAGTCAACGAACTTGTAAACCTGTTTTAAAATTGCCACAGTAACTACCAAAGTATTCTTATATACTTTAGGGGTGCCTGGGTTGCTCAGTTGGTTAAGTGTCCAACTTCAGCTCAGATCATGATCTTGCAGTTCATGAATTCAAGCCCCATGTCAGGCTCTGTGCTGACAGCTCAGAGCTTGGAGCTTGCTTCAGATTCTGTGTCTCCCTCTTTCTCTGCCTCTTCCCTACTCACGTTCTGTCTCTGTCTCTCAAAAATAAACATTAAGAATCTTTAAAAAAGAGTACTTTAAATATCCTGCAATCTTAGCATTCATGTGTGAAAGATACTTTAGAGATTCTTTTCAAATTTGATAACAATCCTAAAAATTTATTTGCTGTTAATCATAATGAATGATAAAGATGAAGGAAATAAAAGTTACTAATAGTAAAATTCTTAACAATACATTATTGATAATAAAAACTGAACTTTTACCAGCCATCCTACAGACTGATTTATTTTTCTTTCTAGAGAGAAAAGGCAAATAAAAATGCAGTCAAAAAGCATAAGGAGAAAAACTACACAGATGTGTTAAATCGTTAACTGCCAGAAATGTCATATTCTTTTTTTCTAGGTTTTGTGATTTTTTTGGTATTTATTTTCTCTTTATAAATAAATATCCCCTTTTTACCTCATTTGTATTAATCACTGAATAAGCATCAGGCTCCACAGAACCGGGATCTTCCTGGTTCCCCATTTCCATGATATCACTCTCTTTTTGCCTTCCCCCACCTCTGTCAATGCCTTGTCACTCTCTGCATTCTTCTCCCTCTGCCCATCCTATTCACATTGGTGACCCCCAGGGTTCTGAATAACCCATTCTTATTCAACAATCCGTTGCTGCCAATCTCATGTTTTTATTTCAATTACCACGTGTAAGCCAAGGCTTCTAAACATACATGTGGTTGGTACATTTAACAAGCAGCACTACTGGGATGTAACCATATGACTCTTGTATATTGGTATCCTGCTGCCCCTGTAAACCTTTTCTAGGTATGGAGACAGTCCTCACCCTGCCTCTGGTGAAAGCTTCATGACTTTTCAGATCATGTGATCAAGATTCAGAAATTTGGATTCTCAGACCAATATCAATTCACAACTCCAAATTGTGAATTTTAAGACTCTTCCTTTTCTGTTGCCTGTACCTTCTGAGAGTTGGCCATTTGCCCTGGAAGAACTAACCCTGCTTTCTTGTCTTTCCTGTTCAGTATGTCGACACAGGGAAAGAAGGGGTAAGAGGGATTGGAAACTTAATGGTGCTTGTCAGTATAGAAGGTGCCTTGGGGCACCTGGGTGGCTCAGTCAGTTAAGCGTCGGATTTCAGCTCAGGTCATGATCTCACAGTTCATGAGTTTGAGCCCCATATCAGGCTCTGCACTGACAGCTCAGAGCCTAGAGCCTGCTTTGGATTCTGTGTCTCCCTCTCTTTCTGCCCCTGCACCACTTGTGTTCTTTCTCTCTAATAAATAAATAAATAAATAAATAAATAAATAAATAAATATTAAAAAAAGAAGAAGAAGAAGACGTATGTCCTCACTCTCTGGGCCTGGCAGTTGCTTACACCTGGATCTTTCTCTCACAGGTACTGTTGTGGATTCCTCAAAGATTCCCCTGTTGGGTTTCACAAATTGCAAGTCCCACAGATATCAGCAAAACCTCTCCTTTATAAGGCTGCCCTTCTTTCCCTTCAGCCTCAGTCCCCACAACCTCCTTCTGCTGGGGACACATTGGTCCAAGGGACTGCTCTCTTGGTCAGGACTCTTTCTAAAACACAAAACCTCTCCTTTATAAGGCTGCCCTTCTATCCCTTCAGCCTCAGTCCCCACAACCTCCTTCTGCTGGGGACACATTGGTCCAAGGGACTGCTCTCTTGGTCAGGACTCTTTCTAAAACACCCAACGCTGCCATTTCCACAAGAAGTTCCAAGTGTCATGGTCCCAGGAACACCTTTCATGCTTCATCAGATGGGAATGCAGCTTCGCAGATGCAGCTGTCTGCTTGGCTACTATGAGCTGCCCCAGCTTTCTCAGGTTCATGCCACTTACCAAGTCTCTGTGTCTTCCCATTTCAGAGCACACACAGAAAGCTCTCCGTGTGGCCCCAGTGAAGCCCTGCTGCTGTACATTAAGTTTAGAAGCAGCCCTCACCACCACCACTTAGGGTAGAAGGAGGAGAGGAGACTTACATCACAGCCTTTTCCCAAAGTGTTCTCATAAAAAGCCTGTCTGTTTTCACTCTCTGGATCTTTTCATACCTTTAAAGTTTTAGCACACAGTCTAAGCACTCCTTTTGGAATGCAGCATGTGCCCTATCACAATGCTTCAGCTGAAATTTCAGAATGGGCTGCAGGGTTCAAAACTCAACTCAACTCTCCACAGCTCACCCCTCCACATTCCCTCAATCAGTAGCCAAATCTAGAAAGCTGAATGAAGCTAAAACCCTTCTATCAGCAAAACTGGACACGTAGACATCAAAAATGTCACACATTTGGCAAGTTTTTCCTTGCTTTGGATCAGGAACCCAAATCCTCTCACCTGGACTATTACAAACTCCTTGGTGTTTGTTCATTCAATAAGCATCTGTTGAGAATCTATTATATCCCAATGCACTTTGGACACAAAGATTAAAAATGCAATCCCTGCACTTAAGAATTTCACATGCTAATGAAGACAATGATAAGCAAACATTTCTAATCTATGATAATCTTATATTTCCTTGAGGGCAGGACTTCTTCTGTTTTGTTGTCGACTATACTCTCAAGATTTTACCAGAATCTGGTACGTAATAAAAATTCAATAAATAAAGGAGTAACATGGCAGTTGGACACGGATGCTATCAGAGAACACAGTCAAGGCCTGTGAATGAGACCTTAAAATGACAAGGAGACCAGGGAATGCAACACTTCAGCTGGGTTCAAGTACAAGCATCCATTCCTGGCCAAGCAAATAAAATATATGAAGGCAAGGAAGCAAAAAGAGCTTGGGACAATTGGGAAACTTACAAACAGTTCAGTACGGTGTGTGTGTTGAGAAAGAGGAAGGGAGGCAATTAGGCTAAAGAGCTTCATGAGTCAGACCATACAGACATGCATCACGCTAAGGAGTTTTAACTGTAACTTGCAAGTGGTAGGAAGTCACTGGGCTTTAAGCAAGCACATGCCCTGATCTATCTTTCACTGAGAAAGCTTACTCTGAAAGCAGTGTTAGACTTGAATTCAAGAACAAGTCTGCAGATAGAGAGGCCAGTTTGACAACAATGGTATTTTAGAGTTTTAAACTGTGAAACAGAAAAGATAATTCTCCTTTCTCCTTTCAAAAATTCCTCCTGAACCACAAATAGAATGAGAAACAGGAATACAAACACCATTTCAACAAAACTGTATATACTTTTGAACCACAATATATAACAAGGCTCCCACATGCAGTAAATGAAAGAGTGAGGGACTGTGTCTATCATGACAAGGGACACTCCAAGAGAGGCAGATGTCTGTAGCTGCACCTCTGACACAGGGTGTTATTCTCTGAAACAGGTGATGCTCCCTGTAGGGAACTCTAACAAGACTTATTTGTAACAATGGCAAATTCAGGCAAGACTTTCCCTGGACCCAGAAGAAACCAGGACGGAGGAGAAATCACACAAACTCCCTATTCTCTCTGGAATGATCTGTCAGTGAAGCAGAGTAGATTAGATGTATTTTGCATGGCAGGCAATTTGGCAGAGGCTGGATCTTGTTGGCTGGAGAGAAGAAAAAGAAAGAAATCACAGAAACAATTTGCATCACAGGAAACTTTGAATATGCATTGATACTAGTAAGCAAAACAATTAATACAGGAGAACAGACTAACCATTCATGGTCAAAATTTTATATTACCTCTCTCTGTCCATAGAAGATCAAGTGATCAAAGACATATAGATAGGAATGACCTAAATAAAATAATTATTAAGGGAACACAGATATTCAGCTTTATATCCTAAAAACAAAGAATGCAGTTTTTTCAACGCTAATAGTACATTGTCAAAAATTAACTGACATATGATGGCAAAAGAAGACTTTAATAAGTATCAAAAAGCAAGAATAGTAAAGTTGATAGTCTCTAATGAAAACCAACAAGATTGAACATATAACTAAATCAGTTGCTTATATAATTTAGCACAAAAGGTAACTGCAAAAATACAGGGGAAAAGCTATGATAGCCTGAAATAAGACAATGGGAAAGTGGAAAAAATCAACTGATAGAGCTATGTAGTGATCAGACTTGCGAGCTGAAGGAGATGAAAATATTTCTAGAAACTCCTAAGCTTTTCACTTTGGAAGTGGGTGGATTATATCACCACTTGTTTCCATTCAGAGTACCTTAGGAGAAACAGCTTTTGAGGAAAAAATGAGTTTTTTTGCAATCAAGTTGAGTTTGAAATGCCAACTAGACTTCAGTGGGTAAAGTTAGAACACACAGTCGAGTATATTAGTCTGAGTCTCAGGAAAGAGATAGAACAAGAAATGCATATTTGGAAAACTACCCTGTACACTCGTTAAGTGATTTGGATTTAGATAAGATTCCTCAGAGAGGCTTTGAATGAAATGGTGAGAGGGTCCAAGAGAAATCCCTGGGGTTCATAAATGCTTAAAGAAAAGTAGAGGAAAGGTATTTAGGTAAGGAGACCCAGAAATGTTTTTTCTTTCATAGCATTTACATACTTGTAATTACTGGTTTCATGTCCATATTTCCTGCTATACTCTAAGCCGCATGAAGATTGGGACCCAGCTCTATAATATTCAGTGCTTTATTCTGAGCCTGACAAGGGCCCAGTAATAACAGGTGATCAATAAATGATTTGTTGAATCAGTGACACTTGTCAGAATGTCAGGAGACAACAGATATTGGGGAGGATGTGGAGAAAAAGTAACACTTGGCACTGCTGGTAGGAATGCAAACTGGTGCAGTCACTCTGGAAAATAGTATGGAGGTTCTTCAAAAAATTAAAAATAGAACTACCCTATGAACCAGAAATTGCAGTACTAGGTATTTATCCAAAGGATACAGGCATGCTGTTTCGAAGGGGCACATGTACCCCAATGTTTACAGCAATGATATCAACAATAGCCAAAGTATGGAAAGAGCCCTAATGTCCATCAACTGATGAATGGATAAAGAAGAGGTGATATATATATACACAATGGAATATTACTAAGTGATCAAAAAGGATGAAATCTTGCCATTTGCAACAATGTAGATGGAACTAGAGTGTATTACACTAAGTGAAAAAAGACAAATATATGATGTCACTCATGACATATGTGGAATTAAGATGAACATAGGGAAAAGGAAGCAAAAATAAAATAAAAACAGAGGGAGACAAACCATAAGAGACTCTTAAATACAGAGAATAAACTGAGGGTTCCTGGTGGGGTGTTGGGTGTGGGGATGGGCTAAATGGGCAAAAGGCATTAAGGAAGACACTTGTTGGGATGAGCACCGGGTGTTAAATGTAACTGATAAATCACTAAATTCTATTCCCGAAATCATTATTAAATTATATGTTAACTAAGTTGGATTTAAATTTAAAAACAAATTAATTAAAAAATAAAGTAAAATAAAATACAAAGCAAAATAAAATAAAATAAATTGGGTGATGTTAGGTGTTGAGAATGTGAATGACTAATAATTAGGTATAAATCTTTTTACAAGGGTAGTCATTTTTTTCAACTCTTCAATTTCAACAAAATTGAAGAAAGACCTAATTTAGTTGTCAGTTATGTTTAATAACAGCCCATAATGTCATTTTTAACCTATACATGAGTGTCCAAAAAATTAAATTCCTTCCTATAAAAACATCTTTCATTCCCATCTATTTATGTCAGAAAAGTTTCCTAATCTTTACATGTATGAAAATGAAAAATAGGAATTGAATCAGTGGTAAAACTGGTCTCATTCTGTCAATATTATCCAGAGATAGATGAAAATAAAACCTTATATAGCTTGGGGTGCCTGGGTGGCACAATTGGTTGAGTGTCTGATTCTTGATTTTGGCTCAGGTGATGATCCCAGGGTCATGGGATTGAACCCTGAGTCAGGGAGCCTGCTTGAGATTCTCCCTCCCTCCCTCTTCCCCCTTCCCCCTCTCTGTCTCTCTATATGGCTCATTGAAAGATTTCCAAAAGTTTACTTTTGAAATCTAATGATTATGATAATCTGTAAAATGGTTTAGTTCAATTGTGTACTAATAGAAAATACACCAAATACTGAGTCCAGAAAAATTGATAATATCCACAGTCTATGGTTAACAAGAAATAAAAATATATTGATTTACTTAAAAAAATAATGCACTATGCCTCCATTTGAACTCCTGTTGTCCTTCTCATCCCACTCTATGAGTGAATCTGATCTTTTCCCCTCTCTCTTCTATCCAGACTTCTTTTTGTTAGTTCTTCTCTTTGTTCTGTGAAAAATCTCTAAGAAAGTATAAAATTCATGAAATATCAGTCTTTACAAATGCAGTGACCAAAAAAGAAACTGAAGAACTAATACTGGATCCAATCGACCCTTATGGTAAACCATGGGCATACTAGTATACTGGTGAAGCAAACCAGTACTCCTCAACCATTTTCATGTCATATGATCCATAGAAAATACAGCACACTGGGTTAAGTAGAGGTGTCTCCCATGGACTAAGAGGAGCCTGCCCAAGGGCTGATAATTAATTATAGATTTATACATTGTACATCTGAAATGCACAGATTGGAAAGCTCTACACAGCTCTCTTGTAAGGTTTGCCCTCATTTTGAATACTGTCCTTTCCAGAGTGTTAGAAGAGTTGTGGGCATATGTTCAGAATGCTTATTCTTATAGACTATCAGGGTAGTTCAGAGAAGATTGCCTAGGCTTGAATCTGGCTTGTCTTTATTCACTAGATGTGTGATGTGGGACAATTTACTGATCCTCTTTCCTCATTTTCTTTCTTTCTTCTTTCTCTCTTCCTTCCTTCCTTCCTTTCTTCTTTTCTTTCTTTCTTTCTTTCTTTCTTTCTTTCTTTCTTTCTTTCTTTCTTTCTTTCTTTTTTTCTTTCAATTTACATCCAAGTTAGTTAGCATATAGTGCAATAATGATTTCAGGAGTAGATTCCAGTGATTCATCCCTGACATACAACACCCAGTGCTCATCCCAACAAATGTCCTCCTTAATGCCACTTGCCCATTTAGCCCGTCCCTCACTCAACACCCCACCAGTAATCCTCAGATTATTCTCTGTATTTAAGAGTCTCTTCTCTTGTGGTTTGTCTCTCTGTTTTTATCTTATTTTTGCTTCCCTTCCCTTATGTTCATCTGTTTTGTATCTTAAATTCCACATATGAGTGTAGTCATATGATATTTTTTTTTCTCTGACTTATTTCAACTTAGAATGATACACTCTAGTTCCATCCATGTTGTTCCAAATGGCAAAGTTTCATTATTTTTTATTGCTAAGTAATATTCCATTGTGCATATATACCACCTCATCTTTATCCCTTCATCAGTCAGTGGGCATTTGGGCTCTTTCCATACTTTGGCTATTGTCGATATTACTGCTTATAGCAGTGATTGGGTGCGTGTTCCCCTTCGAAACAGCACACCTGTATCTTCTGGATAAGTACCTAGTTAGTGCAATTGCTGGGTTGTAGGGTAGTTCTATTTTTAATTTTTTGAGGAATCTCCATACTGTTTTCCAGAGTGGCTGTACCAGTTTGCATTCCCACCAGCAGTGCAAAAGAGATCCTCTTCCTCCGCATCCTCACCAGCATCTGTTGTTGTCTGAGTTGTTAATTTTAGCCATTCTGACAGGTGTGAGGTTTTGATTTGTATTTCCCTAATGATGAGTGATGTTGAACATTTTTTCATGTGTCTGTTATTCATCTGGATGTCTTCTTTGGAAAAGTGTCTATTCATGTCTTTTGTTCATTTCACTGGATTATTTGTTTTTTGGGTGTTGAGTTTGTTAAGTTCTTTATAGATTTTAGACACTAACCCTTTATCTGATATTTGCAAATGATATTTGCAAATATCTTCTCCCATTCTGTCAATTGCCTTTTAATTTTGCTGATTGTTTCCTTTGCTGTGCAGAAACTTTTTATTTTAATGAGGTCCCAATAGTTCATTTTTGCTTTTGTTTCCCTTGCCTCTGGGGACGTGTGGAGTAAGAAGTTGCTGCAGCCATGGACAAAGAGGTTTTTGTCTGCTTTCTCCTCTAGGATTTTGATGACTTCCTAAGCATTTAGGTCTTTCATCCATTTTGAGTTTATTTTTGTGTATGATGTAAGAAAATACTCCAGGTTCATTCTTCACGGCGCTCTCCAGTTTTCCTGGCACCATTTGTTTAAGAGACTGTCTTTATTCTATTAGATATTCTTTCTTGCTTTGTCGAAGATTAGTTGGCCTTAAATTTCTGGGTCCATTTCTGGGTTCTCTATTCTGTTCCATTGATCTATGTGTCTGTTTTTCTGCCAGTACCATACTGTATTGATGATTACAACTTTGTAACACATCTTGAAGTCCAGAATTGTGATACCTCCAGCTTTGGTTTTCTTTTTCAGGATTGCTTTGGCTATTCAGGATCTTTTCTGATTCCATACTAATTTTAGGATTGTTTGTTCTAGCTCTGTGAATAATGCTGGTGTTATTTTGATAGGGATTGCATTGAATATGTAGATTGCTTTGGGTAGTATCGAATTTTAACAATATTTGTTCTTCCAATCCATGAGTATGCAATGTTTTTCCATTTTTTGTGTCTTTTTCAATTTCTTTCATAAGCTTTCTATAGTTTTCAGTGTATAGATTTTTTACCTCAGTGGTTAGGTTTATTCCTAGGTATTTTATGGGTTTTGGTGCATGGGTTTTGTAAATGGAATTGATTCCTTGATTTTTCTTTCTTCATTATTGATATATAGAAATGCAACCGATTTCTGTGCATTGATTTTATATCCTGTGACTTTGCTGAATTCATGGATCAGTTCTAGAGATATTTTGGTGGAGTCTTTTGGGTTTTCCACATAGAATATCATGCTTTCTGCAAAGAGTGAAAGTTTGAGTTCTTCCTTGCCAATTTGGATGCCTTTTATTTCTTTATGTTGTCTGATTGCTGAGCTAGGACTTCCAACATTATGTTGAATAACAATGTGGATAATAATAGTATCCTTGTTGTGTTCCTGACCTTAGGGGGAAAACTTTCAGTTTTTCCCCACTGAGGATGATATTAGGGTGGTCTTTTGTATATGGCTTTTATGGTCTTGAGGTATGATCCTTCTATCCCTACTTTCTTGAGGGTTTTTATCAAGAAAAAATGCTGTATTTTGTCAAATGCTTTCTCTGCATCTAATGAGAGAATCATGTGGTTCTTATTCTTTCTTTTATTAATGTGATGTATCACATTGATTGATTTGCAGATATTAAATCAGTCCTGCATCCCAGGTATAAATCCCACTTGATTGTGGTGAATAATTCTTTTAATATATTGTTGGATCTGGATCCAGTTGGCTAGTATCTTGTTGAGAACTTTTGCATCCTTGTTCATCAGGTAAATTGGTCTGTAGTTTTCCTTTTTTAGTGAGGTCTTTGCCTAGTTTTGGAATCAAGGTAATGCTGGCTCTTTTTTTATAAAATGGGATACTGGTAATACCTACTCCATATAGTTGCTGTAAAGATTAAATGGTGAAATGAGTTAAGACATCAGACCTCCTTGGAAGAGTAGTTAACAATGAGAAAATACGGTATTCTTATGACTTCATCACTTAACATAAAAGACTTCATCTTGCAATAATTCACAACAAGAATTTATGTGAATTATATCATCTTTTATGATAGTTGTGTGACAAAATTTATTTGATATAATTTATGTAATGTGATTTATAAATGAAAAAGTGCTAGAGCAGCTCTGTGCACAATGATAATTAGAAGGAAATATATAATATACAAATGAAAAAATTCACTGAAATAACCATTCTAATTGGTGTTTATAAATATAAAAATAAAAATGTTTTATAATTATGGAGGAAAGAAGATGGCAATCCTCCCCCAAAAAATTTTTTCATCAAAGTTTTCCAAAGCAGTGCATTTTTACAATGCAAATTCTGTTTTAAACCTTATTAACATTTCTACCATAGCTGTTTTTCACTATCCCTTTATTCTTAATTCATAATTTCTTTGTTAAATGGCCTAAAAGTATTTTTTTTAATCAAAGGGGTCCATTGGACCGAGAAGATAAAAAATGATGACTCAGGATTAAACTCAGGATTTAAGAATGAGTTGACTCAGGGTATAAAAGAAGAGAAGAAAATAGAAACATTTTCTCCTTAGGGTTGATTTTATCAATGCATTCATTATATTAAATAATTTGATAAAGGACTGAAGAAAGCAATAAAAATAAACCTAAGATGAAAAGAAGAGTAAATCACCAGTTCAGCAACAAGAAGTCTGTGAAATGAGTGAATATATGCCAATGATGATTGAATTACTATTCCATGCAAGATCCCCCTCAGACCTATCTTTGTAGAGACAACTAAGCTCCTGAACCCAGTTGAGCTTAAATAGTCTAAGCAAAGAAATCTCAGCTTAGGGAGCTCAGCAACAGCCATCCCATTGAACTCTTTGATAAAATTTTTTGACACTGTCATAGGATAAAAGCTCATGAAATTCACTACACCTGAAACTGTTAGGCATTTATAAAATGCATAAATTACCTTTCTGAATTAAGCATTACAACAACTTTTGTAATACACAATTCTAATGTTTAAAGCTGTATTTTCTCTCATTTAAATAAAGATATCTTTATCTACCGGGGTTCTTTATTATAATCATAAGAAACAACTTTGATTGCCTTGAGAAAAACATAATTTATTGGAAGGCTATTAGGCCCAGAGAATGAATGGGAGGCTAAAGAAGCACTAAGATGATAACTAATAATGTGGGAAATAATAGGGGAGAGGATTCCTTGAAAGAAAATTGAGATACTATTCAGAAAAAATGTGGAAGGCATCTATTAGTAATTAAAAAGAGAATCTTTCATCTTGGAGGGAGAAAGAAATGAAGGTTAGCTAGAAGAAATGCTAAGCATAAAATCAGTAACTTCAGGGGACCATATGCAGGTCCTCAGGATCTCATGGAGTCAGACTAATAAGAAGTAAACACAAAGCTTGGATCTTAACCATTAACACAATGGGATGAGCCAAGAACACCCCTGAGTCCAGTGGAGACTGAACATTGCCTGCATCACTTATAATGTGCTTAATAATACAATTGCTAGCTCAAGATAATTGTAAAATAATGAGAAAATCTACTTAGAAATGAATAATACCCTCCCTCACCACTCCCCAAAAACCTTGCTGTCTCTACAGCCTTTCCTCTTTCACTGAAACCATGTCTCTCTATCCTTCCAGAGGTTCAGCCCAAATTTATGGAATCAACCTTGATTCTCTTGCTCTTTCATACCTTACTGACTATGCCTTCAAATTATATCCATAATACCACTCCTTCCTATCAGGTCCACTGGCCATCCAGGTCTGAGCCAGCATCATTTCTCAATCACAACATCCTCTTAACAGATCTCTCTGCTTCCATCCTTATTCCCACCCCTACCACATCCATGGCCCATTCTCAGCAGGGCAGCCAAAGTGATTTTTTTAACTTAAGTCAGAAAGTGACTGACTTTCCTCTGCTCAAATCCCTAAGCACCCTACAGTCACTCAAAAGAAATGCCATATCCTTACAACAGCCTAATGGGTCCTACGTGCTCCCTCACCATCACCTCTTCTCCCACCACTTTGTCCCCTGCTCACTCTATTCCCACCACACTGGACTCACACACACACCAGGGATGCTCCCACCATGAGGTCTTTGCTGTAGTTGGTCTCTCTGCCTGGAATGCTGTTCCCATGGATATCTGCTTGGCTAACTCGTCACCTCCTTCAAGTCTTTGTTCAAATGTCATCTACTCAGTGAGGCCCACCTTGACCACCTCGTACAGCAAGCCAGCCTCCCACACCTCCAGTACCCCTCAGTTCACTTACTTCACTCTGCTTTTCTGTGCTCCACAACACTCATCAATCTATAATATGCTATTTTATTTATTGTTATCATTTATTGTCTCTCCACCCCTACTAGAAATTAAGATCCAGGAAGGCAGGGACTTTTTGTCTGTTTTGTTCACAATGTAGCCCAAGAAAAACATTGCAATTTATAGTCATATAGAGGTGATTTTCAAAACATTGGTTGAGTAAGTCAAATAAACAGCAATAACATGGGGAGAAAGGTATGGAGGAATTATTTCAATCTTAGAGCAGGGTGTAAAAAGAGGTTTGGATGGGGGCACCTGGGTGGCTCAGTTGGTGAAGTGTCTGACTCTTGACTTCAGCTCAGGTCATGATCTTGTGGTTCATGGGTTCAAGCCCTGCATCAGGCTCTGTGCTGGCAGTGAAGAGTCTGCTTGGATTCTCTCTCTCCCTCTCTCTCTCCATCCTTCCCCCCACTCAAAATAAATAAATAAACTTTTTTTTTAAAAAAAAGAGGTTGAGGTGGGGTTTGTCACAGACTAAAATGATGAGAACAGGGGTGAAATAAATGTGAGTAAAAAAAATTAAACTGAACCTATGTATTTGGGAACTATAAAGTGCAAAGAGCCCATCCTTTTACAGGAAGGGAAGATCTTTGTTTATATATGAAGGACCTTAGATTAGAGTAATTCTTTTGGTCCTTCTCAAGGACCAAATTTATCCAATCCATGTACTATAGCAGAAAGAAAGAGAGAGTGGCTGTATTAGTTCCCAAGGACCACCGTAACAAGTTACCACAAACATGGTAGATTAAGACAACATAAATTTATTTTTTTCACAGTTCTGGAGATCAGAAGTCTAGAATCAAAGTATCAGCAGGGCCATTCTCTCTCTGGAGGCTCTAGGAGAGAATCTTTCCTTACCTCTTCCAGCTTGTGGTAGCTCTATCTATCTAGTCCTTGCTTGAGGCTACATGACTCCAGTCTTTGCCTCCTTCACATGGCTTTGTCCCCTGTGTTCCTTTCTTCTCCTCTTCTGTCACTTATAAGGATACTTGTCATTGGATTTAGAGCCATTCAGATAATGCAGGATGATCTCATATTGAGGTGCTTAACTTAAACCTCTGCAAAGACCTTATTCCAAGTAAGGCCACATTCACAAATTCCAGGGATTTGGAGGTGCACATATTTTGAGGGGGGGGGGGCGGGAGGCACGATTGAACTCACTACAGTTTCAGCATCTTTTCTCTTAGGATCCCTACATCTAGACAAGTGGTTTCTGGCCATGAGGGAACCCTGTGGTTGTCACCTTGTGCCAATGACAGACTAACTCTAATAGACATTCAGAGCCTCAATATCCATGCTTTGTAGACATTGCTAGGTAAAACAATATTTGCCACTTGTATAGTTTCTCAGCAAGGTTTATAGTGATTCCATGATAAATGAGAACCAATATAAAAATATTAATACAATATCCTACCTTCTTTTTTGTGTGCTACATCTGTAAAATCCTGTGAACATTTTGCACTTGGGAGCACATCTCAATTCAAACTAGCCACATTTCAAGGACTAAGTGCATGTGGTCAGTGGCTTCCATATCGTAAAGCACAGGCCTACAGCAATATCCAGTGCATAGTCGATACTAAATAAATACTACTGAATAAATAAATGATTGAACAAAGTATCCTATCTGATTCCATTGCTACACAGAATGAAGCCCTTAGGAGAGCAGAAAGGGTGAATCAATAAGGGGATTTGTGCTATACATCCAAAAAACAAGATAAAAGACATTTACAATATCTATCCCATAAGACAGAAAGGAATTAGTCCTGCAAAATTAAGACCATGGCAAATGTCGTGAATACTACTTACTTGTAAGAGAAAGCCAAATCTAGTGCGATAGTGGCTTGGAATTAAATAATGACCTTATATTAGATTTTATTTTTTTTAATGACCCAATTTTTATTCCATAATTCCTTTTAGATCTAAATGCACAAAATACGAGAATTTGACTGCTGCAAAGCCATACTCACAAATATGGAATTAGGAATAGGCTTCACTCAGCAAAGACTGTCGTCCAGCTGTTGAGCAAGACTTCATGCTTTACCACTTTTTTATGTTCTATAAAAACAAACAAAACAAAACACATGGGTTTGTCTGGCAGATGCTAGAGAACAGCTTCTGCTCTTAGGCCTCAAATGCACTGGTGCAAATTAAAACATGAAAGGTAGTCCGTGTCTTTATGGCCTTGATTACCAGCATGTTCACCCCCCTGGGTTCTTGTACAGCCATTTCATAGTTTCCCAAGCCTGGCATGCTTACTTAGTGCTGGGAACATGATTGCGTAAATTCAGTTCTCTGACACAAACACACCATTAGCTCATTCTAAATTGGATGATCACTAATCTCTCATAATTTACTGTGCATGAATACTATAGCACTTCTTGAAGTGCCAAAACAAACTGTCAACAGTTTTAAAATATAGCAGCCCATTAATCTATTTAAACCAAATCCTAGGATTTCCCTTTCATTAGTATTATGAATGAGAATGCAACTCACTTCCTAAATTGTCTTTTATTGAACTGAACCTCTACCTTAAGCCACTTGTCCAACTTGCTTCCCCTTTCAAAATGACATTTGAACCACATTTTGTAACCCAACTTAGGTTTGCTACCCCAAAGCCTGTCTGCCTGGTATAATAAATTAATATTGAGCCATGTCGAACAATTTCTGCTCTGATAAAGCCTTCAGAGAAAGTACCTTGAAAAGAAAACTCCGAAGTCTAAAATAGAAAGCTTCCCTTACAAATCATTTTCCTTATAAAATTAGTAAGTTAAGATTAAGCATAGACAACCAAATTGTTCAAAAGATTAACTATCAACACTTGCTCTGCCTTTACATCTGATTTAGGAAAAAAAATTCTTGCTTCTGAACAGCTTAATTTCCCCTCTAACGTCAATGAGCACTTTTACCTCTCATAGCTATAATAATAAAATCCTTCCTTTGACTTGCCCTAAATCTCATGTTTGATGAAAGATTTGAGAATTTAAGGAGACTATAAAGTGTTAATAAAACTATCACCAGAAAGCCTACATCTCATTGTATTACAATTATGCCTTCTTTTTAGGGTCTCAAAACCGACCAGCTGTAGGACAGATCTTTGCAAATAAAACATCCTGGAAGATGAAGAACTGGTGAATGTTCCAGTGGTGGCAATATGTTTAACACGAAATGCATTTTCCTTTGCTTTCTATCTCTGCTTGGAGTCCAAATCAGTGTTCATATGTAAATGTTAACATTTTTTATTATTTAAAAGACAGAGTTGGGGAAGCAATCTGACTGCCTTTAGGAAAACTTCCTTTACCGTAAGGAAAACAATTTGACCCAATTCAACTTTTATACAAATGAAAATTCCTTATATGAGGGAAACTGAGCCACTCAAACTTTGTACGTTTCAAATACAACTATTTCACGGTCCAATGTGTATTATACCTCTGTATGTTTAAACACCCATCTTTTCAAAAATGCTTTTCCCCATGCTCATTAACTCTGTTTCCCCTGTGGACAATTTAGGTTTAAATAAGTAATTTTCTGCACAGTTTTTTTTCTTTTTATACAATTTCCATCTAAAATGGTTGCATTTTGCTACCAAATTGCCATCTGAAAAGAACGGAAGTATCTTGCCAAAGACTTGCCAATAATACAAAGTTCTCTTACAGGCTACTACTCATAGTCAGATATAGCAAAACATCCTGTAATAAAGTGCATTTTACACATTTTTGAAATAGTTTTCAATGTAATGGTGCCTGGTTTAGATGGATACTTTAGGATTTGAAATGTGAGCTACAATATTAAGTCAACTCTTTCAAGTTTGATATTTGACTGATTTTTCTTCTCTAGAAATAAAACATTTTCAAAGCATTGGTTATTTCTTTAACAAATAACAGTATACAAATATAAATATGTTCATATACATATATATGCTTGGTGTCAAATATCACTAAATACCGTATAACGAACGCTCTGTATCTCCATTCCTGTTTCCTTTTGCACCCCATCCATTCTCCCTTCCCTCCCTCTCCCTTATTGTGCAGATTGTCTTAACCTGTAGCATATTTTACCACTTCCTCTTGGATTTTGCATGACAAATGTCTAAGAGCCAATCTAGGTTTGAGGAGCTTATAAAACTATGGATTCTCTTTAGTCTGGGGAAAGAAAGAAGAAGTTTGTAAAGGTTAATACAACTGTACTAATGAATTATATTTCATATAATCAATGAATTATGATAAGCATTTTTTTGAGATAAGATATAGATGGAGTTGGAGAGTCTGGAAACCCCTCTCTGTAGAAGTTTAATTTGAACTGAAATGAAACCTGAAAGACCAAGTAATTTCTGTGTTCAAGATCCTCACGGTTAAAGCAATAGAGGGGTAAACACAGTGATTAAATGTTCTGTCAATTGGTCAAAAAAACGTCCTTCAGCATGCCACATTTTCGTTCAGAGAGCCTCCTAGGAATAAAACAAAACCCAGCTCTGCTGGTTCAGAAACTACTAGGCAAACCATATGAAGTTACCGATATCTGACATTTTTTACTTCTAACAACCTAAAATAGGGAAATGAAAACAAAGCCTCTCCTTCTAGTGCCTTTACATGACTTTCATCCCCACATTAACATTGATGGTAACCCCAGAACAGACTGTGGAAATTCCCTGCCTTGTCCAATCTCAGTTTAATACACCAGTTTGTCCCATTGATGTTAAACAGAGACCTAGATCCCAAAAAGGGCTCATAGTTTTCAAAGGAATCTAATCCTCCCACCTGAAAGAGAAATTACATTTGTTGCCCATCTAAAGTTCAGGATAGTGATAACACTCAAAATATCTGAAAAAGTAAAAATATTCCCTTCAATTAGTTTTGCTGCTTGTCATACTTCACTCCCAATATTTTGCTTGTTTGTTTGTTTGTTATGTTTCTCCTTTGGTGTTTCATATGGGCAGGTTGCAAATGTATACTTTAGACCATCCAGGGTAACAACTCTATAGTTAGGAATATTACCTATTGACTGGTTATCTTACGTTTCTATTCAGTTGCATTTGAAAAGCTCTAGCAATGGAAATAAGAGCATGCACAGGTAAGAATTTTCCTTAGAGAGGTGTAATAGCATGAGTCAGCCTACTACATAGATACAAATGACTTTAAACACTTAATGACATGGATGGAAGAGTGCTTCTCTTAATGCAGTATTTATTTTGAGAACTCCAGTTAACTTTGCAGGTATTTTGAAAGTATTTGAGTGGATGCATGGAAGGGTTTGGGACTAGTTAGTTAACTTGCTGATGCTTTCTCCATTCTCTACTATGTCTTGTTTTATATGTTTGAAAACTGGTCACTAAAAATTAGAATGGTAATTAGTTAACACCAGCCACTTCTGGTGTCATGACAGGCATAATACACACCTAGTCCAGTGGTTATATAAATTAACTGAAAACTAAAGCAATTTCCTGGAAACAATTAATATCTGACAGAAAAGACAGAAAGGACTGAAATCATAAGAGCTTAAAAAAATACATTGCTACATCTTAGGGACTTATATTCTGGTGTCTCTTTGCCTCAAAGCACTTTAAAAACAAAAAAAAATAATATTTCTTTGAAGAGAATAATACTCATTATTCCCATTCACTCTCCTCTCTGTAAAACACAAAAGCCAAATTCCCACTGGGCGGTATTTCTCGTTTCCGAAGTCTTTGCTCTTTTTACTACACAGTTAGTGCTAATGGCTGGATTTTCTTTATAATATTGCCACCAGACACAAGCAGCACTTTTGCTCTAGGGAAATCTAATGCTAGAGATAAAAACCTGAGGCATACCAAGACTGAGTGATGTTACTGTTCATTATTGTAGTCATTGTGTTAGCAATTATAATTAAAGCTGCCATTGTTTAGAGCTAACACACACCAGGAAAAATGCTAAGAATGTGATGTTCATGAGTTTATTTCACTCCTCAAACAGGACTGCAATTTTGGTGTCATTTTTCTGATGTAACACAGGACAAAAAAAGCCTTAAGAAACTAATGATCTTATCACAAGTCTAGGAAGTAAGGACATGGAGCCATTCCATTACCCTGCCTCCTAAATTAATAGAAATCATTTATTGAGCACCTACTACACCTACTATAAATCAGTCACTCACTACATTGCATCTTTTACTACTCACCCCACAAAATAGACTGTAATAACCCCATTTTGCATCTGGGGCACTTGAGGTTAAGGAAGGTCAATTATGCCATGTCTTCCATGCCACCATGTCTTTGAAACATGCAGGGGAACCAATATTTTAAATTCACGCATGGTTTTGGCACTCCACCTCATCAAAGCCTTGTTCACCCATCAATCATAAGCACACTTAGTTATACCCACACTTAATCTTTTTTTTAAATGTTTATTCATTTTTGAGAGAGAAAGAGAGCAAGCAGTGGAAGGGCAAAGAGAGAGGGAGACAGAGGATCCAAAGTGGATTCCGCACTGACAACAGTGTGACAACAGCGTGCCTGATGTGGGCTTGAACCACAAACTGTGAGATCATGACCAGAGCCAAAGTCAGATGCTCAACTGACTGAGACACCCAGGCACCCTCCCCATACTTAATCTTATTGCCAGTCCTTTAGAGGTAATTATCTGTCCTCTGTGATCATTACAAACAGCTCTGATATATAATTACCTATGCTTTGGCCTGTTTGATTCTATTGGAATATCTACAAATGCCCTGAAACTTAAACTCCCACTTTTAATTATCATATGGAATCCTAAGCAGGCTCCAGACTCTGGGCTGTCAGCACCGAGCCTGACACGTGGCTCTAACCCATAAACCGCAGGATCATGACCTGAGCCAAAGTCAGACACTTAACCAACTGAGCCACCCGGGCAACCCTTAATTATCATATTATTAACAGTTATTAATGTGAGAGTCAGAGTGGGCATTTCTATGTAAACAGCCTCAGTGTCTGTAAAATTACCAAAGCTAAAAGCTCATAGATTCCAACTACCAGAGCAGACAGGGGCTCTGCTAAGAATAGCCCTAATCACAGCCAGAGAGAGTCCCTAGAGAGTTTTTTATTTGATATATGATATGACAGCTTAAGACACAACATTTTTGAGAGTTAACTTATTTATCTCTTCCATGTTCCAAATTTAACTTCTGATTTTAATTTAAAATCATCATAAACTATTTATAACTTATCAGTAAAATATACATTTACAGAAAGTCAATTCTAGGTCATAGAATAATTCTTTGTTTTTTTAAGGAGGGGAAAAAATGAGTCCAGAGCATCAATATAAAAGACTATTAAATATGTACACACATTCTCCACCCCATCCCTGAGTCCCAAAATGGAGAATTTTCTTTCTCCCCTTAGCTTGTATATTTTATAGTAGATCCAAATTTGGGTTACCTTTTTGTAAAGACTTATTGGTTTTAGCATAGTGTCTCTGCCTGCTGATGGAGATTCCTTCATATTGGAACTTGATTTGAATTCACTTCCCATTCATGACCCACAGTTAGTCTCTCTCAGATAAATTTATAGGAAGTAGTGACATTTTAAATCTGAACTCAGTGTATGATTAGTTGTGAAATAAAATTTTTTGATCATTTTGGTTTAACTGACAGACAGGTGTGCATTATTCTTCTGGAGGCTTACAGTGAGGTCAGAAGAAAAATATAATACTATATACATTTCAGCAACACTGTGAATGGAATTCTTGTAACATACAGCTGTTCCCAATTTCCAAAAAACAACACTACCCTCTCGATCACAGAACTTTGGTTTTTAATTCCAAAATGAATTATAATGGGAAGCAAAATCATGAGGAGCAAAATAACGTAGCTCAAGATCAAAAAAGAATTTTCTTTTATGTTAGCCAGAGATAAAGGACGCATAAATTTTGGTAAAATACCTGTTTGGATGGTTTTTAATGTGACAGAGGAAGGAGTGTGCTATTTATTTACATATAGAAAATTTTAGGGCCATATGTGTCAAGGATTGAGCCAATAAATGGAGATATTTGTGGTGAATATGATGAAAGTTGTTTCTAGTTCTGATAGATCATACAGCCTATTAGGGAAGACAGAATTAATAAATAATCACAAAATCAATACTTAAATAAAACAAAGAGAATGTAAAGAAAAGCTCAGGGACTTGTGAGAACATATAAAGGGAGACCGGACCTGATTGGGTTGGGGAGGAGGTGGTGGGAAGACAGGGCAGGCTTCTCTGAGGAAGCCTTTTTTTTTTTTCTTCCAAGCTTTTATTTAAATTTAAGTTAGTTAACATACAGCATAGTATTGGTTTCAGGCATAGAATTAAGTGATTCATCATGTACTTATGACACCCAGTGCTCATCACAAATGCCCTCCTTAAAGCCCATCACCCATTTAGCTCATCCCCCCACCACTTCCCTTCCAGCAACCCTCAATTTGTTCTCTGTATTCAAGAGCCTCTTATCATTTGCCTCCCTCTCTGTTTTTATCTCATTTTTTTTTTCTGAGGAAGTCTTAAGGGGGAAGAGGAGGAGCTAGCAGGAAAAACATGGATGGGGAGCAAGGGAGCACATTCTCCAAAGACTTTGTGATACACTGACAAAGCAGTGTAAATGTCATCCCTAGATCAGGACCTATTTTGGATACATAGTGAAAAATGATTATTCAAAAATCATGACCACAGAAAAGAAATAACTGGTCTCTTAATCTCATCAGCACATTTTACCATTGATCACATATTTTGACAAAAATATTATCTGTTTAATCTTTATCATTCATACCACAGGGATTAATTTATTTTAAAAAAACTAGTTAAGTTATAGGACTTTCTTCTCATTATGGTGGGCATGACTCATTTCTCCATTTACATTGTTCTTGCAAACCCTCTCTCATATGGAATCTCCAACCACTGAGAGGATTTAGCCCCTATTCCCTGAGGAGATCTCAATACTGCCCCCACCCCACCCCATCTCCATGTAAAGGCTCTTCTTTTCCCTAGTGATAAACTCACATGTGAGCTTTTTTCTGCCTACCCACAATAAAGAGTATGAAATCTAAGGAAAGAATAAATGGTCTTTGTGAAAATAGGGCACGCTTATCACATTTATGTTCAGAGGCTATAGGTTGGAATTTGTCCATGTAAATATATATTTTATTAAGCTGGAAGCAGAGCCCTTGATAAGGATACCTGGGCCCCAGCATGAACAAGGAGTATATGTTTCTGTCAGTGAAGAAATAAAACTGATTGCAAAAAAGACCTAGAAACATTGTAAAACATCCTTTCTGCTTGGAATAGGAACTCAAATATTAGAGTGTCTTATTTAGGACTGCTTCAGTCTGGCACATTCAATAATTATTTGTTTGTGTATTCATCTTAATACATATATGAGAAAGCAACTGAAAATGCAGATGACTTATTGCTAGCTTCTCTATTTATTTCCCAAATGAGGAGCATTAATAGCAAAATTTATTTTCTTTCTAATACTATGGGAATTCACAGTCCTTGATTCAATAATATTTTATTGCCCTATTTAAAACTGGGATAAAGTAGATATGTAGGGAATGATCTCTCTGTAATTTTTAAATGATAAAAAAAATACAGAGTCACGTTATTTTAAAAGCTGTTCAGTCCACTGAGCATTACCAAATAATTGAAAATGACTTTTGTCATTTTCCTCCAGACTGCCCTCCAGTCACTGATAAAGAGGACTAGTCTTTCTCAATGTTTCCTGGAAATCACATTTAAGTTTTCAAACTTCATTTTAAGGAGATTGATCACATTTAATGCTTTTACTTCCTTTCCCACAGCTTTTTGCCCTTCAAATCCTTAAGAACCAACTCCTTTAAAAAAATCTTCAAAAAAGCACTTTATGCAAAGTTTGTCAAATTCGCCAAAGTACCCAGATGTCATGAACTTGGTGGGGGTGAGGGGAACCCTTGGTATAGAAATCCTTTGGCAAACCAGTGACAAGCACCTGAAGCCAATTGTAATTTAGACTTATCAGAAGAACTGAAAGACATTGGCTTTTACCTAAATCTTGAAATGAATCAAACATCCCTAAAGATTGATCACTTTTCAGATGGAGACTTTTATGGTTATATATTTTATGTATATTGTTTTTCCTGGAACTAGAATAAGATATGTGAAAATACCACAAGAAATACTTTTATATGTGATATTTCCAAACCAGTTGGCAGGGGAAAGACACATCCTAGGAAAATCTATTGTTATGACATTACCAGAACAGCTTTGCATCCTCCAGAAAACCCCAGAGAAACATTCAAACTGGAGCCTCTGGTCCTTTTGCCATCCCTCTGTCATTGTGGTGTCATGTCACTTTGGTGCATTTTTGATTCTTTAATGGACAGATGGATACTACACAATAGGTAACACTAAGAATCATTCCAAATTAAAAATAGATTTTAAAAATTCAGTACAGTTCTGAGCCCATTCTATCAACTCGGTTAAAAGATTTTGGTACTCAGAGCATTTTTTTAGAATGCAAAATGCAATAAGAAGAATGCTTTTATCCATTGCTGGAAATAATTACTGTTTCCCCCGACAACAGGTCAAGTACCTTATACTCATGTTTTTCTGTAATCAAGTTTAGGATGAGGCATAATCATCTAAAGTTGAAAGAACAAAGAATTGAGCCTTTGCTAGTTTGAAGACTACCCTCTAAAGATTCAGTGTGTGGTTAAGGGCCCTGCACTATTGACAGAATCAACTTTTAATAGCCAAAAAAATTCTCACCTTCCAGCTCATTATGAATAATGAAGCCAAAGCCACATTATATTGACTATGGACTTTATATCCTGTAACTGATCATGATAGCAATGATTACACTGGGACAACCATAATGCATTAATTCATTTATTCATTCAACAGACATTTACTGAAGGCCTACTGTGTGCCAGCTGTTGGGCTATTGCTTTATAATTTGCAAATCTTTACAAAGCTTTTACTCATGTCATCTTATTAACAAGAAATACTAGCTATGAATATTAATTATACATCTCTGCTGATGTCACCTGACTCCAAACACAATCATCTCCTTCCTATAACCAGTCTCCCTCATTCTGCTTGTTACTCTCAACACTCCATTTCCTACAAACTGACAAAACTATACTTTAAAAATGCAAATCAGATCCTACCATCCTCTTTTGAAAATACTCTGACTCCGTGGTTCTCAACCATGGACAATTTTTCCCCCAAGGACATTTGACAATGCCTGGAGACATTTTTAATTGAACACAACTGAGGGGAGTGCTATGGGACTTTACTGGGTAGAGTCCAGGAATGCTTCTAACCATCCTACAATGAACACACAACAAAAACTGTGCCCCAAAACAAAAATGATCTGGCCCAAATGTCAATAGTACCACAGTTGGGAAAACCTGCTCTATATCTAAACTCTTCGCAGCTCATATGCTCTAACTCTAGCCCATCTCTCTTCAGCCTGGCCTCTGATCACACTTCCATTGCTCATTATGTTCCAGCCATGCTGACTATACTTTGTGTTCCTTGAACAGACCAGGCTAGTCTGTGCCTCAGGACTTTTTAACTTGCTAATCCTTGGTTCCTCTCCTGCGATGTTCTTCCACCAACACTGCATGGCTGCCTCCTTCTGACCATGGAGATTGCTATTCAAATGTCATCTCCTCAGAGAGATCTTCTCTAACCAGAGAGATCTTCTCTAACCATTCCAGCTGAAAATGGCATGCTTTCCACCTTCATGAATCTCTGCCTCATCAATGATTTATTTCCATCTGTGTACTTGATGCTCTCTGAGTTTTCCTCATTCATTGTTGTTGTGTGCTCCCCTTGGAAGGTAGGAGGACTGGGGATTAGCCACTATTAGTTGCTCTTCTATTCCCTAGACCTGGAATCCTGTCAATCTCACTCTCTCCATCACCTGCTGGTTCAGTTATAAAGTCAAAACACAGGAAAAGAGATGGAACAAAAGTGAAATTGTAACCAAAATGAACAGGAGTGCAAATAGACAGTTTAAAACTTAAAGGAAGGGAGCCTAGGTGGCTCAGTGGGTTCAGTGTCAGACTTGGGCTTAGGTCATGATCTTATGGTTCCTGGGTTCGGGCTCTGCATTGGGCCCTGTGCCGACAGTGCAGAACCTGCTTGGGATTCTTTCTCTCTCTCTCTCTCTCCCTCTGCCCCTCCCCCCACCAAAATAAATAAGCATTAAAAAAATAAAACAAAAAAATTTTAACTAGAGGAAGTAGAAATTTTAGTAGCTGTTTGCTTAATGGCACCATCTTAAGTGGTTTTTTTTAAGTTTATTCATTTTTGATAGAGAGAGAGATAAAGAGAAATAGAATATGAGTGGGGGAGGGGCAGAGAGAGAGAAAGACCCAGAATCTGAAGCAGGCTCCAGGCTCTGAGCTGTCAGCACAGAGCCTGGTGTGGGGCTGGAACTCACAAACTTCAAGATCATGACCTGAGCTGAAGTCAGACACCTAACCGACTGAGCCACCCAGGCGCCCCACCATTTTAAATGTTTTAAATGGATCAAGTCATTTAATCCTCACACCACCACCACCCTTAAAAAAACTACTATGTCACCACTATTGTCCTGACTTTTCACACAGGAATGACAACACAGAGAAGTTAAGTCAACTTGCTCAAGTTCACACAGCTGTTGAGTGGTGGCCTAGAATCTAAATACAGGCTCTCTGCACCCACAGTCCTGCTCACTGAACCATCATGCCCTGTGCCAGGCAAAGCAACTGCCCCTTTAGGTACACAGAGTACAGTGAGTCCTCTTGTCATTCCTTCCTTCTTCATTCTCTTTATTCTCTCATGGTCTCTTTGAAGTCAGTGAAGCTATGGGAATAAACAGAGTGGAAAAGGAAGAAAGAACTAGCAAAAATAATGGACAGAAAGCAAAGTGTGGATTCAAAGACTTAGTATATAGGTCGAGTTATAATAGTTTACACATAAGCTCATACCAACACAGACTTAAAAGTTTGAAAGGACCAACCTCTAACAAATATGAGAAATACTGTAGAATGTTAACCCTGATGTCCATGCTTTGGTACCAGTTTCTCCTGAATGGTTCATGATGAAATTCGAATGGGGCTTCACTAAATAATCCTTTTTAAATTAAAGAGTATGAAATGAACCTATTTTATCCTGGTTTGCTTTGAAGCAAAGAGTCCAACAAAGAGATTCCACCATGTTTTGAAACAAGAATATAAAACCCCTCCAGCACAGTGGCAAATGAATAAATTTAAGTATCCTCCTTGTTCAGTTTCTTGGTATTCATTCTTTAAATAATGAAATAATATTAGGATGTCCCTATTTCAAGGTTCCAATATACTATATTTAAAACACGTGGGTGTATTTGTCAGGACTCATCATATCCTCCCTTCTTATTAACAGGAAGCAGGGCTCAAAATCTCTGATCCCTGTAATATTATTATGGCTAGAGGAGAAAACCTGGGAAAATAGTTCTGCTCCCTGTGGTTGTCAGACCACATATTTTATCTTGAAAATGTTGGCAGTAAGTTCAGCTTACCATTCACAGATAATGTGGATTGAAGCGACCATGTTAATGATGAGTAGCTGTGGCTCCCTCTTTACACAAACAGCCCACAATTACTGAAGGGATTTGTTCCTGAAACTTCTCCGGTACTTGAACTTTACTTTTTCAGTATTATAGCCCCCTCGGCCCCTTCTTATCTCTATTTCCAAAGTCTAGATCAGTGTTTAATCTCTAAGATCAACTACCCAACTGCCAATCCTCCCAAAAAAGTGCCTAAGCGTACTTTTAGTTTGCCAATATGTGAGTGTGTGTGACTAGTGCTGATTTTTGAAGGACTGAGTAAGAAAGAGAGATCTCAGCTAATCCCTCTACTTCAAAAATACATTACCTCTAGAATTCATTAGATACTGGATTTAAAAGGATATAAGGCTGGGGCGATTACAGATAGAGAACACCATCTCACTGCTAAATAAAATACTTGCAATTTATTGCTCTTACAAGAGTATTCATACAACTGGGATGCCCATAAAAGTTTTTAAATAGTTAATAGGTAAAACGGCTCTTATGCTAGAAGATGGTGATATTAGGCTCCACTCTGCCACAAACTTTTCCATGATCTAGAAATGTTCTATGCCAAGATATAAATATGATTATATATGTATACATACACGAAACACACATATATATGATCTAGGCTCATTTCTAAAACACAGAGTCATGTGATTCACTTCTTAAATACTATCATGCTAATGAAATGAGCAAAATATTTTTTAAGATTAAACTAAAATATGTTCTTTCTTGGTAATTTCTCATTCTTGGGGAAAGTGGAACCCAGCCTCAAGGAAAGAAGTTGTTATAGACTGAATGTTTGTGCTTCCCCCACCTTGATAAAAGAATTATGTTGAAATACTGACACTCAAGGTGATGCCATTTTCAGGTGGGGCCATTGGTAGGTGATTAGATAATGAGCACAGAGTCCTCACGAATGGAATTAATACCCTTAAAAAAAGGGACCCCATAGGCTCCCTACCCCCTTCTACTTATAGTGAGAAGGTGGCCAGCTCTGAGGAAGCAGACCCTCACCAGATACCAAATACCAGTACCTGATCTTGGACTTACAGCCTCTGGAACTGTGAGAGATAAATGTTGTTTATAATCCACCCTGTCTATGACATTTTGTTACAGCAGCCCAAACAGACTAAGACAGAAGTCAATTTTAAGTCTTAGATCCATTTCTTGTATTCAAACAGCTTGTATCCTGTATCCTGAGCATAGACTCAGATCTTAGAGATTTTACTAGGAGTCATAGGATAGCACAAGAAGGCAGCATGACCTAAGAGAAATCTCTACTGGGCACATGCAGAGCAGGAAAAAAATGAGACAATAAGGAAAAACAGAAAGGGAGAAAAAGTCAAATTCAGTGTCCTCATTTTCCCTTTCCCAGACATGGCTAAACCTGTGACGGAGGAGTGTGGTCGAATTACCCAAGCACACTTGGTGGAAAGCAGGAGGTTAACATCTTATTCCCTGCTTCCTGAGAGGCTGCCTCTCTGAGAGAGTAGAATTGGAGCAGCAGAAAAGAAGTGGCCCTGAGACAGGCAGTCCATTCCAAAATCCAAAAAGCTCTGAAAACCAAAAGTGCATTTTGTAACTCAAAATGTAACTAAATTAATATGAAACTACAGTTTTCATGTATCCTACTTACTACAGTGTGTTTGACTACATTGTGCTGGCCATACATGATATACAGATGATATACAGTCCCTGAAGTGACTCCCTTCTGAAACCTAGAAATATATATAAATTTCAAAACACACTTGGCCCCACTGGTTGCAGATAAGGGAGATAGAACTGTATTGAAATTTGAGAGTGCTTTAACAGGCTTTGCTTCTGATAACACCTGTATATACTCCTGACAAACTTTGCATCCTACAAAATTCTCACTAAATATAATAAAGTTATGGGGAAAATACATTGCAACCCATCATTCAAATTCTGTGTAAGTTTGTGAATGGAGGAATAACAAAAATAATCACTGCTACCTTGTAAGGTAACTGGCAAAGTAAATAAATAGACAACATGATCTCAGCAAGGCTGCAGGCTGCAAAAAGTGCACAGAAACATGCAGAGGGACCCGGGGACAGGGAAACTCTGAGAACAGGAGGAAGTGTGCATGCTCAGAGCTCAGAGTCCTGAGGCACTAGGTCTCCTTCCTCTCTGGAGTCCACGCTCCAAGTGCTCATGTTACATTTTCATAAAATGCAGCTGAAAGGGTTCTAATCTGTGCAGAAGCTGAGTGGAGAATCTCCTTTCCTGCTGAAAGCCATAATTCAGCTTCCATTGTTCTGGCTCCTCTTGCCTAGGAAAAGTGCAACACAACTTTCACTGTAATCTGATGTTATTCTGTTATTTACCAATCACAGACTCGAAGGTGCTTAAGGTAAGATCATAGGCATTGGGAATCAGAGTGACTGGGACTGAACCCTGGCTGAGCACTGGAAAGGACAAAAGAGGTTATAGATCCTGCCCATCTCCTGACCTCAAGGAGCTCACAACCCAGACAGCACGAGAGTCTGATGGATATGACAGTAGAGCCAATGGTGTATGACAGCTATGAAAAATGAATGAAGACATCTCTCCAGATGAAGACTTGACCAAAAAAACAAACAAACAAACATAAAACAGCAAAACCTTGACCAGGTCTAGAAGAATCAGAAAGCCACCATTTTTCATCCTTTTAAGATTGCTGGGGTGTAAGAAGAAGAACATTGAATTTACACTTAATCAACTGTTATCTCCTTGGACAAACCACACCACCTGTCCTGGGCCTTTGTTAGCAAAAGCCCCTAACAGCATTTTGTGATGAAATTAGATCAAATGAGATCCTAGATATGAAAGTACATTGAGGAAAGGGCTTCCTGAAGGTGAATGTCAAGGCTAATGTGAATGCTTTCTAACACCAAGCACTTGTTGTTGAAGGGCCTTGCATATAGGTTTCATTTAATCCCCTGTGAGATATGTGCTACTACAAACCTGCATTTTCACAGATGAAAAATTGAGGAAGAAAGAGGTTAAAAGGTTAAACCAACTGACCAAGCTCAAACAGTAAGTGGGAAATATCATCATCCAGCTCAGGAATGGTGTGCTT
Organism: Cryptoprocta ferox; assembly: GCA_028646485.1. Taxonomy (NCBI): domain Eukaryota; kingdom Metazoa; phylum Chordata; class Mammalia; order Carnivora; family Eupleridae; genus Cryptoprocta; species Cryptoprocta ferox. The sequence continues at coordinate 107,309,722 of CM053567.1, read as the reverse complement.
AAGAGCACTGTTTCCTGGCAGGAGTGAATTCTACATTTACTTGGAAATAACAAAGCTCTATTTTAAAAGATATGCACTGATACAAATTATTTTTATTGTTCAAAGAAACTTTCTCTTTTTTTTCAAAATATTAAGGCTTTCCTGTTTCTACAGCATTAATTCCAGGTGGCAATCATTCTCTCTGAACTACTACATTTGCCTGAAGTAATTAAAAAGTTAAATATAACTGTATCAGCATCCTCCAAGCCAAATGGTAGAAGCAAGGACAGGCAATCCATGACCCATGACCTTCACATAGCAGTGTTTTGTCAATATGCACTTTAATGCATGAAATTGAAACCCAAGGAGCACCTGGATTGTTCAGTCTACTGAGCACCATCGTCAGCTCAGGTCATGAGCCATGAGAGTGTGAGCCCCTCATCAGCCTCTCTGCTGTCAGCACAGAGCCTGCTTCAGATCCTCTGTCCTCCTTTCTCTTCCCCTCCCCCACTTATGCATGCTCTCTCCCTCTCTCTCTCCTCTTTCTCTCTCTCACTCAAAAATAAATAAATAAAAACTTTTATTGAAACCCAAATCTACCTTTCATACCCAGAAGGGAATCTTTCCTGACTACATGATGAAGTATGACACCGAGGTGTTGTGTCATTAGGTCCATCACAATAAACAGGGTAAAGGCAGAGCTGTAGCTACAATGGCCGAAGGGTGTGCATGTGGAACCAGCTGAGTATGAGAGTAAGCATCCAGCAGACTTTTGTGTCTTCCTCACACCCCTTTGTCAAATGGAAGGTATCTTTGGGAGGCTGCATCCACCCCGCCTTGGCAAGGCAGCTTGATTATAGATATCATCTCTATCATCAACTTTACCCTACATAACGTAATTTTCTGCTTATGATCTGTCACCACTAGAAGATGAACTTCTTAGGGGCATGAGCTATGAATTAGTCATCTTCGCATCCCCCAGCACTTGCACAGTGCCTAAGAAGAAATGTCTTCTCAAATGTTGAATATATGGATACTTCCACTGTCTTCAATAATATTTATCTTAATAATTGCAGTGTTTTCATATGTTATATGATAATGAATCACTTATAATAACAGTCATAACCCAATGGTAGCATGATTAAATTGAGCATTTCCACAGATTCATAATGCCTGAAAGGACATCAGAGATCATCAACTTTTTTATACAGAAAGGTTAGGTGATTTAACTAATAGGAAGAAATCCAGCTAGATCTGGAAATTTCCCACCCAGCATTTCATTTTCCTACTACATTCTAAACAAACAGGTACATATGTCATTCGGGCTAAAAAAAGAACTTTTGAAATAAAGACAAATCAAAAATGTATTCTAATAAGAAATGTTCAGAACTCAGAGGGTCTTGAACCCCTGCATAATAATAACATATATGTTGTCATGCATGGGCAGGCAGAAAGGGAAGTCTTTGGTGGAAGAAAGCAGGTTGGGAAAATAGTCAATGAAAGAAAGCCCACCATATATGATGACTGACCTCTCTTTGTGTCTTTCAGGGCGTCAGAGGGATCTAGAACGTTACTCAAAGGAGAGAGCAGTGCTTCTCAAACTTGGATGTGGTGTGGTAAGTTTACACAGTGATGGTTGTATGGCAACACAGAGGCAAATAAACAAATCATCTCTAGCCCAAGGTGACTGTCCCAGGGGCCCCAGCTGTCCTGAGCCACCTCAAGGGCTAAAGCCAATAGTAGCTCACTCACCTATAACCTATTCTTTGCAGTTGATCTACTACAGAATAGAGCAAAATAGAGCTTTAAGGAATTCAAGCTTGAATTCAATCTCCAAGAAAACAAAGGGAAATTTTTGCATAATAATAATAAAAGCAAAGTAACCCCCACCTCTCTTCTATCATTTATATACCCTGCTGACCAAAACTCATTCAAACTCCCGAGCCATTTCCCTATCACTTTAGCACAAAATCTTTCACTTCATAAAAACGGCTGTATCCTATCTGAGGTTTTTTTGGTCACATGGAAGAGTTTCTGAACAAGGACATTCCTGGGTCAGTCTAAACCCACAGGTAACAATGAGTGATGAATATCCTTGGCACGAATGCCACCTATCCCATTGCAGGCTCCTTATTTTGCAAGCTGTCCATACTACAGCGTGAAAATTTCTATTAGATTCCCCAGAGCCATGAATCAGGTAGAAGATTTTAGCAGCCCTGAATGCAAGGCAGCCCACAGAAATATGGATTCGACTACAGGAAATAATAGTCACCATTGAAAACTATTTTATGCCTGGAGCCAACCCACAAAACTAATGTAATAATAGAGATTCTAAGTGAAAGCTAGAAATTGCTACCCAGGTCAGACTATTCCCTGGAGCCCAGATAGGATTACTTTGGGTGCATTCTAGAACACCGCAGCTGGTCTAGGTTTTCATTGTCTCATATAATGAACTTTCACTATTTCCTTTAATAATCCTCAACCCCCTGTCTTTAGTTGGATAGTCAGTCTGAATTTATCTTTTCCTAATTTCAGTTTTCATTCCTTCCTAATTTCAGGCAAAGCTAAAAATAAATAAATAAATAAATCTCCATATCCTTATGGAATTATACCTAGATTTTCTTATTTAGCTCTTACCTTTCTATTGAGCCTTTGCTCATTTTTGATATATTGGTCACTTTTATCTGAAACCTGGCGAACTTATCAAGTTCCCTCAGGTAATTCTGAGATCTGAAATAGATGCGTTATAATAGAAAGAACAGTTGACTGGTCAGGATGCTGGAGCATAAACCTAGTCTCTAATCTACTACTGCCATATTTATTAACAGAGAAGTGTTTTGGTTTTCCTGGTCATAAAATCTAAAATAATATGTCTATTGTTTCTACCTGCCTCCTGTTACACTGGACTTTCTCCTAAATAAAAATAATTCTCTATTAATCTGGTGTCATAGACATTCAAGCTATTTTCTTGCTAGTTGCATAGCATTATACTTTGTTGGAACAAATGAAGTACCTAGCATATTTTCACCTTTAGACAGTCTTCTAACCCCACCAACCCACATTCACATGCACCAATCTTTAAGTTTGCTATCAATAACAGGAACTGCTCTGGTGTACGTGTTTGAGCAATTGGTGTGAAATATATCATCTTATTTGCAGAAGGGGAAAAAAAAGCATAATGGTCATAGACCCACCTAAACCAAGGAAATAGTCCTCCTGGCCTACAGTGGTTTCAGGTTGAATTGCACTGCATTTGTAATCAATTATTTAACAAGAATTTATTAATTTATAATGCATAAGCAATCCTTCCTTACCAGTGCTAGAAATGAAATATCTACTACAAGTTGCAGTTATTGAGGAAGAAAAGATTATGCCAAGAAATGTGATAGAGCATCATATCTCACACCAAACAGCCTATTTTAAATCCCCTTTATCCAGACACATTAAAATAACAACAAAAATCCATTTTTGATTAGAGATTATCCCCTTGCTAGAATCAAGTATTTATTAAGTAAAGCTATTCTTTAGAATTTTGTTTTTGGAGAGGTGTTAGTTTGGTTCCTCTGAGGACCAGAGGTCTCCTGAGAAGCATGCATCAAGGTTGTATTAGATGTGCATGGTCAGCAGCCTCTCAGATGGCCCCCAGCGATATGCACCTCCTGGTGTTCATGCCCTGCATAACCCTTAGGTAATCTGGCCAAGTGACTTACTTTTAACCAATAGACTATGGAAAAGTGATGGGATGTCATTTCTGTGCTTAAGCTACAAAATGTTGTGACTTCCATCTTGCTAAAAGAATCTTTCCTCTCTCTCTGATTACATGAGCCATTGTGGTGGGAAGACTCATAAGGCAGAGACTAAGGGAGGCCTCCAGTCAACAGTCAGCGAGGAATTGAGGGCTTCAGTAGAATAACCTACAGAAACTAAATCTTGCTGATCTTTCAGATGAGACTCAAGCACTGGCTGGCACCTGTTTGCAGCCATGTGACAGATCCTGAAACAAAAGACTTACCTTGCCATGACCATATTCTGGTCCCACAGTAACTGTGAGAAAATAAATGCATGTTGTTGAAAGATGATAAGTTTTGGGATAATTTGTTACACAGCAATAGATAACTAATATAGTGTACAGGTAAAATATTGGGGAAACAAGCAGAAGAAAGCTAGGAGAGCCTTCTAACCATGGTGCAGGCCTGACACTTAATAAAGGATAGAAGAAGAAAGGAGAAATGGTCTGGAAGAGTCTTGGACTACAATATGGTCCTAGGAAAATTGCCCATTGGAAGAGTCCCACGTCTTTCCAGAATGATCTTGCCTTAGTACCCTTGACATGCTCAGTCATTGGCTGAGAACCTCCTGAAAGAATCACAGTCCTGATGCCAAAGTGGCAGTGAACACAGAAGGGCAGCAGCTGGAGCCCCATAGCAGAAGATATGAATGGGGCACCTCCATGCCACAGAAAAGAAGCAAACTAATATCACAATATTGGAAAGAAAAGAGAAAATGCAGTCGCTTTCTAAAATCTAAAATATTACTTAAAATGCTCTTGCAGCCCATTCGACCTTCTCTGCCATGCTGCCCAAGGTGGCCAGAGAAGCAAGTGTCAAGGGTAGGAGGACTTGAAGCAGTAAGAGCATCAGGGCCATCACCACTTTGCTGTATCATCTTCACTGACATCTCACCTGTTGGGGCTGCTTAGAAATCTCTTGCTTGATTGAGTAGGGGATATAGGCTGATTACATTCTCATTCAAAGTCATCTTATTTTGAGATTTCTTTAAGGACAAAAAAGAGTGGGAATGAAGGGATAAAAAGAAAAACTTGACTTGATTGAGCAATCATAAAACAAAAAGGGAAATGTGGAGAAATACCAAGATGTCTTTGAATAATTATTGAGCTTTTTTTCAGGAAGCATGAGACTGTTTTTTATTTTACAAGATAGAAATAAACCATGTGTATAGGAAGATGAACATGACTATCAACAACATTTCAATTTGGAAGGTGCTTACATTTATTCACCAGAATTTTTTAAAAGCATTATCAAATAAAGCTTTAGACCCACTGCACCAGCCTTCCCTAGAAGAATACTGAACAAAGGGCCAGGAGTTTCAAAGAAGTAGGAAGATCAGAGTATATGAATTATATGAGACCAGAGAATCTATCAGTTGATTGTGTTCTCAGGAAAGTCTAAAGGACCCTCCTTTCACTGAGCATCATTGAGAAACTCAGAGAGGCTGTTTTCTGTGGGCCAAGAGTGATAGTAGAATGTGCTTTCATTGTACCATGTGACTTTCATGGAAGTCTCTAAAGTCAGTATGGATGATGTGATCTCAGAATAGCAAAGGCCATATTTCAGCACTCATTAATTAGAAACATGGATATAATTGTGTAATAGGCAGCAAGACCAGAGTGACAATCAGGGATGCTTGATCATGGGAATCTGTGGCAATGACTAATAGACCATCCTGGTCCTTGGGGGCAAGATAGATGGGCAGCCAATGATAGTGGTGCTCAATCTATATAAACATAAGAGATCAAGAGCTGATGAGCAAAGGCCAATGTCAACTACCTTATTGGAAAATCATGATTCCTTACACAGCTGTTTCTGAAACAATTCTCAGACACAGAGTCGGTCAGCTAAAAGGAGGTCAGGTCCCCTTAAAAAAGGACACCACAGTGCCAAAACAAGAATATATACTGGTATTAGGTTATGTCTTAAAGGGATCAACAGCCATTTTCCAGGGTAACTACATTGGAGAAAAGGGAATACCCAGATCTTCTGAAAATTATTGGATATAGAGTCAGAGCTGACACTGATAGTAGAGGACACAAAATGCCATAATGATGCTTCTACAGGACTGAGTATGATTGGTTCAAAGAATATATGGATCCACTCCTGGTATCTCCCTGGTCCCTGAGTGTATACTCAGAATGGATATATTTTTCAGCTGTCAGAACCCTCATGTTATTTCTCTGACTTGTGGATAACCAGCATCACATTGGGAAGGGTCAAGTGAAGCCCCTGATAATGTCCCCAATAGCCAATATAGTAAATCATAAGCTAGACCACACCCTGTTTGGAATTTCATATATTACTGCTATCCTCAGAGTCAAAAGATGCAGGGATGTTGCTCCCACAGTTGTCCCCATTCAGATAACCAATATAGCCCTTACAAAAGAGATGGAAAAATAGATCCTTGTGGACATATAGAGGATTTAAGACAAAGATGTCTGAGGGAGAGGCATCTACACAGACCTATGGAAGTGGGGAAACACTGTGCAGATCTTTGCCTTATATTCATGGCCACCAGAGACCATCTACAGCAAGGAGACACTGAAGACCCTGAGGAACAAGCTAATTTATCCAGTGGAGATAAACCAGATTTTGTCCTTAGCCACCTTAGAGTCTTGCACAATGAGTTCATAAACAGAGTGGCCATGGTGCCAGGGATAGAGGCCACTCATGGGTCCATGACATTGGGACTAGTTTCCGTGGTAGAGACAGCAGCTTATTCCACTAACATTCCCATTGAAAGAGTTTTGGTGGGGAACTTTTTTTAAGTTTTTATTTTAATCTACTTAGTTAACATACAGTGTTATATATTAGTTTCAAGTGTACAATATAGTAATTTAACATTTCCATAAATCACCCTGTGCTCATCACAAGTGCACTTCTTAATCCCCATCCCTATTTGAACCCATCCCCCTACCCATCTTCCCTCTGGTATTTTTGGTGGGGATTTTTTATCTTTATTTGTGTTATTTTATCTTTAAGGAATGATGGCCACTCACCACACTGAAGCATTCATTAATAATGGAGTAGAAAATAACATGGGGCATGAATGTATCACCAATGTGATAGGTGCTCTATAGGAGACACTCTTGATTCTCCAATCCATTGCCCCAGCAGCAGCAATGGAAAAGAGTTTCCAGCATGATGATAGCCTCCCTTCCCAAGAGCCTCGTTCTCTTTTCTTCTCTGCCTACAGGATTTCTCTAGCATCTTGGAAGCTCACTTACCTACAACCAGGTGCAACCTGGAAGTATGGGAGAGTCAACATTCCAGGGGAAGCTCTCAGTTAGTAAAGGATGACTACTGGTGGTTAAATAGCCCAGGATCCCCATCATTCATTGAATGATTGTCAGATTTGTTCCACATGGTTTCTTTGTAGAACAGTGTTGAGATATAGTTCCTACCATAGTAACACATTCACTGATGTATCCTTCATTAATTTGTCTCCTTTTGTTTTCTTATTTCCTCTAATCCTTACTGGGATCACCTCCCATATAGACAAATTTGCTACCAAATTCTTGTCTTAGGTCTACTTTTGAAAGAATACAAGCTAAGGCAATACTGATGGTTTAAAACAATAATGCCTTGTGTAGATTAAGATATAAAAAGAAATAAAATACATAGCAACAATAGCATAAACTTCAGTGGACTGACAAAGGAAATATTCTATAATTTTTACTGTGTCCAAGACAAAGGTAAAATGACCAACATATGACTTTGATAAGTCAAGGATGCATATTATGATTTATATGATCTCTAAAGTTTTAGTAAAAGAATGTATATCTTCCAAACTAAAATATTATAACATATAATACAATAAGGAAAAAAAAGGAACATAAAACAACCAACAACAACAAAAAGAATGTGTGAATTGTTAGATTTAAATCTAAATATGTCAGTAATTACTGTAAGTGTAAAAGGTCTAAAGCATCAATTAAAAGATAGAAATGATCAGGGTGCCTAGGTGGCTCAGCTGGTTAAGCATCCAACTTTGGCTCAGGTCATGATTTCACAGCTTGTGAGTTCTAGCCCTGCATCGGGCTCTGTGCTGACAGCTCAGACCTGGAGCCTGCTTCAGATTCTGGGTCCTCCTCTCTCTCTACCCCTCCCCTGCTCACACTCTGTCTCTCTCTCTCTCCCTCAAAAGTAAACATTAACAAAAAAAATTTTTTAAAGACAGAGATAATCAGACTAGAAAGAAAAATATATCTGTATGCTCAGCACAAAACACACTATCTTTGCCTGATTTCCCCAGAAGATAGAGCTAAGTCAAAAACTTATGCACAGTTCCAGTGTACAAGAATAAAAGACAAGGGGAGTGATTCAAAGAAGGGAAAATAATAAAGCACTTAGATTATAGGAATATAACTTCATGATCTCAAGAAAGGAAAAGATTGGTAATGAAAAAAAGACCTAACAACAAATTCTGTGGATTTAATGTGCAACATGATGATTATAGTTAATAATACTATATTATATAGTTGAATGTTGCTAAAAGAGTAAAAAGAAATGCTAATCATGTGATGAGATGAAGGTATTAGCTAATGCTATGGTGGTAATCATTTTGCAATATAAAATGTATCAAATCAACACACTGTAGACTTTACCTTATACAATGTAATATATCAGCTATGTGTCAATAAAGCTAGAAAAATTAAAAAGATGAATAAAATTTTTAATTAAAGAGCACTAATTATAAAGGTAAATATTAACAAATGAGCTGATACTAACATTAAAATTAAGAATGCTTATTAAAATACAAATCTAAGGAGTTAAAAGACAAACCACAGGATGAGAAAAAATACTTCTAATATAAACAATAGTCAAAGAGTTCTTAGTGTATAAGGAACTTTTTGAAATCAGTCAGAAAAAGATAAAGACAGACAACCCAACATAAAAATAGGCAAAAGAATTGAACAGATATTTTTGGAGAGAGGATATCTAATAACCTAAATATCTAAATCGTCAGTAAAAGTTGAAACAGGTGCACATCTTCATTATAATAAGGAAAATGAAAACTAAAATTACAGGAACTATCAGTGCACAATGGCCACAGGCTAAAATTTAGATGACTGACAATCCCATGCTTTGGTAAGCATGTGCACCAACAGGAACATTTTTATAGTTCTTTCAGGAGCATGGTTCAGCTTCCTTGGAAAGTAATATTATCTTCTATAAGTGAAAGTATTTGTTTTCCATGACCCAATTTCATCCCTACCCAATAGAAATGCATTGCATATGTGATCCAAGGGACATATACAAGAATCATAGCACTGTGTCCATTAACTATAGAATAAACAAAAAATTGTGATATATTTATAAATGGATTACTGTAATAATGAAATGAACAACCTAAAACTACACTCAGCAATGTGGACTAATCTTTTTTTTTTATTTTGTTTACATTTATTTATTTTTGAGAGACAGAGACAGAGTGTGAACAGGGAAGGGGCAGAGAGAGAAAGAGACACAGAATCTGAAGCAGGCTCCAGGCTCTGAGCTAGCGGTCAGCACAGAGCTCGACACGGGGCTCGAACCCACAACCGCGAGATCATGACCTGAGCCAAAGTAGGACGCTCAACCAACTGAGCTACCCAGGCGCCCTTCAATGTGGAGTAATCTTAAAAATACAATGTTTAGTGAAAGAAGCCAGATACAAAATAATATGTAATGTATAATTCAATTTACATAAAGCTCAAAGAAGTGAAAATTAACTATTTTGTTTAGAGATGCGTTATTAGATGACACTCTATAAAGAAAATCAGAAAGATCATTCCCATAAAAGTTAGGAGAGTGGTTCCCTTGGGGCAGGGACAGGGTAGCAACTGAGTGGAGGGAGAACTTCTAAGGTTATGACAATAATCTATTCCTTGTCCAGAAGGATGGTCACACAAGTTTATACTCTGTGAAAATTAACTGAGCTATGCATTTGTTTTGTGTATTTTTCTAGACCTGTGTTACATTTCATGAAGAAAAGGTTTTTAAGGAAAGCAGCTGTACAGAACAATCCAACAAACCATCTGTGAAAGAAGTAAGGGACTATTTCTCTTTAACAGATATTCTTGGGCTCACTCTCCCGTAATAAGTTATAAGTGCATGAATCATTTATATAGAGTGAAAAATCGACTTCTTGCTGTGTGATAAAATTTGACAGACAAATCAGATGTGAGTCACATCCCCCCACCTTTTAATGCATATCATCACTATATTATTAACCACAACCCTGCTAATAAACATTTAAATTCTCTTTATCACTAAATTTGCATCAACATCTGCCTGGAAGGCACTTCTTGAATAGTCTGGCTATTGTTTTTGCAATGTTCTGAGACGTGTTTTGTGAAGCTTCTTTGCAAAACTCCCTAATGACCTAATAGCTGTTTTATTCATTCTCACGCCACAACACTCTCCTTATACTGCTCTCTTAAACATCACGATATCCAGTGACTCTAAATCCAATTGCTCTTATTTTGTATTTTTCATATTCAATCTCGCTGCTTGAGGCAATACTTTTTTCATCTCCAATCTTCAAAGACAAACCAAATTATTCCTCTCTTATACTTAAACTCTAATAGCTTCCCTGCAGAACAAAGGAAAAACTTCCTAAAAATGTGCTCGAGGCCGTCTATAATACAAGTTCTAATCTTTCTCCCCAACCTCATTTTCTAAGAAAACTATACTGTCTCTCATTAATCCACTCCCCCTAGAAAGACAGATGTACATTCAAACATTACTCCCCAATAAATAGTTCACTTCACTTACCTTCCATAGACCTGTGTTCAAACGTATTTTGTCTGTAATATATGCAATAAAACAAGCAGCAAAAATGAAAATTAAGTCAAATCTCATTTATAAACTTCGATGGAAATAAATATAATACTAACCAATTTAAAAGAATAATACATCTTGAAAAAGTTTTAATCCAAGAAAACAGAGAACATTCACTGAAAATTTTATTCATATAATTCACAATTACCACAAAAGGAAATGACTCTCAACTTTGTAAAGAATATTCATCAACAACATATAACATCTCCATTAAGACAGAAAAAAAAGCAGATGTTCATAATAACACTAACATTTAAGTACATATTAACTATATTACCAATGAATAAAACCAAAAAATAAAGTTATAAATAATTGAAGTGAAAACCACAAATTATTTACAAATAATAAATTTGCTTATCAAAGACAATAACCAACTGAAAAATCTGAAATAACTAGTAAGTCAGTAAGATGGCTAGTGAGATGACATGCTCCAGAGACACTGCAGGAGTAAAATAAAATTCAGTATTCAGAATGTAAGCCACAAAAAGAATCCAAGTATATACAAGAATTTAATATATGGCAAATCTCACATTTCAGGCTCAAAACTTAAACTTTAAAAAAAATGATGCTGAGGGGGGTCTGGGTGGCTCAGTCGGTTGGGCATTTGACTATGGCTCAGGTCATAATTTCGTAGTTTGAGCCCCACCTCACTCACTCTTTGCCCCTCCCTCACTCATGCTCAGCTCTTTCTCTCTCAAAAATAAGATAAAAAAAAATTACAAAATGATGCTGAAAGAACTGAATACCCTATATGGAAAAATTGAACATCATACATGCTTAAAACACACTCTAGATGAAATAAAGAACTAAATATGAAGAAAAACCTACAAAATAAGTAGAAGAAAATATAGAAGACTATCTCTTTGTACTCATAGAAAAAAGAGAGCTTTTCTTTTTTAAAAAAAAGCATAAAGGAAAAGATGGATTTGACTATCTTAAAGTTTTCCAATAAAAAATGCACCCATAAACAGAACCGAATGGGTAGAAACTGACAAAGAAAATCATTACAAAACAGATACAAAGAATCAACTATCCATATTTTAAAAAATTTTTTATGTTTATTTATATTTGAGAGAGAGAGTGAGAAAGTACACAAGCAGGGGAAGGGCAGAGAAAGAGACAGAAACAGAATCTGAAGCAGGATCCAGGCTCTGAGCTGTCAGCACAGAACCTGATGCAGGGCTCGAATCCACAAACCATGAGATCATGACCTGAGCCAAAGTTGAGCGCCCATCGTCCTGACCCACCTACGTGCCCTTCAATTATCCATATTTTTTAAAGTTCCCCAAATCTATAAAAAAAGACTAGCAAATTTTAAAATAGGCAGATGACCTGAACAGGCAATTAAAATTTTTAAAATAAAAGATGGATCATTAAAGCTATTAAAAATTCTTTCAAAAGCTGTCAGAGTTATTACACAGAATTATTTCAAAACTATTTGAATTATTATCGAGACCAAAACTTTAAGAAGTTTGTTATTAGTGAAAATTAAAAGCAATAAAGTTTGATACTTTGTTTGGTATATATATAAATTTTAACCATAAAAATATAAATGTTAAAATGAGGAATGAACAGTTAATATCCATATAATCCTGTAGTTAAATTTTTTACCTATTGAAAACTAGAAGATAATATTTGTCAAGATACACAAGTCTTTAAATAAATTCAACAACAAAAAATGCCTGATTTAATTTTAAATGAAAAATTGACTGTGATTAATAAACTAACAAATACAGTAACCAAAGTTGAAGGAAAGATTCTCAAAGATGAGACACCCTTTGCACATCCATGGATAAACATTTTTAGCAAGAAGGGAGTCACAGTAACAATCAGACTCTCTCACTAAAATCATCCTTCAGAAACTGGGATCCTTCAGGGCATCATTGTGATAGTTTAAAATGCACAACTAGGAGTCATGTCACCAAGATGAGACATAGATCATTCCTGACTGCATCCCCTTGCATACACACACACACACACACACACACACACACACACAACTTAACTATTTAAGAACAAGACACCACTGAGAAAATCCTACAACATGGACTGAAGCTGAAGCACCCCCTGCACCAGAGACCGAGGCAGATTGTATCAGAAGGGTAAGAGAGGCAGCTACACACTGGCTGCATTGATCTTCCCCCAGGAGAGAGCAGCACCATGCAGAAAAGTCTCCACCAAGTCTCTGGTTCCTCCAGTGGGAACTAAGGGGAAATACCAGCATTGTGGTCACTTTGTGAAAGTCCCTACTCTAATCTCCCACCATGGGATTGCAGGGGAGTCTGCAAAGCTCAACCATTGGGAATCCAACTGTGATGGAGAAGGGGGGGAGGGGCTTGCAACAATCAACACGTGGATCTTAGCAGATCAAGTCCACACCTGCATGTCCAAGTAGTAATCCCAACCAGAGGCTTTACTCATCTGCAGAACCAAGATGGGAGCACACTCTGATCAGGGAACTCAGTGGGGTGTAGATCTGCCTGATTTGGATCTTCGAACAGGCATTATGCTTGCCCTAGAGGCTGGTTTGCCATGCCCACGCAAGAAGCAAAGCCACAACCCACCACTGTGGAGAGTGACTTATGGTCTCATGTGACCAGAAGGGCTGACAAGAACTCCTGGAAGCTGTGTGGTCCAGTGGCACTCCAGCTGAGAGGCAAGCAGGCAGAAGTGATCGCCCCCAGAGCAAAGTCAGCCCAGGCATTGAGGGTTTCAGGGGGATTAATTCATAGCCAAGGCTGAGGGTAGTCCCCTGCTTGTTCTGTATAGAAGCTGCTTGTGTGATTTGTCACGCATTTCTGCCCAGAGCTGCACATATGCAGTCATGGGGGCTTAGTTGGCGTTTACTCCATATCTGGCCTCAGATTCAGAACTGGCCCTTCTGTTTCTGACTCCAAAAGGAATTAACATGCCTCATGTTCCTCCTTGAGCCAACTAGTCTGGCTCCCTGGAATGGATCTAGGTGGGGGGTGGGGGAGGGGAGGGAGAGGAATGTGCAAACACCCAGGTTCCTTAAGATTGTGAGATACAATAAGAGAAACAGAAAAAGAAAAACAAAATACAGCTCGTTCAGGACTGCATATAGGTGAACTTAATGACTAACCATAGATCACACGTAGGTAGTATATCTATTGCCCTGGCAGGAAAAGCTAGTTGGAAGTCTCACCTGAGGGGAGGATGCTCCACCCAGGACCCTCAATTGGGACTCCAGCTGACTGTTCACTGCGGGGCTTCCCAGCCAAAAGTGGATGTTGTAAGTACCCAATTTGATGTATGAAGCCTTCTTTGTTCTTCTCTATACTTCTCTCTCTCTCACTCTCACTCTCTCTCTCTCTCTCTCCATGTAAATAAATAAATAAATACACACACGTATACATATATAGGTATACATACACATATATATATACACACACACATATATATGTGTGTGTGTCATGACCATCTAGTAAGCCTGACTAAAGAATCCAGGCAATCGTGGAGACTATCCAACAGCCTCACTTGAGTAAGGAGGCAAGCCAGAAGTTCTATACAACTTTTCTCAGCCACTGGCACACTCTCCAATCCCCACGCTCAGAGCTCAAACAGTGACCTCACCCATGAAATGACCATAAAAGAAGGATCTACCTGCCCAAGAAAATTACCACCAGACATATCCAGGAACCCAAACTGAACTGACTCATGAGGAATGGTCTCTGCTGAAACAAACCTGTAAAGTCTGGAGAGAAGCCAAATTAATCAAATGCACAGATACCAAGGCATCAATCAAGGGTCATGAAAAGACCAGGTAGTATGACACTACCAAAAACAAACTAACTAATTAATAAAGTTCCAATAACTGACCCTAAAGAAATGGAGATCTATGAACTAGTCAGAAAAAGAATTCAGAATAATCCTCTTAAGAAAGTTTAGTGAACTATAAGAAAACACAGAAAGACAACTAAACAAAATTAGGAAAACAATCCACAGACAAAATGGGAATTCTGACAAGGAAATTTGTCAAATGGTAAATTTGACAAGGAAATAGCAACCATCACAAAAACAGAAACAGAAATAGTTGACAAATACAATAACTGAAGAACTCAACAAAGAATTTCAAAAATAGACTCAACCATGCAAAAAAAAGAATCAATGACCTGGAAGATAGGATACTGGAAATTACTCAGTCAGAGAAGCAAAAAGAATAAAGAATAAAAACAAGTAAAGATAGCCTACATAGATTTTTCAACAAAATTTTAAGGCCAGGAAGAGAATAAAATGATATATTCAAAATACTAAGAGAAAATTACTGTCAACCAAGAATTCTCTAACCACTAAAGCTTTCTTTTTTTAAATTTTTTTGACATTTATTTATTTTTGAGAGACAGAGAGAGACAGAACATGAACAGGGGAGGGACAGAGAGAGAGGTAGACACAGAATCTGAAGCAGGCTCCAGGCTCTGAGCTAGCCATCAGCACAGAGCCTGATGCGGGGCTCTAACCCATGAACTGTGAGATCATGACCGGAGCCGAAGTTGGACGCTCAACCGACTGAGCCACCCAGGCACCCCCCAGTGAAGCTTTCCTTCAAAAATGAAGGAAAGATAAAGACCTCTAGAACAAGAAAAAGCTGAAGGAGTTAATTACCAACAAACCTGCCTTACAAGTAATGTTAAAGGGAGTTCTTTGAGTAGAGGTAAAAGAATGCCAATTAATATCATAAAAACAATAAAAGGTAGCATAAATCTCACTGATAATTATAAATATGTAGTAATAGATTCCGCAATATAATAGCGATACATAATTCACCTGAAATTCTAGTTTAAAGGTTTAAATAATGTAGTAAAAATAACCTTAACTAAAATATGCTATTATTAGTTACAAAATAAAAAAAATGTAAATTGTAACAGCAATAACCTAGAATTTAAAAGAGAGAGGTAAAATTGTAAATATACAAAATTGTAAAAATACAAATTCTATTAAAGTTGTTATTGGTTTAAAATAGAATGTAATAAGTTTAAGATATTTTGCATAAGCCTCATGGTAACCACAACAGAAAAATCCTGTGGTGATTACACAAAAGAACCCGATGAGAAAGTCAAAGCATATTGATGCCCAAAAGTACCAAAATACAAAAGACAGCAGGATAAGAAACAAGAAACAATGGATCTACAGAAAAAACAGGAAAAGAAAAAATCAAAATGGCAATAATAAGTCCTAACTATCAGGGATTACTTTAAATATAAACTGATTAAATTATCCAAATAAAAGACATAGAATGGCTGATTGATTTTTTTAAAAAGGATACAACAATATATTGTCTATAAAAGATCCTCTTTAGCCTTAAAGACACACATAGAGAGTAAAGGGATGAAGAAAGGCATTTCAAGCAAACGGTAATAGAAAAAAGCAGGGGTAGCTATATCTGTATCAGACAAAATAGACTTTAATATTAAAAATGGTAAAGAGAGACAAAGAAAATCATTATATAATGAAAAAGAAGTCCATGCATCAAGAAGCTGTAATAATTATAAATATTTATGTACCCAATATCAGAGCACCTAATTATGTAAAATAAAAACTAAAAGCTAACTGAACTAAAAGGAGATATAAACAGTAATATAATAACAGTCAAAGACTTTAAATCCCCACTCTCAACAATAGATAGATCATTCAGACAGATAGCCAATAAGAAAACAGTGGATTTGAAGCACACTATAAACCAAATAGATCTAACAGACATACACAGAACATTCTATGCAACAGCAGCAGAATATACATTCTTCTCAAACACACATGAAATATTTTCTAGGCTAGACCATACGCTAGGCCACAAAACAAATCTTAGCAACTTCAGAAAGATTGAAATCATACCAAGTATCTTCTCTGACCACAATGACATGACACTGGAAATCAACAAGGGGAACACTTGAAAAGTCACAAATACATAGAAATTAACACTCTCCTGAATAACCAATGGATTAAAGAAATTAAATGGGAAATTTAAAAGTTTCTTGAGACAAATAAAATGGAAACACACAACATACCAGAACTTGTGGGATACAGCAAAAGTAGTTCTAAGAGGAAAGTGCATAGCAATAAATGCCTACCTTAAGAAGCAAGAAAGATCTGAACTAAACAACCTAACTCCACACCTTCAGGAGCTAGGAAAAGAAAAACAAATGGAGCCCCAAATTAGCAGAAGGAAATAACAGAGATTAGAGCAGAAAGAAATGAAATAGAGAACAGAAAAATAATAGAAAAGATTAACCAAAATAAGAGTTGATTCTTTTAAAAGACAAATAAAATTGACAAATCCTTAGCTAGAGTAACCAAGGAAAAAAGAAAAAAGACCCAAATCAACAAAATTATAAATAAAAAAGGAGACATTACAACTGATACCACAGAAATTCAAAGAATTGTAAGGAGTTCCTATGAACAACTATACACCAACAAACTGGACAACTGGAAAAATATGGAAAATTCTTAGAAACATACAAATTACCTAAATTGAGTCAGAAAGAAATAGAAAATCTGAATAGACCAATTACTTACTACCAAGGACATTGAATCAGTAATAAAAAACTTCCCAATGAAGAAAAGCCCAGGGCCAGACAGCTTTACACATGAATTTTATCAAACGTTTAAAGAAGAATTAACACCAATCTTTCTTAAACCCTTTAAAAAATGAAAGAAGTGGAAACACTCCCAAACTGATCTTATGAAGGCAGCATTATCCTGGTACCAAAACCAGAAAAGAACACTATTAGAAAAGAAAACTATAAACCAATATCCATGATGAAAAATTCCCAAAAAATACTTGCAAACCAAATTCAGCAGCACACTAAAAGGATCATTCATCATGATCAAGTGAGATCTATCCAAGGATGCAAGGTTGCAACAAATGCAAATCAACCAGTGTGATACATCACATGGAATGAAAGAAAAAAATCATATGCTCATCTCAATGTATACAGAAAAAGCATTTGGCAAAAATCAACATCCATTCATGATAAAAACTCTTAACAAATTAGGCATGGAAGGAACACATCTCAATATAATAAAGGCCATATATGACAAGCCCACAGCTAACATCATAGTCAATGGTGAAATGTTGGAAGCTTTTCCTCTAAGATCAGGAATAAGACAAATACCACTCCTTTTCAGCATGATATTAGAAGTCCTAACTAGATCATCAGGCAAAATAAAATAAAAAAATAAAAGTTATCAGAATTAGAATGCAAAATTATCTTTATTTTCAGATGACATTGTTTTGCATATAGAAAATCCTAAAGACTCAACCAAAAAGCTGTTATATCTAATCAATAAATTCACTGAAGTTCCAGGATACAAAATTAATACACAAAATCAGTAGTGTTTCTATACACTAACAATGAATTTTCTGAAAAATGAAGAACCTATCCCATTTACAATAGCATCAAAAGCAATAAAATACTTAGGAATAGAATAAAGGATATAAAATATCTCTACTCTGAAAAATGTAAGCTACTGATGAAAGAAATTAAAGATGACACAAATAGAAAGATATTCCATGTTTGTGGACTGGAAAATTTAATATTGTTAAAATGTCAATACTACCAAATGCCATCTATAGATTCAATTCAGCCCCTCTCAAGAGTCCAATGGCATTTTTCACACAAGTAGAAAAATTCTCCTAAAATTTACATGAAACCACAAAAGACCCCAAATAACCAAAGAAATCCTGAGAAAGAAGAACAAAGCAGGAGACATCATACTTCCTGATTTCAAGCTATGGTAGTCAAAACAGAATGGTTAGTATCCAAAATCTATAAAGAACTTACCAAACTCAACACCCAAAAACCAAATAATCCAGTGAAGAAATGGGCCTAAGACATGAATAGACACATTTCCAAAGAAGGCATCCAGATGGCCAAAAGACATATGAAAGAAACAACGCTCACCATCACTCATCATCAAGGAAATACAAATCAAAATCACAATGAGATACTACCTCACACCAGTCAGAGTGGCTAAAATTAACAAGTACGGAAACAACTGATGTTGGTGAGGATGTGGAGAAATGGGAACGCTCTTGCACTGTTGGCTGGAATGAAAACTGGTACAGCCACTCTGGAAAACAGTGTGGAGCTTCCTCAAAAAATTAAAAATAGAATTACCCTTCAACCCAGCTATAGCACTACTAGGAATTTATCCAAAGGATACAGGAGTGCTGATTCATAGGGGCACATGTAACCCTAATGTTTATAGCAGTACTATCAACAATAGCCAAATTATGGAAAGAGCCCAAAAGTTCATCAACAGATGAATGGATTTAAAAAAATGTGGTTTTATATACAACGGAATACTACTTGGCAATGAGAAAGAATGAAATCTTTCCATTTGCAACAATGTGGATGGAACTGGAGGGTATTATGCTAAGTGAAATAAGTCGGGCAGAGAAAGACAGCTATCATATGTGAAACTGGAGAAACTTAATAGAAGACCATGGGGGAATGTAAAGGGAAAAATAGTTTCAACACAGAGGGAGGCAAATCATAAGAAACTCTTAAAAACAGAGGAAAAACTGAGGGTTGATGGGGAGTGCGGGAGGAAGGGAAAATGGGTGATAGGCATTGAGGAGTACACTTATTGGGATGAGCACTGGGTTTTTCCTGTAAGCGATAAATCATGGGAATCTATTCCCAAAGCTACAAGCGCATTGTATACACAGTATGTTAGTTAATCTGACAATAAATTATAAAATATAATAAATTCTATTTTTTAAAAAACAGCATGGTACTGGCATAAAATCAGACAAATAGACCAATAGAGGAGATCAAGAGACTTGAAATAAACCCAAGTATATATGGTCAACTCATATTTGACAAGGAAACCAAGAGTGCCCAATGGGGAAAACATAGGCTCTTCAATAAAGAGTGCTGAGATAATTATTCACATGTAAAAGAATGAAATGGACCCATATCTTATACCACTCATAAAATGGATTGAAGATTTAAATGTAAGATCTGAAACCAAGAAACTCCTAGAAAAAAACATAGGAACAAAGATCTTTGACATGGTCTTAGTAATAATTTTTTAGATAAGACACATAAAACACAAGCAACAAAATAAAAAATAAACAAGTGTGAGTATATCAAACTAAAGAGCTTCTGCACAGCAAACGAAGCCATAAATGAAAAGACAACCTTTGGAATGGGAAAAAAATTTTGCAAACCATATAACTGATAAGGGATTAATATCCAAAGTATAAAAAGAACCCATACAACTTAATTGCAAAAACAAAACAAAACATTAAAAATGGGCAAAGGACCTGAACAGATACTTCTCCAAAAAAAATATGCAAAAGGCTAACAGGTACATAAAAATATGCTGAATGTCAGTATTCATTAGAGAATGCATATTAAAAGCACAATGAGATATCACTTCATATCTTCTAGAACCACCATTATCAAAAAGACAAAAGATAACAAATGGTGGCATGCACATGGAGAAAAGGAAACACTTGTGACTGTTGGTAAGATTGTGAATTGGTGCAGCCACTGTGGAAAACTATATAAAGCATCCACAAAAAAATTAAAAATAAACCTACCATAAGATCCAGCAATTCCACTTCTAGAATATATACACCCCAAAATGAAAACACTAACTCAAAAATATATCTGCATCCCCATGTTCATAGCAGCATTACTTACAATAGCCAAATTGTGGAAACAATCTAAGTGTCCATTGATGGATGAACGGATAAAGAAGTTGTGGTATATATAAACACAATGGAATATTATTCATCATCATAAAACAAGAAGATCCTACCATTTGCAACAACATGGGTGGAACTTGAGGGCATTAGTCTAAGTGGATACAAGTCAGAGAAAGACAAATACTATAAGATCCCATTTATATATGGGACCTTAAAAAAATTTTTTTAAATCTCTTTCACTATGACTTAAAAAATTTTTAAGGTCCCATATATAAATGGGATTTGTGGTTACCAGAGGTGGAGAATTGGGGAGAGGAAATTGAAGGAAGGTGGTCAAGAGGTACAAAGTTCCAGTTATAAGATAAATAAATAGTAGGGATGTAATGAATATCATGATGACTATGGATAACACTGTGTTGTACTCTACATAGGAAAGTTGTTAAGAGAGTGATCCTAAGAGTTCTCATCAGAAGAACATTTTTTCTTTTTCTTTTCTTCTTTCTTTTTATTGTATCTGTAGGAGAAGATGGATGTTAGCTGAACGTACTGTGTTAATCATTTCACGATACATGTAAATGAAACCATCTGTACACCCCATACAGTGATGGACATCAATTATTTCTCAATAAGACTAGAAGACAAGTAAAATGACACAAACTATGCCATTCTCACAACATATACTTCTGGAAAGTAACACGTTTTTACATTCTTATCTGATTTCCATAGAAAATCAACTTTCCAAATGTAAAAATATTATTAAGATTTCAGGAAATGCTTGATCAAAAGATCTTATCAAAACACTTAGAGTCTTTCATACTTATAAGCAAAAGTCATGTTATTTTATGATCCAAAACCCTAATGAAATAATTTAAACGATTAGAGGTAGAAAAAATTCCAAGCACTTTAACTTTTCAAGTTTCATGAGAATTATAATTCTGGTCACTAATATATTATAATTAGTTATTATATTAGTTATATTATATATATAATTAGTTATTATATTAGTTATATTATAATTATAACTAATAAGGGACATTTACTGAAAAGACTAAGCATGAAATGTGTGTGTGCTTTGAGCCCCTGTGGTTCTCAGCCAGCTACATCTTATCTTTTTACCCTATAAAATTTAAAAAACAATGCTCTCTTGCCCAAAGACAAAATGCTTTTAGGGAATCTTGTAGGTAAACTTCCTAGGTGTGCCTGCCTTTTCTAGGAACTAATTTTAACAAAAGAAGTATTTAAAGGGAGATCTAGAAAAGAAGTACAGTTGACCCTTGAACAACATAGCTTTGAACTGTGCGGGTCCACTTATACATGGAGTCTTTTTTGATAAATACAGTACTGTAAATGTATTTTCTCTTCCTTATGATTTTTAATAATATTTTATTTTCTCTAGCTTACCTTATTGTAAGAATATAGTATATAATATGTAGAATATAGAAAATATGTGTTAATGAGCTGTATATGTTATCGGTATGGCTTCTAGTCAACAGTAGGCTATTAGTAGTTAAGTTTGGAGGGAATAAAAAGTTATACATGAATGTTTGACTGTGCAGGGGGTTGAACCCCTACCCTTGCATTGTTCAAGGGTCAAACTGCACCTGAAACACTGGAGCAGAAAAAGAAACAATCAATTACTCTTCCTACACCAATATTTATTGAGGGTATTCTATATGCCCAGAACTATGTGAGAGAGAAATTATGTGAGTTTCAGCTTTTCTGTTTTTTTTTTCTATTGACATGGCAATCTCCCTGATGGATCAGGCACATCATTTTCATTAAATTTCTATTAACTACTTACTACACATCTGGTATTATTGCTAGTTACAGGAGAGACAATGGTGATAAGATCACAAAGTCCCTGTTAATATGGAACTTACATTTTATAGGGTACTATAATAAGCCTGTAAACAAATAACCAAATAAACAAGTAAACAAAAACTAAAATAAAATAAAAGCAAGAATGTACACTTCAGAGAGTTCAGTAGAAAACCTATAAAACTTCTAGTGCAGGTCCTAGAATAAATAGTTTTAAAAATTGGCTTTTTTCTTTTTAAAATTTTCTTCTTAATATTATGTAGTGCACAACCCCTTTGCAGGCATATTAAAATGGTCTTATCTGAAAGTCTACAGACCTTCCCGTGGCAAGAGAAGGAGACACTGTGCATTTGCACTTTGTAGCCAGAACTCTCCTAAACACATCCTTTAAAGGAGCTCATCTGCTTTGTTCTAATATCCTCAGATACCCACCAGTACCCTCCACAATGACATACAAGCAGATGATAGGTAAGATACGTTCTTGAATTGAATCAAACAATTACTTGAACTCAAGGTCCAAGTCTGAGTTAGCTGCCCTGGCATGAGAAACATAATGGCAAGACTAGCAGGTTAAAGAGAAGACATTAGAGGAGGCTTGTCTGCTGATGGAAATGATTCAGTGCACAGAGAAAAACTGATGATTAGGGCAAAATGGAAGATAACCAAGAAGTAAACAATCTTGCAGCCTCACCCAAATTATTCTAGTTTAACTTTACCCATGGTCTCCGAATCCAATATCCTTATCCAGATGACCATGTCTATTTAGAGTCACTGAGGCATCTGAATACAACTGAATGAATCCAGCTCTTCCCCTGCAATTTTGGAATTGAGGTGCTGACAAGACTGAGCCAGCAAGCTGTGGGGAGATGAGCTAAAAGAGCACGGAGAGTCAGAGCCAAAATTAGCACCATCACAGGCAAAAGCCCCATTCTAACTGGAATAGTGGAGAGGAAGACTCCATGTGCAAGTTTGTCCATTGAGCAGAGGATGGAGCAGATGTGCAGAGAGAAGCAGACATAAAAAACAAAAAAAAGAGAGAGACAGACAGCGAGTGTGCAGAGCCTGTATCCCTGACATTTTCCCATTTTGCTTGTTCTCGTAAAGCCTGGCTATGATTCATTATTTTATGTCCATGTTTTCACAACAATCCTTTATTTTGGTATGACAAAATGTGAGTGGTTTCTGTTCCTTACAACCCAAAAATTCTGACCAAAAAATAATTCAGTGATAAGTTATTTCAGACTCCAGGTGCTCGAGAATAGCATCATCCAATGGAACTATAATGTAAGCCACATATGTAATATTCCATTTTCTAGTAGCCATATTTTAAAAAGAAGAAATAGGTGGAATTAATTTAAGAATATGTATTATTTAAGCCAATAAATTCAAAATATTCATTTCAACATGAAATCAATAAAAAGAAATAATTGTCTTACATTCTTTTTTTTTTTGTATTAACATGTTCAAAATCCAGTGTGCATTTACACTTATCGCATTTCTCACTGTGGATGTGCCATATTTTAAATACTTGTTACACATGTGGCCAGTGGCTGCTATCCTGGGCAGCACAGTTCCAGGAGCCCAGAGAGGGGACAGACCAATGTGCATGTAGTAAAAGGTCATGGAGAGGAAGTGGTCTTTGGCCATCCTGCAGAAGCGCTGTGAGGAGATGCAAAAGGAGAGCTCGTTAGGGCATCCCAGGTGACACAAGTATGAAAGTGAAAAGACAGAGACTAAAATTAGAAGAAACAAATGAGAAGATTGAGTTATTCTGCCAACATCATGAAAACCTTCAGCCATTATCCCAGAAAACAGGACTAGATCATTTTGAGTGTGGGTATGCATGTTTTCCTGGGTCAAATTTCAATTTTTTAAAATGTTTATTTATTTTGGAAAGAGAGATAGAGACAGAGCATGAGTGGGGAAGGGGAAGAGACAGAGAAGGAGACACAGAATCTGAAACAGGCTCCACCAGGCTTTGAGCTGTCAGCACAGAGCCTGACGTGGGGCTCAAACTCAGGAACAGTGAGATCATGACCTGAGCCGAAGTCAGACGCCCAACCGACTGAGCCACCCAGGTGCCCCTCAATTTGAAAGATGGAATGAACCTTCTATTTGTCATCTTCAGTGAATTTGGAGTCTCGCAAACCTGTCATTTTGCTATTTGTTGGGGTGTGGAGGGACTCTTGTGACCTTTCTAATTCAGAGGCCAGTGATTACTCTCTCATGGACTTAAGAACCCCCGGCAAAAGGGAATAGAGTGGTTCCCAGTGTCACCATATTTCTGAAAGGGGTTATGTCTAGGTCTCAAAATCAGAGGCCTCTAATTAATACTCTTCCCCTCACCTGACTCCTTCACCTAAATCCTCAGAAAATTTGTGAGGCTCTGAATTCATTTTTTGGAAACTGGTGATCTTACTTTCTCATGAAGTATAGAATCTACTGCTGTAGTGGCGGCACATAGAAAAGCTGCAGCACCTGAGGAAGGGTCACTGCTGGAACCTGGTGGGAAAATCTGTGAGTGCATCACAAGATCCACATGATCTACTGTCCTCAGGCCGACACTATTGAGTGGAGCAACAATGCTGTCTAGTAGGCGGGGATAGGAATGTGTCTTTGCTTTTATCCTCCTGACCCCAGACTTAGTGCCTTCATTTATTAAGTTTTTCAAAGAAATGAAAGAACTGAATGAATGAATGAATGCATGAATGAATGAATGAATTTATAAAGCTCTGCCCCTAGAAAAATACAAGCTACAATTTGGTAAAAGTTTGTTACGGTCCCTTCCTGGGTGATACTCAGTTCTTGTGGACAGTTAGGGGATAAAAGCACATGTCTGCAAAAAAAAAAAAAAAAAAAAAAGGTCACTATGCCTAACAAACCTATTAGCCCCCAGAGCACTTGAGAAATTTCACAGAGCCTTAGGGCTCCCTGACCTCCTTCCCAGATTAAGGTGGGTGGGCAGAGAACTATGGCGCTCACAACCTCTTCTGCCTGACAAGTTGACTCCAGCATGTACGTAGTGCCCATTCAGATTTTGCACACTGTTGCCCTCTCTCTTTTTCTCCAGTAACCTCCAAATCCCTCTTTGGGCTGTTTTTGAGATTGGTCCTCTAAGATCAGGCAGCTGAGGGATCTTTGAATCAGAGTCTAATTTAATACGACTTTGCAGTCTACCCAAATCATAGGCTGTTCTACTTAAACTTTCTACTCCTAGTTCGTTGCCACACTGTCATTACATTGATGTTACTGCTCCTTTGCAATCCACTCCCCACTTGTACTCTTGGAAACTGCAACTAAAGAGACCAAGGAAATCATGGATCTGGAGAGTCTTTTCTTTGGCGAGTCATCACTCCCTAGAGGTCTGATTATGAAAGAATGACAGAGAAATACAAAGAAGCTATACACCTCTTTATGGTGGCAGACTTGAGGCAGATGTTAGGAGAGAGGACCCAGAAAATAAAATATGATGTTTAATTGTCAACACTGTTTCTGCTCCTATGAAACAAGTTGGACCAAAGTCCTGTGATTCTCTGTCCAGTGTTTGCGCCATGTGCATGAGTTCAAAATAAACATTCTGTGAACGCTGTTGAAACTTAGCATGAAACTGCAAAATATGTAAGATGTTGCTATCTGGTGTGCCTAAGAGCATCGGTTTTATTTAGGGTGGATTTTTCCTTTGCTTTTTGCGTTCTAAAACAGACCTATTGCATGTTTTATAGACTCTGTTTCCAGCATTACTTGCAGTTTCTTGGTGTGGTAGTGATTTGGGGCTTTCCTAGCACAGTTGTTGAAATAAAGGCTGTTGCCCTGTTTTGTTTCTTCTTTCGTACTGACTAAAGGCATGCTGACCACTACTTATTAGCTCTTTGATCTTTTTTATTTTTGAACATATGGTCAGGACCTCGCCGGTGCCCAGAATGGCAGACTGAAATTCTAATTGCCTCAAGCCCATGTGATAAACTGCTCTGCTTTGGAAAAAAGGGGGTGCCATGCAAAGACTGATACATATTGAGCATCCCCCGCTGCTGGCAGGGGAGAACCTACTTTCCTGAGTGTCTGTTAAACACAGGACTGCTGCTGCTCCAACCACAGAGAGTCTTCCATTTAGACTCACTTTCTACTAGAGAGCTGGACATTCCAAATGTTGCCAAATAAGTAGAATTTAAAAGCTGTGTTGATTTAAGGGACTCTATTTCACAAGTAAAAAAGAGATTTAATTGAACCTGCTCTTGTTTCTTTTTTCCTTTTCTTTCCTCTTGCTTTTTCTAAACAATATCCAAATGAAACTTTACTCCATTAGAAATTAAGTCCACTATGTACCCCCCCTTACATTTCAATAAGCCCGGTTTTCTCTTAATGGCATTTAATGACCATAAGATGTGCTTTTGAAAACAAAATTCATCAAGTACTTTTGTCGAACAAAAATATTGTTTGTTGAATTTTCAATATGACGTCATTCAAAACTCCGCAGTGCTAGTTTAACAAATCTTAGTCATTTGGTCAGCTAAGCATACAATAAGGCTCATGGCACCAATGTCCAAAGCAGCTCTGAAAACAGGTCTAACCTTTGGGCAACAATAAAGGATAATGTGGTGCTTGATAGTCACTGGGACTCTGGGATACTGTTGGGGTAGCCAGACAGACTTAATGTGAGTCTCATCCTGCCACTTGTTGACCTTAAACAAGTCACCTCCACTTCTCTGAACCTCATTTCTTTGCCTGTAAAACAGAAATAGTGGTAAACCTGTGTCATGGGATTTTGTGAGAATTGAAAAAGAATATGTGGAAATGCAGGGTTAATTATGCAATGGAATACAAATAGCACATTTAATCTAATAGAGAAAAAATAACATGAAGGAGGAGATATTTTGTACTCTTATTCCCTACTTGCTTTGGAGTAACTCTTTATCAGTTGTCTCCCTTTGGTTCTATCAAGAGATTTTCAAGATTTTGAGATTTTCTCAAAAGTTAGGATATATTTTCACAAGGATGAGAATACAGAACCTTGACCCTATAACTTATTTCCACAACGTAAGCCTCGGGTTTGCTTTGCTTGCCCTGACTGTATGAACAATTCAGAGGCTATGAGCTCAGCCTTGTGAAAGCAGATTCACAGACATTGTCTCGCCCTCATGCAGCTCCTTCTTCATCACAGCCATCCCTGCCACCACCAGCCACCACCACAGCTGCTCCTAAAATACTTCCTGGTCCAAATGTCTCCACCACTCCACTCTCCTACAACAGCCCTCTTCCTGTGCCCCTGCCTTCCATCTCCTCTTGTGTAGAAGCAACCTAGAGAACAGAAAAATGAACCTTCTAAGGCTTTTCCCTTTTCAGACTTTCTTCATTCCCAGCTACCATAGTCCAAATCACTGCTCCCCACCTTGAATGATGTCTATTTTTTCTCCAGCAATTTATGTTTATATCATTATCCTTCTCAAAGACTGAGGGATGACCTAAATTCTCATCTTGATCCTTTATTCCATGTCTGATAGTAATATCTGTATTCAGAAGTCTGACCATTACCCAAACAGTATCTGAAGCTACAGTTATAAAGAGATTGGTAGGTAGACTTTTTGCAGGGTGATGGGGCAGGGCTTGGAGAATAGGATGGTGTGATGTTGGACAATTAAAAGAATGCTTACTCTTAAAATTTTGCTTGGGGCCCAAATTTCACGCTTAAACATTTTTTTTGCAGTACCATGCAAAGCACAGAAGCTCTATATTTTGGCTACCTCTCCATTTATGTATGGAAAATGATGATTCTGTTTATTTTTTTAAATATTTTTCAAAGTTTATATATTTTTTGAGAGAGCAAGCAAGAAAGCATGTTTGAGCAGGGGAGGAACAGAGAGAGAATCCCAAGGGCCAAGGTTTTGCATGGACAGTACAGAGCCTGACATGGGGCTCAATCTCATGGACCGGTGACATCATGACCTGAGCTGAAACCAAGAATTGATTGTTTAACCAAATGAGCCACCCAGACACCATTACTTAACCAACTGAGCCACCCAGGAACGCAGATGGTCAATTTTTTTAATGATGTGTTGGTGTAAGGATTAATGTGTTGACATTTTCAAGGTACATTGAAATCTCTGATTTAAAGATTTTATTGCTTTGTGAGCTTCTACACATAGGCAAATCCTAACTGTGAAGATCCCCCCCTCCATTTCCCCAGTGCTCAGATCACTAGACAAGGGATGTGACCATGTAAGGAAGATATTTTTATCCTGGTAGATGAGATTCTATCTCAACCCTGTTGAATCTAAATTTGGCCTCTAGAAAAATCCCCTGAGAATTGTTTCCTGAGAGATTACCAAAACAAAAACAAAAGAAGGGGGGTGGAATTCACCTGAAGGACCTTGAAACATTTGGAAAAGTACTCAAGGAAATTAATACCACAGCCTTTTCAGTTCACTAAATCATGGGTATATTGTGTTGCTGCATTTTATATCAAGAATGAAAGCCAATGGTAGTTGGCTCTTTCTACAGCAAGAGACAGTTTTCCATATGCCAAGTTCCCATAAACATTAGGTCCAGTCACCTCTACCTGTCACGGAGCAACTTTCTGTGAAAAGAATGGAGAGAGGCAGATTAGGGGTACCTTTAGCATTTCACAGAAAATATGGATGAGGTTCCCTCCTCCCCCTTCTCTCTCTTGCTAGTCTCAAGTAATGTCAGTCTCCAGGACTGAACTATATTGCAAGCCCATCTCACCTGAGTATGTGAGTGTTCCTACTGTAGTCACATCACACTGTGAGACAGTAATAAATACAGGTTGCTAAGAAGATTTGAAAGGAAAAGATTTTCAAAGCAGATTTTCAGGACATTCTTGGTGTCTTAAATCACCATGATAGGATAGCATATTTAGCAGATGGAAGAGTCTTCTCACTGGCACTAACCTTTCACTGGTCTTCAGTTCTATTCTTTCAGTGCAGCAGCTTGACCTGTGTCCAAAGGTCCTCTGCCTTAGGGTAATTCTTCCAGGGAAATAAACCTAATGTCCTTATATAAATATATTTATGTCAAGTAACTACTTTCCTCTTTTGTAACATAGATGTCAGAGTAAAGCAAAAGGACATGAAAACATCAGCTCTGAATGAGGAGAAGGTATCCTGTTCTTGCTCATCTTATCTGGATGCTTCTGATTTCAGGGCAGATCTGAGGAAGATTCCAGGTTACAGTATTTTTTCCCCAAAATGAATAAAGTGGTGACTTTTGAGACAAAAGTAACATCAGACAGAATTACCAAAATTTCCTGTTCAAGATTTTCCTAAAATGGGGTGGACCTTTAATTGTTCTACTGAAGTTCCTTTTGTTTGGTGGTTTAAGTCCACAAGTGAGGACACTGATGAAAGAAAGGAGACTTCGAGTGCCTTTGGCCCACTGCTGAGATATCCTCATGAAAGGCAACAAGATCTAGTCCAAAATGAAAAGGGCATTGCCTAGAGATCAGTGCTCTGATCTAGTCCAAAGTGCTGCTCTGAATTTTCATTTGCAATCTGACCTCCCAGGAGAGGAGTTCACTGTGTGTAACACAAACAAAGTGGGCTTGGTTCACGGGCCTGGCCAACACCTGTGTGTCTGCTTTCATGCACTGTTTTAGATCTCCAATGTGAAGACAGGTCTGTGCAGTGTTTCAGAGAGTCAAAGCAATCCTTCCATGGACTCTAGCCACTTCTGAGTCTCCCTCAAATGTCCTTTCTTTTTCACCTGGAGAAATCATGTGCTATATCAAATTAGAAGCCAAATTATTTTTCTATGCCTGGAGTGTTTGTCTTTGATGATGAACATTTTTAAAAACCACAAATTCCCATTAAATACTTTGATATGATTCATAAATAAAATATACTCTAAAAGCATGAGGTTTAAAATCTCTACAACTGAATCACATATTTAAAATCAGTGTAAGTGGATCCCTTGCACACGCACACATACACACATACTTACACACATGTACCCATTTGCCTTCAGAGAATAACGTTAACGATTGTGGTTCTTTTCTGCTTGTTTTCCAAATAAGACTTCTGCAAGGTGGGTGATTGAGAGATATCTCCCATAAATTCCCCAAGAAAGAAAAGAAACTACCTATGGAATTACTTAATTCTGTCTGACTGTATAGTTCCTGACCACTTTGGAAAGGAGAGGAAAATGCATGCTGATGTCAGGCATGGCCTCAATCATTGTGAACATAGAGAGTGCTCAACCAATGGCACAACCATTCAAGAAGAAAAATTAATGAGGTTGCGTCAGGTCTGGATCCTAATTTTCAATTGGCTGGGGAGCAAAGCTCACCAAATGTTACTCTGATGTGAGGGACAGTAAATGCTGCCTACAATGCCCCTCATGGTCACTTTATCATCACTGTTCCTACATCACCATATTGCCGTTTAATCCTTAATGACTCAATTAAAAAAAAAAAGTGAGTAGCATACACTTCAAAGCTTTTCTTAATGAGATATCCCATGCATCTCTCACTTCTTCTATTTCTTCTATATCTGAGCAGCAACTTCCTTTGTCTCCAGTCAGCTTACCTTACAAAATATCTCATTTAGCAGTAATTGCAGCAAAAGAGTAACTTTTCCCATTTGCTTCAAACAGAATCTGGGTTTTTTTTAGCCCTAAAGGCTGTCTTACTCTGCACAGATTGCCATAATAAAATCCCATAAACTGGGTGGCTTAAACAACAGAAATTTATTTTCTCATAGTTCTGGAGGCAGGATCGAATGCCCTCAGCCTTTATTTCTGGTAACAGCTCTCTTCCTGTCTTGTAGACAGCTGCCTTCTTGCTGCAGCCTTCAAATGGCCTTTCCTCTAAGCACCGACATGGGGAGATAGGCAGGAGGAAGTTCCCTGGGGTCTCTCCTTATAAGGACATTCATCCTATAGAGTAAGGGCCCTACAATGAGGACCCCATTTAATTATAACTACTTCCTTACTCCAAATACAAATATGGCACACTGTGGGGTTAGCATTTCAGCATATGAATTTGGGGGTGATGCATATTTAGTCCATAACAAAGGCACTCAAAAAAACTCTCTAGTAGGAAATCTCTTTTCTTGATATGCAGCTAGAATCTTCACCTATCGATATGATGCCTTCCCACTCTTCTAGTCTAACATAGCTCTCAGGTGTACGGATTGTTATATCAAATGAAAGGCACACTATGAGAAACACCACCCTAGATAAATCTTCTGTAAGCTGTGATCCATGTAATATGAATAGGGTTTCCTCAGAAAAAAATGGTTCTTGGGTCAAATAAACTAGAGAAATGGAACATACTAACATACGCTAGTCACAGTGCACATTAAAACTTGAAAGATTCTGAGCAGGCCTACAGTAAAGAAACCTGCTTCATTTCATAGAACACAATGTTTCCCAATTTTTTTTCAACAAAGAACCCCCAGAACATAGTTAGGAAAATAATGTCCTAAATCAATCCAGTTAAGAGTGTTTGGGGGGAAAAGAGAGAAAGAGGGAGTTTGCAAAGTTTTCTCACTGAAAATCTCTTAAGGGATTATCTCCCTAACATTTTGTAGTCAAATATCTGTGGCACCTAGCTAGCTCTTCTGTGGTAAAGAAAAACAACATGGACCTAGAAATGAAGCACAAACTGAAGAATATGAAGCTCTAAATTCTATTCCTGGTTCTGCTACCTACTTGTTCTCTTTTCTCAGTTTTTGTCTCTTTTCTGCATCTATCTATCACCAGTAGGCTTATTTTGTGCTATGGTTGTTAAACATATTGAAAATATAAAAGCCCCATACGTAGCATAAGTCAAAACAGACAAGTCCATGATCAGGATCACCTAATTATCCTTTTATGGTGCAAGAATATCAAAAAAAAAAAAAAAAGGGAGGGGAGGGGGGAAACACCTATTCTTAGTAAGATAATCTTTGCATTCAGAAAGCAAGCATTTCTGACATTAGTGCTATTCCTGTGTCTCATATGTAAGAGAACACAGCTCCAAGATTCTGCAAGGACACAATCACATACAGACAAATGTGAGTGCACACTCGTATACATGTGTGCATGTAATGAAGTGAATTAAAATGAAGAAGTTCTGTTTTGAGAGCTGTCAAGTCATCCAAATTGATTACATAAGCTAACTGATCTGTGTATACAAAAAGATTACAAGAAGACCATTACACATCTTAATAAATCTGCAAAATATTTACTTCACATTAGATACAATTGCAAACACTATGCAATATGCAGTGCTGGAAACTATCAAATTTTAACTTTTATTGGTTTGTTATAACACTAGATCATATTTACGACTTTCACATTCAAATCACCTGTCATTCATCACTGTTCTTGGCCTGAGATAATAGCTAAAAAGAGACTGGGTCAATGAAACTTTTGAATCACACCCGTGACTAAAAGTAGTCAAAAATTTTCACACTTCCAGTGAAAACAATTAGCACAAAAGCTGCCTTAAAATAATGTAAAATTAATCCCACTTTTTGACCTGGATACAAATCAGAATAAAAGAAGCACAGGAGGGGCTCCTGGGTGGCTTGGTTGATTAAGCATCTGACTCTTGGTTTTGGCTCAAGTCATGACCTCAGGGTCTGTGAGTTCAAGCCCCACATGGGGCTCTGCGCTGACAGCATGGAGCTTCCTTAGAATTCTCCCTCTCTCTCTGTCCCTCTCCCACTCGCTTTCTCTCTCAAAATAAATAAATAAACTTAAAAAAAAAAAGAAGCAGCACAGGAAAGTAAGCCATGCTTTTTTTCGCTTCTCTATCCTGGTCTGGTTTGTGTGAACGTGGAAAGCAGGAAAGTGTGGGCTCAAGCAAGGTGGGAGAAATGGGGCCCAGAGACCCTCTTGGATTCATTCCACTGGAAATATGATTCCAGAATGCTTTTTCTAAAGAGAACTCTCATAAATATACAGAAATCTGTTGAATTTCTGTACAGTAATAATGAACTACGAGAAAGAGAAATCAAGCAAACAATCCATCTTCTAATTGCATCAAAAACATACCTAGGAATAAATATAACCAAGGATTTTATTAATTCATTTTTAAATTTATTTAAAAATGTATTAACTAGAAATTTATTTTCTCATGGTTCTGGAAGCAGGATCGAATGCCATCAGGCTTTATTTCTGGTGACAGCTCTCTTCCTGTCTTGTAGAAAATGGCCTTCTTGTGGCGGGCTTCAAATGGCCTTTCCTCTAAGCACTGATACGGGGAGGTAGGCACATGCCCACTTCAGATAAAAACATGAGTCCCACTTTGGATGAGCTCTGCTTCTCTCTCTCATTCTCTGTCCCTCTCTCTCTCTTGCTCTCTTTCTGCCCCTCATGGGATTCTCTCTCTCCCTCTCTATCTCTCTCTCTCTGTCTCCTCAAAAAAAGGGGGTGCGGGGGGTGTGCCCTGGTGAGTGTCTAACTCTTGATTTCGCTCAGAGCATGATCTTGCAGTTGGTGAGTTAGAGCTCAGCATCGGGCTCTGCACTGACACTGTAGAGCCTACTTGGGATTCCTTCTCTCTCCTTCTCTCCCTGCCCCTCCCTGCTCTCTCTCTCTCTCTCTCTCTCTCCCTCTCTCTGTCTCAAAATAAGTAAATAAAAACTTTTTTAAAAGTTTTTAAGATTTAAAACAAAGAAAATGGGCAGAGGATCTGAATAGACATTTTCCAACAAAGACATATGCATGGCCAACAGATACATAAAAAGATGCTCAACATCACTAATCATAAAAAAAAAAGCAAATCAAAACCACAATATCACCTCAGACCTGTTAAATTCAAAAAGACAAGGAATAAGTGTTGGCAAGGATGTGAAGAATAGGAAACCCTTATGCACTCTTGGAGGGAATGTAAGTTGGTGCCACCACTTTGAAAAACAGCATAGAGTTTCCTTAAAAAATTAAAAATAGAACTACCATATGATCCAGCAATTCCACTTCTGGGTATTTATCTGAAGAAAATAAAAACACTAACTTGAAAAGATATATGCATCCCACCATGTTTATTGCAATATTATTTACAATAGCCAAGATATGGAAACAAGATAAATGTCCATCCATAGAAGAATGGATAAAGAAATTGTGGGGTATATAAATATATGTGCGCGCGCACACACACACACATACACGGATATTATTCAGCAAGAAAAAAGAATGAAATCTTGCCATTTACAACAACATAAATAGACATTAAGGGCATTATGCTAACAGAAATAAGTCAGACAAATAAAGACATATTTCCTATGATTTCATTTATATGCAGAATCTTAAAAACAAACAAGCTCTTAGATACAAAGAAAAGGTTGGTGGTTTCTTAGGGCAGGGGATGGGTGAACAGAGTCAAAAGGTATAAATTTCCAGTGGCAAAATAAGTAAGTCATGGGTATGTAATGTATAGTATGGCAACTATAGTTAATAATACTGTACGCATATGTGAAAATTGCTAAGAGTAAATCTTTAAAGTTCTCACTTAAGAAAGTTCCATAACTATGTATGGTAACTGACATTAACTAGACTTGCTGTGGTGATAATTTCAAGCATATACAAATATTGAATCATTATGTTGTATACCTGAAACATAGTATTGTATGTCCATTGTACCTCAATAAAATAAATGAAATTTTAAAGCACTCTCATACCACCGTAAATTCTTTTTTAATAACTTCTTTATTATCTGAATTCCTTGATAGACTATAAATTCCTTTAGGAGCAAAGATTGTGTGTGTTTTGATGACTGCTCCATTCCTTAGCACAGTGCCTAGAATGTAGTGTATGCTCAATAATTATTTTTAATTGAAATGAGGACAAATTAAGCTTTGGAACATTTTAGAGGAGAATTTTTCTTTTTCTGACTAAGAAAGACTAAGAAAGTTTTAAGGACAGAAAAGACAGTATAAAAAAAATTCCAACACTGTAATCACATCACCACATTTATTGATAACTAATCAATGTCTTATTTTAAATGGGTTAAAATCTAAAATTTATGTTATATGCAGAGAATGAGAAATTGCTGCAGAAAGACAGGCTCTAATAGCAGAAACTGGGGTGAGATTTACTAGGAAAGAAAACACACCTATCTTGAAGTTTATCTAGTCATACATTGTTACCTTTGGCATGAGAGACTCCCAAAGAACTTCACAAATGGAATCTCTTTCTAAAACTAAATAGCAATTTACCAGAGATGGGTTTTCTCTTTTCTTCTTTTAAGTAGGCACCATGCCCAACATGGGGCTTGAACTCATGACCCTGAGATTTAGAGTTACATGCTTTACTGACTGAGCCAGTCAAGTGCCTCAGCAATTTACTAGATTTGAATGAGGACAAACCACAGTACTTGAAGAGGAAATTTCAAATGATGGTGTGTCTTAACGTAGTGATTAGGCAGAAGGAAAAAACAAACCCACATAAAGAAGGACCCAGGAAGACAGTAGATCAAATCTTCAAAACATGTAGAAGTGAAAACATTCATTGCTTCAGCGTGTTAGTAGCCGGGAATCCTGCAGGGCTTTCTTTTCCAGACTCCCAGGCACTCATGTTGGCTGCCCAAGTGCTGCAGCAAGAATAAATCCTGACAAAGAACTTTGGAGACCCAGAAATGTATGCCTGCTTGTAGGTCATGAAAGGAAAACTTTCAGAAAGAAAAATGCATGTAGGGAAAACCCAAATTCAAAGTTCTGAGGTGTTATTAAGTTGCTTATTTTTTAAAGTTAGTTTGAAGTTTTAAAGTTTAATGCTCAAAAATATACAGAGAAAATATATTTTAAAATACCAACAGGATTTTTTAATGCATATATATGTATGTTTATTTATAAAGTATATACATGGGTTTATGTATATATAATGTATATGGGATTAATAAAACTTAATTTCCTTCTTAATTTTTTACATAAAAACACATGAAAATTCTATTCCATTCCTCCTATTCCTCAATTAATTACCATGCACTCTCCCAAAGCTCTGTGCCACCCTCATGGTTTATTGCCCTGGGAGTTTGAAAATTTGTAAATAAATTCTCAAGGTCATAAAATATACTCTAGAATAAGTGGCAGGATATTTGAGAAAGAAAAGAACATTGGAGGAATAGGCTGATTTCCCCTCCATAAGGACATAATCAGAAACTCCTTCTCACACTATTAATTAACTAAAAAAAAGGGGGGGGTGCTGCCTGGCTGGCTCAGTCAGTGAGACATGCAACTCTTGATGTTGGGGTTCTCAGTTCGAGCCCCATGTTGGGTGTAAAGATTACTTAAAAATAAAGTATTTAAAAAACTTTTTAAAAGTCATGTAATTATTGGAATGATTTTATTTTTGAGCAATCAAGGATGGATTTCTTAAACTGTATATAATATTATTAAAATTCATATTTTTTAAATATTAAATTCCAAACAACCCTGGAAAAAATACCTGTTGGGACAATTTGACTGTTAATATAAATGTCAGAATGGAAAAAAGTCTGGATGCCCCTGTGTCTAGACAGAGGTGAGAAAAATGGGAAGAGGGAAGGATGGTTATATAAGACAAAAAGAAAAAAAGGGAATCTAAATGGTATAAACAGAAACTGAAGATGTAGAGATATCATTATCTCAGTCATTCTGAAGGGACATAAATTAAAAACAGGAGAAATCTATTTTATTTGTATATAGATGAGAACATTCACATGGCCAGTATATACCTTCATTTCTGCATAAACCCCTATTACCTTTAATAGTATCCTTACTATTTGACTTCAGCTGCCTGAGTTTGATAATAAATTCACCAGAAGAAATATCCAGTGACAGGAAGAGATAGATTTACAATTTTCCCTTGGGATCCCAGACATAAATTCAATTTTTTCTTAACGCCCAAAGTTGCAGGTGCTTTCCATTTTTACAAATACATTTTTGTACGACTTGTCTACTACAGCATGTTATAAATAAATTTTAGTTATTTCATTTTTCGTAAAACACTGTGCATTAAAATCCCATTTCAACGATTAAGGCTTAGAACAAAAGAAATGCTATTCCAATTACTACTGGGTTCTTCATCAGCCCACTGAGTATTTTATTCATCAAGGTCTTCCTGTGGCACTAAAGTTCTATTTTTAACCTATTCAGTGTGTTCTTTCCCTTTCAGAATATTTTTTACTCCATGACTTCTTTTTCTCTAAGAATCCTATCACTTAAGCAATACTGGCTCATTTTTCAGCAAAATTTTTGTCCTCACTCGGCTAAAAAGAAAAAAAAAAATCACTGCGGTTGCCACCTGTTGGACATTTTCAATTTCCACAATTTCCTCTCAATAAAATGCTAACCAGAATTACAGTAATTCTGAAAGTGTTCTCACTGGCTCTTCATTTAACGCTGGAATAACTTACCACTGATGTGCTATTTCTTTTGATAGTTATACATTCTAAGACTGCATTTTACTACTGCCAAATCAAATGCAGATGGTTTCAATGTAGAAGCCACAATCTAGCCTCGGTCTCTTTCCTGATCAGTATTCTTCGTGGGGCTTTCACTTCAAACTGTTGATCCCAGGAGTCTCTGGCCTTGTCTTTATAACTTATCAATTTTCTACAAAAACCACCTTCCCCTCTCAAAGGGTGAAACACTGAGATTATTACAAAATGGTCCCTTTTATACCATCATAACCACTATTCTTTTGCATTTGTCATCACTCAAATCACTATGTTTCAAATACCCATCCCTAATATATCATGCAGACATCATCAGGTGGGGTGTAACATTACTTCTTGAGCACTTACTTAACTTCCTCTCTCCTCCCACCGGTTTTCAACATTTAGTGTACTTTTCCCATCTGTACATGAAATGCTGATTTGCTTTTCCCCATCTCCTATCCTAAATTAGACCAAAACACAAACCAGGCCCTCCACCGTCTCAGCTACGAAGACTTCATACACTCTGTGTACAGTAGTGTCATGAGAAAAACTAGTCCGGGGAAAGTTAATCCCACTACCATTGTTGAAAATTTCCATTAAGTCATTGCAGCAGGTTAATGGTGGCCCTCTAAAAGACATGTCCATGCCCCAGAAAGTGTGAATTTGATCTCATTTTGGAAAAGCAGTTTTGCAGATGCAGCCAAGTTAAGGAATTTGAGATTAAAACATTCAATATTTTTCAGGTGGACCCTAAATCCAATAGCAAGTATCTTCATAAGAGATACAAGAGGAGACACACAGAGAAGTCCACGTGAAGAGGGGTACAGAGATTGGAGTGATACAGCCACAAGCCGAGAAACACCTGGAGCCACCAGAAGCTGGAGAAGGCAAGGAAGGAATCTCTCCCAGGTCTTCAAGAGGGAACATCGCCCTGCCAACACCTTGAGTCAGGACTTTTGGCTCCAGGCTGTGTGAGAAGACATTTCTGTTGTTTTAAGCCATCCAGTTTGTGGCAATGTGTTACAGCAACTCCGGAAACTAATAAACCCATTGTAGTTACAGAGAGCTTATTTAGGAAGGAAATACTCAAGTTAGGACCCCTGAATGCAAAACTTACTAGGGTCACAAAAATTTGGTCACCTAATAGTTCATTCATCCAGTAAGTATTGAACACCTATAGTTTGCCAGGTCCTGTGCTAATGATTGGGAACACACAGGGAAGCGGGGGTGTGGGGGGGAGTGCTGTTCCTGCCTGCATAGAGCTGACATGGTTAGTGTTTCCAGTCCAAAATGAAACCAAACCAAAGGCAACTCCAATTTCTAAAGGAAAATAATTTTGGAAATGTTTTTTAACTGTAAGTCCTTAATTATGTATAAAATAATTAATAACATGTGAGTAAGTTTTCTTCCAAGCATCCAGCTTCAAAAAGGAAGTCTGGAAGTCTTTGGGAAAATGGTTAGAAGTGCACAACAAACTCCTAAATGACAATGGTGATAAAATGAATATACCATCATTTGGAAGGATTGTTTTGTTGTTGTTGTTTTACAGAAGAGCTCAACCCACTTCTTGTATGTTGCGTAAACTCTTTTTCTTCACTGTAGTCTGGACAAATTTGGGGAATCCACGAGGTGGAATGAGGCATGGAGATCACCTGCTTAACCATACCCACATGTACTAAGAACAACAACTATCATATATTGTGACAATTATTTTCCAGGCACTTTGCCTAATAGTTTACACACATTTGATCTACAAAACATCCCTAAGAGGGAGGTACCAATGACCCACTTTCTTTGAAGTCAGCTATTTACCTGCATTCCTGGTAATGAATGCCCTTTTCCATGATAAATGGGAACCTCATGCCCCTTCCCAGATAAATGACCATGGATTTTGAAGTTTCTGTAACTCCTAACTCTCTTACTGTTCCTCTCTGCCTTTGCCTGGTTTTCCTCCCTTGCAGTTAACTGCTGAAATGACCATGATGATCTTAGAAATATGACCCAAAGTGATTTTGGATCTGCAAAAGAGTCTCCATTCTTCATTAGGTAGAGCTGAGGATGGAAACAGCTCCAGGCTTGAAGGGACTTTTTTCTAACGGCCTGGGAATGTCCACTATCTGCTCTAACCTCCCATGTTACATTCAGATATAATATACACTTGCCAACATACTGTCATTCAGATTTTTCATCACCCCCCCCCCTTCTCTACTTCTCTATCACTTCCCTTCTGCTTCATCCTCCCTGTGGCCCAAAGCAGTAGCAATGCCAAATGGAATCTATGGCAGAACTAGCACAGAATTTGCTGATTGTCTGAAGCCTGATTGGCCCATGGCAAAAACCTAAGAGATGGCGCTTTAGTACAGCCTAAAGGAATCTGCTATTACAAAGTTGTATCTTAGGGGCACCTGGGTGTCTCTGTGGGTTAAACATCTGACTTTGGCTCAAGTCATGATCTCGTGGTTCGTGAGTTTGAGCCTCATGTCAGGCTCTGTGCTGACATCCCAGAGCCTGGAGTCTGCTTCAGATTCTCTCTCTCTCTCTCTCTCTCTCTCTCTCTGTCTGTCTCTCTCTTTCTCTCTTCTTCCTCCCCCTCTCACTCTCTCTCTCTCTCTCTCTCTCAAAACTAAACAAAAACATTAAAAAATTTTGTTTAAAGTTGTATCTTAAAAGGTATTCATAAGACCACAAGTTTCAGAATCTCCTACAGTGTTAGAAATTCAGCTTCTCAGACTTCATACACCCCAAGCTTACTGAATCAAGAGCACAGGCTTGAGGCCTGGCAATCTGCACTAGTAAGATTCCCAGTTGTTTTTAATATGCCCTAAAGAGTAGAAACCATAAGACAAGGAAATTCCCCTAAGAAGTGATCACTCAATGGATTTGTGCTGGTGTAGGTATAAAGGAGGTATACAGGGGGGCAAGGAAAGAGGACAGACTGACCTCAAAAGATGAACACCAAACCTTGTGAAAACTGCTGGGTCTAGTGAAAAGAAAACTGGATTTGGGACCCTAAAGACTTGGATTCTATGCTCAACTCTGCTGCTCATTCATTCAAACGGTATGCATTAACTATCTACTCTGTAGCAAACAGTGCAGAGGCTCTAGGGATACAGCAGTAGGCAAATCCCTGACCTCAAGGAGCTCATAAGAGAGACAGACAATAACAAGTAAGCAATATATATTGTTCAGTAATATATGAGTGCTCTGAAGAAAAACAGACCTGGGGATAAAGGGTGATGGGGGTGATGTGTTTTAGAGAGGGCATTCGGATCTGGGAAGTAGAGGAAATGAGTTAGCAATCCATCCTGGTGTCTAAGGAGAGAACATTCAACTGGAATGGAGCTTGTCTTAGGATGGAATAGCAAGTGGGAAGCTTGGAGGAAAGGAGTGTGTTTGTAGTATACAAGGAAGAGAAGAAAGCTAGTGTGTCTAGAGCAACATGAGTGTCTTAAGGTCTGACTCTCTTCATTCCAGAAGCTTTATTTCCTCAACATGCATTTATAGGTTAAATTTAATTTCCTGTGTTTTGACCCATAGTGGGCATGGTCTATTAAATTCTGATTTAATTTTCTAAGTAGAGGGGTGACTTGAGAAAGATCCAAGTTTTTGCATAAACAAATTAATCAGGTAGCCAACTACATAATCCCTGCTGCCATGGTTTTACAACCTTTCCCTGACATCTCTATCTCTAAAGTCATCCTACTGAATAAGTCAGAAAAGTTCATTGTATCTCAGTAGCTACTATTTCTAGTAACTTATTCTCTTGAATGCACAGAGAACCCTGATGTTCTAGTTCTTAGCCATGAACATAAAAGCACAGATTTGTCAGATTAGCTGAGGGTCAACAATCTGGAACCTACTCAGGCCCAGAAGGTTTGGGAGTGGAGATGGGGTGAGGAGGAGTAGCTACCATAAAACTGCATTCCCACAGGGAGAAGGACAGAAAGAAGAAACCAGAGAGATGTCTTCCTATGACCAGTACTCATCATGGGACTCCCACCAAATCCTAGGCAGCATAGAAGGCAGTATGAGGACAGCATGAGGCCTCCATGTGTGCACAAAGCAGGCTCCAAGTGATGGAACCCCTTGAGTGGACCTTGAGATAAAAATACAGAGGAGAAAATTACAGAGGGAAAAATTCAAAAATAAATTTCAAGATTGAAAGAATCTTTTTTTGTTGTTGCTTTACATGAAGTAAATCCCATTTCCAATTTGACTTACATTAGTGAACGTTTCTTATTCACCACTCACCTGCCTCTCCTAGCTCTCTTCTGTCTACCTCTCCTCTTCTGTGGGGCCCAGCAGTCTGCTTAATTTATCATCACACAGAGTCCTATTGCCCAGCATCATAATACTTTTAAATAAAACAGCAGACCTCTATAGTTGTCTATTTGTTTGTATTTAGGCCATAGCTTTTTACTTGGGGAAAAAGAAAAGGTAGCCTCTCAAAGATAAAGTTGGCCAGAGATGATCTTCTTGGTTTGAAAATGAAACAACCAGAGAGGGGAATCAGGGAGAAGAGGATGAGAAAAGGTCTTAAGAATAGATGTTTCCATATAAAGTACTAAACTGAACAGACACCGATAAAAACAGCAGCAAAAGAACAACTACAAAAATATGATCTAATCTCTTTGGATGCAGTAGAGAATCCATCCAGATATTCAAGATCTATCAAGTAACTATATTCTATGCCATCAAGCTCAAAACCATACTCCATAATATTCATCAATTCAGAATTTGAATGTATCAATAGGTACACTTTGAGAACCAATAATAATCGGCACAAGTTGCCCTTTTGTTTGTATTACTACCAAAAATAAAAAATTAATCTCAAAATTATGTTACTGCTGGACTCCACTGAGTGAAACCAGGTGTTTTCATAGAACTGTTGGCATGTTTCATAAGCCAAATTCTAAACATCCAATGTCCTATCCACCTGAAATATGCAGTTATAAATG
Organism: Cryptoprocta ferox; assembly: GCA_028646485.1. Taxonomy (NCBI): domain Eukaryota; kingdom Metazoa; phylum Chordata; class Mammalia; order Carnivora; family Eupleridae; genus Cryptoprocta; species Cryptoprocta ferox. The sequence continues at coordinate 107,267,320 of CM053567.1, read as the reverse complement.
TAGCATAGAAAACAACATGTTTTCATAATATTACACCCACCTGTCCTTTTGTTATTGATTTGCTTCAGAATTCAGTCCTTTGCCTACTCTTTTTTCATTCTACATACATGTCTCTGGGCCATTTCATCCATTTCCATAGCCAAAACTACCACTTAAATGTTGATTAATTACAGATCTATTTCCAGCCCAGACTCACATGTCTAAGTCTACTAGGCATCTACAAATATTCCATGGGGAAAAGAAACAGGAGAAAAGAATGAACTAACATTTGTTGAACATCTACACTCCAGCACCTCAGACTGAGCTGAGTATCGTTTATTACCCCAAAGCTCTGTCTCCTCTTTCATATGCTTCATGCCTTCATGGTTCTACCTTTTACCCAACCACTGAGACCAGAAACTGAAGAAAAGTCAACTTACACTCCTTGTTCTCACCTGACAACACATTTCACTAATAAGAAGACTTGTTAGATTCTGCCTTAAAAATGTTTTTAATATAATCCTTTTTCTATATCCTCACTTCCTCTGTCAGGCTCTTATTCCTTTTCACATGGGTTTATGTAGTCACCTCAGCTCTTCTCTCTCCCTCTCATCTTGACTTCAGAAAAGTTGTCAAAATCATAAATATAGTCATGTCTTTCTCTTGCTTAAAATCTTTCTTTTTTTATATGAAGTTTATTTATTTTTAGAGAGAGAGAGCATGAGCAGGGGAAGGCAGAGAGTGAAGGAAAGAGAGAGAATTGCAACCTGGCTTCATGCTATCAGCATGGAGCCCAACAGGAGACTTGAACTCATGAACCGTGGGATCATGACCTGAGCCAAAACCAAGAGTCAGATGCCTAACCTGCTGAGTCACCCAGGTACTCCTTAAAATCTTTTTATGACTATCAGTTATCCTCACACGAAGTCCAAACTCATCTCCTGTCAGTCCCTCTTACACAGCACCAACACTAACCTGCACACATTTTCCCAGGTCTGCAACACTCATAGCACAGTGTTTTTGTACGTTCTTTTTTGATGCCTCCAGAAAATTCTCCCTCTCTTCTTTTTCTCCTCACCTCCTCAAGTGTCCGTTCTCTGTACCAGCACAGTTATATGATAACATTTACCATGACATGTTCTTTTCCTTAGAGTGATCTTTCTGAACTTTTGCATTGTGAACTCCTTGAAATCAGACACTATGTCTTCCAATCATATGTCCCCAGCATGTAGTACAGTGCCTGGAACCTAATAGGTTCTCCAAAGAATTTGAGCAAAGAAGTTAATGTGTCCCAAGTTCATTTACCCACCTGTGACACTTGTGATATAGGAAGCTATGACATGTTTAATAGGTCGTAAGATTCATGGAGCAAAGTATCAATAGCTAATTGATACCATGACTGTTGCAGATTCCTAATTGAAGTTCCATCAGTAGCTCAATTACATACATTTTTTTTTAAGTTTATTCATTTATTTTGAGGTGGGAAGGGACAGAGAGAGAATCCCAAGCAGGCCCCATGCTGTCAGTGTGGAGCCTAATGCAGGGTTGAAACTCACAAACCGTGTGATCATGACCTGAGCCAAAACCAAGAGTCAGACACTTAACCAACTAAGCCATCCAGTTGCCCCTTCAGTTACACACAGTTAAGGAATTTTTCTCTCATCTCTTATATAAGCATATTTCTAATTAAAAGAAAAAACTAGTTAATCAGAATAGATGAATTTTATATAAAATAAAAGGGTGCCTTTGTGACTTAGAATGGCAAACGGAGACTCAAAAACAATGAAATCTTTGGAGGCCATCCTATAGAAAAGCAAAGCTGGAAGGAAGGAAGGATGAGAGTTCTATTCTCTACACCATACTGCCTCCCTGTGGGAAGTTTTCTGCACAAGGATGTGCCTAAAGAAAAGCAAATCCAATTTTACCTAATTGTAAAGTGGTTGTTGCTAGCTTTTATGTTCATTTATACCAAAAATCCACTCCTAAATACTAGGCTATGAATGGTGCCGGTGGGGTGATTTGTTTTCTGAAAGACTGATGCCCACTTTCATGGATTTGGAATAGAAACAATCTGTTAATTTAAAAATAAGTAGCCCTGGGAATGATTTTTACAAATGTCAAGACCAAGAAATGAAATAACCACAGTCTAATTGTTTTGTTTTTACTACTTTGAATAATTATACTTTAAAGGTCTTAATCGTTTAATTTACTTATGAGAAATACATAATTCTAAGATCAATGTCCCTAAAAATCAAAAATTGCAAAAGGAAGACCTTCCATTTGCTATGTACCAAACACAACATTTTTAACTTAGTTTTTAAATCATTTAATTACAATGATCAAAAAATCAATATAATCATTGAAATGAATGTTTCCTCCCTGCCTGGGAGCTCTCCTGAAGTAGAGCTTGACAAGCCTAAAAAACATCAGATGCACTTCTGCAAATTAAAATGGTACAACCAGTGTGCAAAACACTTCAAAAGTCCATTTTCATTAACCTGGTTGAAAAAGTAATTCATGGAATGCAACTCTTCAAAAGAAAAAAATCTTATGTTTTAGGCACAAAATACATTTTTCCTGTTTTCAGGACTGACTTATTTAAGCATGCCCCAAATTTCTAACAATATACAGGCATCATTCGAAGGCAGAACATGGTCTTAGTCTTTTCCACAGAAGGCTTTGAGCAATTTCTAGAAATGAAATAATTGCTTCTAATCTACCTAATGCAAATATCTAAAAGGCTCTGCTTTTGAATTTCCGGACTCTCAAAAGTATTCAAATTCATGCCTTGTCTATTTCCTGACCAGTTCTCTTTGAAGTGGTTCTGGATCCACACTATTATTTGAAAAGTCTGGCTGCCAGTAAATAGTTGCTATTTCCTTGATGTCTGTGAAGCTGCTTTCTTTCCTGTGACCTTTACCTGCGGTACCTCTCGCCGAGGCCACATATTCACATACAGGTCTGTGTGCTTTGGTCCCTGCATACGGTCCTTGTTAGATGCTTTTACTGCTTTTATCTCAGTGGGAAGGGAAACACAGCCGCAATATCGACTCGGCTGAATGTACGTTTCTATTTTCCCCATAGGTCAAGTTCCTTTATTTACTGCACACACACAAATAAAAGCTGGAGTAACATTTTCTTTTTAATGATGGGCAACAAAAGTGCACATGCCATGCACATGACCAGCACATGAATTCTGCAAATCTGTACTAGTATTATTAAATACCTCAGAGATTAATAAAGACAATAGTGTGCATAATGTTTTCTTATGAGCAATCAGAGGCATTAATTCAAGACAAGAGTTGGCCTGAGGGGAAGATTAAGAGAAAAGAGAGAGGAGAGCTAAGGGAATCTGCCTGGCACTCTCTCAGAAAACCAAGGCAGATACTTAAACATATTGCAAATTTAAGCCAAAGGGAAAAATGGATTGCTGGCAAGAGGAAAAATGTGGAACAGGAAGTAAAGCAAGAATATTTTCCATTTTCTCTCCTCTATACAACTGGGCTTAAAAGAGAGACTCTTCTTCTGAGTCAAACCACCTGGACTTAATCTGGAATTTGTCACTAATTAACTGTATGACCTTGGCCAAGTCAACCTCTCTGGAACAAAATTCCTTTATATTTGAAGTGAAATAGTAGTTAGATAATTATTAGATAATTAGGACTGTTTGGGTTCTAAAAATCAAAAGCACATTCAAGGACAACTGGAGAAGGCCATTCAAGAATAATTCAAGGGGATGGAGTTGAATTACAATTCTCACTTTTTTTTATATCAGATACTGAACACAATCTACATTTTAAGGAAACTCCACGCACTCCTAGATAATACTTCACTGCTCCTCATTAGGAATGAAGCGAGGGGATGGGAAGGAAAGACAGAAGCCAAAGATAAGCTCAGAATAGAAATAATCTGTGGGAGAGGGAAAAGTGGAGGGAGAGAGCACTAGCTAGACAACAGAGAGAGGAGAAGGGAGACCCAGAAAAAGGGAACACTTTGAGACCTATAGATACAGATTTTCATGGCATATGCAGGGAGAAATATGCTATTTAGTACTGATAAATCTGACATGCAAGGAGCTAGAGAGCAAGGCTTTCTGTGCTAAGGAATTCTGACTTTATTCCATCACCAATAGGACTTAGCACAGGGTTATAAACAGATTAGCAAAGTGAGGGAGAGCATGGTCTCTGAGGCCAGACTGCCCAGACCAAGTCATGGCTCCATCACTTGCTGTTTAGGTCATTTGGGAAAAACACTTCACCATTCTGTGCCTCAGTTTCCTCATCTGTAGAGTGAGGATAGCAATAGTGCCTGTCAGTGCCTGGCACAAAGAAATCACTCAATAGATAAGGACTATGGCTAGTGCCATCAGATTTTCAATTTATCAAGGTAATTCTATGGGATAATTAATAATTAAGTATAATTAATGTGGAGGATCGAGATGAAAGTATGAGGCAGGTGTTGGTCTAAGCATAAGAATTTTCTATTTAAAAAAAAGAATTTTCTAAAGAATATCATATCTTTTCTCCCTCTGAATGAATAAAGCAAAGTCACAATGACCTGTTGAGACTCACAGAGGAAATATGTTTGGGATTGAAAATATACAATGGATTAGAAATTATTGTACTGGTCAACATGACCTAGCCAGGGAAATGTTTTTATTATATCATTCATCACTAAAGTTATCTCCCTTAATCAAATTAATCACTGGAGATGAAAACAACTATCCCCTGATTGGTCCATGTGGGTTCTGGGGTAAATAAGCCAATGAAAATGAAGACACTATCTTGTAACCTCCAGCTGCAGAGGACATGGTTCAGTAAGAAGCTAGTCTTGGATGCTAAGATGGAGCTAAAGTTGGGGAGTCATCCCTGAGAACTGGGTCCTGAGAGCACGGGACTCCCTATGCAGATGATACTGCCAACATGTTGGGGTGATGATGGTCCAGTAACCAAAGCCACTCCTCTTTGCTTTTTCCTGGCCAGTAAATATGGGAACCTGTACAATGAAGCCTTGAACTGGAAGGAGACTTTAAGCCCATCCCTACCAGAAACAATTCTATTGGGAAGAATGCATATACCCTAAGAGACTCTTAACCTGGGATCACAAGAGAAAGAATGGGGCTGTAGAGGGAGATGATGATTAGTGTCAACTTAATGTTTTCCCATGAATGTTTTTCTGAATCCAACAAATAGGTCTCCTTCCCATATTTCAATGCCTGGAGTAAAGAGGGCTAGACTTGGACAAATCATGCATGTGGGCTAGGGAGAATTGGAACCAGCTATGTCTCAATTCTTTGAGTCACCCAGAAACTAACTCCAATAGTTAGGCCCACAGCTCTGATAGAAGCTCCACTGAAGGCAGGAAGAGCAACTGACAAAGTATCACAATAGCCCAGGCAGGAGGTAATGAGCGGTTGAACAACAAAGTGAACAAGGCAGATTTAGGAGTCAGCTAGCTGGGTGAAGGGGGGCCCGCTGCTGCGTGCAGGCAGTGTGGTTTAACAGTCCAGCTTGTGCACTCTGGAGCCAGACGGAACAGATTCCAAATGTCAACTCTGTCACATACCAGCTGTGTGAGCATGGACAAATTATTTCACTTTTCTGTTCTTTAGTCTCCTTATCTAGAAAAGAGGTATAGGAAAAAGCAGGCCAGAGCTAGGACAGACCAAGTGAAGCCCGTGCTTGCATAACCCTGAGGGGGTGGGCTTCCTTAAATTTTATTCACTGGGTGCCTCACTTGACCCACCCTAGTTCTAGCCCTGGTAAAGAATGCCTCCTTCATAAGGTAATCATAGAGATTAAATAAGTTAACACATGCAAAGTATTTAAAGGCACTCTTTATATGTTTAAGAGCATATAAGAAGTGCGAGATAGTTGACAATATTGATTGGTTTGAAGGGTTAATGAGAGGAAACACAATTTTAGGTGGACTCCCATTTTTCTCCCTAGGTGATGTGATGAATGTTGTCACATGCCAAGAGAGCAAGACAGGAGAAAGAACAAGCTGACACAAGGGGTGAGATTGACAGTTGGATTTGAGGTTGTGTACATGTATGGGGGCAAATGGGTGCAACTAACCAGTAGCAGTTAAATAACCACCTCAAGGTACCTTACTGGCACCCAAAAGTGAGGAGAAGACATATACTCTCAAAGAGAATGAAAGATGCATTGGTGGCAGCAACAATGGAAGTGGATTATGTCTCCCAGGAAGCCAAAGTGGGTAGCTAGTTTTGTTTCTGGGAGAGAGATCCCTTATAGCTTCTTGCCAAAATACCCATGAAGACAGAGAAAGAGACAAAATTTCTCAGTACCATGATACAGGCCAAATTAGCAACCTAATTCCAGAATCTAGGAAGTATATCTACTTAAAACCAAGCTGAACACACAAAATAGACCACTAGTGCTAGACCTCCCTTTGTCTGCTTGCCCAAAAGTCAGTAGAGAGCCCTTTCGTCCTTTTCCCCAACTGTACCAAAAAAAAAAAAAAAAAAAAAAAAAAAAGGAAAGCCAGCTCTGTCACTTTTTTATTTTTTTTAATGTTTATTTAATTTGAGAGAGAGATTGACAGAGCATGAGCGGGGGAGCAGCAGAAAGAGAGGGAAACACAAAATCTGAAGCAGGCTCCAGGTTGGGAGCTGTCTGCACAGAGCCCGATGCTGGACTCAATCTCACAGACTGCAAGATCATGACCTGAGCCAAAGCTGGATGCTCAGCCAACTGAGCCACCCAGGCACCCCTGACTGTTGCTTTTTAAAAATCACCAGACTACTGGTCTCTTGCTACCTCTGTCACTTCCTCACTCTTGTACAATCTAATGAGAAAATAACTTCCAGGAATCCACTGAGAGTGAGTGAATGTGCAGATGTTGGGGGTAGAGAATTAGCGAGTAGCACAATGCCTTCTGGGAGTCCTGGGAGTCAAGAAAAGTCTTAGTTGCAGTGCATGCATGGAATTGTCTTTGTTTCCCCCTGTCCTACTTACTTTACTAGTACTTGAGTTTAAGAGGTAAATGAAGAGTCTATTGTAGGAGTGCCTGCATGACTCAGTCAGTTAAGCATCAGTAAGCTTCTGAATCCTGATTTGGGCTCAGGTCATGATCTCATAATTGGTGGGATGGAGCCCCCGTGTCTCTGCCCCTCCCCTTCTTTCTGCCCCTTCCCCACTCGTGCTTTCTCTCTTTCTCTCAAAATAAATAAATAAACTTAAAGAAAGAGTCTATTTCAGCAAAACAAACTGGAGTCAACCAAAGGCTAGAAGGCCATGGGAAATGGGCTGGCTGTACATGTTCATTTGCCTTAGGCACATTGGTGGAGACTCTTCTAAAACCACTGGGCAGGGGTGCCTGGGTGGCTCAGTTGGTTAAGCCTACAACTTCAGCTCAGGTCATCATCTCGCAGTTTGTGGATTTGAGCCCCATGTCAGGCTCTGTGCTGACAGTTCAGAGCCTGGAGCCTGCTAAAGATTCTGTGTCTCCCTCTTTCTCTGCCCCTTCCCCTGCTCACACTCTGTATCTCTCTCCTTCAAAAATTAATAAACATTTAAAAAAATTTAAAACCACTGGGCAGAGAATAGGGTCAAGGGCAACCCACACATCTTGTTTTGTGAAACACCAGTACGGATTGATTTGTCTTTTGAAAAAGCAGAAAAAATATAGATGTCTACAAGGAAAAATTCTTTAGTCTATAGGAAATGAAACTTTATAATGAAGACTCAGAAGAACCATACTGCAGGAGGCTGGAAACATTTTACATATTTTGGTATCCTCAGCAGAATATAGGGGTACATTGTTTCTAATGGACAAGAGGAGAAAATAAAAAAGGAGTTGAGACTGAACAACAACAAAATAAGATAAAATAATGGTGAATAAGAAAGGATGGAAAGAAATAAAAATTCAATAATATAATTTATAGTCTTATCGAAGGCAGTAATATATTATTAAAATTGTGAAAAATCAAATCAGGGTGATGAAAGAAAATTTTGAAAAGACAAAGAGTTAGTGATAAAAAAGAATAGCATACTCAAGGGAAAAGAAAATGGAGATTTAAAGTAAGAATTTTAGCATCCCAAACAAAAAGATTATTATAACTGGATCCCACACAGTAATTAAAGACTTAATTGAAGAAAACTTTGTTGGCTTGAAAATAAAACACCAGAGTTCTCATATGAAGAGACACCATGTTCTAGTAAACTCAATAAGAGGATATAGCTAAACTCACTTGGCAAATGTATGAATGGCAAAAAAAAAAAAAAAAAAAAAAGGTCAGGGAGAATACTTTTTTATTTTTTTTTACTTTTTTATGTTTATTTATTATTGAGACAGAAACAGAGCATGAGTGCAGGAGGGGCAGAGAGAGAGAAAGACACAAGCATCCAAAGCAGGCTCCAGGCTCTGAGCTGTCAGCACGGAGCCTGATGCTGGGCTTGAACCCATGAACCGTGAGATCATAACCTGAGCCTAAGTTGGATGCTCAACCGACTGAGCCACCCAGGCACCCTGGGGAGAATACTTTTTCAAAAGAATAAAACTCAGTTGGTCATTAGATTACCAAACACAACACTGAATGGAAAAAAAAAGGAAAAAGATTGTACAGCAAAACTTTTATACTCAGCTGCTGTGTAAAGGCAACAAAACATATTCTCAGTGATATAAAAGATCAGAAACACACTATTCAAAGACCTTGGAAAATCTTACTTAGGGATTCCTTCCAGCAAATATAAATTAATCACCGTTTCAGAGGATTCTGTGTTCTGACTCAGAAATATAGTCAGATGATGCAAGATCAGGTGGATTCTGCAGACTGGGGAGGAAAGCTTGACTCTGCTGCCTCAAGCCCCTACCTGCTGCTTCCTCTCCTTGCTCAGGAAATTGACGTTTGTGCCACCCTTTATCTCACAGTTCTCATGGAACCTACTGCCATCTTTGATAGCTCATTAAACGATAACTGATCCTATTCTGTTACCTCCTTGCAAATAATGAAGGAAATATTTAAATAATTAGACATCATGCTGAAAGAACAAATAAAATCTTTTTACTTACCTTCCAAGCATGAACTGCATAAGGCAACATAATGATTATTTCCATTCTAAAGGAACTTGAGTGGTGATTTTCTGTAACATGAAAACCCATATTGGCCAGACAAAATTGTTGGAAAAGATTAATAGAACTCTTGCTGCAGATGTTAACTTGCCAAGCACCTCTTCATGCAATCTCATAACAATAAGGAAATGCACAAATGCCAATTGTAGCTATCTCTGGGAGGATAACATTAGTGGGAGTTATCAGTGTAGATGATGACTAGTTATGATGTCAAGGAAGTCAAGGGAGAAGACATAATCAGATTATCAGATACTACAAAGGCCAAGTATACCAAGGCTTAGAGGCCTCTATTGGATTTGACAAGGCAAGAGCTGTTTCAGTAGAATGGTGGAGGCAAAAATCAAATGGAATAGTTTGAAGAGTGAAAGTAAAGAGGACAGGTAGGGAGCTTGAAAAATATCAGAGGTTGAGTGCTGAAGGTAGCTGTTTTGGGGCAAAGGGAGAGTTCTCATCCAAAACATCTAAAGCACTATATTGCTGGTTTCCTGTGCAACTACCATTCTTCTCTTGCCTCTGAAAAATCATCCCAGTATCCTTTGGAAATCCATGTGGTTCCAATAAATCTTACTCTATTTTTCTACAGGAGTGTCTCCCATGGCCAATTAAGACTTTCTATTCCCCTGACACAGTTACTGACTCATGGGCAGATGAAGGGCCTACTCAGGTCCAAACACAGGGACAATCAAGATTTTTGTCAGGAGTTCTGGGCACAGATGTCAATGTCCATGCCACCCCTCTGAGAGCTATATTATATTTCATGTGAATTGTGCCCTCTAGAGGGGCCTCAGAGATGTTCTCTCATGCTCTAGAAAAATGTACTGTGAGGATATAATGTCTAGAAGCAAAGGCCATCTTGTGACCATGAAGAAAGAGAGAAGGACAAAGCCAATGTGTGAACAAGCTGAGTGACTGGAAGACAGACTAAGTAAATCACAAAGCAACACAGCAAGAACACAGACCAAACTTCCACTGTAGTCTGTCCTATCTCTGGATATTTTCATTAACATGAGCCCATAAATTGTATTTCTTAACCCAGTTAGTGTTTTCTATTATGTACAACAAACATTATTCTTATGATACAATACCCTATTTGTTTGTTCTTACTGCAAACATTCTACACAAAGGCTTGAGTTCCATTTTTTTTAAACAAGCAGTCACAGCCACCTACATTCTCCATAAGAATAAAGGTAAAAATTTAGTAGAACATTTCAACAATTTACCCGTGTCTGGGCCAAGAAGGAAGACAAGGAAAGCCTTTGAAGCCCATTTTATTGTAAAGTCAGATTTGAGGCATACCTGCATACCAGTGTACCATTGTTTTTCTTCTACTTCCCTTAATGTTCCCAGTCCCCAGGGAGACATCCTGCTGTGAGGACCCTGAAGTTCCTGTTCTCCACGTTTCCTCCAGAGTAAGCCTGTGTTCATGTCTTACTTAATGCATTTCTTAGCCTATTAGTAAACTTTCCATTTTCTCCTGCATGTGTATTATTTCTGTGTGCTATTTTATCAGTCCATGAAAGTGGAAAATACTTTAGGTTAATTCTGAAAACAGACATCCAGCTCAGGTTTCTTTCCATTACACCACCATACACAAATGAGTGTCTTTTCCACTGGACAAAATTTACTGAGTAGGTCTCTATTTAAAGAATTAAAAAAGAAAGGAAAATGCATGTTAAACCAAAAAGAATTTAAGAAAAAAGGGCAACCCTCAAACCCAAAAAATAAGACTTGCTGTGCCCCACTCTGGAGGGCATTAGTGTAATCCTCTGTACTCCCTGTTTGCCTTTAATCATACTTTGTCTAATGGGAGGTTCTCTCTCCTCATGTGAAAGTTGTTAAGTACATACAAGGTAAAAGCAGCCCGTATTTCCTTGATCATAATACTTCCCAATAGTCTAATTTTCAGATACACAAGGCCATGTTCAACATGAAGTACAGCATAATGATTCCCTCTCCTCTGAGAAGACAAAATTACTTCAAAGTGCTACTCAGAGAGGGGGAAAAACTTCAGCTTGATTTCTCACTATATAGTCATTTACCTATACCATACTCCCCTCCCAAACACACACACACACATGCAATAATGAATATCCAAGAAATTTTCATCTGGACCCAGGAAAATAACACCTTAAAGACATAGGGGATAAATAAGTACGGAAAATAATGTGTCATCTATGTATTAATATCCAGAGGAAATTCCACTACTAAATCTGTTCTGTCGTTACCATCTGAAGAGATTATATTCTATGGCCCTCAGAAATGTAGTTACCAGCTGTACTGCTAAGTAGTCTACTGGATAGAAGGTAGGTCTCCAGGGAATGACCTAGTTCTATAAAAACACACAGTGAAGAATTTTTAAATTGCTATTGTTGAAAAGACACAAAAATGATCGCTTGCTCATATTAACTTCAACATCACTTTCTAGATTACAAATAACCCTGGAGTATTTTAACTTTTTTTATCACACTATTTTAATCACATAATATATTTAGCTATTTGATTCCTGATGTCCATTTTGCAAAAGATGCTCTCCCATAGAAATCCTGGGAACTACATAAATCAGATCCATTTCATTTAGAATATGACACTAGACTTCTGAATTAATTACTCTGAATTCTATAAAATAAATTGATTCAAGATTAGCAATAAAATACAGGAAAATATACTTACTGGATTTACAAATATATCTCCAGTTTAAGACCAAACTCTTTAAAAGTTTTTAAAATGTTTCTATTCTATATTTGTGTTAACCCAGGGACTCACTAACTTTCCTAATACCAAGAGCCAAGAAGAAATTATGAACAAATACTTTAGAAAAGCAAACCATTGGAGAGCCGATTAAGTTATCCAAAGAAATAAAGCCCTCATTATTTATTAAATTTAACATCATCTGTTGCTTAATGATGTTTTTTTTTTTTTAAGTAGTCTCCATGCCCTACATTGAGCCCAATATGGGGCTTAAACTCACATCCCTGAGATCAAGACCTGAACTGAGATCAAGAGGCATCCAACAACTTTACTGCCTCTGTATGGTACTATTGGGCTTCTCCAGGCTCACACACAGGCAGTTCAATCACCCAATATTAATCCTAAAAGCCAATCAGTGAACACATTCCATCCTACTTGGAATCTTAGAAAGTAAGAATTTTATAGATTATATTTTTAATGTATAATTTGTTCTTAATTGAAAATTCTAAAATCAGTATCTACTTATTTCAATTGGCAGTTACAAGTTTTACTGATTTTCTGCAGAAGAGCTCAAAGACATCATTAAAAAGATAAAATGTGAAGTTGACACTTAGTGAAAACCACAGCCAACAAAAGACGCCGGTATTTGTTGACTTAACTGGCCTTGCTTGGTATAGAATAGCCTAGAGATTTCCAGTTCCATAGGAAGAGAATTAATATCAAAGCATGTCTGTGCCCATGGTTTGGAGATGTTTTTATAGGAAAGCTAAACTATGCAAATTTTGCATAGTCTTCCTGTTGAGTTGGAAAGATAATAAGAGAAGCAATAAAACTGATAAGCACCGGCCTAATGTGTGCATGCAGGCTAAGTTTCTTAAAGCTATATACTTTAATCTATTTGTATGAAATAAAATTCAAATCTTTGTGTCTGATGTAGAAATGGTATTTATGGCAACCTGCAAGGTCTTTGGGAAGAAAGTTTGGAAAAATGTATGCTCAAGATGATTCATTGCAGCATTGTTTTTTAACAGCAAAAGACATGTATTTGTTAAGTAATTATAGGTATTGATTTTTGTCATATGTCTTATCATTCATGGGAATTATAATGATTTGTTCATTTTTAGTTCATATAGTGAATTATATTGGTAAAATTTTAAAACTTGAAAATTACAACATTATTGAAATAAACTACATTTTGTGGGGATTTGTATTTATTGTGAAGATGGATTTCACTGCTAATTTAATGGTGTTATACTCAGGTGAGTAACAAATATTTATTTTCTTTAAATCTTACACCCTGTCCTCATCCACGGTTGCACTACCCTCCCCTAAGTCGTAAAGAGCTTGGAGTCTTACTGACTGAGGACCAAAGATTTGAGGAGGGCTGCTTAAGCCTCCACTCTCACTCTTTACCATTCCCTCAAGGCTCCCTGGTCTGCCTCACAGACTCCCTGCAGGTCCAGCAGTGGTTCAGCTGCTCCTCTGCCACATGGAATGAAGAGAACAACGGTAAGACTAGGGGCACCTGGGTGACTCAGCTGGGTAAGCATCTTATCTTACTCTTGAATTTCCACTCAGGTCATAATCTCCCAGTTCGAGAGTTTGAGCCCCGCCTCCCTCCAAGCTGAGAGCACAGAGCCTGCTTGGGATTCTCTCTTTTCTGCTCCTCCTCCAAATGTGTTCTCTGTCTCTCTCTCTCTCAAAATAAATAAATAAACATTTTTAAAAACAGGAATGTGGTAAGACCAGTGTGATCGCAGGTGCTTCCCAGGACCAGGAGTAAGTGCAGAACTGTACTGCTCATGGAGCCCACATATTTAATTTCCCCTCTCCAGCCCTCACATTTCTTTAATAGTAGTCTGGGGGAAAGTCCTCCCATTTCTGAGTTCCTCTCAGAGGCCCTCCCTTCTGCCTCTCCCTCCAAGACCCCTAAAATACCTCCTCAATAGGTCCTGGTTTTTAGAAGCCAGACCTGGGAAGGGAGTGCCTTGAAGGCAACTCTGGCTTTCCAGATTGCCACAAACTTCCACTGAGGCAAAGAAGCACAGAGCTGGCCACCTGCTTTACTGCAAAGGGAAAAATGAGATGAGAAAAACACACACACATTAAAATTTTTAATATTTTAATTCAAATAATTGAAGAAGTCGCCTGTCACACTAATATTTTATTTAATAAACTGTTACAGGTAAGGATGCCTGGGTGGCTCGTCAGTTAAGCATCTGACTCTTGATTTCAGCTCAGGTCATGATCTCATGGTTCATGAGACTGAGCCTACATCAGGCTTTGTGCTGACAGTGCAGAGTCTGCTTGTGATCCTCTCTCTCCTTCTCTCTCTGCCCCTTCCCCCTGCCCAGTAAATAAACTTTTAAAAAATAAATAAAAATAAAAAATAAACTGTTACAGATTTTCATAAAGAAGACTCATCTATGGTTTCCTTTTAGGTGCCATCTTTGTATAGTTTTGGTAGCATTGTTAGAATAGCTTTTATTCATTGTATATTTTTTTATTTGAGAGCGAGAGTAAGCAGAGGAAAGGGGTCAGAGGGGGAGGAGAGAAGAGAGAGGAAGAGAGGAAGAGAGAGAGAGAGAGAGAGAGAGAGAGAATATCCTTAGGAAGTCTCCATGCTCAGTGTGGAGACTGAAGCAGAGCTCGATCTCACAACCCTGGGATCATGACTTGAGCCAAAATCAAGAGTTGAGCTACCAAATGAGCTACCTAAGCGGCCCTAAGAGCTTTTTAAGAAGAATTTAGAAGCATACCTACACTCTCTGGATTCAAATTTAAATAGAATTGGAATTATAAGTTCCTTGAAAGTATGCTAAAATAAACCTGTAAAGTCATCTGGGCTAGAGGAAATTGATATTTGAAAATTTATCAATATATATTCGATAATAAATGATATATTTAGTTATTCTCTTTCTGAACAATATTGGTAATTTTTATTTTCCCAGAAATCTCTTATTTCTTTCAAATTTGAACCATTTATCTGAAGAGGTTCAAATAAGTTACTATCTTAAAATTATTTTAATTTCCTCTTTGTCTTTAGTAATTCCCCTCTTATTTCTAATTTTGTGGGCTTGTGCAAAAGATTGTTTTTAAACAAAGAAAAAATGACGAATCATATTAAACAGAACAATTTATAGATAAAATTAAAAGAAGAAGAAAATTCACAAACACATCTTAGGGAAAAGTAGAGAGAAGAGCCAAATTCTGACGTCCTCATATGTCTTCTAAATTGACAAATGACACCATACTGATTTTCATTTGCACACCAATTTGAATTCAGGTTGTTCTGAGTCCTGCTTAGGGAAGATTTAGCCATTTATGTGTTTAGAATGATTCACTGTTTAATAAGTATAAAATGCCATCTAGTCTTGAAGAGATATTTGCACACTCATATTCTTTGCAGCATTATTCACAATAGCCAAAATGTGGAAGCAACCTAAATGTTCATTGGCAGATGAATAAAGAAAATGTGGTATATATAAACAATAGAATATTATTAGACCTTTTAAAAGAATGAAATCCTGTCATATGCAACATGGATGGACTTTGAGGGCATTATGATAAATGAAATAAGCCAATCACACAAAGACAAATACTGCATGATTCCACTTAATATATGGTACCTAAACTAATCAAACTCATAGAAACAAAGTAGAATGGTGGTTGGCAGGGGGCAGGAGGTAGGGAATGGCAATAGTTATTCAATGGGTATAGGATATCAGTCATAAAAGATGAAAAATTCCTAGAGATATATTGTAGTTGTGCATAGTGTTAACACTACTATACAGTACACTTAAAAATGGTTAAGATGGTAAATTCATGTTGGGTGTTCTCTGCCATATTAAAAAAAATGCTATCTACTAAAATAAATACCATATGATTTCATTCATAATGCGGAATCTAAAAAACCAAACACATGAATAAACAAACAAAAAAAGCAGAGTTAGACCTATAGAGAATAAACAAATAATTGCCAGAGGGGAAAGAGATGGGAAGAGGGTAAAATGGGTGAAGGGGAGCGGGAGACACAGGCTTCCAGTAAATAAATTAATAAATCACAGAATAAAAGGCCTAACATAGGGAATATAGTTAGTGAAATTTCAATGACATGTATGGTGACAGATGGTAGCGACACTTGTGGTGAGCACAGCATAATATATACCGAAGTTGAACTACTACATTGTACACATGAAATTAATGTGACATTGTGTGTCAACAAACTCCAAAAAAAAAAATGTAATACTATCTAGTGACCTTCTAAGGAAGGTTCACTAATTTTTTGCATTTGTTTTTAAGTCACTGTATCTTTTTTTTCCAGTTGTAAAGGGTTTGTACTAACATTTCTGAATTCTCTCACCAATTGGTGCTTCTCTGTAGAATAGATTTGGAATAGATTTCTTCTAACCACAATTCAAACAATAAAATTGTAAGGATATCTTTTCATAAAACAGCAAACTTGGGGTTCCAAGGGCCTTGAAGAAAGTGGTTTCTCAACAAGTCTTCACTGAAATGAGTGGAAGTGTGGGTTTTGCCAGGTTATATAAATTACAGTCTTTGCCCAAGCAGTTTAACCCTTAATCTAGACCAGTAGTTCTAAACCTTGCCTAAATATTAGAATCACCTGGGGAACATTAAAACTCTTGCTCCTTAAGTCAGGACTCAGACCAATTAAATTAGAATCTCTGGGGCTGAGACTCAGGCATCAGTGTTTTTTTCATTTTTTAATTTCCCCAATGGAGTGTCAAAGTTGAGAATACCAATAGGGGCTCATCTGACGTGCAAGCCATCAAAAATGAGAGTTTATTCAACTGAAGTGCATTCATCAGTTTTATATATCAAACAGAATAACTATTAACTTCTCAGTAAAAACTTTCACTGAGTTAGGTGCCAGTCAAAAACTCTAGAATATTTAGTATGACATGAATGTGCTATAAAGAGCTCCAAGTTTAAAGGGTATGCAAGCAAATTTTCCATTTTCCTGTACATGATATGGAATAGCCCCCTTCCATGGCTGTATTTTGGTTGAAGATAAATAGGACTAATTATGGTAAAGTTGTAGAATTTGCAAAGGACTTCCAGTCTTTCCCATTTCTTCCTTTCTCCAAAACAGATGCCACCTTCCCACCTCACTCTACCCCAGTCCCATTGCCTAAGATGACCCTCTATAAGGGAATGGGCAGAATTCTGAATTTTGTTTCTTTTCCTTCTGTATGCCATTCATGCTGATATGTTACCTACCCTGCATTGTAGGCTTCTCTTTTTAATTGTATAACTACAGGCTCTCACCCAACATGTTTACAAATGGAATCTGGGTTGGCATCAGGATGCATGGGGGGGGCAGTGGTGGGACTCAACTTGTGCCTCCATCAAGGTCTCAAGCCTCTGTTCTAGTGGGTTTGGAGAAATGCCTGGAGGGGCTAAAGTGATGGTCTCAGATTTCCCAGAGTTAGTGAGATGTTTGTTTCTTCCCAGCTATCCTGCATCATCTGGGGACAAGGAATGTGGAAGACCTTGGAGCTCTCTTTTGATCTCCCCAAGAACACTCTCCTGTGGCAATCAGATCACTCCAAGACAAACCAAGGACAAAGGCTGAGAGCTACTAAATGTAGGGAAAGGTACCCGGAAACCTCAACTCATGGCCGTGAATGAGAGAGGCAGGGCTTCAGGGACCTTCAAGGTTGGTGAATTAGGTGGCCCGTAGGGCTGAGTACTTACCCTGGACTGAATGTTTTTTCCTGCTTACAAGTTTAATCCTCCCCACAGTGCCAGGTGACAAATATTATTATTCTCATTTTGGAGATGGGGAGACTGATCCTCAAAAGGTTAAGTGGCTCACCCAAGGTCACATAGTTATTCAGTACCTATGCAGCTTTGTGTACATTCAAAAATTGAGAAGTAACATCGCATGTAAACCTCTAAATTCCATCATAAATGTCTAAATCATGGCTAGCATCAATCTTCAAAAATTTGGTACATAACAAGTAAGTGTCATCTGACCCCTTTCACTTCAACTTTAGAAGATTAAAATGCAGTGCACTCATTTCCATTTTATAATGTAAAACATTAAAGAAAAGCAATGAGATTTTAAAATTCATCATATTGCACATGGTAGGGGAAGGGTGGTTACTGGTTATTGAATTTATGGTAACATCAAAAATTAAACATTTTGGGAGGGTCTGGTACAGGCATTTGCTCTCTCATCTCCTAAATTCATCAAAGGCATTGTTTTTTAAGGTAAAGCGAATTCTTCAGATTTCCCTATTACATTCTAAATGTTAAAGCCATAAGGCCCAGAAACACAGACTGTGGCCTGGGATATCCCAGGTGGATAGAGTCCCAAAAGTGATAATATGATTTATTTTGAACAGTAATGTATCAAGTGTGCATCCAGTTTTTATCCTTATACTTTAGAAACTTGTCTACTAGGCATATGTTATACAATATACATAGACGTATTCCTGTGGAGAAAAGAAATATATAGAAAGATATGGTTTGTCCAAAATAGTGTGGAAAAAAATATGTGCATACATGTCATCTCTGACAGGGCTGTTTTCACACAGCTATGCACTGATGCAGCTGTTTCCATGCAGGGGATTTTTAAATACTGCCCCAAAAACAAAGCATTAAAGCTTCAGCTGTTTCCAGTAACAAGTAATGTGTGAAACAGACATATTCTTCCCATTCTAAAATCACTCCACAGCCTTGCACCTCACCCTACTGTAGATCCCACCCCCCAGGGTAGAACACAAGGATTAAGTGGGGATCTGGAATGAGGTAGGGTCAGAGATGGGTTGAGGATGAGGGATGGGGTGAAGTTAGGCATTGTCTGGCAGACAAATTATATGTGACCAGAAGTTATATGTTTACCACACTTACTCATCTCAGAGAAGGCCATCCATCATTCCTAGCAAAGTGCTTGTGCACTCTCTGAGAATTCACTTATATCTTAAACAGTGTGCTAAATTTACAATGGGCATACTCCTTTACAGTCATGAATAAATAGACATTGTGTAAAAATGCTACTTCATCTGTTTTACATTTGAATATTTAGAGAAGTCCATACTGTGGATACCTCTGAGTTTGGAGATTTCCTAATTATGCACACTTGATTTGATTGGATATATACTGGACACGGAGATGGGAGACGATCTCGGAACTACCATGATTCCCACACAAAAAAAGTTCAATCTATTTTCCAGTAGTTCTCTCAATTCTCAATGACATTTTTTCTATTTATAAAAGTAATGCATACTTAAAGTATTTCTGGAAGAAGATAAAGAGAATGAAGAAATGATCAAGGATAGTCAGGGGTATCCGTTGTACCCATTACATAATAATAAGTGATTTAATGTTCTAAAAGAGAAATGTTACTACCACCATGTCAAAGAGGATAAGTCCAAAGAACCATCTGAAACCAGCTATTTTAGAAAGGCTGCATCGACATGTCTGATTTGGAGAAATGCCTACAGATGGTCACACCTAAATCCTCTTTTCCAACATATTGAAGACATGTCTTTCTCTTGTATACTCCTTTTGCATTTTTTATTCAATTGCTTTACTAAAGTCTCCATGGAGTGAAATCAATAAACTTTTTATGTCCTTGCTCCAAGCAAAGCTCTGGTGATTGACTTTGAGTATCTTACTAGAAAGAAATATATACAAGTTGCCCGCTATATTGCAAAAGACTACCTTCTAAATTAGTTAGGACTGCATTGTACAGTATTACTAATTAAACAGATAGTCCTGATTTGGTTATTTGTCTAATTGAAAACACTGTTAGTGGGTGAGTACATTCCTAGCTATAATTTAGAACAACAAAATCTATCTTTGGGCTACTGTGGAAGCCAATATGTATATCCAGTGTTCGGTATGGAAACTATTCCTCCTGAAAGAAGGATTTGGTGCTTTACCTTTGGGGAGTTCTTCATATGTCATCTGGTTTCAATTTCTTCATGGGCTTCATGCTCCAGTGAGTGTGTATATATGTGCTTGGGTAAAACACATACATAAGTAAGCCAAACATATCACTGTGATTCATATATGTATGAATATACATCCACATTGTTTCAAAGGAAAACTGTTACACTAAAGTACATACACACAGGAATGGGAGGAAATTGAAACCTGAAGACACAATGTATAAGGTTGTAAAATCAGGATTGAGTTTACAAATTCCATATATTAGGTCTAAAGCACCACTGCACAACTAACAAAGTAAAAAAACAGAAAATCAATGTGGCTAATCTGGATAAAGTTAATTATTATAACACCATCATTTCACATGGAGCTATTTAGCACATAAATATATTACTTTATTAAATATCTTTGAGCCCTTCTAAATGCTAAGCACTGGTTAGTCATTAGGGATATACTGAGGCACAAGATGAACTAAGTCCCAATCTCAAGAAGCTTACAATCTGGCAGGGTAGACAGACAAAATAGGTAAACAAATAATTATATAATTTCAGATCATGATACTTTCCTTAAATAGAAATAAAGCAAAGTGGGGGACTTCAGAATGACTCTGAGTTGAGGGACAGAGTAATGATATTTGAGCAGAGACATGAATGAAGTAAGAGTTAGCCATGCAGATGTAGGAGGGAAACATGTCAGATGGAGGGGAAAGCAAAGAAAGATTTAAGGCACGAAAACCATGGTGTGGCTAAGATTCAGTAAGGCCAGTGAGGTTGGAAGAGTGTGGGAAAAGAGAGAGAGGTAAATACTGAGAGAGGAGAATTAGGCAAGAACTGGAAGGGGTCTTCTCAGAAAGAGGAAGAAGCAGCCACAAAGGAGCAGGAGGGGCCAGCGAGATAGGAGTGTGGGGCATCATGGAAGCCAAGAGAAGAAAAAGGCTTCCTGAAGGAAGAAGTGATATACTGTGTCAAATGATGCCAAGAGACCTAGTAAAATGAGAACTGAGAATGAATAATGAGATTTGGCAAAACACACTTGTTTCAGTGGAAAAGACATCCTTTCCAAGAGTTTTTTAATTAGAGAAATGGAGTACTGGTTGAAGTGGAACATGGGATTGAGAAGTGTTTCTTCTGAGAGACACTATGATATAATAAATGGCCAATGTAAGCTCAACAATAACAAAGATAAATCTTGCACTATTTCTTGCACAGCATTAGTGTGCAAATATCATACACACACACACACACACACACACACACACACATTCAAATTCCCAAACACCGACCTGTCAGATTTTTAACTTTCTGTCTGCATTTGTCTCCACCTGTACCCTAACCTACAGAGATCATTTGCTTCCCAGGGGTCCTAAATGCATTAACAATATAACTTACTGTAGAAATCCTCAAAAATGCCATCATGAAGAACACACCAAAATAAGTTAAAAATGATCATTTCCATCACAAATGGCATATTATTGTTCACCTTTTGAGACTCAATCAGAATGTAATCAATGTTAACATAACTTTTTTATTCTGAACAGCATTTTAGAACAAATGCGTGTCTCCTCCAAACACATACAAACAGATCTGAAGGACACTGACAGAATATATAAATTAGCATATATATAAAGACAAGTGGATTTATGGAAAGAGTACAGTAAGAAACCAGAGACAAACAAGATGGCATCGCAGCTCTGCCAGGTACTAGCATATTACCTCGGCCTCCCTGAGCCTCAGTTTCCTCATTTGTACAGAGGACATAATAATGAACAGCTCATAGCAATGCTATAGGAGATAAATGAGTAAAAAATGTAGGTAGCGTGTCTGGCACATATACAGTGTGCTCAATAATTGATTTTTATTATCAATTCAATTAGGTATGTTTTAATTTATATTACTATAATATTTCTATTCTCCTTCAATATTCTTTCATTGCATAAAGGTGCAGTGATGTACAGTAAGGCGTTAAATTCTTAGAATTAGTTTCCCACAATCAGTTGAAGCTGATATACCATTAAGAAAGCTGTTATCTCTTCACTGATAACTAATACTTCCTTCATTTTTAAAAAAAAAAGCAGAAAAGGAAAGGTATATTGAGCTTTCTATTGGAATGAAAATCTGTTTGGAAAATGATTATATAGGAATTTATACTTGAAAAAGAATTAAAAGGTTCTAGAACAGTAGTTTTTTTTTTTAAGTTTATTTATTTATTATTTATTTTAAGAGAGAGAGAGAGAGAGCATAAGCAGGGGAGGGGCAGAGAGAGAGGGAGAGAAAGAGAGTATCCCAAGTAGGTTCCACACTGTCAGAACAGAGCCTGATGCGGGGTTCAAACCCACAAACCATGAGATCATGACCTGAGCCCAAATCAAGAGTCAGATGCTTAACTGACTGAGCCACCCAGGCCCCCCTAGAGCAGTTGCTTTTAAACTGGTTCCCAGACCTAGGGGTTCATCGGAGTTGTCTTAAAGGCCACAGTGGGGGCAGGACTGGGGAGGAAAGTTACTGTAGGGGGTGGGGGTTCATTCTGCCTTGACCAGAGCCCCACCACAGCCATCTGTGTAGACATTGGACTCGACATCAGATTTCATTTGAAGAAATGCTCTTAGGCTAAAATGACATTTGAAATCCTTGCCCTAGAGGCCACAGTGATTCACTACTCATTCAAGTCCTTTCACCGTAATTCTGAGTCAACAAATGTGATTTAAGTAATCACTAAAACCAGACATAAAATTAAATTACAAACACAGTGCATAATTCAAGTTATAAGTGAGGCTTAAAATTGAGTGGCATTAAAGAGAGTTGCTAGATATCTCATGGTTCATTCATGAGGTACCATGTCATTGAAGACACAAGGAAAAACTTGTTTAGCTTTACTTCTTGTACACTGTCCCATACAGTCAGTAATAGGATTTTCTCCTCTTCAACAGTCCCCAGTGTAATGGTGAGTTGGAAAATTAACTCTAAATTTCCTCTTTTCAAATGCTCATAACTCATCTAACCCTTGAGGGAGAAATTCTCACACACTTTCTCAGGGTGAGGGCCATGTGATTCCCATTGTCTTAATGGAAATCACACTTCTCAAACCCTACAAAAGACTTTAGCAATTTAGGTATCCACATTTTCATAGCCAAAGCTGTTGCTTTTAATTTCCTCTGGGTGTTCTTTCCCTCCATTAAAACTGTTGTTAGATATTTATGATGCATATCCAGGCACAAGATACTTCGTAGAGCCTCCCTTTCCTCCCTCCCATGGTGTCTGTCCATAATACCACAGTTTCTTCACCCCAATAATCTTCTACTTGGTACAAGAATTATGTACTAGTCAATTCATGCATAATAGGCATAGTCCCCCTTATCATGGAGGCTATGAGCTCCTATAACTATTATCCCCAAAACATTTCAAATGTGAAAACTCTTTTAACTTCAAATATCTTAATGGATTTTCTCTTAAGAGTAATTGCACTGCTGGTACCTGAACATTAGAAACAATGTCATGGCAAGAACACATGGATTACAAAGTCCTAATCATAAACCTATGCTTTCTTAATTTTAGAGTAGGTTTATGTATGTTTAAGAGCATACATATGAAAATAGGACATATGTGTGAAATAGATGATATATCTAATCTATAGACAAGCTTAGCACAACCATGGATTTGTAAAGCCTTCATACTAACTCCAGAAATCCTCACACTACATGCAGCAAACTTCTTATAGAGGAGAAAGTACATGGTCTCTGGGGTCAGAAAACCCTGGCTTAAATCACAGGTGTGCCTTTTCACAGCTACATGAATTTATCCTATCTGATTCCCAGCTTCTTTATCTGATAATTTTAACTTCAGGATAAGACTGTGTATATTAAAATACATATAGCACTTAATATGCAATAGTAATAATGGCTAATATTCCATGTTTACTGTGCATGACATACTAAGCTGACAGAACTTGCTTATCTATACATTTTAAGACATAAACTTGTAGACAAGAATCTTATGAAGTAGATTGTCATGGTCAAGAGAACCCACATCAGAGTCTAAGCATCTGGGTTCAAATCCAGGCTCCAGGTATCTAAAATCTACTAGCAGCATGACCAAGGACAAGTTATTTAACTTTCCCAATGTTTTCTTCCTCATTTGTAAAAGGGGATAACATAGTGCTTACTCTACAGTATTAAGCAAGTGCTTAACATAGTGCCTGGAACACAGTATTAGATGGGATTATTATTATCATTTTATAGGTGACGCAACTGAGTTTGGTAGACTAACTTGCTCAAGGTCAATAGATAATAAAAGGCAGAACTGGGACTCTAGAAAGATTTCTCTAATACACATTTTATAGGTGTTGGCTTCTTTCAAACAGACACTTGCTCCTCCTTCTACCAGTCCTATCTAGGTTCACCTCTCCTGGCTAATTGCAAGGGAAAAGCAACTCAACCTAAACAACAAGCAGCTGCAATGGCTCCAGTCACAGGCCAATTTATGCAGATCACCAGGAGAATGAACTCTGTTTTCCCACATGACACCCCTTCCAAGAAACAATTAAGACAGAACCAGTGAGGCAACAAGACTTGCAAATCCTCAGGGCACCTGGGTGGCTCAGTCAATTGAGCATTGGATGCTTGATTTCAGCTCAGGTCATGATCCCAGGGTCATGGGATTGAACCCTGCCACGGGCTCTGCATTGATCATGGAGCCTGTCTAAGATCTTTCTCTTTCTGTCTCTGTCTCTCTCTCTCTTTCTCTTTTTCTTCAAAAGAAAAAAAGAAGCCTTGCAAATCCTTGACATACTGTATTGGTTCAACCCAGCAGTGGGTTAGACAAGCAGCAGACACAGTTCCCAGAAGCACTTCAGCACACAGACCCAATAATCCTTGAACACGCAACCCAGGCCTATGCTACATGACTTCTCATCTTTCTCCTAAATAGAAGGAAGGAGCTACATAAACCTTTCTAAGATGCCTTTGCCAAGTTTCCCTCAACATGACTAACCAGGTTTTTACATCTTTTCTTAATATTTAATGCATTGGTTTACATAAGAATAATCTCTTCATAATATATTTACAGAAGGAAAATGCCCTCATACGAAGCCAGTTCAAGGTGGTGCACACCCAGTTAAGTCTTTGCAGAAACCTGGACTCAACTTGGTTAAACCCCAAATATCCACTCACCCCACTCCTAGGGTCAAATATCCAGAAACAAGGCAGAAACCTCCTAGATCTCATTGGCCAGATTTATCATATTGCTAAAGATATTTCCACACAAAATCCCCAGCCCTAGACATTTTATTGTTATTAATTCAACATGAATCCAAAATTAAGAATTCAGACACAATGTCTTTCATAAGATCTTCTACCACATGCAAGTGTGACTTATAATCCTTAAGTTATAATTCTATTTTAATATATTCCAGTCCCATCCAGTAGACCCGATACAATCTCTCCTCTCTATCAGTACAATGGCATCCACTTCTCATCCATACTCCATGGGACTTGCTATTTAAACTTGACATCAGAAGTAGCTGAAAAATTCCAAAGGATTGGAAGCATAATGATGTTCTCAATACCAGCTTTGTACATCTTCATGCTGCAAAGACTGAACTTTGATCACGTGACCTCAAAGACCTTCACCATCTGCTTTCTCTCTGCATACCCCTAAGAACTAAATTTTTTTTGAGACCTTTCTTCTCAAAGTTATTCAAAGATTCAAATTTGGTGGTTGGTCTAAGTTTACCCATACTCCCAAGGAGCCCTCATTTCTGAACAATATTCTGACAAAATCATCACTGAAATACAAGCAAAGTGGATTGAGATGCCCTCAACAGAAACAGATAATCACTGTCCTGAAAGCTAGGTCTCCATTTCTACTGAGATTGTTTATAGAGCCTTTTAAAAGATTATAATTAAAATTTTCATTAGAAGCATGCAAAACCTTCTTTGCCAAATTGAAAAGAACAAAACTAGTACAATGAGAATTTCCAAGTTTTTGAAAGGTCATTATGAACACTAGAGGTTTTTTTTTAACTATTTAAAAAAAATTTTTTGGCACCACCTCTTGAAACAAGTTGAAAAACAAAATAAGCTAAAATGTGAAGCCTGTAACCAGGGTGCTCATTCAGCCAGTTCCTTGCCAAAATAGTCCCTGAATCATAATTCTGTTGCATTACTCTTGCCTTTCATGTCTGAAGAACTTTCCTTTGATGAACTCCCCTTACACTGTGGCACGCCCGCAGTATTCTGAAGGCGAGCTGGGACCATCTGTGGCAGGGCGCTTTCCCACAGGGCAGGCCTCTAGGAGGAAGACAGATTCGCCCAATTTAGGGCTCTCTTCTCAAGAAGCCCTGAGGATCTAACAGTCCAAAAAATGGGCTCAAAAGCAACAGTAAGGCTCAATCTGGAAGACACCCAGCCAAAGCTGTTTTCTTCTCCCAAAACAAACTCAAAACAGTTGTATTACATTTTTATTTTAACTCTGATAAACTCTCTGAACTTTCTGCTTTATATACATGACTAAATTTAACCACTAATTCAAACAGATGGTTGGCAATTGAGTCAATAACTATTACTGACTGCGTAATAATAATCACAGAAGTTTAGAAGTCACCTCCATCCAGCTGGAGCTCAAAGGGTCAAGAAGCCTTGCTCAGGCATCTGTAAAAAAAGCTGAGGGAAGAAACTTTTTTGCAATCTTGTGAGGCATCAGGTTTCCAGGCAGCATACCACTCAGTGGATCAGCTGGCCTGCCAGTCTCATTGATAATCCTTCGAGCTATCCTAGGCATTGCTCAGTTAAAAAGAAATAGAAACAAGTGCCATGGCCTGAAGGAATCTGGTGATTATGAGCAAAATGGCTTCCTGGCAAATCCCTTTCTAAGCCAAACCTGTTTCTCTTTTTAAAGTAGTGAATAATCAGCACCATTCGTACCCACCCCTCCCCGCACACACACACATTTTCTCAAGCAACAGCTCTCCTATTTTCCAAATAATCACCACCATCATATAATGCGCACCAAGCTAAATACTTCCCATCTTTTATCTCATTTAAATCTCACAACACTCCAAAAGGTAAATATTTTTCCCTTCCTGCATAATGAGGAACATGGAACCCAAGTTTTAGAAAGGTTAAGCAACTCACCCAAGTTTGCAGGTGGTAAATTGTCAAAGTGAGATTTGGACCCAAGCGTTTCTAGTTCTATAGCCACCTCTAACAACCATACTAGGTCTAGTATGAAGAACAAATATCTAGTAAACCCTACAACATTACACTTCACTTTTTATAATTTCTTACATTAATATTCCATCATTTAAAGAGATGTGAGCCAGAAAGTAGCATTGTTTAAAATGCTCAGAATACTCACAGTAACATGAATTATATCCACAAACCATGAGCTGTGGGTCCTAATTTACCACAAAATCTTGTAACTCCTAATTTCTTTTCTTTTTTTTTTTTTTTGAGAGAGAGAGAGAGAGAGAGAGCACAAGTGATCAAGGGTGCAAGAGAGAGAGAGAGAGAGGGAGAGAGAGGGAGAATCCCACAAGGGGCAGAGAGAGAGAGAAGCAGGGCTCACCCTAAGTGGGGCTCTGCTCACACAAAGCAGAGCTTGAGCTCACCCCATGTGGGGCTCGAACTCATGAACCATCACATCATGACCTGAGCTGAAGTCAGATGCTTAACTGACTGAGCCACCCAGGCGCCCCATGTAACTCCTAATTTCTTGTCCCCCAAATTTTTAAGGATGTTTCTGATTTTAAGGCAAGAGATACCATTTCAAGTAACTGAGTTTCAGAGGCAGTGGAAAGATTATCTCTTTCCTTTTTAAAAAACAAAAACTTCCTCTCCGTGATACTTCAGATTTCTTTAATGCTTAATATAGCTGCAAAACAGCTAACATATATATAAAACTCAAACTAAGATGTAAAAGAGCTCATGACCATTCCTGAAATCATATTTGAATGGAAGAGTGAACCAAGGCCCTAGAACATTCGTTCTCAAACTTGTTAGCAATCAGAATGCCGCAGAGAGAGTATTGAACAGACTGCTGGGCTCTGCTCCCCATTATTGATTCAGTACGTCCACCATGGGACTAAATAGATTTTCATGTAGTAATTTGAAAAATATGACTTCCTCATCTCAAAACACTTCACACTGCACTTTGCCATTAGTGAATGGGAGGTAAGGGATGGCTAATTTAGTCAAGAATGGAAAAGAATTAAAATTCAGAAGCTTAGATTTCTCTGGGCATGAGTGTGTTTTGGGTTGTGCTGTGTTTACTCTTAGAAAAATGTGGCATCCCATTTTTATTCTCAAAGGGCTTTAAATGCTTATTTAAAAATGTCCTTTGAAATCAAATAGCTCTTTAAAGGCTGTATTTTGATGATCTGATTGTAAATGAATGAAAAGCATATGGATTAAGTCACACATGGTTTTAAAGAGTTACAAAAGTGTCTAATGAGACACATTGAGAGTTTACCAAATTTAAATGTTTGAAAGAAAAAGTCACAGGATAGAGGAAAGCAAGCTGGCTCTACTTGAATTGAAAGGTTAAGATACCTATATGTATCTATGCATTAAAAATTTGAGCGTCGTTAGGTATCTGTATTTGTCATTTCTGCCAAGGCCTAATATGTTCTCTTATAGTATTCCAGTTTAAGAAAACCACCCCAATGCACAAATATAAAAAAGAAATTCAGTCCTGAAATAGGAGTTTCAGATGAGATAAATACTATTTTGCCTTCTGACCATGCCTGAGGTTCATTCCTGTCGTTATTACCATCAGGGAACTGTATACATATACAACAAATGTGGCAAAGAATATTTTTAAATCTTTAATATTTTTTCTCTTAGAGATTTACTTTTTCTCCTCCCAGACCACACTCTAGAATAATGTTATCCTGTGCTTATTGGCGAGTAAAGGGATAAGGCACAGAAGAAAAGGGGGAAAAGCAGAAAAGATTCAAAGGGAGGATCTACTTGGATTTGTATTTCAAAGCCAAGTCAACTGAGAGAAAAGAAAAAAAGGTTTAGGTTTAGGGGTTTGAACAGGTGGGTTTCTATATCTGTGGGGAAAGAAGTAGAAGCTATGTAATTAGTGGGGAGAGTGGCCAGACTAAGAGACTGGGCCTAGAAGACCCAGAGACAGAAGTGCAACACTTATGAAAGCAAAGTCAGCATCTGGGCTGCACTTGAGTGAATGTTAAACATGACTTCTGCTCTGTTACCACATCATCATCCTTTCCTGTAAAGCAGTTAGAGCCTTTTGGCTGGGGGTAATCTTACATTACTGATTTATTCTTTATGCTTATTTTTCATGGTCAGTCTTTCCAGAAACATGTCTATGTTATTAAAGTTTTCATTCTACTAAAGTTTTCAAGGAACCAGATTTCAGTATTGATGATTATCCATGTTGGGTTTTGTCTGAAGATTTGCTTGCTTTTTACATCATTTTTATTATTCCTTTTCTTCTACTATTTTTGTTTTTTCTGTATTCTTTTTCTATATAAGTTGAACACTTAATAGTTTTATGTCAATTTTTTAAAGAAATACACTGTAGGCTATAAATCTCCCTCTGAGTGCTGCTATAACTGTATCTCACTAATTTGTATGTGCACTAGTTTTATTATCATTTATTATAATTATTTCAAACTTCCAATTTATATTTCCTCTTTATCCCCAAGATTACTTAGAAATATGTTTTCTAAGTTCCAAATGTATGAGAATGTTTAAAGTATTTTATTGTCAATTTATAATCTAAGGGTAATATGGATGGGAAATTTGGTATTTATGAAACCAATTAGTTGAGCCATTTTTCTATGTTCCATGATGTTCCTGAAAGAAAAATGTTGTTCTCTAGTTTTGGAGCTTATAGTATCGAAATCAAGCTTTTAACCCATATTAAAATTTTCTATATAGTTATTAAATTTTGCCTTACTAATCTATTATTTGTGACACTCCCACACAACTTATATATAAGCAATTTTATTAATTTGTGCCTCAACTCTCCTATATTTCTTTTTGTATACACAAGCAGATACACATGTTTTATTTCCCCTTTCTCTTACACATAAGATAACATACTATATATACTTTTCTGTGCTTTGATTTTTTTCATTCAAAAATCTATCCTAAAAATACCCTGAATAGCCAAAGCAATCTTCAGAAAAAACAAGTACAAAAGTATCACAGTCTCAGATTTCAAACTATACTACAATGCTATAGTAATCAAAACTGTAAGGTAGGTGTGCCTGGGTGGCTCAGTCAGTTAAGCATCTGACTTTGGCTCAGGTCATGACCTCAAGGTCTGTGAGTTTGAGCCCTGCATCAGACTCTCTGCTGTCAGCAAAGAGCCCCCTTCAGATCCTCTGTCCCCCTCTCTTTCTGCCCCTTCCCTGCTCACATGCTCATTCTCTCTCTCTCTCTCTCTCTCTCTCAAAAATAAGCATTAAAAAAATTTTTTTGAACTGTAAGGTAAGGCACAAAAGCAGACACATAGAATCAATGGAACAGAATAGAGAGCCCAGAAATAAATCCACACTTATGTGGTCAATTAATCTATAACAAAGGAGGCAAGAATATACAATGGGAAAAAGACAGTCTCGTCAATAAATGGTGTGGTGAAAACTGGACAGCTACATGCAAAAGAATGAAACTGGACCACTTTCTTACACCTTTCATAAATATAAACTCAAAATGGCTTAAAGACTTAAGTATAAGACTTGAAACCATAAAACCATTAGAAAAAACATAGGCAGTAAGCTCTTTAACATTGGTCCTTATGATATTTTTTTTTTGAGCTCTCTCCCCAAACAAGGACAACAAAAGCAAAAATAAACAAATGAGATCACATCGAACTAAAAAGCTTTTGTACAAGAAAAGAAACTATCAAAAAAACCAAAGGGCAACCTACTGATGGGAGAAGATATTCACAAATGTTATATCAAGAAGAGGTTAACATCCAAAATATATAAAGAACTCATACAATTCAGTAGCAAAAAGTCTAATTTTAAAATGGCCAGATTGGGGTGCCTGGGTGGCTCAGTCGGTTAAGTGTCTAATTCAGCTCAGGTCATTATGTCACCATTCGTGAGTTGGAGCCCTATGTCGAGCTCTGTGCTGACAGCTTAGAGCCTGGAGGCTGCTTCAGATTCAGCTTCAGATTCTGCCTCCCTCTCTCTCTCCTCCTCTCCTGCTCACACTCTGTCTCTCTCTCTCTCAAAAATAAACATTAAAACAAAATTTTAAATGGGCAGAGTACCAGAAAAGACATTTTTCCAAAGAAAATCTACAGATATTCAACAGGAAAAGATGCTCAATATCACTAATCATTAGAGAAAAACAAATCAAAACCACAATGAGATATCACGTCATACAGGTCAGAATGGCTAACATCAAGAGGACAAGAAATAACAAGTGTTGGTGAGGATGTAGAGAAAAGGGAACTCTTGTGCACTGTTGGTAGGGATGTAAATTGGTGCAGGCACTATGAAAAACAGCATAGAGATTCCTCAAAAATTAAAAATAGGACTACAGTATGATCCAGTAGTTCCACTTCTAGGCATTTATCCAAAGGAAACAAAAACACTAATTCAAAAATACATTTGCATCGTATGTTCATTGCAGCATTGTTTACAATAGTCAAGATTTGGAAGCAACCTAAATGTCCATCAGTAGACAAATGGATAAAGAAGACATGGTATATGTGTATGTATGTATGTATGTGTATGTAGGTATATATAATGGAATATATATATGTATGTATATACTGGAATATAAATAAATGTATGTATATAATGAAATACATATGTATATATGTAATGGAATGTTACTCAGCCACAAAAAGGAATGAAATCTTGCCATTTGCAACAACATGGATAGACCTAGAGGGTATTATTATAAATGAAATAAGACAGAGAAACAAATACCATATGATTTCATGCATAGGTGGAATCTAAAAAACAAAACAAATAAACAACATAAAATAGAAACAGACTCAGATACAAAGAACAAACTGATGGTTGAGGTTGAGGAGAGAAGGGTAGGGAAATGGGTGAAATAGGAAAAGGGGATTAAGAAATACAATCTTCCAGCTACTAAATACATAAATAAGACATGGATATGTAAAGCACAGCATAGGGAATATAGTCAATAATACTGTAACAACTCTGTATGGTGATGGATGATAACTAGACTTATTATGGTGATCATTTTGTAATGTATATAAATATCAAATCACTATGTTATACACTGGAAACCAACAAAATATTGTATGTCAATTATTCTTCAATTAAAAAAAAGCACTCTATATGTATTAATAGGTTTGCTCCTTATCCTTTTCTATAGCCATGTAGTACTCCATTGTGTAAATGTACCATAATTTAGCCATAATGTACCAGTGTATAATGTATGAGCATTTAGGTTGACTACAATATCTTATAGTTACAGATAATGTTTCAATGAATAATTTTGTACATATATTGTTGTATTTTGGGAGGTATATCTTTATGGTAAATTCCTAAAGTGGGGTTGCTGGGTCAAAGGGGAAATGCATATGTAGTTTTATTAGATGTTGCCAAATTCCCCTCCATAGAGGAGTAACATTTTGGCAGTCCCATCTGCAATGAATGAGTGCAGCCTAGCACTTCCTCACAGTCTAGGTATCCAAGTATGTTGTTAAGCTTTAAAATTTTTGCCAACCTAATAAGTGAGATATAATACCTTAGTATACATTTGATTTGTATTTCTCTTATGAGTAAAGTTGAACATATTTTCATGTTTGAGAGCCATTTTATATCACTTTTGTGAATTGTCAGTTCATGTCTCTTGCTCATTTTTCAATTCAATATTTGGACTTCTCTCCTCAAATGTTAAATTTTTTTAATATACATGAGATATAAGCAGTTTATAATACATATTGCAAATATTTTTTTCATAGCTTGTCACCTGGTGTTTTTGTTTCCATGAAAAAGGTTTATTTTTAATTTTTGTAAAATGGATCAATCTTTTCTTTTACTGCATCAAGATTTAAGTCATATTTAGAAGACTTTCCCCTATACATGAGTTATAGAGGAATTCACCAATGTTTTCTTCTAGTTTTATTTTTTACATTTAGATCGCTGATTACTCTTATGTGAGGAATAGATCTAGCAATTTTTTCCAAATAACTATCCAGTTGTCAACATACCATTTATTTAAAATTCCATCTTGGGGCACCTGGGTGGTTCAGTCGGTTTAGCATCCAACTTGACTTCAGCTCACGTCATGATCTCACAGTTCATGAAGTTGAGCCCCACGTTGGGCTCTGTGCTGACAGTACAGAGCCTGTTTGGGATTCTCTCTCTGCCTCTCCCCCCCCCCCGCTCCCTCTCTGCCCTCAAAATAAATAAATAAGGTTTTAAAAATAAAATAAAATTCCATCTTTGCCCCAGCAATTTTAGACACTGCCTTTATCCTATGATAAATTTCTATATCTACTTGAATCTATTTTGAACTTTCTATCCTATTCATTGATCTGAATGTACATGCACCAGTACCTCATTGTTTTAATTACTGATTACCTTAATTATTGAAAATCTTTTTTTACATAGACCCTCTGTAGTCCCTCCCCACCACCAACAACCCAAGGTGCATACTTTTCAGTGTTTATTAGCTATGCTTATGTGTTTCTTTCTTCATATAAATTTTATTACCAACTTGATTTCCTCCAGGTAAAAGGCTTGATGGTATGTTTGTTGGGATCCCCATGTATAAATCAACTTCAGGAGAATGATATTAAGATGTCTTATCCAAGACCAAGAATGTTCTGTTTGTATTATTTAGGAGTACTTTATAATTTCCACATAAGTTTAACACATTCCTTAAGTTATTTCTAAGCTTTTGTCTTTGGAGGTGGTAGGGTAATAACTGCAAATGGGTTTTCCCTTCCACTATAACTCCTAAATTATTGTTACTTGTGCATAAGAAAGCTATTTCTTGTAGCCTACTAATTTTATATCTTGTTACTTTGTTAAATTTTATGTTTAATTTTATCATTGATTCTCTATGGTTTTTTCAGGTATATTATCTGCAAATAGTTTCTTTTTTTTTTTTTTTGTAATTATTATGCCCCTACTTGTTTTCCTTTATCTAATTATATTGGCTTATACCTCAAAAAAAATGTTAAGGAGTAGTGGAGATGGTAAGCTTACTTGTCATGTTCCTGGCCTCTGTGAGAATGTGATTTTAGGATTTAAGTATAATTTTTATTATATTAAGGAAGTATCCATTTATTCCTATTTTCTTAAGTTTTTATTAGAATGGAATTTCATCAAAGTCTTTTTCAGCAGCTATGAAAGTGTTCATATGATTTTTTCTCTCCGGAGATTTATTATATAGTGAATCATATCAATAGATTTTCTAATATTGAATCATCTTTGCCTTCTTGATATAAATCCCACTTGGTCTGGCTTATTGCTTCCTTGATGGGATGATAGGGTCTATTCACTAATATTTCACTATAGATTTTGCATCAGGGGCACCTGGGTGGCTCATTCAGTTGAGCATCTGACTCTTGATTTTGGCTCAGGTCATGATATCACAGTTCATGGGATCGAGCCCCATGCTGGGCTCTGCACTGACAGTGTGGAGCCTTCTTGGGATTCTCTCTCCCTCTCTCTCTCTCTCTCTCTCTCTCTCTCTCACTTCCTCTCCATCTCTCTCTCTTTCTCTCTCAAAATAAATAAGTAAACTTAAAAAAAGATTTTGCATCAATATTCATAAATGATATAGTGTTGCTATCTTTATCAGGCTTGGATATCAATGTTATACTCACTTAATTCTAAGAATTTGGATTTTCTCATTTTCTTTATTTTTCATACTCTAAAGCAATTTACATAGCATTGGGTTTATCTAACCCTTAAGGTTTAATACATTTACCTTATGAAAATTTCTGTGCCTAGTAGTTCCATGATAACTTTCTCTATTTCTTCTTGAATATTAGCCTATTAAAAAAATTTTTTCTACTGGGATCAATTTTAGTAAATTTGATTATCCTCTATTATCAATGTTAAATGTTAATATATGTCCAATAGATCTGTGTCATTGATTATGTTCTTTAGCTCTTCTATATTCTTATCTTTATTTGTCTACTTTGACTATCTTGTATTGCGAGTGGTGTATTCAAGTGTCTATTATTTTTTTGCCTTGGCACTTGTTAGTGGGTTGAATTGTGTCCCCCCTCCCCCAAAAAAAGATATGTTCAATTGTTTTACCTGTCAATATAACCTAATATGGAAATAGGGTCTTTGCAGATGTAATTAGTCAAAAATCTCCAGATGAAATCATTCTGGATTTAGAGTGGACTCTAAATCCAATAACTAATGTCTTTATAAGAGAAAGAAGAAGGACATTTGGACACAGACAAACACAAACAGAAGGAAGAAGGCCAGGTGAAGACAGGCAGAGATTGAAATAATATAACTATAAACCAAGGAATGCCAAGAGCCTAAGAAGCTAAGAAGAGGCAGGAAAGACCCCTCTCTAGAAAATTCAAAAAGAGCATGGTCTGCAAACACATTGATTTCAGACCTCCAGAACTATGAGAGAATAAAATTCTGCTATTTTAGGCCAACAAGTTGCAGTAATTTGTTAAGGTATCCATACAAAACCAATACAGCACTTAAGATATAACTTGGCTGGATAGAAAATACTTGTCTCTCATTTTCTTTTCTTGAGTTTCTTGAAAACGCTGCCCAACTATATAATTTTTGATACATTTCATGCTAACTTAATTTTCTTACTCATAAATACATGTAAAGATTTTTAATTTGTCCTTACAGTCTTATAATTTTATTAGAATATGTCACATAGTTCATTGTTTTCAGTTGATTTTCCCAGATTTACCATGGACTTTTTCAATAGTTAGATTTAGGTTTTTCTCTCATTTCTATAAAGTTTTCTTGGATTATAGTTTTAAATATTAGTTCTGTTTCATTGCTATGTTTTATTTTATCTTTTCCAGTGACTCCAATTATACTTGATTTGGATTTTCATCACCTTTTAATTTAATCATCTTTGCTGGCCCTTTCACTTCCTTCTTTATATTATTTTCCTCTTGGCTATTTTTGTATCTTTTAAAAATGCCTTTTACTAAATTACCATTTAAGTCTATTCTACATTGGGCACCTTGCAGTTTAATCTTCATTGCTGAGATTATTTTTCCCTTCAATATCTTTCCCAATTTCAATCAATCCTCAATACATTTCTCACACTTTTTACTATTTCTGTTCTTATTACTTGACTTTTTTATTCTCATTTGATTTTTTAATAGCTCCAAATGCTTGCCTGATATTAAATTCAGTGTGGAGTATTGCATTATAACTTTTTTCTACTTATTGATTGATTCCTTGGGGGAAATGTTCATCAGTTGAAATATTTTTATTTTCACTTTTATTTTCTTCAAGTACCTTCCAACTGAGTCTAATTTTATCTGTTATGCATGAGGATTTCTAGTTCAAGATAACCCTCTTCTGTCAGTAGAATGAAGTGCAATTTCTTTAAATGAATTACATTGTTGGCAGGGTGAAAAGGAGCAGTGGGTGTGTTTTCTTTTTCTTTTAATTTCTGGATGTTTCTTAATTCTTCCTTATTACTTCCTTCTTTTCTTCTCTGCCACTTCTTCAGGGAAAATCCTTTTTCTCTATTTTCTTGGATGTGTTAAGAGTTTTAAAGTGTTATATACAATGTTTCAACAGTTCCTGGCACATGGTAGGTACACATCAAATATCAGCTATTATTATGTATTTAGAATATTGAAGTCTAGGTCTCATTCCCAATAGGGACTTCAACCTAGACTTCTCAAAATCCCAAGAATCAGCCATTTAGACCTTTATCTACTTTATCTATTTTTCCGTAACTCCATCATCCAATTTGATTTCGGCATCCATATACCACTCTAACTTCCTGAAACCTCTTTTGGATTCTGGCTTGGTCGTGTGTTCAAAGTTCCCTTACTGCATTTCATAAAAACAGTAATAAAAAAAAAACTAAACTAAAACATTTATAGGACTCTTCACAGCTTCCATTCAAAAACCAAGATAACGGTCCTTTCCATCTACATCTGATAAGATATTCCCTGCAGCAACACTGAGGATGTAGGCTGAAGGCTGCCTGTTGGAATTTATATCTGTCCAAACACTAAGAATGTGTGTGGTTCCTGTCTTTCCTGTCCATTTTGGATAATCTCATTGCAATAAGCTTGGACAGTTTACGTTCCAAAGAAGAAGGTGAAGCCCTTGACAGCCAGCTGTGTGGAGAGAATGGGAGAGCAGTCCCACACCCATATGTGTATAGAAACAGCTCAGGTACTTTGAGTATAATTGCTTTACACTATAACTTTTGCCAACTATACAAAATCAAATGTATAAAGATGGAAAAACTTCACACCTGAATTCCCTTTAGGGAATTTATTTTATTATTTCTGAAACCTAAAAACAAAGCATCCAAGACAAATAATAATTTTTAAAAAATGGCAGGAAATAGGAGATGAAGGGAGGAAAGACAGAGTAGGGAAAGGAGGAGAAGACACCAACCCCAACATATTCTGGTGTAAGACTTAGAGAAAGTTTTATTGTATTTATTGTTGGCCAATATCCTTTTCTGTAAAAATTCTTTTTTAAGCCTATAAGTCAAAGTCAGCCAGGTTTCTTGCTAAAACCTCACCCTGCTGTGAATAATGTAGAGGAGAAAAAGTGGAGTCAGAGGACTGAGCACAGCCTGGGCAAAGGATAAAGGACAAGATGAAGCTAGAGTCCAGAGCTCTAAGGAAATGCTTAAGCTATATCCATCAGGTTGTTGCAAAGTGAAATGCAAAATAATATGAAAACTACCAAAAATTACCAAATAATATGCTTGAATTTTTTATGTAACCTGGTAAAAGGGCTGAATTTTGCATGAAAGTTAGTATGAAACTGGAAAGGATCCCAGGCAGACAAGGAAATTCCTACATCTAGGTTATGATAGGAATGGAGTCTCTTAAAAGGTTATAGTAGGAATTATGTCCCAATGCAATAAAAAATTTTAATGAATATAGTGGGAGGAAATAAATATGTTTTCTGTATGGAAAGATGGAAAATTTAGAGAAATAACATTACAAAATGCTGTTGTTTAATACCAAGGTCTCTTTTCATAGCTCCCTCAGTGGCTTTGGTTAAGGACATTGGCTCTGAAATACTTTTGATAAGTATTGAAGGTATTGGTCCCATCTCCCAGGACCACCATCAGTAGGAATAGAATTAATACCTGCTAATCAGCCCAACATCGTATTGCCTCAAGCAGTACAGGTGGCCACATCCAGATGAAATGCAGAAATCACACATCCCTTCTATTCCTGTGTGTTCTTGCCTAGTAATCTATAATTCTCCTGGCTATAAACTATTCCTTCCTAGCAACAACATACCATGATTTCACTTATTCATTAATACCAGCTGCTTCACAGTGCCTGAAGGTATCAGAAGAAATATGTGTCGATGTTTTTACCATATGGTTTTTTAAAAGCTGATGAAGCCCTTTCATGTAAAGCTGGGGTTGGCCACGCACCATGTGCACACAGCAAAGTCCAGAAAAGCTAAATGAGGATCAAGCCTCCCTATAAAAGGAGAGCTCTATTCTCTTCGTCACTTTTGACTTATGACCTTCTTTGTACCTAGGTACTAAGATTATCTAAAAATATCTCAGGCAGTGTCACCACTGTGAATTTATAAACTGTGTTCCAAAGAGTGTTCCTTATTTCAAGCATTAAACCTAAAGGCAGTGGGTACGATAACTCTTTGGGTAATAATGACACCTCTTGTCACAACGCTATTTCAGACTGACAGTTATTTGCATTGTCATTTATTTGAGAGCCATGCTGAATAATAATGCTTTATCAGAGATATTTCTATTATGTGGAATATAGTCAGTTTTTCAGTAACTAAGTGCCTACTATTCTGGTCCAGGCATATTTTGTGCTGAGGACATGATGTGAGTACATTAGGCACTTTCCCTATCTGCACAAAACTATCTATAGGAGAAAACAGACACAGCATCAGTGATGTGAGTGCACTGTGACAAATTGGAGAAAAGGGTATATATAACAGGTGGGCCAAATCTAGTCTGTGGAGCCAGAGAAGATGATGTCCCAGAGAAAGTGATATTTCAACTAAGACTTACTGGGGACAGAAGTGTTGGAGTCAGCTCAACAGTCAGGAGAAGGATTTTACTGGAAGAGGGCACATGTACAGGGGCGAAAGGCCTGAGTGGCAAAGTTCAAACTACTTACAAATGTTTGATATGGCCAAGCTAAATAAGCATGTGAGAGATGGTGAGAGGTAAGTCAGGACATGTGGACACTGCTCCAATCATGATAAGGATATTTGACTTTATGTCAAGGGTAACAGAAAGTAATGAGAGCAGGGGACAGACTTGATCAGATATACATTTTCAAATGATCACTCTGGCAGTTTCTGGGCAAGGAGGAAGTGGATGAATTGCTGATGGTCTGTACTAGATGGTAGTTGTGAGGATGGAAAGAAGTTGCAATCCCCTGAGGTATAGCAGTGACAAATTGCAGGGGTGCCTGGGTGGCTCAGTCAGTTAAGAGTCTGACTTAGGCTCAGGTCATGATCTCATGGTTCATGAGTTTGAGCCCCGTGTCAGACTCTGTGCTGACAGCTCAGAGCCTGGAGCCTTCTTCAGATTCTGTGTCTCCTTCTGTCTCTGCCCCTCCTCCACTCATGCTCTGTCTCTCTCTCAAAAAAATAAACAGTAAAAAAAAATTTTTTTTTGAAGTGACAAATTACATTTCGGTTCCCAGGCACTGGTTTCCCCATTCTGCCAAACATCTCCAATCTCAAAACCATATGCATTTTTTTTTGTCCATTCTCTCTGTGCTAAGAAGGCCCTGCCAGGTACCAGAAGCCATGGCTGTTGAAAATAAATAGGACCAGAACTTTAGCTATAGCTGCCACACAAATGGAACTAAAGCAGACCAATGCAGGGCCTGCAGGGACAGGGTTATAAGACTTACTGTGGGATCAGAATGGAGGTGACAGCAGGGGAGAGAAAAAGAGTGGATGGAAAAAGGAATCACCACTTACCCCTTCATCTGTCCTCCAAACAATGATGAGAAAAGCACTCCTTTGATAAATGTGGGGTGTGCACCAAGGAAGCCCTACACAGCCAGATTTCCTTCTGCAAGATAGATCTTAAAGTCTTGCTGAATTTGATTCCCTAAGAAACACTGTGTCATGAAGATCTAAGAGCAGAAAACCAAATGAAATCCAGAAGATGCTTTTTGGAGGCCATTTCACACTGTGGCAGCTAGATATGGGGCAGATCCTAAGGCTAATCCAAAGGCCTTCCATTTGATGGAATGGTTTACCCTCCGTTATGACTGAGAGACCTACACCAGGCCATCACATGGTGTCATGTGAACATTATTGATCAATGCTGATTGGCAGGACAAAATTATTAACAGCAGTCTTGGCATGCAGTCAGCCTTCAAGGAGAGAAGCAACGTTCACCTGAACATAATTTTTTTGGACAAGACAGGTGGCAGCTGACTGACAATAGGATATCCAGGCAGATATTTCAAAGTTGAAGAAAGCTGACACTAAAGTGAAGAAATGTTATGAATGTATAATGAAATACAAATCAAATGAGCAAATGTATCTATAGAGCAACACGAGATATCCAAAGATAACAACAAAGTTATGTACTT
Organism: Cryptoprocta ferox; assembly: GCA_028646485.1. Taxonomy (NCBI): domain Eukaryota; kingdom Metazoa; phylum Chordata; class Mammalia; order Carnivora; family Eupleridae; genus Cryptoprocta; species Cryptoprocta ferox. Next base: position 107,226,914 of record CM053567.1, on the reverse strand, counting down.
ATAGAAGCTGATGAGTTTTTTAATTAACTTTATTAAACAAAGGATGAACTTGACACTGAATGTGACAGACAAAAAAAAAAAAAAACTTAATAAAAAGACAACCCAACCACTGAAACTGCATTAACAAAACAAAAAATTTAAGGCATCATTACATATTCATAGATTTTTAAAAAACAGCACTTACATGCAGAATCAAGAGAATTTTTGACCAGAATCTAGTGTTCTCAATCATTTCAGAATCATAAAAATAACCTCAGCCAAAGGCATTTGCTCCTCACATGAAGCTGAATCCTGAGTTAAAATAAAAACACTAAGTTTCTCCTCACATCTGAGGTCCCCAATTCAGTTCAGACATCATCAAAAGCCCCAACCAAAGCACAAAATTCTTTGCTCTTGTCATTTTTTGGCCTCAAGATACACAACTGATATTACTTTATTGGTCAGGTAAAGAAGGAAGGAAAGGCATTTGCCTTCACATTTTTCTATCAGTTGAACTTAGGAGAATTTGCTACTGTACGGAATAGCTCTGGAGAACCAAAAATGGCTACAATTATTTTTTACCTCCTTCCCACCAAGAGGTAGGATCTAAGCCACCTCCACTTAAATCCTGGAGAGCTCCTATGATTACTCTGACCCATGGTATATAGAAGAAGGAATGCTGGGGCAGTTTCCATGCCAGAAGATGGTAGCTGCTACTTCCTGTCACTTCCAACACTCAGCCTGGGAGAACCAGACATAGTGTAAAAATTCAACTATATGAGACTGTCATACAGTGAGAAAACCCAGTCTTGTCACTTGGAAAGGCTTCATGGAGAGAGGTGCCTGGCCAGTCCCAACCTGTTCCAGACAAACCAATCTAGGCGCCCAGGCATGGAGTGAGAAGCCAGCTAGGACTTTAGTCCAGTTGAGCCTTCAGATGACTCTAGCCCTATGTGACATCCAACTGTAACCACCTGAGAAACAAACAAAACAAAACAAAAAACAACAAAAAAATTGCTGTGTAAGGTACTAAGTTTGGTGTGGTTTGTTACAGGAATAGCCTCTTGTCAAAATCTTGCTGCGATTTTCAAGAGTTAAATTCCATAGACTTGTGTTGTGAGAGTAGCTCCTTACCACAGGTAGCTATTTAAATTTGAATTTATTAAATTTAATATTTAAAATTCAGTTTCTTAGTCACACTAGCCACATTTCCAATGCTCAACAGCCACAAGTGGCTGATGGTCATCTTATTGCATAGAGCAGATTATAGAACATTTCCATTATCACAGAAAGTTCTATCAAACAGCACTATTACAGAACCACCCAGAGCATGAGTACAGCTCTGTAGAAGGATGAGGCTGAGAAAGAACATTTTGACGAGGCATTCTGTGCACTTATACCAAAACTAATCAAAGCATAGGTCTAAGACCTACATCTAACTGAACTGAGGAAAGAAATGAAAAGCTAGATTCAAATATAGACTAAGGTTGATAAAACTTCTCCAGGTTTAATTTTTCAAAGCACAAATCCAAAAGGTTTAATTTTTCAAAGCACGAGTCCAAAAAAATATTAAAAAAAAAAACTTATTTGTTAATGGCATTCCTCCAGCAGTAACTGGTCTCATTTTGTCACTGAATACGGGAGAGATTCTTAGAGGAAAAAATTATCTCAAGCTTAGCCTTGCAAAGCTGAGGAAAGCATGCTGCTGTAATTGAATAGGACATTATGCAGAATTCATAAAAGCTTTTGCCTGACAGAGAATCATTAAGATAAATCAACTGGAAAAGAACAAGGATCCGGTACCTTGGCACAGATCCATAAAAAATGTTGCTTTTCATTATGAGATTCCCTTTGTTCCTTGTGGAAAATTCTGAATCTACATGGATGTATATGTATATGTCTACATGGGAGAGCTACAGAGAAAGAATAGACAGTTAGGCACGCAAACCAGTTATGCATATATACATGCACTGCACGGTATGTCTCTAGAAAGAGGATACTTAAGATGTCATCATTTTAAATGCCTTTGGGGCAATTTGATTTTTTTTTTTATAAGTAAAGATCAAGCCATACAATTTCCAAAGTTATGGCTTTCTAATGACATTTAAGATGGGAATAAAGTTTGGGGCACCTGGGTGGCTCAGTTAAGTGTCCAACTTTGGCTCAGGTCATGATCTCACAGCTCATGAGTTTGAGTCCTGCATCAGGCTCTGGGCTGACAGCCTGGAGCCTGGAGGCTTCTTCGAATTCTGTGTCTTCCTCTCTCTCTCCCCTCCCCTAGTGGCTCTTTCTCTTTCTCTCTCTCTCTCTCTGTCCCCCTCTCTCTCTTAAAATAAATAAACTTAAAAAAATTTTTTTAAAGATGAGAATAGAGTTTAAATCAGGGGCACCTGGGTGGTTCAGTCTGTTAAGTATCCAAATCTTGGTTTCAGCTCAGATCATGATCTCCCAGTTTCATGAGTTCAAGCCCCGCATCAGGCTCTGCCCTGGCAGTGCAGAGCCTGCTTGGGATTCTCTCTCTCTCTCCCTCTCTCTCTCTCTCTCTCCATCTCTCTGCTTCTCCCCTACTCATGCTGTTTCTGTCTCTCTCAAAATAAATAAATGAACTTAAAAAATAAAGTTTAAATTGAGTGTGAGGTGAAGATGCATGACACATGAGAATATAAGATACGGGGTATTTCATTTTATCATGTGTGGGCCCAGAAGGAATTCCTGCCTGTGCTCCTCCTCCTTTCTGTGTCTTCAAGAATGCTGATTGTCTTCATACACCACTAAGCCTCAACCACCACCTTCTATGAGGGCCCCTTATTCTTTATTTTTGGATGAGATGTGAAGGTGTATTTACAGCTCCATTTGTAGATATCCTAGGACAAAAATAGTATCTTCAGAATAGCTCCAAGTTTGGCAAGGTTGACTACCAAAACTAAAACTAAAGAGACATCTTCTTCAATATAAATACCTAATGATCCATACTTTCCATGAGAAGCCACTTTTGATTTCCCAAATTACATATTTGCTACATGGAGCAGAGAATGGGGGGAAAGAATATGATTGAGGCTTGAACTCCAATCCCAAGAGCCTCTGAGACAAGGCATTGTATGCAATTCATCAGTTATCAGCTAACCATACCTATTAAAATGCCATGGGAATCTAATCTCTAAGGATCTTTCTTATCTACTGTCTCCTTATAGAGGAATAGTTCCTGCAAGGACAAAATGTACCAGATAACGGTGAACCAGCTCCAGTTACTTCAGGAAATGAGCTGAGTGAAATGATCTTAGGTCTAGGCTGTAAAAGCCTTTTTATGGTTCTAGCTAAATACACAATACCATACCCATATACTACAACCTTTCCTTCCCCCTCCTTGCCTACATTGAAATAAGAAGAGGTATATATGATAGCCAAAGGAATATCCCTGCAACTTAAAAAAAATAATAATTTTTAAATACCTTTGAGCTTAAACCAGGCATGGAAAATTTCAACCCAAAAGATTAAATTTGGAGAAAGTTACTAGCAGATGAGGAATAAAGCTATAATGGAAACCACATTGCAGACACTATTATACATGAGTCATTACTAAAAATGTTGCTTTGTATATACAGTAAGCTATATATATACTGTATGCTACAAATTAATTGAGATCAGATCTAGGCATTATCTTGAAAATGTCCACTAATGTTTGCAAAGCATTATAACCTTTATAAAAGAAAGATACTATCCTTTCCCGTAAAGGATACTCAATACAAATTTGTGGCATTGAATTAAATTTGGATTTCATTATTTTTGATTTTGTGATAACCTCATCCGTGCTAGAATTAGGTTATCTTTTGTAACTACAAAGAAAAGCTCTGATTTCCTTAAATAGTGCCAGCAAGATGCTAGAGATGAAAGTGGACAAATTTAATTGGAAACCAATTTTTAAAATTTAATAAGTTATCTATGTGCAAATACATGTTACGAATAGCAAATAACTTTAAACTACCAAAACAGACCAACTTTCAGAGAAATTAGCCCTAAACTTTGTGTGCTTCAAAACTTAAACCCTTCTCCCTCAATATTCAATGAGGGGGTGAGATACAGAGGGGTGGGAAGGTGGGATGGAGAAGAATAAGACTGGTCATCAAAAACCTTCCTTCCATTGGTGGTGTCCATCCTGAATGACTAAGAAAAAGACATTTGCATCTAATATAGAGACTCTGTTAATATAAATCAAACATAGGGGTGCCTGGGTGGCTCAGTCGGTTGAATGTCCAACTTTGACTCAGGTCATGATCTCACAGTTCATAGGCTCAAACCCTGTATTGGGATGCTCGCTGCTGTCAGCGCAAACCCATGTTGGATCCTCTGTCCCCTTCTTTCTCTGCTCCTCCCCCACTTGCATGCACTATCTCTCTCAAAAATAAATAAATATTTTTAAAAAACATATATATATAAACCAAACATAGGAAGAAGTCATAATGCTTCCTAGCATATAAGTGCCATGAACACAGGGACAGTTGTCTATTCACTGCTAAGTTCTCAATTTCCTCATCAACTATAAAAGTGACTAGCACATAATGGTTTCTTGATAAATATTTATTGAAGTCTTCCATGAACAACTAAATGACACCAGCCTTATCATTTCACAAGGAACAGGATTGAGGTTATTTTAACAGAAGGAATTTCCTTTCCTCTTGTGCTGTCTGGGGTAGAATTAACACAATCTTAGAGATGTGTTTGGTCCTTGGTAAGTAGCAAGGAAGCAGCAACATCTCCAACTGATGGGAAAACTGAACTGGAATTGAAATCCACATTCCAGACAGGACCTCCCTTCATATGTGCAGGATCCAGAGCAGGAGTATTGGCAAAGCCCTCCAGCCAAAGACCACCAAGGAGGCCTCTGTACTGCGAAGGGAATTTTGACTCACTACAGCAAGGGAGAATGTTCATCATGGGGAATGTGGGCCTTCTTATTAAGAGAGTACTGGAAGGTGGGGCGCCTGGGTAGCTCCTCTGGTTAAGCGTCTGACACTTGGTTTCAGCTCAGGTCATGATCTCACAGTTCATGAGTTCGAGCCCATATTGGGCTCTGTCCTGACAGTGTGAAGCCTGCTTGGGATTCTCTCTTTCCCTCTCTCTCTCTGCCCCTCCTAGGCTTGCACTCTCTTTCTCAAAATAGATAAATAACTTAAAAAAAAAAGAGGGTACTGGAAGGAACCTACAGATTTGAGCTTGTGTTAGGTGACTTTGAGGAGAGTTTAGGGCAGTGAGACTTTGCTCGGGATTAGATGCTGGCAGGAAATGGGTATAATTTTATATTTGAGGATCTTAATACTCTTATCTAGAAAATGAGAAGAGGGTGGAAACTGAGTTCTACTGGTAAAGAAGTAGCAATCTCTCATAATAACTAGGACAAGGAGATGTTTGCTCATTTTTCAGCTTGGAAAATATTCTTTTTCTTTTTTATTGAAGTATAGTTGACACAGGAAAATATTCTTGTACCCAAACATGATTCCAGAGTGGTCAGGTTTCTGTCTTTCTCTATCACAGGCACCAGTAACCTGATCTGATGTCAGCATTCTGTGAATTGTCTCTGTCCCATCAAGAGGATGACCATGCCACCTGATCTCAGATGTCTGGGGCTGCTTTTCTCCTTCTCAGCAAGGACACAGGCCACATATCATTTATCTAAGGATTTAAAAGTTAAATCTCAACCAAACTGTTGAAAGGAGTATGTTTTATCCTCCTACCTTGACAAATACATTCATAACAACAAAACTGAAAAGATGGTACACAGCTGTAGTTTTCACGTGACTTAGAGCTGGCAAAATATTTTAAAAGACAGAATTTAATCACTATACTATATATCTGATTGTTCTGTTGATGAGTCAGTGATTTTTGTATGACTAATAAATTATTATGTATTTGTTTCATAAAATTTTCTTAGCTACATTTCGGAAAAATCATTAACTATGTTGTGTAATAGTGAAGATTTTTACATAACGTGTTCTACCACCAGTAATAATTTAATAAATTTAAAATAAAATATGATCTTTAAAATATATGGAATTTGAGGAAAGAAATTTAAAAATTAATTAATTAAAATACATAAAATTTGGCAATACCATCATCAAAAATAATAAATAAAAATTTTAAATTAAAATCATCTGTATATTTTTTCAAAAATAATTATTTTCTTCTAATATATTCAAAAATATTTCAGAAATCAAAAGGCAAAATAAAAATTATTATTGTGGAATATCAAAATAAAATTATATAAATCAATATAAATGTTAATACTTTAGATATAAGTAAATCTTCTTAAATATATTTATAAATGTCAAATTATCTGTGATTCTAGCATTCAATATCCCTCCAATTGCCCATGTAAAGAATCGCTATCATTCTTCACCAATATAGTATCTCTATGCCAACACGTATTAAAATGTAAGTGAGGAATTGTAATGTTGAAAAGTGATCTTCAACAATCATGTACAGATTGTTGGAAGTAGCTCACTAATTTCGTAAGTATCTCTGGATCCAGAAATTGGAGCATAAAGAGAAGAACATGGACTCTCAGCACTACTGGGAAATGATACTTCACTCTGCAAAAAGCTATTGCATTTATTCTATCTGAAAAGCTGATTTTGAGGAAGAAGGGTTTGGTGAGTTAATTAATACATCTTTTCTCCTACCTAGGCATCCTTGCCATTCAAATCCTTCCTGCATGCTGAAGTAGTTTATATCTCTGATAACGACAGCAGCACAACCCATGTGGCATACAGACAAGGTCACCTTTTGCTTCAAGGACAGAGGTCAGGAGATGAAGAAAGCATTTCACAGGCCCTGGGCCCTGGGTCATGCTGTAACTGTGCTGAGCTCCAGAACTTGAGGGGCAGAGGTGCCCAGTCACTCTTAAATAAATCTACTTTATGTGTGTGTGTGTATTTATGATAAACAGGATGTTCCAGAGCATGAAACTTAGTCCAGTATCCTCTTCTCCTCTCATCCCCTAGATGTTCCTCTTCTCTTTCAACTCAGCCAAGTTTGCCCAGAGGGCAGTGCCCATAAGTAAAAACCAAAGCCACTGGAGTTTGCAAAACACTGTAAAAATGGGAGAAATTTCCCAGAGCCAAGAAAACATATCAGGAGTTGAGGGCTGAAACTAGAAGTCTGCAGAAAGAGGAGCAGGGATGAGATAGACTGAGAGAGAGCAAGAGAGCAAGGGGGTGAGGAGGGGCACGCAAAGGGTCACTCTTCTACTGAATGCCTAAATCTGTAAGTCTTGTGTGGCACAGCAGTGATAAGTTATAGGCTTGGTTCACTCTTCACTGCACCACTGTTATTGAGGTACAGCTGACCTGTTAGTAAAATCACTTATGCACACATCAGTCAAAAAGAGATTTGCTCCTGAAAACCTGCAAGAAATGCTGTTCAGTGCCAGTTCTTCACTTCATCTTGGTTCTTATAGTTACATGCTCAGTTCTCTGTATATACCCACAGGTGGGTACAAGTAACAAAATCTCAAGATGCACTACTCTTCTTCTGGGCCAGGCTGGAGGACTCTGGACATTAGGGAAAACAGACATAGAAATGGAACTCACACCCTTATGAAGTGGCACCTGCAGGTCTGCAATGTAAAAGGGCCATTCCTATAGACTTCTCAATGATAGTAAACATTCAAAGGTCGGAACGTAATCAATTAATGACACTGCAATTAATGGGGCACCTGGGTGGCTCAGTCGGTTAAGTGTCGACTTCAGCTCAGATCCTAATCTCATGGTCCGTGAGTTTGAGCCCTGTGTTGGGGCTCTGTGCTGACAGCTCAGAGCCTGCAGCCTGCTCCTGGTTCTGTGTCTCCCTCTCTCTCTGCTCTCTCTCACGTTCAAAAATTCACACATGTTTAAAAAAAAATTTTTTTAAATAGAGTCTTGTACAGTCATACAACCCAGAACATCTCCCCAGCTAATGTTTTATTGTGGAACATCTTTTGGTTCTCAATACCTAACGTCATGGAACACATGTATCTTTCAGCACAACTTATTTTGGCTGATGTTTACATAAAAAAGATTTTTATTTGTATCTCTAAAAGTCATTGTATTGGGGTTCTCCATAGGAAGAGAACTAATAGGATATATACAGATATACATAAAAGGAGATTTATTCTCGGAATTGGCTCACGTGATTATGGTAGCCCAGAAATCAGGCTACCTGAGACGCTGGCTGTCTGCTGGAAGCCCAAGAACCAGGGGAACCAATAGTGTAAGTCCCAGTCCAAAGACTCAAGAATCAGGGAGCCAATGGGATAAGTCCTAGTGAATGTCCGAAAGTCCGAGAACCAGGACCACTGATGTCAGACGACGGGAGAAGATGGATGTCTCAGCTCAAACAGCAAATTTGCCCTTCCTCTGCCTTTTTGTTCTATTTAGGCCTTCAAGGGATTGGACGATGCCCAGTTGTATTGGTGGGGTCTATCTTATTTACTCAGTCCACCAACTCAAATGCTAATTTCTTCCAGAAATGTGCTCACAGGCACACCCAGAAATAATGTTTGACCAGCTATCTGGACATCCCTCACCCCAGTCAAGTTGACACACAAAATTAACCATCACATTCATTACAACATATTAAACAAAATGATGTATAGGAAAATTCTGCAATTCTGAATACAACCGTTAAAAATGTCAGACTCTACATGGACATTTTTAAAAGCTAAAGAATGCTCACACAGGGAAAACTCGACATGTTACAGCATGCAAAGCGATGATCAACAACTGTTTTTGTTGTTTGGCGAATAATTACTGGTTTAGTTCCACTTAAGGAAATTGGTGGAGAGGGAGTGGTATATCATACTTATGTTTCCTATTTAAAGTGAGAGGGAGTGAGCTCCAAGTCGGCATTTGTTATACAGAACATCAGAGTTTCAAAAATGAATTTCTGATGTTAAAAAAAAATTCTGTCTAAGTTTATTTCAGTAACTCTGGTGGCAGGGAAGACTTCTTGATCACCCTGTCTTAGGGGAACATAAAGTATCCATGTCCATTCTTTTTTTTTCTTCTAAGCTTTCATTATTATTTATTTTGAGAGAAAGAGAATGCACACAAGCAAGCATGACCAGGAGAAGGGCAGAGAGAGCGAGGGAGAGAGAGAATCCCAAGCAGGATCCATGCTGTCAGCATAGAGCCCAACACGGGGCTCAAACCCACAAACCATGAGATCATGACCTGAGCCGACATCAAGAGTCAGAGGTTTAACTGACTGAGCCACCCAGACACCCCACCATGTCCATTCTTACACCCTGGGAAATTAGAACGCTTGGTTGCTTTTCATTTTGGGACTTGTTCATTGGATAAACAAGGTCAGAAGATTGCTTGCTTTTCCTTTCCATGTCAGCAAATACATGGTGGCAAGAAGGCCTTTTGGTGGCAGAAAGCCCTTTGTAATGTTGCCAAAACTACAACGAAAGATTGTGAATGCCGTAAGAAGTGCTGTTTGTACAGAAGCTGGCTACCAGAACTCAGTAGCCTAGAGTAACAACTTCCAAATATTTACTGCGGGTTCTCCATATACTGAGATTATGTTAATTGTTTACATACACGAAATAAACAGAAAATCCTAATTCCTCTTCCCTTGGAGTCAAAAATGAACACATAAAAGTGCTAAGGCAGCTTTTTAGGAGTGGAAGAAGTCCCTGATGTAGAGCCTACAAGACCTCTGTTTCACTACAAAAGGCGTATCCACGACTCCCTGAATGAGTAAGTTCACTTTGGTGAACCATGAGCTGCAAACGTGCTCAGAATTGCTGGGACCTTGTTTTGTGATGCTTCTGATTGAGACCTTGATGCTGTCGAAGATACAAAAAATCACTCCTCATAAATAATGAGAGAATGATCAGAGGTGCTGTTGTTTCTAAAAACCCCTTGTGTCTTCAGTTGGAAACATATGAGCTGAAGTTCTCTTTTTAGACAAATCAGTATATAAAGATGGGTCTACTTAAGTCATGTACAAGAGAAGGAAGTCATCTGCTTCAAAAATCTCTGTACTTTACAAATGTGAAAGTTCTGTGTGTCTCTGTTTTTAACTCAAATATATACAACTGGATGAATTTTATCAAGGAAAGATCATAACTGTTGGCCTAAATTTGTAACAAAGCAAATTCCTATTAATATCACAAGTATATTAAGGCATCTAAATACAGAAACATTCATCACATTTTCAAAAGGGGCTGACAATCAACTCTCTGAAAAAAACATTTTTTTCTTTCAATGCACAAAAAAGAGGTTTTCTTTTTTTTAAGTTTATTTATTTATTTTGAGAGAGAGAATGCATGCATGCAAGTGGAGAAGGGGCAGAGAGAGGGAGAAGGAGAGAGAATCCCAAGCAGGCTCCACACTGTCCGTGCAGAGCCCGATATGGGGTTCAAACTCACGAATCACAAGATTATGGCTTGAGCCAAAGTCGGTTGGATACTTAACTGACTGAGCCACCCAGGTGCCCCAAAAAAGAGGTTTTCATAGATACCAAAGCAAATACACACACATATGCCTGTATTAGTTTGTGTTTTCAAACTAAGGAGCAAGTATTCAGATCTGAGGTTTTTTTCCTTATGTTGTATATTAGTTATTTCCCTTATTGAACACTCCCCAAATAAAAACTGAAACACACACACATAGCATTCACTTTCTTATTCCACAAACATTCATATTTACAGTGTCTAACCCAAAGTAGATACTCACAAATTTTTATTTCTTTCCTTACTCTATAAAAAAATATAAAAATATAAAATCCCTTCAGGTATTATAATGGGATGAGGGTAGACCACAGCTCATAATTGTGACCTAGATTGGGAGACTTTACAGCAATGAAAATAATCAACTTACCAGCTACAGGTAACAACTAGAATGAATTTCACAAACATAAAAGCAAGCATTAGACTCCAGACAAAAGAAGGCATACCATATGACAGCACATATATATAAAGTTTTAAAAGTAGGCAAACCAAACTCTGATATTTAGAGATGATAAAACTATAAATAAAAACAAGGAAGTGACCTCCCCAAAAAGAATGTGGTTTCCTTTGTGAAGGAAAGAGAAATACTGACTGGAAGGGGGCATTCGGGGCATTTCTGGAGCAATGGCAACATAAGTTTCAGGCAATTCATGAAATCTATGAAGCCTGTCCATATATCCCTGGTTTTAAACTCCTGCCTACGTGAACATAAATTCCGGAGGGTAATAGTATCTGACTATCTGACTGGCAGGAAAAGATACAGCTTAATTACACAAAAAGGAGCCAGAACAAATTCTCTTCTCCTCAAGTTTCATGAAAACTCTACAATGTAGACAGTAGAAATTGTGCCGTTGATTGTCCACTATGAAATTTTCAAGGATAGAAGCTCTTATTCTTTTTCTTTTTTCTCTTCTTATTCTTTTCTCATATCCAGAAAAAAATGGTAGTATTATGAAGAACTCCTCAAGATTAATGTAGAACCCCTACTTCCCCTCCATATTGTATAAAAGAGAAGCTAACAGCTTTCCTTGCAATTACTTCTTCCCTGTGTATAGTCCTGGACCCAGATGGATGAAAATAGAAATGTAGTAAAACAAAGCTGATGAGACTGCTCCAGGCATGGGACCAACCTCTCTCACTCAGATCTTCTCTGGCAAATGGATCTGAGATACTTGAACAAGAAAGAGAACAAAGGAGACCTTCAGAGCCCTGTTCCATACTGTGCTTGCCAAGAAGCCCCCACCACATCACACTGAACCAGATCATCATTCATAGATGTATGGCCATATTCTCTCGTCCTAGAGCCTTATCCCAAAATATACTCATTGGATTATGACTGTAAGCCTATGCTGCTCCTAACCCACCATTCCTCCCCCCTCACCACCACAAAACTGAAAGACTCACTTAAAACTTGATGTTTAAGGTTATAAATACAAATATCTGGAATCCCACATGTTACAGAACAAGCTGACTACCATGTGCTGTAGCACAGAGTTGGGGGACCAGGTTTTAGTACTTAAACTGGTGTTTGTTCCCTCTACAGCCATGATCTATATCCCCATTGCCCACCCAAGTGCCACATCAGAGAGGGGTGCAGGCTCTGACTAGAAAATATGGGAAGACCAAAATAAAATACTGAATGAAAATGTATGAATCCCTTATTATATGCCAGGAAATTTGAGTTATCTGCTTTCAAATATTTTAGCTTATCAACCCGAAAATTCCTGTGAGATTTTCATTTCACAGGAATAGGTAAGAAAACTGAGGCTCAGAGAAGTGAAGTAACTTCCCCAAAGACATACTTGGCTTTGACTCTTATCAGAGAAATAAAATGTTTTGCTCGGAGTCATATTGAAATAACTGTTTAGCCATAACCAACCATGAGCTATAATCAAGGACACTATAAGTTTCTGAGCTTAAAGTCAAGATCCCTCAACAATACTTTGTTAAGGGATCCCTTCCAGGGCCACCTTCGATCTGTCTTGGGAACTTAAACATTGTGACAATTTGTTGCATGACAGTCTTACCTAAGGCTTCTTTGCTTCCATTTTATATAAAATGGGGAAGTTGCAATAGCTGACTCTTTCCTACTTCCTAGGCAAATATCAAGAGCAAAAATAGGTTCTGTGGGTAAGGCTAATTAAACAGAATTTTCATTTTGATGCCTTGTTTGTCTCAGGCACAGAGACATTGATCTGGCACATGAATTCTAAGCAGGTACAGTGAAGGAAGGAAAAGGAACTTTGATTGTATGATAAATAAGGAAAGGGATTCAAACTCATAAAAATATAAATGCCTAATACAGGGGCGCCTGGGTGGCTCAGTCGGTTAAGCATCCGAGTTTGGCTCAGGTCATAATCTCATGTTCGTGTGTTCAAGCCCCGCATCGGGCTCTGTGCTGACAGCTCAGAGCCTGGAGCCTACTTCCTATTCTGTGTCTTCCTCTCTTTCTGCCCCTCCCCCTCTCATGCTCTGTCTTTCTCTGTATCAAATATAAATAAAACATTAAAAAAATTAAAAATAATAAATGCCTAGTACACAACATCTCTCATTTTCATTTTCTTGTCCTGATTTTCTCATTCAGTTATCATTTTATCATGTTTTCTCATATGAATCCTCAAAATATTTAAGTACTTTTAGAAAAAATCAAGAAAAAATTTTAATGTCCATATTACCCAAAGCAATCTACAGATTCAATGGAATCCCTATCAATATACCAATAGCATTTTTCACAGAACTAGAGCAAATAATACTAAAATTTGTAGGGAATCGCAAAATACCCCAAGTAGCCAAAGAAATCTTGAAAAAGAAGAACAAAGCTGGAGGTGTCAGAATCCCAAATTTCAAGATATGCTACCAAGCTGCAATAATCAAACCAGTATGGTACTGGCAAAAAAACATACACATAGATCGATTGAACAGAATAGAAAGCCCAGAAATAAGCCCACTTTTATATAGTCAGTTAAACTATAACAGAGGAGGCAGGAATACACAATGGGGGGAAATAGTCTCTTCAATAATTGGTGCTGGGAAAACTGGACTGCTACATGCAAAAGAATGATAAATAGACCATTTTCTTACACCATACACAATTATAAATTCAAAATGGATTAAGGATCTAAATATAAGACCTGAAACCATAAAGCTCCTAGAAGAAAACATAGACAATAATTTCTTTGATATGGGCCGTAGCAACATTTTTCTAGATATGTCTCCTAAGGCAAGAGAAACAAGAGGAAAACTAAACTATTAGGACTGCATCAAAATAAAAAGTTTTTGCACAGCAAAACAAAACAAAACAAATCAACAAAATGAAAAGGCAACCTACTGAATGAGAAAAGATATTTGCAAATGATATATCTGAAAAGGGGTTTAATATACAAAATATATAAAGAATTTCTACAACTCGACACCAAAAAAAATAATAGTAATAATTTGATTAAAAAATGAGCATAGGACCTGAATAGACATTTTTCCAAAGAAGACACACAGATGGCTAACAGACACATGAAAAGATGTTCAGCATCACTAATCATCAGAGAAATGCAAATCAAAACCACGGTGATATATCACATTACACCTGTCAGAATGGCTAGAATCAAAAAGACAAGAAACAAGTGTTGACAGGGATGTGGAGAAAAAGGAACTCTTGTGCACCATTGGCAGGAATGTAAATTGGTATAACCACTGTGTAAAACAGTATGAAATTTCCTCAAAATATTAAAAATAGAAGTATCATATGATATAGTAATTCTACTACTGGGTATTTGCCCATAGGTAATGAAACACTAATTTAAAAGATATGTGCCCCCTGTGCTTATTGTAGCATTAATTATAAGAGCTAAAATATGGAAGCAACCCAAGTGTCCATCCATAAATAAATGGATAAATAAGATGTGGTACATATGTACAATGGAATATTACTCAGCCATAAAAATAACGAGATCTTGCCATTTGCAACCATGGATGAAACTGGACAATATTACATTAAGTGAAATAAGTTAGAGAAAGACAAATACCGTATGATTTCACTTATATGTGGAATCTAGAAAACAAAACAAATGGACAAAAAGCAGAATCAGATGCATAAATACAAAGGACAAAATGATGATTGCCAGAGGGAAGGGTATAGGGGATGGCCACAATGGGTGAAGGAGAGTGGGAGACATAGGCCTCCAGTTATGGAAAGAATAAGTCACAGGAATAAAAGGCACATCATTATGAATACAGTCAATGGTACTGTGATAATGTTAGATGGTGACAGATGGTAGCTACCCTTGTGGTGAACACAGCATAATATAGAGACTTATCAAATCACTATGTTATACACCTGTGAGCTAATGTAACACTGTGTGTCAACTACACTTCAAAAGAAAAAAAAAGGATTTTTCTTTTAAGTTGTGACAGATACTAGCTAAATGCTCAATAATCTCTTTAGTTATTCCCAGGAATTCAGGGAAACTACATTTCCCAGGCTTCTGTGCAGTTAAATTTGGAATAATGTGACCAATCCTGAACAATGAAATGTAGAAGGAGAGCCATAAAGGCCACTTTCAGGCCTGACCCTACAACCTTTGCACAATCATCTCTGCTCTTCTCTTCTCTTCTCTTCCACAGTGATCAAGGAAATCACAACTTGAAGGTAATAATGTCAAAAAATAGAATGATCTACATGTTACCTGCAGACTGTGATAGTGCAAGAAAGAGACTGTTTTTGTATTAAGCACTAAGATTTTGAGGTTATCATACCAGTTAGTATTGCTTATCATGATTATATGTGTTAAAGTCAGCTCCTATGTTCTACTTTTTAATACTGGCAACACCAAAGGTAGAAAAAAATAATTTTTGAAACCCTAGCAAAGAATTATACAAACTTATAGATCATGAAGCCCCAGGAGCGATTTCAGGCTCTAGCAGAATTCCCGATGTGACCCTCTGTTAACTCATTTCTGGTTCCATACATTTAGCTTTGTCTTTTGAGAAGCTGCCCACATCATGTTAATATTTGAGTTTTTTAGTCGGTTGAATGGTACCTATTCCTCACCTTACCCCCCAAGAAAGGCATAGTCACAACCTGTTCCCCAGAGACTGTGAATGTGACCTTACTCGGAATAGGGGTCTTTGTAGATGTCATTAAATTAAAGATCTTGAGATAAGATTTTCCTGGATTACCCAAGTGGATCCTAAATCCAATGGCAAGTATCCTTATGAGGTGTAAAAGACACAAACACAGAGAAGAAGGCCATGTGAAGCGGGAGGCAGAGATCAGTTATGCATCTGTAAACCAAGGAACACCTGGAGGCACCAGAAGCTAGAGGAGGCGAGGAAGGATTGTCCGCTGGGGACTTCAGCAGGAGCATGGTCCTGCCAGCACCTGGATTTCAGACTCCTGGCCTCCAGAATTGTGAAAGGACAATATTTTGCTCTCTTAAAGTGCCAAGGTTGTGGCAATTTGTTATGGCAGCTTTAGAAAACGAATACAGGCTTCACCTTCCCTACAGATTGACCAAAGAGTATGATGCAGTGTCCCCAGTTGCCCTAACCTTCTTCTAAGGAAAATATCATCGGCTCTTTTGTCCAAATGGTTTTTCACTGTTCATTACTATTGGTAATAAGCCAGGGATGACCAACAGTAGTAACTTGGAGAAATTACAAAGAAATCTTTAAAAAGCTTTTTTTGTGACTCTTCAACTCTGTGCTCTCTGACATCCCTGATTGTATGACACCCAGAAGCCAGGGTGAACGCCTGCTCTCTACATTTATTAAGAGTCAAGCTCACCAAACAGCCCCTTCCCTCAGTGATCTCCAATCCCCCCCCCTTTTTTTTTTATCATATGCTTTTACTTACTGGTAGTATTTTGAACACAAACCCCATAAATGTGTGTCTTTGTTTGTATTTTTACTGTTATGAAACATACATAACATAAATTTTACCATCTTAATGATCTTCAAGTGTACAATTGGGTGGCATTAAGTACATTCACAATATTGTGCAACTACTTCCAGAACGTTTTCATCATCCCAAAGAGAAATTCTATAGCTATTAAGCAATAAATCTCCATTCTCCATTCCACTCAGCCTCTGGTAACTTCTATTATACTTTCTGCCTCTGCATTTGTCTGTTCTAGGTGCCCCATATAGTGGGGTCATACAATATTTGTCCAGACATTTACTCAGCATGTTTTCTAGGTTCATCCCTTTTGTAGCATGTTTTTGAGGAACCACCATGCTATTTTCCACAGCTATTGTATCATTGTACATTCCCACCAGCACTGCACAGTTTGCAGTTTCTCTACAACCTCATCAACACTTAATTTGTGGTTTTTTGATAATAGTCAACCTAATGGGTGTGATCATTTATTTTTAATGCATGTATCCATTGTACTATAAGTCTTTGTTAATTATGAAATGCAAAACTAGAAAATCTGAATTTTAAACTTGAAAAAGATATAATCTATATTTTAAAACAAATTTAAATTTTATTAATGCTTCTCAGAAGATTGTTTATACTACAAATTTAAGAATAATATTAATGATTTTAGTGAACATGGGTGATTAAATATAATTTGTTCTATTTTTTAGACCTCAGTTCAACATTTTGTGATGTCACTGGGTTTTACTGGCTTTCATCTGAAAAAAGCCCCCTATGCAGATATTTATATCCACATGGAAAAACTATAAAATTGGTTATAAACCCAGGAGATTAATTTTCAATGTTTTTCTGTGAAAATACCACTGGTAAATTTTCATCTTTCTTATATCAGTCTGTTTCTCTGTAAATGAATCTGAAAATATTGCATTTTCTTATTATTACCAAATAGTTTCAAAACTCACTAATGCTCTCTATTTTGAAGGATGTTTTTAAATAGAAAATTTAGATTGCAATTTTTTAAGTTTGAGAGAGGAAAATTTGTACGAGACACATCTACATTGTTTTTGACAATAAAATCACATAACAGTGGGAACATTTCCAAACATCCAATTTCAATATGCTTTGTTCATAGCAGGAGTTTCTTTTGAAAAGCAATTACTTTCTTTTTCATTGTTAAAACATCACTTTAAACTTGAAGGATAGATTAAGCGTGTTTATATTTTCAAAAAATGTCTTCTGGGTAGCATACTATTGTCAACCACTTGTCAGCACAGAAAAGGACAGCAAATTTAGAACACTTGTCTTTTTGTTTTAAAAAATGCAAAATTCATCTTTAAGTTAAACAATGATACAAAAGGATTTCCATAGCCTCTTCCCATCTCATTACAAAAGCCACTATTTTATTTTGTTTCTGTAAAATTAAGTATACCCCATTACTCTCTGTATAACAGAAAAGGCAATACTTCAGTACAGGATTATTGCAAATGAAAGAGTGAGGGGGCAAAGTCAAGGCCACTATTTGGTGGAATTCATGCTTTACTAGTGCAAAAATCACCACAAAATATCTCTCTCCTAGCCCCATAATATTACCTTGCAATTTGACTTTGCAGCTCCTTCCATCAAGAGATAAGTCCTTCAACCAATGCCCACCACATTGTAACCCACAGCAAATACTGCCCAGTAGCTTTATTTCCTCAAGGCTCATCCTCATTCACCCTGAAATTCCAATCAAGAAAAGAACAACTGCAGTTTTCCAAGAAACAACCTAGAAACTCAATGGTAAGGCTGCATCACAAGTGTTCTTAGAATATAGTGGGATTATCCCATCACATGACAGTGATAGTAGGTAGAACAATTGGAAGCAGGACCCCTGGAGAAGAGGAAAAAGACAGACCCCCCCCTTCCAGAGGTTTTGCTGAGGCACTACCTCTCAAAACAGACACATCTAGCATTTGGGGCTGCACCAAAAGGAACAAACTTGGTTTTGCTGGACTTGCATTGTCCAAAACTCACCTGTGAGAACACTGAAAGCAAAGCATTTGCAGCCACCAAAGCCCAGGTCAGAGCTGCGAGGCCCAGGGAGTTATCTGGGTCAGTGGTAAAGGCGTCCTCCCTTCTCCATGACTTCTTTCAAACCTAACCCAGGCTCTCCAAGCCCACTATCTGAAAAAGCACAGCGCTTTACCTGATTTTTCTGCCCCTTGCTCTTCCGTCCCTCCTTTCCACTCAGCTCACCATGGCCACAGTTATTTACCAAACTCTGCTTGCCTCCTTTTACACTTGTGGGTAAAAACCTATAGTGGCTGCTCCTATTGGGTCTTTATAAATGTCTCATTCTTACTGCAGTAGGTTTTATCCCTCCAATGTATGAAATTCCTCTCATACATGTTCATAAGAACATCAGCAATTCCCCAACTACCAGAGGTTTGTGAAGGTGGTGTTCTCCTGAACATGCAGGTGGCCCAAGTAGACAACTTGGAGCCCAGCAAAATGCCCCCATACCCTGACACCTGATATCTCATCACATTCTGGCCAGAAGAAAACAAAATCCTTTAAGTTGTTTTAATATGCGTTAATAATAAATCTAGTGTAGCCGATCATTTTCCAATTTTGGTTTTTTCACTGATTATATTTTATTACTTTTTGTGGCAAGATATTCTCTCTCTTAATACATATATAATGTTTATTTTTGAGAGAGAGAAAGAGAGAGAGAGAGAGAGAGAGAGAGAGAGCAGGGGAGAGGCAGAGAGAGGAGACCCAGAATCCAATGCAGGCTACAGGCTCTGAACTGTCAGCACAGTGCCTGATGCAGGGCTCGAACACATGAACTGTGAGATCATGACCTGAGCCGAATTTGGATGCTTAACCCACTGAGCCACTCAGGCTCCCCTCTTAATATATTTTTTGATGTTTATTTATTCATTTTTGAGAGAGAGAGAGAGAGAGAGAGAGAGAGAGAGAGAGAGGGAGCGCACAAGCAGGGTGGAGCAGAGAGAGGGAGACACAGAAACTGAAGCTGGCTCTAGACTCTGAGCTGTCAGCACAGAGCCTGATGCGGGGATCAAATCCTGTGCCAAAGTCAGACATTTAACCAACTGAGCCACCCAGGTGCCCCCAAATTTTCTCTCTTTTAAATCAATTTCAGTTTTTAAGTATGTGCCCCAAACTGGAAGCACTGGTTATGTCAGTTGCTTGGATAGATTCTCCCATAATCCCATCCTGTGTCTTACTTCAGGATTATAGGGTGGGAATCCTCCACAAGTGAGGATTGGCAGTGAGCTATCTCAAGTGGTAAGGGAATGCCCAGAGTCCATGAAGGGTCCATGAAGTGTGACAAAGTTGCTTTGCATTTCTCAGACCATGAAGAAAACTCATAACAACAACAGCAACAAACAAATAAGAACAATAATAAAACCAAAAAGACAAAACTATAAACACTGAAAAGCTTGCCTACTGGCCTTTGGTGCTGAGTATTTTTCTGAGAATTATGTATGGGAAAGCAAATATGTTTTAACCTTTCAGCAAAGGAGAAAGACTTCTCAAAGCCCTGGTTCAGGAAGAGAATCAGCTACTAAGGAAGTTTCTTTCAACTCAAATATTTCTCAAAGTGTCCAAAGAGCCAGGATTTTACTCTGATTATAAACAGTATCTTCTCCATAAACCACACTTCTGGAGCTGATAATCAATTCCAAAGCTTAATAAAGTCTTTAATTAGAATATGTACCCAAGCCAAAATATATAACCTCTTAAAGAAACCGATTCAAAAGAACTATCCACCTCAGCTTTTTGGCTCCAGATATCAAACTGTAGGGTACACAAGAATGACACAAAACACATCTTTAAATTCATTTTCTGGGGCATCTGACTGGCTCAGTTGGGTAAGCATCTGAATCTTGATTTCAGCTCAGGTCATAATCTCACGATTCGTAAATTCAAGCCCCATGTCAGGCTCTGTGCTGAAAGTGTGGAGATTCTCTCTCTCTCTCTCTCTCTCTCTCTCTCTCCCCCCCTCCCTCCCCCCCCGCCCCTCCCCTGCTCATACTCTCTCTTGCTCTCACTCTCACTTTCTCTCTTTGTGTCTCAAAATAAATAAACATTATAAAATAAAAAATAAATAAAATGTGTTTTCCTAGCTTCAGCCCAGAAATACCAACCTAGGTGACTTTAATACAGATGGGTCAAGGCTACAATTTGAAAAACATTTCTTTAGACTTTAGACAACTGAACAAAAATTGCTAAATACCATCCATCCTATCTTGTTATAGAGCTTGCTGAGGAAGCTTTCCTATCTGCTTACCAGAGAGGGAAAAAAAAAAAAAGAAATTTTGTGTGGCTAGCTGTGTCATCTCTCTTATGAGGAAAGCAAAGCCCCTATCCCAACAGAACTTCTCTTAGGGCTCCTTGGCCCAAATTTGGTCCTTGTGGCGATGATAGCTACAAGGGAGTCTAGGAAGGTTGGCAACAAGACTGTCAATGATCAGTCTAGGTGCTTCATGACCCGTCCTCTAGGGCTTAGCACATTGCCACCTTCAATACAATCAGGACCCTGTCTGCAAAGAAGGTGGAATGAAGACTAGACAACTCATATTGTCTACCTCAAAAGGGAAGGAAGCAAACATGTTGAATACCTACTATATGGAAAGTTCTGGAATAAGTACCTAGACATTAAAAAAAAAAATCTCATTGAGTAGAGGCTAAGATGGTGGAATAGCATGGAAGGTTTTTTTGTGTCTCTCATCTCTGAAATGTAGCCAGATCAATACTAAACCACCTTGCACTCCTAGAAAACTGATTTAAGGATTAATACAACAATCTACACAACCTGAACCACAGAACTCGGCAGATATACAACACAGAGAGGTGAACTGGGGGAGAGAGAAGCCACCGAGGGCAGAGAGCTGATTTTGCTTGTGGAGCGAGGATGGAGATGGAAGAGAGTATAGGAAAGCTTCCCCCCCCCCCCCCCCACAAAGCAGCTGGAGAGGAAAAAAGAGTATGCAAGGGACTGAACAAAAAATGGAGAAAGGAGAAAGGAGACGGTTTAAATTCCATTAACACTCTATAAACATAGGGAGCTCAGAGTCTGAAACTCTGCAGCTTGATACCTGGCGGTGCTCTGGTGGGAAGGATGAATCCCCAGGAGCAGCGAGTGAGGTTCTCAGGGTTCTCAGGCCACATTCACCAGTGCTGGAACAAGGACGTTAAGGCAGAAGCCTGGCACTAGATGTGTGTTGTGATTTTCCATAATCCCTGAAATGTTGCTGCTACACGATTGCGCAAACTTTTTCTGGGGCAGGCTGGAACCCAGGCACAGTCTCTGGGCATCGCAGCAGCATGGTCTCGGTGAATGTTCCTCAGGGTGAGCAGGCACCCGGCCATTGCTTGGTGAGACCCTCCCCCAGAGGGTCAGAATGGGTCAAAGCTGCAGTCCCTCAGAAGTGAGGGGTTGGGTCTGCTGCATCTGAGATAAAACTCAGGAGGGAGGTGCCGCCTGACAGCCTGATGGCCTGGTCATGGACAATGTAAAAGCAGGGAATGGAAGGAAGTTGGAGACAAAGAAAGGGTGCTCAATTGCTGGTCGGGGAGAGTCCAGAGTTCTGAAACTAGAGAGTGGGTAGCTCGGTGACGCCATTTTCACCCCTTCCGCGCATGTGCATGCACGCCTACAGGCACCACAGCAATACACCCAAGTAAGCTAAGCAGCGCCATCTAGTGGAGAACGTAGTCATTACACTAAGCCCCACGCAACTAGGCCAACCTCGTTCTTCAGGAACACAAGTCTCTCCACCTGCTTAGTTTCCGGACTATAAAGTACTTCATAGTTTGACTTCTAGGGAAAACCGATGTAATTTCAGTTTTATTTCAGTCTGTTCGCTGGTTCATCTTTTCAGGTTTTTTTTTCTTATTCTTGAATACAGAAAGAGAAAAAAATATTTTTACTTTCCATTTTTACTAAAAATACTTTTAATGTTTTTCTGCTATATATTTTATATTTTTTTAAATTTTTAAAATTCTATTTTACTTCCATCATTCATTTGATTCTATTTTATTGTATTCATTTTTTCAAATTTTTAAATGGTTCCTTTTCTTTTTTTTCTTTTTTTCTTACCTTTCCCTTTTTTCTCTAATCTATCAAGCTCTTTTCAACAATCAGACCAAAACACACCTAAGATCTAGCATCCTTTATGTGATTTTTGTGTTGTTTCTAATTTTTTAATTTTAAATTTTTTTTACCTTATTAATCCATTTTCTTTCTTCAAAATGACAAAATGAAGGAATTCATCCCAAAAGAAAGAACAGGAAGAAATGACATCCAGAGACTTAACACAGACACAAGCAAGATGTTGGAACCAGAATATAGAATCACGATGATAAGAATATTAGCTGGGGTTGAAAATAGATTAGAATCCCTCTCTACAGAGATAAAAGAAGTAAAAGGTAGGATGAAATAAAAAATGCTACAACTGAGCTGCAATCTCAAATGGATATCTCGGCAGCAGGGATGGATGAGGCAGAGCAGCAAATCATTGATACAGTGTACAAACTTATGGAGAACAATGAAGCAGGAGAAAAGAGGGAAAATAAGGCAAAAGAGCACGATTTAAGAATTAGAGAACTCAGTGACTCATTAAAAAGGATCAATATCAGAATTATAGGGGTCCCGGAAGATGAAGAGAGAGAAAAATACATTAAATCCAACAATACATTAAAAAAATTATTCACCATGACCAAGTGGGATTTATACCTGGGATACAGGACTAGTTCAATCCACAAAACAATCAATGTGATACATCGCATCAATAAAAGAAACAACAAGAACCACATGATCGTCTCAATAGATGCAGAGAAAGCATTTAACAAAACACAGCATCCTTTCTTAATAAAAACCCTCAAGAAAGTAGGGATAGAAGGATCATACCTCCAGATCATAAAAGCCATATAAGAAAGACCCACTGCTAATATCATCTTCAATGGGGAAAAACTGAGAGCTTTTCCCCTAAGGTCAGGAACATGACAGAAAAGTCCAGTCTCACCACTGTTATTGGAAGTCTTAACCTCAGCAATCAGACAACACAAAAGAATAAAAGGTATCCAAATCAGCCAGAAGGAGATCAGACTTTCACTCTTCACAGATGACATGATACTCTATATGGAAAACCTGAAAGATTCTACCAAAAAACTTCTAAAACTAATCCATTAATTAAGCAAAGTCTCAGGATATAAAATCAATGCACAGAAATTGGTTGCATTCCTATACACCAATAATGAAGCAACAGAAAGAAAAATCAAGGAATTGATCCCATATACCATTGCACCAAAAACCATGAAATACTCAGGAATAAATCTAATCAAAGAGGTAAAAAATATATACACTGTAAACTACAGAAAGCTTACAAAAGAAACTGAAGAAGACACACAAAAAATGGAAAAATATTCCATGGTCCTGGATAGAAAGAACAAATATTGTTAAAATGTTGATACTCCCCAAAGCAATCTACATATTCAATGCAATCCCTATCAAAGTAACATCAGCATTCTTCACAGAGCTAGAACAAACAATCCTAAAATTTGTATGGAACCAGAAAAGACCCCCTATAGCCATAGCAATCTTGAAAAAGAAAACCAAATCTGGAGGCATCACAATCCCAGACTTCAAGCTGTATTACAAAGTTGTAATCACCAAGACCATATGGTACTGGCACAAAAAAAAGACACACAGATCAATGGAACAGAATAGAGAACCCAGAAACGGACCCACAAACATATGGACAACTCATCTTTCACAAAACAGGAAAGAATATCCAATGGAAATGAGACAATCTTCTTCGGCAAATAGTGTTGGGAAAACTGGACAGTGACATGCAGAAGAATGAACCTGGACCACTTTCTTACACCATACACAAAAATAAACTCAAAATATATGCAATGGAATATTACTTGACAATCAAAAAGAATGAAATCTTGCCATTTGCAACTATGTGGATAGAATTGGGGGGTATTATGCTAAGTGAAATCAGTCAGAGAAAGACAAATATCATATGACTTCACTGATATGAGGAATTTAAGATACAATACAGGTGAACATAAGAGAAGGGAAGTAAAAATGACATAAAAACAGGGAGGGGGACAAAACATAAGAGATTCTTAAATATAGAGAACAAACAGGGTTGCTGGAGGGGTTGTGAGAGGAGGGATGGGCTAAATGGGTAAGGGGCACTTAGGAATCTACTCCTGAAATCATTGTTGCACTATATGCTAACTTGGATGTAAATTTAAAAAAATTATATTAAAAAATATCATTAAACGTAATACCCCAAACTCCTCTGTAAACAGAGCTCTTTGCTTTTACCATATCACCTCTGCTCTCTTTCAGAGTTACCCCAGTATAAGTCCTCACCCTAGACCCCTTTCTAAAAAGATTGCTTTTTAAAAGTTTCCATTTAATATAATTTTAATCACTGAAAACTGAGTTTTTGAGTTTGTCTCTAAGTTGTATTTTCTTTTCTTTACTGAGGTTCTTTGTTCTCTTTTATTTATTTCTGGCAGTAAGAGAAAACTTTTCATGAAAACCTTGAGTGCAATATTTTTAATCCATTAGAGATATGAATAAAAGGAACCAAATCCCTTCCCTATTGTTCCAAAGATTTAAAAATATAAAGAACTTAAGACCCCCTGTACAGCCATTATTTGGTATATGGTGATTGCCTTGAGCAATTGGGACATTAGAATTTTTCTTTTGTTCTCATTTTTTAAAAGGAAACGAAATGAAAAGAAAAATATTAATACAATGCACAGGATGCAGATTAAAACACTGAAGTCAGGAAATGCAGAGGTGAATGATCTCATAGGAACCTTAGCTTGTGTCCTCTGACCACAGGCATGATGATCTGTCAGCCCTACTCATTTGGTGTTTCTGTTGCTAGGTCTGACCTTCTGGCCACCAACCTTTGTGAATCTGTATTTGCCGGGGGAGTTGTTATAAGTACAGAAGTGAACAAACTACTATTGGAATTATTGCTTATTAAAATTCATATTTATTTTTATTCTCTGCAATTTATCTACTTTAAAAATATAATTATTTGCATTCACAAAGTTTTAGTTTCGATGACCAGAAGAAATGTTGCTGAATCAACATGATGCTAAAAACTCTGGTCTATTCAGTAAACAGTTCAGTCAACATAGCCCTGAACTGAGTCAGATTGAATGTCTGACAGTTGAACTATATATTAGTGTCATAAGCAATCTCATTCCCATAATAGGAAGCAATTGAGCATACATCACCCTGATTTCTTAGACTTTGTGAGGTTAAATCTGCTGAAGGTCTTGGGTCTCCTCCCCTTAGCTCTCTCCCCCCTACCTACCTACTCCCTTCCAAGTCAGAGAAGGGAATGGAAATGTGAGAGATAGAGACTAAATATGGTGTGTATTGGTCCATTTCCCATGCTTGTCCCCTCCTCTAGTAGAAACTCTGCCGTCAGAACCCCCTGCTGTGGAAGTCATGGTCAGTCTACAGCAGATGTTGGCAAACTCCTCCCAAATAAGGGCCAGCAAATATTTTCAGCTTTTCAAGTCAAAAGGTCTCTGATTCAACTACTCAACTCTGCTCTTAGAGCACAAAAGTAGCCACAGACAATACTTAAACAAATGCATGTAGCTATGTTCCAACACAACTTTATTTGCAAAGACAGGCAGTGAGCCAGGTCACAATTTGTCAACCCCTGATCTGGGGAACTCAGCTTAACTGGGTTTTGTTTTTTTTTTTTTTTTTTTCATATTTTATCAAGACTATGGTCCATTTTATTGCTCAGTAACTCAACATTGTTTTGTTTTGTTTTGTTTTTTGGTTTGGTTTTTACTGTACACTGTTGCCTAATTCTATTTTATATCTTGTTACCACTATTCTAATTTATTCTATCATTTATCCTCATCATAAAGCTTCTAGCCCCTAGTCCAGATTCCTTTATAGAATTCTCTTTACCTTTAACCACAACTCCAATGCCCCCTGCCATTGTTCCCTGGGAAGTACAACTGAGTCAGGACACTTGAGTTGTAATACCTGTATTAATTAGTGATTTCTGGAGGTGCCTGGGTGGCTCAGTCAGTTGAGCATCAGATTCTTGGTTTTGGCTCAGGTAATGATCTTATAGTTCATGGGGTAGGCTCTGCACTAACAGCACAAAGCCTGCCTGAGATTCTCTGTCTCTTCCTGTCTCTCTGCCCCTGCCCCACTCTTGCTCACACTCACTCTGTCTCAAAATAAACATTTTTTAAAAATTAGTGATTGCTGTATAACAAAGCACCCCAAAACTCAGTGGCTTAAAACAATTACTTATTATTTTTCATGAGTCTCTGGGTCAGAGCTGGTAAGTTAAGTCTCCCCTCACATCTCATAATTTTCTCACTTATTCCTGGTATTATTCCAAATGAACTGATAAAATTATTTCATCTAACTCACCCCCCAAAAATTGAGGTTTTAATTGCCTCAAACACTTATTAATTTTGAGAAGATTGACATTTCTATGATATTGTCTTTCCACCTAGTACCATAGTATACTGCTCCAATTTTTTTCAGGTCTTGCTTCATATCTTTTCATAACATTTTATAGTTTTATTTAACTAGACCTGTTTCTTTTCTTTTTAATTTTGTTGCTAAGTATTTTACTTGGGACCGGAACATTTTGCGTTCACAAACTTGGGAATTTCCCTGTGAAATCTGAAACCAGCCCCCATATCCGGAGGGCAAGGAGAGAGGGAAGAAAGACTAGCTACTCTACACTGGGAGAGGGCAAGCTTAAGAAGCAAGGGAACTTACCTAGGAAGCTTCTCGTTGGCAGCTTGAGGACAAGCTCTCCCCACCAGCCCACCAACATTTTAAAAGATTATAGAAAGGCCTTAACAGGATTCATTCACACATACTGTCCAGATAGTCCCACAAACACATTGCTCTTTCAAGTCTGCAACCTTGGAAACTCGAAGCGCAGGGGAGGGGTGAGGAGCCTCCAGCTGCCCACCCACCCGTGGTCAGTTTCTGGGCCATTTGGTGGTCACAGTCACCCGATGACCTCCTCCAACAGACATTTTCATTCGTAGTTAAGTATTATTAATACAGAGATTTTTGGTTTTGCACATTTTGTGTGATTTTGGCTTTTGCACATTTATCTGACACCCAACCTCTTTACCAAAGTTCACTTTTAAATTCTCATTTAGCAAAATCATGTTATACTCAATTTTTATTTCAATTTTCATTTTTAAACTTTTGTTTTTCCCTTCTCCCTTCCCTTCTCTTAATATTCTTTACCATGCCAGTTATTTTTATAAGCTTAAACAAAATAATACATGTAAAGCACTTAGCATCTCAAAATGCTGAGTAAGTACTCAGGGGTGTCTGGGTGGCACAATTGGTTAAGCATCTGACTTTGGCTCAGGTCAAGATCTCCCAGTTTGTGGATTCCAGTCCTGTGTCAGGCTCTGTGCTGACAGCTCAGAGCCTGGAGCCTGCTTCAGATTCTGTGTCTCCCTTTCTCTCTGCCCCTCCCCTGCTTGTGCTCTGTCTCACTCATTCTCAAAATAAATAAAAATATTTTAAAAAATAGTAAACACTCAGTAAACATTAGCTATTAAGATTTCAATGATGTTTATTCAAGATAAATTTAAATTTTATGCTATTCTTTATTCATCATCCTACTCTTAGCTATTAGATCTTTTGACTATGAGCAGGAAAGAATCCCTATGTGGAAGTCTGGGAAACAGTATACACTTTTGTACCTCATATTCCTAATACCGTAATATCTGTTATATCTCCCAAAGATACAAATAATTAGCTAGTATATGACACACCATTTATAGTTCAATTCTAAAAGTCAAATATATTTAAGATTCTGTTATTACCAAAGGTGTCAAACAAGCTGAACTCAGCTTTTATCTGAAGTGTAATGCTTGTAAAATGCAGCTTTAATATAACTAATGGCCACATTAATTAAAGCAGACCTTCCTCATTAAACTTAATGGTGAGAATAAACTTTCTTTCTAATCCTGATCTACCACTCCTCATATTTTAAAATATACCTTTCACTGATCCCGTTTTTCAAAGTGCTATCATTTTTTCATTGATATTCTTTCATTTGCATTTGAACTAGTCTATGCTTGTTTTAGACAAATGTATTACTCCTCTGCAGGAGTTTCCTCTTCTGCAGTTTCTCTTTGCGAAAATGTACTTGTTTTCTTAATCTAGGAAACACATAAGTTAGACACAAGGAAAATGCAAGGGAAAAAAGTATGGCTGAACCAAGGACAATGTTTTGACTGTCTTAGATTTGTTGTGTGTGTTTTCATGTTTATTTATTTTTGAGAGAGGCAGAGAGAGAGGGAGATAGAGAAAATGAAGCAGACTCCACACTGTCATCACTGAGCCCAATGTGGGGCTTGAACTCACAAACCTTGAACTCATGACCTGAGCTGAGCTGAAGTTTTACGCTTTACCGATGGAGCTAGCCAGGTGCCCCTTAGATTTGTTATCTAACATATATCTGCATTTAGTCACTTTGTGAAGTGGGCTAGAGAACGATATTATGATGCAAAGATCACAAGGTATTGTCTCAAAGATACTGGTATCACTTTCTGAGTCAAAAGACTACATCTTGAAATATGATAAAGGAGTACTTTACACACATTGCCTCATAATTCTGACTATAACCTTCACAGATAAGGAAACAGCCTTCATAAAGCTTCAGGTCACAACCAACAAGGAATTGATCAAATTTTATTTCCAAGCCTGAATTCTTAATCACAAAAAAATTCTTACTCTCCCTTAAGCTTGTTCCTTGGCTTAAGCCAAAATATCTATATATCTAAGCTTCTAACTTTTTTCTTACTCAAGTTTCTGTAACAGCTGTATGTGAGTAGCCCATTGGAATTAGCCCACAACATATCAAAAGTCAAATTCTTATTTCTGCACCTATGTAGAACATACATATGTGTATATACATATGTATGTGTGTAATATATATGTGTGTGTACATACACACACACACACACACACACGTCCCTGGATCACACAAGATAGCACTAACCACTATATATGCTGAGGTTGAAAAATCTTGTAAATCTTGGTAGGGCAAACTCGGGGCAACCAGGCAGTGAATCCAGACGTGTTGAACATAATTCGTCTTTCTTTTGAATTACTCGAATCGGCTGGTTTTTCTTGGGGAACTGATTGTGCAGCAAGGCACCAGTATGTTTACTTTTAAAAGAGGCCTATGTTCTTTTGGGCAATTGGAGTGGTTGTGCTACTGGGGAGAACAAACACTTCTCAAAGAGGATAAGCCAGAGCTGTTGTGAGGAATGCAGTGAGAGAGCCCACATTCTAATTCATTTCAGTGGAAACAGATCATTACAGATGCTCAGTGCTAATGCAGGTCTGGGAGATAGAGGTCTGTGATGATATTTTCCATGTTTCATATTTCAGTTCCTCAAATCTAGGCCCTCAATACTGACACCATTTTCCTTGGCAATCAGGGGAAGTAGGAAGTCAGGATAAGGAGGCTTCAACCTTAACACACCTCCACTTAGTCAGCCCTCAAGTACATATCTTTAGGGAAGCTGGCTTTTACCTCGGTCCAGAAAACACTCACTTGGAGTTAAGTGGGCAGGATGTTCCTTGTGCCATTTTTATATAATTATATTCAAGACAAGAATGTGTGGAGCAGGGAATGGAATCCAGCAGAAATATAACCCAAGAGGTTTGTAGGCCCTCTTAAGAAATATACCACACACATAAAAGAGGCCCAGTGGCCAAATACTTCCTTAGTGAGCCAACCAACCCCTGGATACATATGTGCTAATAAAAATAGACCATATGCAGGAAGCATGACTTCCGAATTTTTCTTGATGAAGTATTTGAATGCTGACTTCCAAGAGATAGACATAATTGGTCCCCTCTTAGATGAAAATAAAACTGAAATATGTGGTCTGGATTACCAGAGTAGAACACAGAATTGACAGATTTAAAACATTATATTTCTGCCAAGATGATTGCACTTACTTTTCCTCTTTTCTTTAAAAAAGGAGTATTTTTCCATTCTCTTTTCCAGCTGATGGATAGATAAAAAAATGGCACTGAGATTTCCAAGGCCACTTGGCAGGAGAGGTTGAAACGTAAAAAGGCTGGATGTTTTATAGATTGGTTTGGGCTCATTTTTATGGACTGGGAAGAAGAAAAATTAAATTTGTGTATATCAGATTTTTCAATTAAAGACACACATACCAACCATGTGGACTAGTGGAAATCACTGGGTGCTTTTATTTTCTTCCCCATCTCTCTGCAACACACAAGTCGGTGGCCAATCCCAAGGGCCCAGGGGCGTAGAATCACATCTTCATCATGTCCCTCTTTGGTGGGTTGGAGGCCAGGGGTATAGTGGGGACCAGATTCAGGATAGAACAGAAAGTTACTTTTTAGAACACATTTCACCTTAATGCTATTAATCGTAACTTTTCTTCATGATCTCATCATAATTTTATGAGTATAAAGGACAAGTTTCCTAAGTGCCAAGTATTTTTTTAAAGATGCTTTTCTTCTGTATTTTTAACTCTTAAAATACACAGCTGACAGTAAAAGTCATCTTGAAATTTAGCAGTATCAAGATTTTTATATGAAATACACGTTTCCTCACATGCTTATGTTATGATCAGGGTGCTTGCCTGCTGGCAAACCAGAGAAACTCCAGATAATTCTGGTAGCAAAGAAATTTACAGGAAGGCTATTGGGTATCTTAGAGAATTGATGGAAAACCCAAGAGAATGAGGCTTAGAAAATGGTCAGGAATGAAAGGAAGCTGGTGTAGAGGAATGATCCAAGGTCACACCACTGGAATACTCTAGATAGGATACTACTTCTGCAAGGAGACCGCATCCCCACGGGTTCCACTTCCACTGGATACTAACAGTCCCCAGAATCTCAACTGTACCACTGGCACCATGAATCCATGATTCGTTTTGTCTCTATATCTTTCCATCAGTTCCTACACATTTTCAACATTTTAGGTAGGAGTTTCTAAACTAGCTGAGGTGCTATGTTATACCCTTTAGCTGTTTGAAGCTAAAGAGGGAAGATCTATGGTGCCCTTTGACCTATGTAGACTTATGTATGATCTATGGTGCCCTTTGACCTATGTAGACTAAAGAGTTCTCCCTTAAAAAAGAGATCTAGATAATATGGCACCAAAATAATACCAATTGTCACTTCTAATTATTTCCATAAACATATCCATCCATATAACTCTCTATATCACCTAGTGAATATTTGTATTCAGTATCCATGAGTGAACAAATCTATCCACTAGAAAGTATCTATTCATAGCCTCCATTTTTTCTATTTACTAACTTTCTCACTGATTCCCTCCATAATCCAATTTCACTTTCTTTGTATTTTTCCTTCTATTGCTTTGCCTAGTGGTATTTTATTCCCACTCACCTTAACGACAAAACACTATCTTCATATATACTCTGCCATCTCATTTTAATGTTAAATTTTTAAGAGATCATGATTATTTCATAGAAAGTGGGATTGCAAATCAAAAATGCTGACATCACAACCAAAACTGTATAAACATCTCAACCAAAACTAAATAAACATCTCCACTTGAACAGTCTACTTGAGGATATCCTACCAAAGCAAATGTGGTATGGTGCCCCCTCCCCAAATGGGCTGTCATCTCCCAAGCCCTCGCTACCATGTCTCTTTTGCTAGCACCACCACCTTAGGTGTTTGAGAATATTAGAGATATTTGGGGAACCTAGTTGAGGTTTTGGATAGACAGAATGTATTATCACTTTCCCACTTAAAAATTCACTATACAAAACAGTGTAGGAGCTAATTATTAAATTCAAGGAATGAAAGATGCCTGTATTTTCCCTCCTCCATCAGAAACTTTTCACAAGAAGGAAAGGTTAAGTGTAAACAAAACAAAAAATATCATATAAATAAGAAGCCAAAAAGTTTAATGTTATTGAATAGACTGAAAGTTCATTCAGGGCTTACACACATCATAAGAATAGATTATAACAGCTCAGAGATCAATAGCTTACTGGAAGGAAGGAAGAAAGCAGTTTATATTTTCAATGTAGAAGAAGAAAATCTAATTGCTACAGATGTCTTGTAAAATTCCCAAAACAAAGTCTAGCCAAGTTTACTGTTTAGTGAATTTTTTCTTTTTTCAAGGGATGAAAAATGAGATTCAATGTGTATACTATTGGTTACAACTAATATAACAGCTTGAAAAAATCATAAGACAGAAGCATAAATATAATATAAAAAGACAAGATTTTTAAAACTGTATGTAGGAATATTAACTATAATAAGTGGAAAAGATACATTAAAACCAGCAGTGTGTTACACTAGTTCAAAACAAAACTCGTAAGGCAGACCAAAACTGATGCTAGTTAAGGAAAGTGGTCTGTTTTTAGGAAGTGTGTCCAGACAGACACCACCATGAAGAAATGCCAACAGTAACTATGTGGTCCCTCTTGTTACTCAGTTAAGTGTCAAAGGTAGAGTGACTGGGTCAATAGCTTAAGCTTTCTCCAAGGATTTGTAGTATTCCATCAGCACAGTCCAGGCTTTGGGAGCCATGAAGCCTTCCGGAGGTTTCTGGCCTTCTCGGGCAAGTCTGCGCATTCGTGTTCCTGAAATAAATTCAAAGTCTTCATGGCTGAAAGAGAAAAAAGAAGAAGAAGAAGAAGAAGAAGAAGAAAATTATTTCCCATTTTTAGAATCTTAGTGACAGTGAAACTTAAAAAAACCTTTTTAAATGTTTATTTTTTTTTGAGAGAGAGAATCCAAAGCAGGCTCCAGGCTCTTAGCTGTCAGCACAGAGCCCAACAAGGGGCCTGAATCCACAAACTACAAGGATGACCTGAGCCAAGAAGTCAGACTCTCAACTGACTGAGCCACCCAGGCACCCCAGTGATAGTGAAATTTTAAAAAGCATTTCTTCTTCTGTTCATGGTAGATAAGCTTAATGGAAACAAAAAGATCTGAATAAAAGACAGTACTGTACCTGTAAATGAATGCTCAATCTGATTTCAAATTTGCCATTGAACAAAAACCACCATGCTATTGAAATACCCATTTTTAGAACTTGGAAACAAATTTTAATTGCTGTATCTAACTGAGATCACTGTAGATTCACATGCAATTGTAAGATATAATACAGAAAGTTCTCATATACCCTTCATCCAGTTTTCCCCAATGTAGCATCTTGCCAAACTATAGCATTAATATCACAATCAGGTTATCAGTATGGATACAATCTACCAATCTTATTCAGATTTCCCCAGTTCTACTTGTACTTGATTCTCTGTGCATTTAGTTCTGTACAATTTTATCACATATGTAGGTTCATGTATCCACCACAGTCAAGATGCATTAACAGTTCCAAAACCTTGAAGATCCCTTGGGGTGTCCTTTTATAGCCATACCCATCTCCCTCCTTTACTTTCTCCTCCCCAGCCCATGCCAACTACTAATTTAGAACTAGAAATAAACAAACAAAATATTCATTCCAATTTAGCTAGCACAGACTGAAAACTCTTTAGGAAGTCTGAATCTGAAAGGTTAAATGTATACTGGAACATTAAGAAAAAAACTAATTTTTTATTGCAAAACCAGGTAAGTAGCAATAATTGATACTATTCCACTGGTACCATCAAAGTATTATTAGTTTTTCTCAACTTCCTATATTCAAAAACACACAAAGACCATTAAACCATTAAGCACTGAGCATGTATGGCTGTGGCACAGATGGTCTACTAGTAATTTCACCCTCTTCCCCCAAACAAAAAGAACCAACCTAGATAGCAGACCAGGACCCAGCAAGAGCTCTAGATCACTCAGGTCACCAGATCACAGGCTGTGTTTGCTCCTAGTTAGCAGCTGTATGTTACCTCCCCACTCATCATTTGTGGATCATAAATCATAAACTGCAACAAGCTTCTAGAGGGATGCCAAGTATATTTCCTAACTAATAATCACACTTCTAGGAATCTACATTAAGGAAAAAATCAGATACACACAACTGTTATGCATAAAGATAGCTAAGTAGAAGTTGCTTTAGGCTAGTAAAATATGGCAAATGACCTGAAGGTTAGCCCCGAGTAAAAGAATCAGGACACAATACTTTCTAGGCAATACAATTGCAATTCTGTTAAAATACAGAGGGTGTGGAGAGAAGACTATAAAGAAATATATCCAAAGGGACACCTGGGTGGCTAGGTCAGCTGTCCAACTCTTGATTTCAGCTCAGGTCATGATCTCACAGTTGTGGGATTGAGTCCTGTGTTTGGCTCTGCCCTATGTGTGGAGCCTGCTTCAGATTCTCTCTCTCTTTCTTCCTCTGCCCCTCCCCTGCTCAAGCTCTCCCTATCTCTCTCAAAAGAGGGAGGAGGGAAAGATGAGAGGGAGGTAGGAGGGAAAAGGGAGAGGGAGGGAGGGAGGAAGAGAATATCTTAAGTAGGCTCCAAGCTCAGTGTGGAGCCCAGTGAAGAACTCAATCCCAGGACCCTGGGATCATGATCTGAGCGGAAATCACGAGTCGGAAGTTCAACAACCAACTGAGCCACCCAGGAGCCTCCACCCAAATGTTATAGTGGTTATTTCCACACAGTATTACCACAAGTGCTATTAATTTTGCTTATGCTTTCTGTAGTTTTCTAAAAATGATCATCAAATATCAGAATCAAATTAAAAAATATCAAATATCAATAATTTTATAATGAGTAAAAACATATTTTAAAAAATCCCTACTCATTTGATTTTAAGTCATTTAAAAATATGTAACCTTAAATTAACTGGAAACCTCAATCACTTAGAACACCGCCTCCTGATGAAAGCAGATAAATAAGGTGCTGCTATAGCATTATGCATCCTATTCTGGTCTCAAAGTAGTTATAAGGCTACTGATATACACTTACATAGCAGGCATTAACAGTAAAGATGGTGCTAGGGACACAAAACACACTCAAAAATATTTACTGACTAGTGATCAGGTACTTTACTAGCTTTCTAAATAGAAACTCAATAAATATTTGGTCAAATATAAAATAATGACAAGGTCTATGTATAGAAAAATTTTACTGGTTCAATATAGAACCATGCATATATGGTCTTAAATGAGTCACTACTCTTCATCTTCTGGCAAAAAAAGGGAAATATAGGGTTTCTGATTGCTGTGGTTAATTTAAGCTACTGTACATTCCCTTTTATCTAAATCTAGATTGTTCCCATTAGAAATTTCTACATAACCTTCATAATGATCTCTTCCATAATCATCTTCACATCTACCTTCTCTCTGACCTTACTCACCTCCACTTTATGAAGGGGAATGCACATGCCACTTTCCTAACCTGGTTCATTGTCTCCTGAGCTCTCAGATTGTGGACTCCAGACCAAGAAAGAAATACTGTGATTTCCTCATAATCCAAATTGTGCACTGGTTTCTGGTCTCTCCTCTGCTTTTCTAATTCTGTCTGTGTGCTCAATGACCCCACTGCTCACTGGGCTTCTCAATCTTGGAACTGGTTTTATTACCACCAGGCTCTGTGCACCTCTTTCATCTGGCCTGGCTCTATGCCTGACCACAACTGTTAGTTCCTAAGATCAACATGACTCTTGGTCCTGAATCTAGTTCTACCTCATAGGATTTGCTGCTGGCCCCTCTTTTGGCCTTTCCAACTCCCCAGTGAGACACTCGGACTTTAGTAATTGCCCTAACCCCCTCTGAAACATATCTAAGAATTGTATTGTGGAATATTATATATATAGGATATCAATACAAAATAGTGTGACTCATGAGTCACAGGAAAAGCATCTTTAACTATTAGGTAGAAAGGCACTACTTTAATTCAGGCATGCAACATCTTCCCCTAGTCACCCTGTGTGCTCTACCTAGACCCTCAACTATAAGACAGGAAGATATATCTATGCATTCGACTCAATATTTAAACAGTTCTCATCTGCTTACGTAAAACATATTTTAAATGTCTATATAAATTTTCAGAGATGATCAATAAAAATGAAAGGTTAACAGATATTGCTTAAAAGATGGATCAAACAGTTTAAATCTAGGAGTCTCACTTCTATCATCTGTTTAATGTGTCAGACAAGACAGATCTACTACAATATACTGGCCCATGCAGATGGGCTGCTTACCACAGGGAAATAAGCCAACCCCTTCCTCTCATGCATGTGACAACCTAAAGGAGAAAAGAAATTGACTGCACGTGAGATGGGTCTAGACGAAAAGCAAGACTGTGAGAGAAGATTTTAAAAAATTCAGTAAGGTTGGGGTTAGAAACATAATTTGTAAATTTGCCAACACTAAAATGAAGACTGTGTTGGAGAAAACATGTTAGCTCTCCAAAGAAAGATAAGTCAGCAAAAGGAAAAGCATTTGTCCAAGGAGTAGGAGGAAAACCAAGATGATATGGAGGTCACAGAAGAGAAATTCTAACATGTTAAGGCCACAGAGAGGTTGAGAAAATGACCAAGAGGGGAAAAAAATAAATAACCACTGGTTTTACAAATTAAAATTTAAATCTTCTTTAACTGGAGAGTTTTAGTAGACGGTGAAGAAAAGAGATGTGGTGGTACATTCGCAGAGATATAGAATGGAAAAAAGATGAGGGTTTTTTTTTTTTTTTTTAGAAAAAGGGAGGTTTCAGCACATATATAGGTAGAAGAAAATAAATGGCAAGACTGAGAAAAGGGAGGAAGATGAAAGCCAGGAAAGAAATGAAACATGGAGAAGAAAAGTCTGGCATGAAAAACACAGAGTGGAGCTTTGACACCGAGGAGCGGCAGGAATGGAGGAAAGAAGAAACAGGGATGGTCTGGGGTGACAAAAAGATGAGGCAGTTAATGCAGCATGGTCCCAACCTTCTCAGTAAAGATGTTGAGACTGCCTTCGAGGGGAACAAGAAGCTGTGTGGGAATGGATTAATAACGGAATCCATCAACACTGCTGACTTTATCTCCAGGCTAGCAGGGTTCCACCAGAGGTCAGAGAGAAGGCCAAGACCGGGGGGGGGGGGGGGGGTGTGTGTCCGGAGAGCTACCCAATTGTATCTAAACATCCTCACTCCAACCTGATGTAAAATCAGTTAGTTTAGCCAGAATCACCAGGCAAAACATTGAATGTGGCAGCTCCTCAGAACATTCACAGATCAGCTTCACTGAGGAAAATGATGACCCTGGAGCTTTATGGCCACGTAAATCTTAAATTCTGATTTCAACAAAGGAAACCATGTGTCCCATGCACAAAGTGCTTGCTCATGATGGCAATGAGAACTAAGTGAAAGCACAGCTTGCTGGATGACTGTCCTATTTGATTAAAGGAAAATCGCCAGGCCAATTAGAGCCCTTTCTTTCCCCTAGAATGCCAAACTGTCTGGAATCCAGAAGTCTGCTTGCATTCCTTCTGAAATTGCATTTTAAAACCAAGGTCCCTGGGTACCTCTTTTCCTGATGCTATTTCACACTCCATCTGCCCCGCATGCCACAAGCATTTCTTCATCACATGAAATGGGAGTTTCTGTTCCCACATGGTGGTGGTTCCACTCCACCCTGGCTACAGAAAACACATTTATTTTCCTCTGCCTCATATTTGTACTGTGACATAGGATTTTACTTTTTATCAGAAGTCAGGTGCAAGGACTTTGCACAGGAGTCACATTATCTCGAATGAAATCATATTTTTCACACTTCATCTTTAATTAGACATCACCTTACAGAAATAATTGAGTCAAGTAAAAACTCAGGCATTTGGGGAGTTTAAAATTAGCTCTCAACTTTACCTGGGAGTAATCCAGAATCTGCCAGAAGCAGAGAAAGCTACCAAATAAATGAACCTGAGGAGTTTCACTACAAAGCAATGCTAATAAGCCATCTAATTACACTAGTTAACCAATTTCCCATGGCATCTGACACACACACACACACACACACACACACACACACACACACAACTATGTTTGGCTTTTTTTCCTTCTCAAAACCACTTGGTCATTGATTCTTAGAATCCACAGCTCTTAAAGAAAGAAAAGGGTTAGGAAGACAGGAAGGAGGAGGAACACACCACCTAGCAAGCTATGCTGGAAGCCTGTGGACCAGCATCCTGTCCCACAGGGACTATACTAACTACATGTGGCCAGCATCTTGACTAACTCTGAAGTACAATGACTTGTGGCCACTTGCTGAAGATTTTAAATCTTTATAACCATCTGCTGTCTGTTAGTCCACATATGTGGCCATCAGAGCCACCAGCACGAGTTGTTCAGATGGAAGAGAGCTGGGGTCAACAGATGGCCCATCAAGTGTATCTTTTGAAGGTTTGTATTCAATCAGTATGGGCTTTAAAAAAAAAAAAAAGTTAACTAGATGATAAGCAATTAGAGGAGCAATGGGGAATTTCTTTTCTGATAGAACTAAAAATCATAGTGGTAGTGAATTGAATGAACTATTTTGGGTCTATATCAACTTTTTATCCCACTTGAAAGAAGCTCATATATGATACTGTGTAGATCAAAATACTAAGAATTCTTACGTGTGAGGTCAAAAAGTCATCTCTTCAAAACCAGATAAACAGTTGTTTATGGATTTCTTTCTCAGAACTAAAAAAAACCACTGGCTGGCATTGTACATTACAAATTTAACAATGTTTAAGTTCAAACCAAAGACCAACTGAAATACACAAAAAATTTAATTATCTAGAAGAACCTACTTTACCAAAATCCTTAATTCATCATACTTTCCTCCCAACATCCCAATCTTATAAGTAAAAGCTAAAGAACAGCTCTTCTCAAACATTCAGAAATGTAACAAATTTCTAGGGGCACCTGGATGGCTCAGTTGGGTTAAGTGTCTGACATGGGCTCAAGTCATGATTTCACAGCTATGAGTTAGAGCCCTGTGTCAGGCTCTCCACTCTCAGGACAGAGCCCACTTCAGCTCTTCTATCTCCCTCTCTCTTTGTCCTTCCCCTACGCTCTAAAAAATAAACATTAAAAAAAAAATTTTCTAGGATTGTCCTGAAGTGCACTGCAGTCAGCTCAACTTCCTTTCCCAAAAAGGGTCATGAAACCTATAATCTACCACAGTGTAGAAGAACAGAGGCTTTGGACTGAGCGCCAATGGACAGGTTTCAAAAGGATCCATAAATATCTTAATGGGCAAAATGGGGCTTCTGTGAAGCCTTGTGATATGCTGGAAAAGAGCAATATCAATTTTCAGCTGCTTCTGAAAGAAGCCTCTGATTACTCAAGAGTGGATCGTGGATCTCAATTTTTTGAAAGCTAAACTCAGAAGCTCTCAGATGCCCATCATCCAAATAAAACTGTCTGGTATGAGGTACATGGCTGAAATCCGGTTGTATGAAACTGCCTGTCAGCAGACTGC
The DNA here is from genome assembly GCA_028646485.1 of Cryptoprocta ferox. Taxonomy (NCBI): domain Eukaryota; kingdom Metazoa; phylum Chordata; class Mammalia; order Carnivora; family Eupleridae; genus Cryptoprocta; species Cryptoprocta ferox. The sequence continues at coordinate 107,187,125 of CM053567.1, read as the reverse complement.
CGTGACCTCGTCTGAGCACACACTGATGTCCCTGGGTGCTGCTCTCTGTATACAGCCTGGTTAGTTGCAGGAGGTTATAGAGACAGAAATAATACATTTTCAAAGGGATATTCAAAATTAGTAACCCAAACAGCTTAAGCATCTATGTAAACCTAGGACATTGCTAGATGACAAAGACACTGCTTTGACTACATTAAATAATTTCCTTTATATCTGTCACCAGGATTTCTTCATCTTGTTATTTGCTTTCTACTTTTAAGACATATGTGACTATCCTCATTTACTTAGAAACCAGGACATCTAGGGATATCTGGGTGGCTCAGTTGGTTAAGCGGCCAACTTCAGCTCAGGTCATGATCTCGCAGTTCGTGTGTTCGAGCCCTGCCATCAGGCTCTGCGGGGACAGCTCAGAGCCTGGAGCCTGCTTCAGATTCTGTGTCTTCCTCTCTCTCTGCTCCTCCCCCACTCCTGCTCTGTCACTCTCTCTCAAAATTAAATAAACATTAAAAAAAAATAAAAAAGAAACCAGAACATCTATTACTCTGAAAACATCTAGATCAGCTCCAAATACGAAAGTAAAAAGAAGTCTTTGGAGAAAAAACAAACAAACAAAAAAAAACCCAACATATTTTTGACTTGTGACTAATGACAATATAATTGAAAAGAACATAAGTACCCAAATATGTCAATATTGTTACAAACCTCTGATTCTCTCAAGAGAGGTGATTTTGCAACCTCACTTCCTCCTCCCCAGGGCACACATTCTAGAATGCCCCGGATGGCACCCCCTTCCCAAGAAATTATCTGGCCCCAAATGTCAATAATGCCAAGGTTGAGAAAGCCAGCCTGCTACATGGCATATTGTTAAGAAAGAAATTGATTTGATATTGTTATAATAAGTAAATCCCAGTCCTATCCCAAAAGGGCAGAAAGCGTACGAAAAATGAGGACATCCCAAAGTCACAAGAAAAAAGCAAAGCAGATAGGAAAAAAAAAAAAAATCAAGACACGAGACTGATGACTTGTGGCTCTCTCTTCCTGGAACTCTTAGCAGTAAGTGAGATCAGTGACTCCACGGCACAGTTCCATAGTCTGAGGGGAGATCACGACCAGGTCTCAGTGGTGGAGCATTTGAAAGTACAGATATAGAAAAACTCTGTTCCATGTATGTGGGACAATAGGGTGGAAGGGGTGGGACGACATACGACAAGCAGATGCTACCTCCCCTCGGTGACACCTAAGGACAGAGTTGTGTGAGATAGGCTCTCAGCCAGGCTTGTTCCACAGCACGGAGGGAGCCTTCCCAAGCTTCCTCACTTGGCCCTGTGCTGCACACACACAGTGGGGACTTGTGGCACGGTACAGAACCAGAACGAACAACAGAATGTATACAAAAAGCTTACAATACATGCTTACATGAGCTTATATGGAAAGATGCTAATGAAAAGTAAATAACTAAAAGCAGGGTAAAAAATTCTAGTGGTATAAACTGAACTATGTTAAGTCGATGTACAGGAAAAGAATAAAAATCAAAGCATGCACAAAAAATAGGTGATTGCATGAGTATTATTTTTTAAATGTTCCCATAATTAAAAAAAAACACACAAGTGGTTTTTTTTTAATTGGTTGACCACTGGGGGAATGCATCATATTCATGTTACCCCAAATTACATCAAAATTAGGGTATGCCACTCACCCAGAAAGAAGGAACTTTCTAGGAACAAAGGTTTACGACTAAGGCCTATTTTCCTTCCACCAGGCTGGAGTATTAAGAGCACCTTGTATTTCTCTCCTGGGAGACCCAGATTACTCTCCCCTAAGCTCTATGGGAACTATTAACCCTGAGAACTGTCTCATTTCTCTTTCTACTTTTCCTCTAGCACATATGTCCGTTTATCTCATAGAGTAGTCAAAGCTGGTCAGGGCTCTGAGGTGGAGGGAAGGAGCAGATCTTTGGCCTTCTTTGGTTCAAGGCTTCTTCGGCATCCTTGGCATTAATAAAATAAGTCTTTCATATAGTCTCTTCTAGCCCGTAGAGTTCTGATTGGGACCCTTATGTTTGTTACCCTCCCCCCACCAAAGGCTTCTCTCTTTCAGATGTTGTAACTGATTAAAAAAAGCAGGACAGGAGTACTACTGGGTTTTATAATGAAAATACCAATACATCTCCTTAGGATGTCCTATCTACTATTCCTAATATTAACCTTCGGAGAAAAAAATTACTTTTATTTTACTTCTAGAAAACGTAAGTTTCTCGCTTCTCTATAATGTTTGCAAAAGAGGGGTCTATGAAAGGATGAAAGGATGTTACTACCACTATAGGTCATTTATATGGCAAAATAGTGAAATTATCTGAGTCTAACCTAATTACTAGAGCCCTTTAAAAGCAAAGCTTTTTGTTGCGCCTGGGTGGCTCAGTCAGTTGAGCATCCGACATCAGCTCAGGTCATGATCTCACGGCTTGTGAGTTTGAGCCCTGTATCGGGCTCTGTGCTGACAGCTCAGAGCCTGGAGCCTGCTTGGGATTCTGTGTTTCCCTCTCTTGCTCTGCCCCTCACCCACTCATGCTCTGTCTCTCTCTTCAGAATTAAAAAAAAAAATAAATTTTTTTTTTTAAAAAGCAAAGACTTTTCTCAACTGCTAGCAGAAGGGAAAGTCAGGGAGATCTGAAGAAGGATTCACCATGAAGGAGATTCTGTTGCTGGGATGGAGGTGTCCACAAGAAAGGATCTAAAATGGCTTCTAGGAGCAGAGAGCAATCCTTAGCCAACAGCCAGTAAGAAATGGAGACCTCAGCCCCACAACTGTAAGGAACTGAATTCTGCCAACAAGGGTCACCTTAGAAATGGATTCTTTCCAGAACCTTCAGATAAGAGCCCAGCCTGGGCAGAGAATCCAACACAGTCCACCCAGACTTCTGACCTAAAGAACTGTGAGATAGTAAGGAGTATTGTTTTAAGCCACTAAATTTTTAGTCATGTGTTAGCATTAGAAAACTAACACAATTAGCAACTTGGAAATAGTGAAGTATAGCTTTAAGAGTCACTGCACAGAAACCACTAGAAAAGATAAGCTTTCCTTTGGAAAGCACATAAAAGAAGGGAAAGCTATATGAAAAGATATCTATAATTAGAATATTCTTAAAATGACACCGTGTATGAATTAATACCTATGCCAATGTTAAAACTATGAAAGCACTCTACTGATAATGTGGAAATAACCAGACTGAAACATTTGCATCCACCTGTCCCTTCACACACCCGTTTCCAGAAGGCACTCTCACTCATGTGTGCTCTCTTTTTGTTAAGTTGCCATTTCAATAATCTGAACCATAATTTTGAATTTTTCTACCTAAATACTAAGAAGATCTGCATAAAGGAGAAAACATTACAAATAACTGCATTCTCTCTAAAAGTGTGTTTGTATATCTGAAAGAATGGAGTGTAATCTTGTAGTTCTAAAACTAAATTTCCTTGAGTCACTATAATAGCAAATAGGAGCCTACGTAACTTCCTAAGTATAAACAGATGATTTTTATCATAATTCCTATAAATATCTTACTTGAAATCTTCATAAAGTTTGTTTTTTTCTCCCTAAGCCTTGTCTTACACTAGTATTTAATTAAATCAAAAGCTACAAAATCATTAATTACATAAAAGCTGGCAATGAATAACATCCATTAATCAAACATAAGACAACCTCATATGTGCATAATTAATAACTGTGTTTTCTCACTACATCAAAGACTATCGCCTTTCCACAAAATTTTAATCACTTTCCAACATGTTCCCATCAACTTAATTATGTTTGAACACAAGTATAAAAAATCAGAAAACTAAGGCAGTTTTAAGGCTTCCCAAGTTACAATTTATTAAGATTTGGTAACTCAAAAAAATTCCAAGAAAATGAGCCACTCATGCAACTAATATAGAATTCATCACTGGAAAATCTTATGAGAACTGATGTAATTATTTAGCTTTTGAATGATTAAAAGAGAGACTTAAAGCAATACTGCACAGATTTAACAAAACACGAAAGTTATCGAGTGCTTTCCCCCAGCATGTCTGTCAACTACACACAGATGGGTTCTAGGTCCTGCGAGTGACTGAATCACCTGATCGTGCATGCAAAGAAACCATAGAAATGAAACAGCAGTACAAGGAGAAGTGGAAAAGAAAAGCCCAACTCTACTTAGTTTTGTCTCAACTCCTGGACATGGAAACTCACCTAAGTTTTAACCATGTAGCCACTGGCAGAATGATTCTATTTCTCTCTCCTCATTCTGCAAGCGACTAAATGTTACTTTCAGAACAAGATTATGTTCATAACATCTTGTACACAAACTAAACAAACAACTGCATGCTGGAACAGAAGTAAAGGGTTTCCCAGCCCACAATTCTGTCTCTGACACTGTTATGTTTTACAAATTTGTAGAAAGCAATGCTAGTCCCCATCAAGGGTCTGCAACTGGGAAGCTTATAAAAGAACCGCTGGGCTGTAGGCCTCTCCCCACAATAAGTAAATTAGACTCTCTGATGGAAGCACTAGATAATTTTAACCACAAAAGGACAGGACTATATTAGAAACTTTTTTTTTTTTTTTTACTTTCCTTAACATTTAATTTATATTTTCAGTTTCAATCACCTTTTGTGGCAATATAGTACAAGGCTTACTAAAATTTTTATTTTTTAATTCTTTTTTAAGTTTATCTACTTTGAGAGAGACAGAGAGAGAGATGGATGGGCAGAGAGAGAGAGAGAGCGAGAGAGAGAGCGAGAGAGAATCCCAAGCAGGCTGCATTGCCAGCACAGAGCCCGATGCGGGGCTGGAACCCACAACCATGAGATCATGACCTGAGCCAAAATCAAGAGTCGAACCTTTAACTGACTAAACCACCCAGGTGCCCCTTTTCTTAAAATTCTCTTGTCAAAGCTTCTGAGGCATCCCTTTGGAAGAAAAGGCCCATTTGCAATTGTCAGCACACCCCTTTTATAACTGCACTGTTTGTAAGACAGTGAAATTGCTCTGTGTGTGTGCACATTATATAAGTGTATGTACACATGCACACATATATATAAATAGACATACAAACAACATACACAGGCCTATATATTTTTAGGCCAAAACAAAACACAACATGCCACAATTTAAAACTATTTCTATGTGTTGGCAAATCCTGATCTTTCGTAAAAGTAAAAATGGTCTGGATTATTGCAAATTCTTCTCTTGGTATGGTTCAGAAGTCCACTGGAATCTGGACCACATTTCAGATCTTCAGACTATAATAGTCTAGAACAGCTCCTGTCTTGAATTCCATACCTAGGACACAGAGTGTACTTAGGAGTTCCTTCACACTTGCCTGTATCAGTTATATAAGCCTCTTCTGCTTGTTGACTCATAAAATTTTCTTGCATTTTAGCTCCAGTTATCACTCAGAAAAGCCTATCATCTAAAATTATGCATTTTGTCCACAATTATTCATGCCATTAAGTGAGAAACCAATAGATCCCTCAAACTCTACTGTAAATAGCAGTATTTCTTTACCCAATTTATCATTTACCACAAAGAAATTAAATGACACCAAACTTCATGTCACTTTTAGAAACGAGAATGTTTTGATCTTTAAAAGGTTTCTTTTTCTTTCTTGTCCATCCCCATCATTACAAAACGGGCCACACCAAATGAGGACACAGGGTCAGAATCAGTGTCCTGTGTTCCTGAACACAGAATTAACTATAAAGTACCATGGAAAAAAGGATGACCACTCTCAGATTAAAGGTTACTAGACCATGGTCAATTTTCAATTAGTACCTGTCAGTATAGATAAATGTAAGAAAACATAAATAAAAAAGGACTTCCCATTCTACTTGCTGCACATGAATTGTAATTTGAACTACAAAAGCATCAATCAACAAAACATCAAGTATCTGCTAAAATGTAATAATAACTAGATGCTACAGATCATGGAAAGAACTACAGATTTTGAACTAGGATGGAATCAACTCATCTACTGCCATCATTTTAGAGATGAAGACACAAGGCCAGAGATGACATGGGACTCTAAAGTCATACAGCAAAGACAGGGCTAGAACCCATAACTTCCTATTCTAGAGCCCTATACTGTCACTCTAAATGTAGAATGTACTAACAATTGGGGCACATGGGTGGCTCCGTCGGTTAAGTGTCCAACTTTGGCTCAGGTCATGATCTCATGGTTCCTAGGTTCGAGCCTCGCGTTGGGCTCTGTGCTGTCAGCTCAGAGCCTGGAGCCTGCTTCAGACACTGTCTCCCTCTCTCTCTGCCCTTCCCCCGCTCATGCTCTGTCTCTGTCTCTCAAATAAATGTTAAAAAAAAAATTTAGGGGTGCTTGAGTGGCTCAGTCAGTTGGGCGTTGTACTTCAGCGCAGGTCATGATCTCATGGTTCATGAGTTCAAGCCCCGCGTCGGACTCTGTGCTGACAGCTCGGAATCTGAAGCCTGCTTCGAATTCTGTTTCCCTCTCTCTCTGCCCTTCCCCACTCACACTCTGTCTCTCTGTGTCTCAAAAATAAATATTAAAATTTTTTTAAATTCAGAATGTACTAACGATATTATATACAAATAAAAATTAATATTTTTTTGTTAAAGGGACACAGATACGTGTTCAACACTACCAATACTTTGGACTAAAAGCTTGTTAGTTTTTTGCTCCTTCTAAGATCTTTGAAGAAAGAAGTTACACTCTTAGTGGCCAAGGGCAAAGGCTCTGGAGTCATACTGCTTAGGTTCAACTGCTGGGCTGCCATTTACGGCTCTGGGCCTTATACAAGTTATTTGAACTCTGCATGTCTCAGCTTCCTACTAATTCATAAAATGGGGATAATAGCCCCATAGGGTTGTTGTGGGGATAAATAATTTAATGTCTATAAAGCAATTAGGACAGTGCCTGTCACATCAGTGATTGCACAATTATTAAATTCTCTCACTACTAAGATTTTTTGGGCTTACATCTCGAAGTCCCTGGACTACTTCTACGTGCTCCGTAACAGAGAGTAGATATGGCAGACATGGTCAAGTCAATACTGCCCTGAAGTACTCCCCAACACAATAACTGAACTCCTGAACCATGAAACCAGATTCAATTTTTACTTCTACTTCTAACTGCTGGAATATTGAGAAATTAGTTTCCTTGGTTTGGCCTTTCTCTGAAAGGGGTACAACAACGTTTGTACAACAAAGTAAAGTTATTAAAAAGCTGAGACAATACGTTAAAGCCCTGGGAGCAGCTTCGAGCACAAGGCGTTTCAGAGATTTGTGTATAAAACTTACTGTTCAGAGTCATAGTAGTCCATACGCTTCTTCTTCTTGTTGTAGGCTGCAACTCGAAAGGGAACTATTTCCAAGGTGATGAGCCCAGGTGCCATTGTCAGCACTTTGGCACCATGAGTGGGCTCATAAAGATCCTTCCCTGTTTCTGGATGAGGCATGCCAGCAGGGTCTCGTCCAACAATGTAAAAATTGGCTCCTGCAACCATCCGGGCTCTGCAATGCCACTGGACCTAGAATAAAAAGGTTTCATATTTGAAACTATGCTTTGATGCCTGTACTTAGAAGTAGTAAATGGGTAATAAATGCATGCAGAGACAGTTCTAAACTGACAGTCCCTGACTTTATGATAATTCAACAGTAATATGCATGCAGTAGAAACCATACCTCTAATGGTGAATTCTGATCTCTCCCCAGGCTAGCGATAGGCAGTAGGATCCTCTCGGGATGCTGGGCTCACTAGCCCCCAGTCAGCCGGGCAAATCAACCCACACACTGAGAACTGTAAGTCCTCTGTACCCACAGGATCATTCTGTTTTTCACTTTCAGTACAGCATTCAGTAAATTATATGAGATAGACAACACTTCATTATAAAACAGGCTCTGTGTTAGATGATTTTGCCCAACTGTGCTCATGTAAGTGTTCTGAGCACATTTAAAGAAGGCTAGGCTAAGCTAGGATGTTCGGTAGGGTTAGGTGTATTAATTGCATTTTGACTTAATGGTATTTTCAACTTATGGGTTTATCAAGACATACCACCACCATAAGTTGAGGAGGACCTGGACTACCTATACAATCAATATCCGCAGGAAATCTCAACAAATTTAAATACTGTCATCTTGGGAAGCCAGAAACAAAACTGGTAAGCCCTCCCCCCAAAAATCTAAAAGCATGAATGTGTACAGATGTTTATGTATATGTATTTATAAATACTTTTGACTTAAGAGATGAATAAACATATATGCATATATATGTATGATTTTAACAACTACTACATGCCATTTATATATAGTTTAAAACCTAATCTATTAGAAGTCAGGGTGGTGGATGACCCTTTGAGGGAAGTACCTGGAAGGGGCTTCTGGGATAATGGTAATTTTTCCCCCAGTTTTACTGAGTATAATTGACAAATAAAATGGTATAAATCTAAAGCATACAACATGATTTGATATACAAATATACTGTTAAATACTAACCACAATCAAGTTAATGGACACATCTATCACCTCAGAGTATGTGTGTGGTGAGAACAATTAAGATCTACTCTCAGCAAATTTCAAATATACAATATAGCATTCTCAACCATAGTCACTGAGCTGTACATTCCAAACTCAGAACTTGTACGGTACATACTCTTCTTTCTGTTATATTTAAATAGGTTTTTAAAAAGCTCCTGGATTTCAATTATATGAATACTTACATAAACTAGTACTGGGAAACCCTATAGCTAAGTGACTATTACCCAAGATGTAGGTAAGAATAGCCAGGCTGGTTGTGACCACACCATGCTGCACCCAAAACTAGCTCTCAAGCTTAGATGCATTTCCAGTAGCGCTTGTTCAAAAACAAATTAGTTTAACACCCAGAACCGTGGAACTTTAGAAGTTAAAGTAATTTTAGAAACCATTTTAGCCATGTAAGAGATCATCATTCTCATGAACATTTGAAGAAATGAGTGCCCCAAGGTTAAGTGACTTGATCAAGAAAGTGCAGAGGAAACCCAGGTCTAGAAATCTGGCCTCAGCTCTGGAGTACTTGACTGGCTCAGCGGGTTGAGTGTCTGACTCTTGATTTTGGCTCAGGTCATGATCTCACAGTTGTGGGATTGATTGAGCTCTGTATCAGGCTCCATGCTGGGCGTAGAGGCTGCTTGGGATCCTCTCTCCCCTTCTCCCATGTGTGTACGCACACACACATGTGTGCACGCACACACACATGTGCACGCTCTCTCATAAATAAATAAACAAGAAAAGGAAAAAGGAAAAGAAAAAAGAAATCTGGCCTCAGCTCCCTATCAGTGTTAGGCTCCACTACTCAATGATTTACAAAACCATTTCCGCTCTACCTAAAAATAAGATAAAAATGATGATCACTCACACATCGCTGTCCTTTGATCTTTCCATACTTTGACACCAAGACGTATTTTTATTGACACGATTTAGAAAGTACAAGGGCACAACGACAATCCCAGACCCCACACTTGAACTGATCACCCCGAGGAGTTCCTGCTTTTTAAGTTTACTGATATTTACCTCTGTGTTTCTAAGATTTTAAGTAATCTCTACACCCAACATTGGGCTGGAACTCCTAACCTTGATATCAAGAGTCACATGCTCCACTGACTGAGCCAGCCAGGAGCCCCAACTTCTGGGTTTCTAAATGGCATGTGTATATTGCTGATCTATTTTAGGTATTATATTACTTCTACATTATTTATATTTTCTACCATGATGATGCTTGAACCATGATGATGCTTGACTCTTAATCCATTCTCCTTATTCCCTACCCCATTTATTCCAATAAATACAGTGATACCCTCACTGTTGATGAAATAACATTCATTTGTAAAATGGGAATTACAATTGTATTTATCTCACAGAATTTTTAAGAAAAGTAATATATGAAATGTAAAAACTTACAGTAAATGTTACTCATTATCATTGTTATTTTATTTCCCTCCTGGTACAACTGTTTGTTTTTCCTACAATAAAAATTAAGTCTTTATTTTTTTCCCACTCACTTATTTTTCCAACTACTTGTATTTCTATGTACCTTATACTATCCTTCTTCCTGAGCACACAGTTTAATATAACCCTAAGTATATCTTGCAGTGTGGCCATGTGGCAGAGATCTGGTCCAAAAAACAAGAGCCAGGGCACCTGGGTGGCTCAGTTGGTTAAGTGTCTGACTCTTGACTTCAGCTCAAGTCATCTTACAGTTCATGAGTTCGAGCCTTGCATCAGGCTCTGTGTTGAGAGCATAGAGCCTACTTGAGATTCTCTCTCCCCCTCTCTTTCTCGAAACAAATAAACTTAAAAAAAAAAAAAGAGAGAGAGAGAGCCAGAGATCTGTGTGCCACTTCTAAACATGGACCGTTCAAAAGCTGCCTGAGTACTATCCTAGTTCTGTTTCCCCATATGCTAGCAAAATAAAGAGGACCCCAAGTCCTGTATCTCTCCTACTATTCAGCATTACTACTGTTTGCAACAAGTTGTACTAGTTCTGTATGAACAAGATGGCAAACACAATGATGAAAGACTTCTGCTCCTCATGGATGTGACCTCTTCCTCCAACCACCCTCAGATTCAGTACTTCATGAAAAGACTATTCATTCCTCTCTGGCCCTGGTACACACATAAGACCTTTGCTAGTTCAGACTCAGAATTTTTATCGAAGGGTCAGAACCAAATCATCAATTAACTATTTTGCAACTTCACTTAAATGGAAAATCATTTCAACCTCGTGTGAATTAGCTACTGCTTACAGAGTTAAAAGAGCAATCTACGTTCTCTGAATTTAGGTGAACTTACTTTGCTCATTAAATGTTTATGTCTAGATACTTAAATCATTCAGGTACCAAATGGTTTATGAACCAGGAATGTATGGCTTAATTTTAATATGTTAGGAAGCTCAGAAAAGTCAGCACCTTTCTGGATCAAAAAGCATAGTGGTGGCAGTGGCCAGTTCTAATTTTGTCTTTTAAAATAACCAGAAAATTGAATTGCCTCTTTGAGTTCTTCTGGAGGTTAAATGAGTAAATTAAAAATAAAATAAATACAACAAACATGGGCAGAGTCAACATTCTCCTGCAAATAACCTAAATGACTTCAATTTACATTCTAGTGAACGGTTTCCCTATGAGAATACTTTTAACATTGTAACAACCAGAAAGGAGTAAATCACAGGCAACATTTTCAAGAATGCCTGGTGTGAATCAACTTACAATCCACTGAAAAGGTACAATATGTTTCAATCAAGAGAATCCAAGTCAGCCCACAGCCATTCTATATCTGGTTTAGGAACACAGGCTTTAGAATCAGGCTGTCCTAGATTTAAATAGTGGTTTTGCCTCTTAACGATGGAATGCCCTTAGTCAATTTCCTAACAGAAGCCTCAGTTTCCAAATTTATAAAAATGGGAGGGGCGCCTAGGTGGCTCAGTTATTTAAGCATCTGACTTGGGCTCAGGACATGATCTCACTCGTGAGTTCAAGTCCTGCATTGAGCCCTGTGCTGACAGCTCAGAGCCTGGAGCCTGTTTCAGATTCTGTGTCTCCCTCTCTCTCTCTCTGCCCTTTCCCCACTTGCAGTATCTCAAAAAAGAAAAAAAGTATAAAAATGGAAAGGATAATGTTTAACACATAAATTGATGGGAGATTTGAAAACACTCAAGACAGCACCTGGCCCTCAACAAAGGACAGTCGCAAACACTGCTGCTGTTAACTGTTACTCTCTGAAACAGCCATGACAATCCCAGTTGCATTTAATTGCTTCCTAGCCAGTGTTTCTAAGGAAAATTCATTCGCTCTATGAAAAAGAGGACATGCTGCCTAGAAGGTGGTCACTGAAACCCCGTGAGAGCTGTCTCTCTCCAGCATACTGAGGTCAAGGTGTATTATTGTCTTTTAATGCCCAGTGGCAAGCATGTTTGGAATACTGAATGCATACTGAAGAAGAAATATAAGAGGAGGTCTACAGGTTTCCTACAGAGCCTTCTAAGCAACCGTAAATGGCCAACCTAACAGCAAATGACTTATTTTCTGCTTTACTTGCATCTGTGTACCAAATATCAGATTAGCTTTTTTTCTGATTACAAAAGTAATTCAGCTCCTATGTGGCAAATAGTGCTAGTTGCCTACACAGTAACTGATTTTTATTTGCTCTTATCTATTTCTTGATGACAAAAACCTCACTCTAGACGGTGAAAATGCCACGCCCTTCCTTGCCATATAGCCAAAAAGTGTGGGCATCTGAGCATATAATGCGACCTGTGGGAAAGTCTGCTGGAAGATTTCTGAAAAACTTTTTCCTAATAAAATTCTCAACTCTTATCTGAAAATATCTTTACTTCAGCTTTATTTTTGCTTGACTATAGAATTCTATAGATTAACAGACTTTCTTTTTGTTTTTCTCTTAAAGATGTCACTGCATTGTTTCTAGTTTGTATTGTTCCTTGTGGGAAATAAGCTTAGGAATCCCCCAGGCTTACGCCAATGGGTTAACAAGACATAAAGAATTACAAAGCCATAGGATGCTCACACCTGAGTTTGGGTAAACAAGATAAGGCACCCCAGAATAGGGAAGTGCAGAGCCTCCAGAATAAAGAGGGAGGGGCAAAGGCCCCAGAATAGAGAGTGGTGCAAAGGCACCCAATACAAAGATATATGAGGTAAGCAAGATTAGGAATCAGGGCAAAGCGCCGCCCCCCAATTTACTATTAGAGCAGAAAGCTGCTTTAACAGGAAGGACCAAATTAGGTAAGCAGGTAAACAGAGCTATAGACCTCTGCACTGCAATGTGAGTGATGCTGCCAAAGCGGAGATGATTAACAAAAGAAAAGGTGCCTTGTTAACCTTGAAGTGTTTTGCCCTGTCTTATCCCCTAGGCTAACTAAGGTAAACAGACGTGGTGCCTCCTGTCTGCCGTTAACAACTGTCTGCCCGATGCCAGGATTTTGTTTTATATTTGACCCAAGCCCCAAACACTGTATATCTTTAAAACCCACTTTCCCTCATGCCCATGAGTTAATGTTCACTAATTCATTGTCTCTTTGTGCATGCCCAACACGTTTGTAAGCCTTCTGATCCTAATAAAAAACGGGGCAAGGACCCTTATTTGGGGCTCCTGTCTTTTCCTGGACATTAGCCATCTCTCGCTTTTCATCCTGTGTCCCACTCTCTTGCTAAGATGAGAAAACTTTAGACCCATAGTCTAGGACAGCTCCTGAGAAGTCAGCCATTATTCCTACTATTTCCCTCCTGTTCCCTCCTCCTTTCTCCCCCCACCCCCATCACTTTGCTTTTAAGGCTCCTCTTTAAATCATTAATTTTCAGCAGATTGACTGCTTGCGCCTTAGTGTGGTTTTCTTTGGATTTATCCTTTCTAAGATTTATTAGCCTTCTTGAATTTATAGGCTGATGTTTTCCATCAATGCTGGAAAACTTTTAACCATCATTTTTTAAAAAACCTTTTCTGCCAGGGGTACCCGGGTGGCTCAGTCAGTTAAGCATCTGGACTCTTGATCTCAGCTAGGTCTTGATCTCAGAGTGAGGTCAGACCCAGCATTGGGTGTGAAGCCTACTTTAACAAACAATAACAAGAACAAAAAAAAAAATGACAAAAACCTCACACCTCTTCTGCCACATTTTCCCCCCCTCTCCCCTCTTTTCGGAACTGCAGTTATACATTGTTAAGATGGTGGGATACTGCCCACAAGTCACAGAGGCTCTGCTCATTTTTTTCCTCATCTAATTTCCTTTTTTTGTTTTTCAGGTAACTTTGTATGACTTCTATCTAGTTCACTGACCTTTTTTTCTGCCACCTCTAGTCTGCATTTAAGTTCATCCAATAAATGTTTTCATTTTAGATCGACTTCAGTGTTTGAATTTCCATTTGATTCTTTTTTTTAATAGTTTCCATTTTTTTGAGATTTCTTATCCATTAGACCATATTGCTTTAAGAAGTTTTAATGCTCTTAACTGCTAATTCCTACATCAGCATCATCTCAAGGTATGTTTGTAGTGACAGTTCTCATTCTATATTATAGATCACCCTTTCCTGCTTCTTCATATTTTTAACAATTTGTTACTGCAAGATGGACTAGCATACGATTTCTTCTAAGGAGCCTGAATTGTGTGGTTTTCCTTTAGCGTGTCAATAGCTTCACTCTAGCCCACAGGTAATTTACTGGCACTTCTCATTTTCTGAGGACTTTTTACTTCTCATTTTCTGAGGACTTTTTAAAAAATGTTCATTTATTTTGAGAGGGAGAGAGTGCACGAGCTGGGGAGGGGCACACAGAAAGGGGGAGAGAGAGAGAATCCCAAGCAGGCTCCGCGCTATCAGTGCAGGGCCCAATGCTGGGCTCAATCCCATGAATCACGAGATGATGACCGGAGCTGAAATTAAGAGTTGGATGCTTAACCAACTGAGCCACCCAGGCGCCCTTTTGAGGTTTGTTTTTAATGTTTTTGGGCATGTCATTCTAGCTTTTTGTGCCAATTATAAATCTGTTTTCTCTCAACTCCAAATTCACCCTTCAGTACTTGTTCTGAGAGAACAGACTGAAGTCTTTTAACATTATGCTCACTGTGAAAGATAAATGCTTAGTCTTTTCAGTAGAGGGTTATCATAAGGACATTGTAGGAGGAAGGAGATGTCCAAGGTGCCTGTGTATAGGGATATCAGGTGGCACTCAGGCCCATGGGCAAGCCCAAAGTACACAAGCCTTCAACGACCTCAAAGCCCTAGCCTGAGCCCAATGATCACCTCACTACTGCCCTCCTAGTGCAGACACTGGTGCATTCCAAGCCTCTCAGCAGCAGCAGCTTTCTGAGTCCCACCGTTCACCCACCCACCTGCCTGTGCTTAACTGTGCCCCAGAGGGTTATTTCCTCAACACAGGTAATCACACTCTGTGCACTGCTCTGGCAGCAAGGGGGCTCCCTCCCAAAGTCCTGACCCACCCAGCACTGGTCTGTCAGCCTCAGCTAGCCTGTTCACCAGACAGTTGTTTCCTGCCTTCTGGTTTCTGTCAGTCAGTTGTGGTCCAGACAGTCCACTGAATTTCTCCACTTTCTGGTAGGGTGAAACCATGCTTTTTCTTTAAGTTTATTTATTTATTGGGGGGAACAGAGAGAGGGGGATATAGAATCCCAAGCAGGCTCCATGCTGTCAGTGTGGATCCTGACGCGGGGCTCAATCCCACGAACCAAGAGATCACGACCCGTGCCAAAACCACAAGTTGGACACTCAACCGACTGAGCCACCCAGGAACCCCTAAACCATGCCTTTTTCAATGAGGTCTGCAGCCCAGCTTTAGGGAGGGGAATTTCTTTTCCAAGTTTACCTCTACTTTTGTAATCTCCCTCAACCCTAGGGTACCCTTCAGAGTTCACATTTTTATAATTACTCTTCTATTGAAGTTTAGTCATTCTTTAAACTTCCCCTGTTCAAATTCTACCTTAATATTGAGGTCCAACAATTATCTCACTTTACTGTCAAATAAGGTTTGAGAATTGTCTTATCAAAATGTTACACAGACTATGGACTACTTAGAATTAATAACTGTAGTTAAAATAAAATGCTTATTAGAATTTCCTCCCAAAGTACATTGTGGGGGCTAAGGTTTATTCAAATCTTTATTTAATTTCCATACTGTGAGTAATACAAGTTAGAATTAATTAAGTTTTGCTGTTCAATAGTGGAAATAGGGAAGGAGTTCATAATTCAAATTATAATTGACTCTTAAAGAAATGTAATTTATCTATGCAAATATTAATCCTATAATGCCTGCTCCTTGCCACCCCTCGAAGATTTATTAAGATACTGTGTGACTAATGAATGTAAAGATTATTGATGGACATGAACCCAAATTATATACCTCCATACACAGTATTTATAATGCAAATTCCTCAGAATTGCTCTTGTCCCATACTTCTCATCCCAGTATGTCCATCTTACCCAGAAAGTGTCACTTATCCATTTATTTTCTCTTACCCATTTTTAAAAAATTTTTTTAAATGTTTATTTTTTTGAGACAGAGACAGAGCATGAGCCGGGGAGGGGAAGAGAGAGATGGAGATGCAGAATCCAAAGTAGGCTCCAGGCTCCGAGTCATCAACACAGAGCCCGATGTGGGGCTCAAACCCACGAACAGCATCTGAGCCGAAGTCAGACTGAGCCACCGAAGGCATCCCTTCTCTTACCCATTTTTAATTGACATCTCTTTTGACAAACACAAAGTCCATTTGTTCCCTGACTCCATTAGAAAAATAAGAGCCATCACCTATCACCCTACTTGCAAACCTAGCAAAGATTTTGGTAAATTTTATTTTCAGGACTCTGTGAAACAAAAAACGAACGAACTTTCCAAATATAAAATTATAGGGGCACCTGAGGGGCTCCGTTGGTTGAGCGTCCAACTTCGGCTCAGGTTATGATCTCATGGCTCATGGGGTTGAGCCCCATGTTGGGCTCTGTGCTGACAGCTCAGAGCCTGGAGCCTGCTTTGGATTCTGTGTCTCCCTCTCTCTCTGCCACTCCCCTGCTCTCTTTCTCTTTCTCTCTTTCTCTCTCTCTCTCTCTCTCTCTCTCTCAAAAATAAACATTTAAAAAATAAGTGAAGAATAAAAAAATAAAATTACATTATAAAATTATATAATTGGAAATGCCACTTACTTATAATACCACACAACTACTACCTACACCATCCTCTCCTGCCCCAATTGGGAAATTCCATTATCCCAGAAGCCTGGCAGATAAAGTATATATGTTCTTCTTATTAAAAATATTGAAGATAATAAATAGAACAATGTATGTCCAGCTTAAGTGATCTATTTCTTTATATATTTATGCCGACATTTACTTTTATAGAAGTGTAATAAATTTCTCAAAGTCAACATTCCATATGGCAAAACTCAAATACTCAACTGGTTTACAAAAGAACATCAGACATATAAACTATGTTCGTCCATAAATGTGCAAATTTTCTTCTCCAAACTATCAAAAACGTACTTACTTTAACAGTACAAAAATCCTTTATAAAGTCAAATCCATGATCTATTTTTGTTGGGTAAAAAAATTATACCTTCATTCATCTCATTAATTCCATGTTAAAATACCCCTGTCTTCTTTGTACGTTATCACATCACTCAAATATTAACCTATTTTCTTGAAATGCCCAAATCATAGTGGCCTGCCTCCTGATTTCTCAGCAGTAGGAATCATTTTAAACTCTTCAAGTGACTGGGAAATCTGGAGAGGCAAATGAGAAAGGAGGTTCATCCTTCCCATCATTAGAGTCTGGGTTCTAATGGTTTTCTATCTTAATTGCGCAACTAGTACTCTAAATGCTTCTACCAATTTCTATTACTCTGTTTGGGTTCAGTCCTCACAAGAGTCACATTTCTGATGTACAATGCAAAAACTACAAATTCTTAGATGTTTTATTCTCCAACTTGTAATTATACACAACTTACAATTACTCTCACACAATCCTCAGAGTTGAAAGGGAGTTTAGGCTGTGGAATCCAAATCCTTCCTTCTGCAAATCAAGAAACTGAGATCTGATATTCAAATTACAAGTTTTCCCAAAGATCCCTTTTTTGCAAGGAATCTCAGGAGTCTGAGTCTTCGAAATAACACAACTCAAATGTAAGAGATATCTTTGTTCAGAACCATCAGCAACCAAACTAATTTTATCTTATAAATAATGCTGTCCTGGCTGAGCCCAGCCTTGCAGAGTGGGAGGACCGGGGAGGGGAAACTTTCCCATAGTGGGTGGGAGTAAATCCACCACGGCCCAGTTCCCCCTCTTGCTCCTGCCTCTCAAGCCCAGGGCCCAAAATTTTGCTTTTGATAAAAGATGAAAGTGCTGGATTTCCTTCTGCCTCTCCACTCTCAGCAAATATTATTTTAAGGAACCAAAGGTGGTAAGGCACTGGAAAACATTTCATGAAGTCTTTTACCAGAATGAGAGAAGATCAAAACAGGTACTAATTACTGAGCTCGTCCTAATATGCTAATCACTGTACAAAGTATTTTATAAAATTTTTTTAAAAAGATTATTTATTTTTGAAAGAGAGGGAGACACAGAATCTGAAGCAGGTTCCAGGCTCTGAGCTGCCAGCACAGAGCCCAACGCAGGGCTCGAACTCACAAACCGTGAGATCATGACCTGACCCGAAGTTGGACACTTAACCGACTGAGCCACCCAGGGACTCCTAAAGTGTTTTATAAAAATTATCTCATGTGTACAGCACATTGATCAGTTACTATTCCTGTTTTACAAATAAGTAAACTGATAACTTAGAGAGTTCTAGCAACATGTCTAAGGCTGCAAAATGAACAACTGAGAGATCAAGTGTCATTCCTGGGTATCTCCAGCCCCCAAATCCACGCATACATATTCTGACTGAGCCCTTACATGTCATGTAAGCCATGTCAGGCCCTACAGTAAGATGGGATGCCAGGAGAAAAAAATTCTAGTTAGCACCGCATTTAGGAAAGAATCAGTGTAGATTACATAATTGCAGGAAAACTCAGAAAACCAGACTAACACACAATATTAGAACATGATGCTGCTTTACTAAGAACCCAGAACAGATGCTGAGCAGAAAACTGACATACGACATTGTGTGAGTTTAATGTATACAACAGGATATATGTACATTTTGTGAAATTACCACAATTAGGTAACATACCCATCTGAAAATCAAAAACCCCGAACACCAAGCTTTTAAAATGAATTTAGTTGTAAAACCTGATCAAAACTGATATGAAGTTACATACGGGCTCTACTGATCCCACTTGGTGTGAAAAATCATTCATTGTGCTACGGAAACACCAATGTGCTTTCTATCCCAGGAGAATTAGGTAATACATGACCCCAAAAATTCTGGGTAAGAGACTGTAAGCCTGTGTTGCACTACTCTAGAAACATGAATAATATAAATGAGAAGACAAAATTATCAAAGACCCCAGAGAGGATCAAAGTTTATAATTAAAATTTGGGAGTCTATGGCTCCTATAATTAGGCTCAGATCTCAAGAAGTAATGTCCCTTTAGGTTGTTGGAACTCTTAGAAGTGCTTACAGGGAGAACAGATGTATATCCTAACAGACATCCTACTTACGCTGCAGATCCTAGCGTGAAGCACAGACTAATTAAACAACAACACTGGCATCCGGGTGGCAATAGGCTCCTACTGTCCCCTATGTAGGGCATCTGCTCATTTGCAGAAAAACAGTTTTTATTAAGGAGTCATTTACTCATGCATGGGTAACTTCTGCGGCAAAGAGAAATTGTTACCTCCAACTATATGTTTCCTCCAAAATTCAACTGGTTATCCCCATCCAAATGTCTTACACCAAGGATGTAACTATTAGTTGCACATATTCACATTCCATAATACATCGGACTTTCAGCATCTCACGCATTTATTTATCCTTCACAAAAGTGGATTTAGTATTTTGTGAGACAGGACAACCACAATTTCCTACAGTCCATGGGTACCTCACAAAAATGAAAATGCACACACATAACACCTTTTAAGCATTAGAAAAGTAACTCTCCCTCCACATGCCTCCCCCACCCACCCAATTCCTAAAATGGAATTTAGAAATCAAGCCATTAAATCCTTACAGACTGGAAAATCAGGGACATCCTGTTGATAACCAAACAGGCTTAACAGCTGCTCACTGCTCTGAAAAGCATTTGTGTTAGGGAAATAAATCTGGTACCAATGCCTTCTAAATGACCTACAGAAAATGATTAAAGGAAGAGTCATTGTTTTTATTTTATTATTATTAGTTGGCAAAGAAGCATTACTGGCAGACTTTTTCCTGATGTCACTGGAAAAGATACAAAAAATGAGTGCTTTTTTAATTACAGAAAAATTCTTCACTTAAGGCTGTGAATAAGCCAAATAAATCAAACACTCAAGGTTGGTGGGGAGGGAGGGCACTTGAGAAAAAGAAACAGATAGTTTTCCTAAGCCACTCAATCTAACAGTTTACATCCTGCCAGGTCAAAGACAGTAAAAACATTTAAGGGGTTTAAAATACAAAGGTGTTTACTAGAACTCCTAATATGTTCTTTAAAGTTCAGAAGTTAAAAACTGCCCTTTGCTCAGGTGCCAGATAAGTGCTTCCTGACAAGAACCACACCTCTTAGCTTATAACTAATACACCAGATAGAGATCTGTAAGGTAGATACAACTTTAAGGTGCTTTTAGACTCTTCTAGAAAACCTGAGAGCTCTGTGCAAGCACCTCCCACCCACTGGCAAAGCAAAGGCCCCTTAGAGACTTCCAGGCAGCAAGGAGCCTGGAGAAGAGAACAGCAGGTCATGGAATCAGACAGGCCAGAGCTTCAGCACCACTCTGCAGTCATGCTGGTGAAACTATATATATATATATACAGTTTATTGTCAAGTTGGTTTCCATATAACACCCAGTGCTCATCCCAAGTGCCCTCTTCCATGCCCTTCACCCCTCTTCCCCTTTCCCCCTCCCCCTTCTGTCCTCAGTTTGTTTTCAGTATTCGAAAGTCTCTCATGATTTGCATCCCTCCCTCTCCCTAACTATTTCCCCCCCATGGTCCTCTGTTAAGTTTCTCCTGTTAGACTTAGGAGTGAAAACATATGGTATCTGTCCTTCTCTGCCTGACTTATTTCACTTAGCATGACAACCTCGAGTTCTATCCACGTCTGACTTGCTTTTTGACCTAACTCTAGTGAGGCTCCTCTAAGCCCTCGAAGCCTCGACTTTCAGTGTCCCTCCATGTACAGCCCGTTGTCACCCAGCTTTAGCAAAAGTCTTGCTAAGTCAGGTCAGCGAAAACTCCCCATCGACACGTGATAAAATTCTTCCTCCTCACCCGCACCCCAACCAAGTGATATCTGATCGGCTGGACTGCTTTCAGCAAGAATCCTGCAACATCTGCTTAACTGGAATCATCCCTCACTCATAACTTCTGATGTTTCCTCTTGGTAATGATCACCCCCCTCCCAACCCTTTCCCCCACTACCACCCACTCTGCCCCGTGGCTGTCAGTCCCCACTTGTCTAGCAGTATTCAGAGCATAGTTCTATACTGAACTCTTTTCCCTATTGCAATAGTTCCTGAATAAAATCTGCTTTTACCACTTTAACTACTATCCAGCTCTGACAGACTACCACTGGTACTAGGCCTCTCTGAGAGTCAGTAACCTCATCTGTAAAATGGGAACAAAACTGTCTCGCTGAGTTGTTGTGGGGATGAGGTTATACAATGTAAGTAAAGAATCTATCCAGTGTGTGACAGTGGCACTCAAAAAGTGGTTATTTTCATTGTCTTTCTATTATTTATTTTCATGTTCTTTATATATTATCTGAAACACCAAAGGACATTCCAAACCAAAGGACAAGAAGTCTGTTCAGGAAGAAGTCACCCCAGGCTCTCTGCCAAAGCTGACATTCTAAGACTTGATACAGGGCAGCTCCCTTGATGTGGGGACAGAATCCTAGGGGTGTTGAGAACTTGTGGCAAAGCGGTTTGTTTTTGTTTTTAGTAAAGACGGTTGATATTATCACCATATGCTGTCACCAACTAGGCAATGTGTTACATGATTTACATCATCCTATCCACCCCTCACAACAACAAAAAGATAGGCAGATACCACAAATACCATGAGGCAGGTATCGAGAATACAAAGAGCAGGAATACAGATGAACAAAAAAATCTCACAACCCACAATTCTAGGCTGTGATGAGCAAAAAACAAGTTTGAAAGCCACTGTGTAGAAGTTCCTCATCCAATGAATGCCAGCCAGGGCCATCCTACCTCACTGTTTTGGAACTGCTATAGGATAATTTAAGAATTTATTTCCAATCTGTTTTCAAAACATATGTGGCCACTTATTTTAAAACATATCTTGGGGTGCCTGAGTGGCTCAGTCCGTTAAGCATCCGACTCTTGGTTTCAGCTCAGGTCATGATCTCACGGTTCATGAGCTTGAGCCTCGCACGGAGCCTGCTTGGGATTTTCTCTCTCTTTTTCTCAAAATAAATAAACATCTAAAAATATATAGTTTAATAATATACCACAAAATTTAAAAAAAAACATTCAGTGGAAGTTATAGTGCATGGCCCTGGACCCAGACTATCTATAGACTACTGTGTGATCTAGAACAAGTATATTAACAGCTCTACCTCAGTTTTCTCATCTGTAAACTGAGAATAATCATATCTACCTTCTTAGTGTTACTGGAAAGAATAAGTTAGCTACTACACGTAAAACTCCTGAAATGTTGCCAGGCCAATACAGTAAAAACTCAATAAAAATGAGCTATTATTATATTTTATTTTATTCAATCACTATATATAAATACAATGCATTTACCACTTCTCCATCTCCTCTTCAGTGAAACTAGTTCAATGGATACATTTTTGAGGATGACTAAGAAATAGTAAAGTATTATAGAATGTACAGCTAAATAGGCTAAAGGAACAAACTGGCTAAAATGGAAGAGATAATCACATATAAGTGAGGAGATAAATTATTTTCTCACTTGGGAGAGTAAAATGGTACAACCACAATAGAAAATTGATGGACAGCATTTGTTAAGGCTGAACAAATGCATACCCCACGCACGACCCACCAATGCTACCCCTAGGAAGATACCAACACAAATGTCCATGAAAAGACATGCACTTAAAATCCTCATACCAGCACTATTCTTTTTTTTTTTTAATGTTTGTTTATTTTTGAGAGAGAGCCAGGGGGAGGGGCAGAGAGAGAGAGGGAGACAGAGAATCCCAAGCAAGCTCCACAAGTCCGCACAGCCCAATTCAGGGCTCGAATTGATGAACCATGAGATCATGACCAGAGCCAAAATTAAGAGTCAGATGCTTAATCAACTGAGCCACCTCCAGCATTGTTCTTAATAGCAAAGCACCAGAGACTGCCCAAATGCCCACCAACAGAATTGGGTGTAGTCACACAATGAACACGACAGTACTAAGAATAACCTCACAGGACGAGAAGGCTGAGTTTCAGAAACACAATGTAAATGAAAGAAAGAACCCAGACACAAAAAAGTATGTACTGTGTGATTTCAGTTACAGATAGGCTGGATGGATGCTGTGATGCCACACTTGGGTCTCCCCAGGAAAAGAGAACTCTTCCCTAGCTTCTGGGAGAGTGGCCAGCACCACCCAGCAGCTGTCAGCCCTTTTCAGAAGCTGCCTTCGCAGGAAAGAGCGGCAGTGCCCAAGGCCATGCCCCTTCCCTGGGCAGCCAATCACTGGTTAACACCGTGGCATAAGTGCCTATTTCTTGTGCAACATGGAACATCTCTGAGGGCCTTTCTGGGACCACACAGGGCCAACTGAGGCTTCCACTAAGACTGAATCACAGCTCAACCTTTCCCTCTGCCCAACCCACTCCCTTCTCCTAACTCCTCATCCACGGGCGTTGATCCCAAGGGCTCTCCCTAATAAATTTCCTGAACTCTAACGCTGCTCTCAAGACTCTGCTTCCCAGAGTATCCACACTTTGGCACAAGCAAATTGGACACACAATGTGAGAAGTGAGGATAGCGGTGGCCACTGGGGGAAAACAGGGAGGGAACAGAAGGACAGGAAGGACAGCTTCTAGGGTGCAGATTAACAGTCTCTGTTTTTTAAAGTCTGGATGCTGGCTGTAGGACTGTTCAAATGGAGAAAATCATTGAAGCATAGATCAATGAAACGTGCAGTTTCCTACGTATGTTATACTTAAATATGAGGTTAAAAAAAAAATAAGACAAACTAGAAAACGACCTGAAACAGACCCTTTAAAGAACATTTAGTCCAACCTCCTTGTGCCCCAGTTAAATAATCATTTATTGTGCATTTAAACATAACCCAGAGAAGTCTAAAGAAGCCTAACCTGAGATTACAAACCAACTGGCAGCAAACCACAACAACGCCAGGACCCCTCGACAGCAGACTTGGACTGTCTTCACCAGGCTGCACCCCAGTGGGTAGCACCAGGAGTCAAATCTGAGGCCAAGGAAGGGCCCGCTACAGCCAGCTGACCAACGAGTCAGCTATGCTTACAGAACACTCAACCCTAAGGCAAGCCAAAACGCTAGCTCGCACCCCAAATGTACGTTTACACACCTTCACCTTTGAAGCTTCCTTAAGAAACACACCTGGTTCTGAAATCAGAAGACAAAAAAATTTTGCCGATATAGACAAAACAGCATGCTTCCATCTTCTGTCATGTTCTCTCAAGAAAGCATAATCTATTTTTACCATAGCTGGCTCTATCCTCTCAGCCTCATGTTTTTAAAAGCAATTTTTGGTTTATTTAAAATGTCATCTCTCTTCCCCTTTTAGATAGGGAGGAAGAAATGAAACACAAAGAGGACAAAATATATCCTGAAAAGGGAAGGTAAATCCCTTCCCTTTCCTAGGTAGCCTATTCCTGACCCTGAAGTCGCTGGGGTCATTCCCATTTTCAAAACCATTCATCCTCAACTCTGCAGAATTTCGGACCAAATGATTCCTTTAAAATGATGATGAAGACAGCACCAAAGGAAAGTTTGGGGAACTACTGGAACAAAATTTGTTACTTTTTCTCCAAAACAATTTAGTCACTCTTTGAGATCTAAGAACTAAAGGCTGCATGCTCTCTAGGAAACTTAAAGGGTGATCCCTGCCCGATTTTCATGAACATTTGATACCAACAAAGAGGGAAGAATATGAGGAGCTTTATCTGCTGAAGTTCCAATGCGTTATTTACATTGGATTGAAGAAAAGAGTCAAATACATTTTAATCTTTCCACTTTTTTGTGACGATTGTTTTTTCTTTGTTGGTTTTTCGTAGATAAAGAGACAGTAAGAGTGTACAACCACACAACTAAGGGCCAATGAAAATTTTTAGGCTTGAGCCTAAAGAACAGCCAAGCACACTTGGATTTCCTAAACTTTTTTGGAGGAAGACATCACAGAATACATAAAAATTATTTAGGTCTTTTTAAAAAGGGTTTGCCTCCCAAGTAAATATAAATAAATTGATCTCTTTTCAAGGGCTGAAAAACAGTGCAACAACAATGTGCATCCCATTCTTTACCTTGAAAATTCAACAAGAAGCTGGCTAGGAACTTCCCACACAGTTTTTTTAGGTCATTCACTGATTTATTCATCCATTCAACAAATATTTTTTGAATGCCTATTCTGCCTTGAAGCAAAAACCTGATTAAGTCCTCTTCCATATGTATGGTCATAAAAAGATCTCAAAACATTCCTTTTCCCCACTAAAGAGAACTCCAGAACCCTCCCCCAACCCAATATCAAGAAATAATCTTGGGGCACCTGGGTGGCTCAGTCGGTTAAGCGTCTGACTCTTGTTTCAGCTCAGGTCATGATCTCACGGATTAGGCGTTCGATCCCTGCATCAGGTTCTGTGCTGTCAGTGCAGAGGCTGGTTGGGATTCTGTCTCTCCCTCTCCCTGGCTCATGCTCTC
Source organism: Cryptoprocta ferox (assembly GCA_028646485.1). Classification (NCBI taxonomy): domain Eukaryota; kingdom Metazoa; phylum Chordata; class Mammalia; order Carnivora; family Eupleridae; genus Cryptoprocta; species Cryptoprocta ferox. The sequence continues at coordinate 107,161,608 of CM053567.1, read as the reverse complement.
CCTCTCTCTCTCTCTCTCAAAATAAATAAATAAACTTAAAATATTTTTTTTAAAAAAGAAGCAATTTTACTTCCTGACTCTATTCTGCTCCAGTCCTTTATAAACAGATGAAGAATGTCTTCTGTGTATTTTTTAAAAGGTACCATGCTTATCTTCCCACTAATATATCTGTGGCCCTTCCAAAATTCAGAAGCTGCAAAAATCAGACCAAATCTGTTTCTGGGGAAGAATGAGAGACCTTTGTTAAAGGACTAAGATGGGTATTATCAGAGCTCAGTCTGTAACCTAGTCAACAGTTTTAAGGGGTGCCTCTGTCATACCTTCCCAAGCTCGTGGAGCCATCTGTCTGCAAGGAATGTTCCCTCCTTCACAAAACTGGGACCAAGACCCACAATAAGAGCAAGAGAAGCCTCCCTCTGTTTTCCTGTTCACAAGAAGGCTGGTTTTCTGGGGCCACCTCTAAAGAACATTCCTGACAAGAGTACTGAGAGTACTCCAGGCAATGTCTGGAGCAGACCTACAGATCAGAGAAAAATCCACTTTAGCTGTGTTAGTAAACGTGGTTTCAACTGTGCTGCAGTGCAAATCTTAAAAGCAGTCTACCTCAGTTGGCCCAGCATACATCATGGGAGACGGGAAGATGGCCACCACTGTTGTTTCTGGATTGAGGACTCCTTCCTCCAACACTGCAGCATGCTGCTTCATACGCCACATCAAAGGAACATCATCATCCTTGGTCCAACCACCAAGAGGGTGAAGAAGAAGGACAGGGCGCCGATAGCCCCTCTCTAGAAGCTGTTTATGGGTATCCTGCATTAACAGAGCATGTCCATTGTGCACTGGGTTGCGTAACTGAAATGCAAAGACAGCATCTGAAAAGAGAATTTCCAGAGTCAAGAATAGTACATTTCTAAGAGATTACCTTCCAAAGGATAAGCCATTCTTCCTGAAGCTTGAGTCTTAGGATTAAACAAACATATGTACCCACAATCAGAGACTGGTGAAAAACATATTCTGCTTTGACCATTTACTCCAAGGCAACCTGACCTCTACTTCTGGTGTTTTTACTTTACAGATCTTATACACCTGAGGATGTGTAATAGAATGGTCATGGATTTACAACAATTGCTTTCAGCATTCATGGGAAATGAGAATAACCACCAGACTTTCTGGCCTCAACATCCTGCTTCAGCTGCTTACAATGGATATAATTTCTTGGCCTGTGCCTTAATTACCCACCAGGTCAATCCCTCCATAGGACCTAAGACACTGCATTATTAAAAGGAGACAGGAAGGTAGAGAAATTTATAGTTTAAACAAGTTACTTAGTATCCAAATGTGCTCAGATACACTGATCACTTTGCTTGACTGGAACCCTATGTTGCTTTGTGATGCCAGGTCTGGATTTTGGATTACAGTTTAGCAACAACACTATCCCTCCCAAGAGCCATTGCTATTACCCAAGCGATGAAAACTCCTAGACTAATTCTGCTTACAACCCTGGCTTTCCTCCTGCATGGGGCTTGCTACCAGGAGGTATTCTTAGAAAGCATGGTTCTTTGGGGTCACAGAGAAATTTCATAGAACAGAGTGGCAAACCCTGTTAGAGGAGCTCTGTATTTTATTGCTCTAACATGTGGTAAAGCATCAAGCCATGGTGATCCAAGCCTGACAGAGAGAAGAATATCTTCCCCTCTTGTGACAACTGTAAGCCAAATAGTATAATGTCTTCCCCAATCTGTTCTCAATTCTTACTGTCTTCTATCATGAAGACAAAAGGCCCCAGAAGGAAATTTGTGGCACCCTACTTGACCAGGGGTTTGGGTTTTTTTTGGGGGGGTGGGGGGTGGGAGTACACACATCCTGTGGTAGTCCAAGATTTATGGCATATTGTTATGCTTTGAAGTTGTCAGGTTACCTTTTATACATGAACAAGGCTGGTTTGCTCCCATGAAATAGCTGATATAAGGTAAAAAGAATAAGAAAGTCTTTTTTTTTAATTTTATTTTTAACATTTTTATTTATTTTTGAGAGACAGAGAGAGAGAGCTCATGAGCAGGGAAGGGGCAGAGAGAGAGGGACACACAGAATCGGAAGCAGGCTCCAGGCTCTGAGCTGTCAGCACAGAGCCCGACGTGGGGCTCGAACCCACCACGAACTGTGAGATCATGACCTGAGCCGAAGTTGGACGCTCAACCGACTGAGCCCTCACCCAGGTGCCCCAAGAATAAGAAAATCTTGATACAAATATATGAGCATTTAAAATTTTTATGCCTTAAGGAGATGGAAAGAGGGGTACAAACCTGAAAGCTTTTCTATCCTGAATGCACTTCAAATTTTGTTCTCTATATAGATATAAAAAGATCCTCAGACACCCCTTTTGACCATTAAGTAGAACTCCAGAATTCTTCCTACTCTGGAAGCCAAGAAGCAATTTTACCTCCTGACTCTATTGCATATCCTCCAGTCCTTCACAAAAGAACAAATGAAGAGTGTATATAAGCCCCCATTTAGGAGATTACTGCCTGACCTTACCCACTCTGATTCTGGCCTACGTCTGGTCACTCACTCAGCTCTCTCTTCCCTTCCCTGTATGCTGCCCATTCTTTAACAGCCTGATCACAACAAACACACTTAGTAAGCATCCGTGAATCCTCCTCCTGGGCTAATGGGAGTCACTGCACTGATAGGGGGAGGGGGATAGACTCTAGACTCACACCTCAGGAAGCAGGGAGGACTCTGGGCCAGCACAAACCTGCAGCTCCAGGGCCCAGGAGACCGCCCGCCTATTTGGGAAACTACTTATATACAGCGAGGTAGAGCAAATACGTAAATACAGCGAGGAGCGTGGGAGCCAGGATTCTCAACTATCGGAGATGGTAGTGCCTGGGTGGCTCAGTTGGCTGAGTGTCTGACTTTGGCTCAGATCGTGATCTCACAGTTCATGGATTCAAGCAAGCCCTCCATCAGGTTCACTTCTGTCAGCCCAGAGCCTGCTTTGGAACCTCTGTCTCCTTCTCTCCCTCTCCCTCTCTCTCTCTCTCTCTCTCTCTCTCTGCCCTTCCCCCACTTGTGCCTTCTCTCAAAAATAAATTTAAAAACATTGAAAAAAAAACACTGAAGGAGATGGAAGGCATAAATACAGAAAGGAGAAAGGCTAGAATAGACTATGTGGTACTGGATTAGGACTGAAAGTATCAGCATGAGCTCATGGTCTTTACCTATAAATGTGTGTGTTTACATATACATATGCACACCTCTTAGTTCTGTCCACTGAAAGGTCCTGCAAACCACCCACTACCCAAGGACAAGCAGCAAAACAAAAGCACAAATTTTCTATTCTAAATACCACTGGCAAAATGGCTGATTCTAGGGTTAGGGCAAGGAAAGTACATCATGACTGGAACATCTTGTGTGTCACAAAGAAAGGAAGTGCTCAGAAAATGAGGGGGCTGACGTCAAACGGATACAGCAACCAGGATGACCCAATGACTAAACCCCAATAGCCCAACCCAGGACAAGTTACCAACATAAATAATAATAGTATTGAATTGTAACCTACTGAGTAAAATAGCAATGTGTGAGTCCATAAAGAATAAAATAAATGAGAGGTGCCTGAGTGGCTCAGTTGGTTAAGCAACAGACTTTGGCTCAGGTCATGGTCTTGCAGTCTGTGATTTCGAGACCCACATCAGGCTCTGTGCTGACAGTTCAGAGCCTGGAACCTCCTTCAGATTCTGTCTCCCTCTCTTTCTGCTCCTCCCCTGCTCGCCCTCTGTCTCTCTCTCAAAAATAAATAAACATTAAAAAAATTTTAAGAATAAACTAAATGAATAAACCAATGGGAGAAAGGAAACCTCCACATTATGGCAGAAGGTCAACAAATAAATGTAGAAATTAGAAAACTCACCATTTGGCAGTATTTGTAACATGCTAAAACTAGTGGATAAAAGTTTCATAACAGGATACTTATAGTTTCAAAATCTCCCTCCCAAAATATTTTACTTAGTAAGTACAAAATAATTTGCTAACTTTATAGCAGAAAAACCTGGCAAACACGATCTTAAACAAGAGACAAATGCAAACTTAAAAAAAAGTTAACCTTAAAAAAGTTTAGGACAAATCAAAATTGTGAGCCACCAAATATACTGCACTGAGATCTCGCAACTGATTTCAACAGGATCTCTTACAAAAACATGTAACCTGTATCTAATAGTGAGGAAACAGGAGATAAACCCAAACACCACACATTCCACAAAGTAAATGATATGTACTCTTAAAAACGTCAAGGTCATAAAAGACACAATAAAGATGAAGTGACCCTTCCAGACTAAAATAGACTAAAGAGACGTGACTAGTCCTGAACCAGAAGAGAAAGGTGGCAAAGAAAACACATGTTGGTTTTGCTCTAGGGGACCTTCTTAGGACAGTGGCAGAATTTGAATGCAGTATACGGGTTAGACAGCGTTAACGTCAATATTCTTTGCCAGAGTTCGACGAGCATGCTATGGTTAGGCAGGAGCTGGAATTTTTAGGAAAGGCATGTGGACATACTAAGGGGTAATGAGGCATCCCCTCATGTCTACAACTTTCAGAGAGAGTGAGAATGAGAAAGCAAATAAAGTATAATGTTAGTAACTGTGGATTCTGGCTGAACATACAGGAGTTTTGGGTACTATTTTTGTAATTTTTCTGTACATCTAAAATTATTTCAAAATAAAAAGTTAAAAAACAAAGTAAAAAATTATGACAAGAGACATATGAAGCAAATATAATGTGTGGACCTTGTTTACATTCTGATCCAAATATCCAAATAAACTATTAAAAAAAGTGAATACAAGGAGGGGCATCTGGGTGGCTCAGTTAAACACTGGACTCTTTTTTTGGGGGTTTTATTTATTTTGAGAGAGACAGAGACAGTGCAAGTAAGGGAGGGGCAGGGGCGGGAGGGAGGAAGAGAATCCCAAGCAGGTCCTAACTTGGGGCTTAAACTCATGAAACCATGAGATCATGACCTGAGCCGAAACCAAGAGTCAGATGCTTAATTGACTATGCCACCCAGGCGCCCTAAACATCCGACTCTTGATTTCAGCTCGGGTCATGATATCACAGTTTGTGAGATCAAGCCCCACACTGGGCTCAGTCCCAGAGCCTGCTTGATTCTCTCTCTCCCCCTCTCTCTTTCTGCCCTCCCCCCCACCTACACACACATGCACTCTTTGTTTCTCAAATAAACTTAAAAAAAATTTAAAAATTTGGGGCGCCTGAGTGGCTCAGTCAGTTAAGTGTCCAACTTCAGCTCAGGTCATGATTTCACAGCACGTGAGTTTGAGTCCCCCTTCAGGCTCTCTGCTGACAGCTCAGAGCCTGCAGCCTGCTTCAGAATGTCTCTGTCTCTCTCTGCCCCACCCCCACTTGTGTTTGTGCGCTCTCTCTCTCTCTCTCTCTCTCAAATATAAACGTTAAAAAAATTTTTAATTAAGAATTTTAATAAATAAATAAATATTCCTAGCAAGAAACTGAACCCACTGTTCTACTGGTGGCTCAAGGTCCACTCCAGTACAAACTCACACTCTCTGACAGTGTTTCCAAGATGAGGGTGCGTTAGCACTGTGCTCATTAGCTTTTGTCCTCCTGAATCAGGAACAGGCATCTGTCTTTGAATAGGGCCTCTGGGTGATACATCTCGGGGATGACTACTGCATGCCTGGACTTCAATCAGGTCAAATCTGATTTTGTAAAATCACCATTTGGCAGGATTATTTATATGACAGGATGTGCAAAAGGAAACATATAAAATAAATGGTCTCAAAGACACATATTTCACAGATCTTTATAATTTATCTATGCAGGATTTCTTTCCAAAAAGAATTAATCTAGCTCCACACTGGACATTTAACAGATAAAGTTAAGACGGATGACTCAGTAAAAATGCATTAGCAGCATATGAAGGACTTTACTGCCAAAATTTCTTCCAGGTAGAATGATTTCCTTACTATCTGCTCCACTCAGAAATCCAATGACCATTTTATCTGTCTGCCCATTTTTTCTTGCCAATATTATCATGTTTTTCCTAAACTTCTCCTCAATCTCTTTTAACTATTTATCAATGAATTACACAAAAGGCTTTAGCTGTCAGTTCCAGGCTGTATTTTCATCCCTCCCATCTGGATTCTCCACTAGAGGACTTACCAGGATGAACAATATAATAGGAGCACCTGGCCCCCTGGAAGCTGACACTCCCAGGATATTGTCCCAACTAACACAACCCCAAATGCAGCACTATTACATTTTCCTTCATCAATTTTCCATCAAGGATGGGAAAAAACAATTATGGGCCACCAAGGACCTGGGGCCACTAATACAGTGACTTTCTTTACTGCCTCATATCCTCATTCTCATTTTCAAAGGACAATGATTTCCTTATTGTCACACCCCAATTAGTGTCAAATACTTGCCTTTCTCCTTGTAATTCTTTACGGCTTCGTTTAAGAGTGTTTTATGAAAGTCCATGATTTTAACTATGCTTGAAAATAGGAGATGATCTACAAGAGGACTAAAATTTAGTATTTACATTTATGATTTCCATCTCTTTCTAGCCCTGTCTCCACCTTCCTGGAAAAAGACCAGGAATTCTATAATCTTGACTTCTAGAAAGTACACTGCTAAAGCTGCTGACACTGTGCATAAAAGCAAACTTTTTCCATAAAGAGCCAGAGTGAATGAATATTTGAGGCTTCACAGGCCATGGGGGATCCTGCTGCAATTATGCCAACCCTGCCATAGTGGTGCAAAAACAGCCACAGACAACGGGAAACCAGTGAGTATGGATCTTTTCCAATAAAACTTTATTTACAAAAACTAGCAGCAGGCCAGATTTGGCCTGCAGACTGTTGTTTACTGACCTCTGATAGACAAATCCAATGTGGGTGGGAAGTCTAAAGAGCACTGCAACCAAGCTGACTGATGTGAGCAAAAGTGTGAATGTAGGAAAGCAGAGATGTGTCAGGGTATGTCATGTCTAAGTGAAGAGAACTATTCACTTTGTCAAAGATGAATATAAAACCTGGCACAAGATTTTTATGTAGAATTTTGAATGCCAGGTTAGGAAGAGTGCAGTGTACCCAACGGGGGCTGTGACTAAATCAGTCATGTTTTACAGAAAAGGCATCTCCACAGGACCGTGCAGGATTGACGTGGGAGAGGGTAGAGCAGGAGGAGAGACCACAAAATCAGAAGACTGCTGCTAAGGTGCATGTTCCCACACTTCCAGGACGTAAAATAAAACTTCCACTAACTCTTCCATCCATTCCACACGCTTCATTTATTCCTCCCCCAGGATACTGATGGGCTGGTCTAACAGACACAGCCCACATGCTGGTGAATGGGGACGCACTGCGGCAATAGTGAAGACAGGCGAACCCCTTCCCTCAGGCCTCTCCCCATCCCGCACCCCCCATGCCTAAGGTCACCGAACACAGCTCCATGTCAGTGGCTCCTGAATCAGCATCCTCTGACTAAAACTCTCCCCTAAGCTCCAGATGGTCCCCCCCACTGCCTCCTAGCAGCACTCCACTCCGGCCAGACTTGCTGCAAGCCTCTGGGCCTCCTCCACTGTCCTGAGAGCACAGCACCATTATCTGCCTCAGGGTTCTGGACTGCATTCCCTCCCTCCTCCACCACGTGCAGTGAATCACACTGTCCCCTGATCTCAGCTTCGCTTCTCCGCTACAGCTGGGCACACACACCAGCCTTCACTGCCTCTTCACCAGACGTGGCTACGAACTGGTCCCCTTCTCCCATCCAGACAGCCGCCAGAGCAGGCAGGGTCAGGGAAGAAACCAGTTTGGGACAGGACAGAAATTCTGTTTTAGATATACCTCTCCTGAGGTAACAGCGGTGAAACTGGGCCTGCCCCCAGGAGCTTACAATCTAGTCAGAGAAGGAGAAGCAAACATTCACTGATTAATCACAGGATAAATGTATGATAAAAGGAATATATGTCTTTCAACTCCAACAGGGCATGGCTGCATCTTTGTCTTCAGAAGATAAGTCTGGGGACAGTGAGAAATATCAAGTGATGGAAGAAAAGAACAGGGCTGGATTCACTTACTCAACCAATTCCTTCCTGCTGTTACTTAGTGAGTATACAAAACTTCTGTCGAATCCAATAGGCACTTTCTTGTTTTAAAGAGTCCTGACCTGGGGGGCACCTGGGTGGCTCAGTGGGTTAAGCATCCAACTTTGGCTCAGGTCATGATTTCACGGTTCGTGAGTTTGAGCCCCATGTCAGGCTCTGTGCTGACAGGTCGGAGCCTGGAGCCTGCTTCAGATTCTGTGTCTCCCTTTCTCTCTTTGCCCCTCCTTGCTCACACTCTGTCCCCCACTCTCTCAAAAATAAACATTAAAAAAAATTTTTTAAGTAAATAAATAAAAACTAAAGGGTCCTGACGTCTCCACTGCCGCTGACAAAAAATACCGACCCTGCTGCCTTCACATCCTCAGGGCCTGTCAACCACGGCACCAACCTTTTCTACTTCATCTTCCTCTTGACCCTTTTAAGTAAAAACCATGAAACACTGAGGAAGTTTGGGGGGAAAAATCACCCACAAATGCACTATCCTAATGTAGCTATTTTAGTTGTTTTGCACAATCTCCTAGTTTTTCTCTCTATACAAACTTTTTTTTTTTTTTACAAAGCTGTAATCAAATATGTAAGACGTTTTTATATTCTGTTTGGCCATTTCCGTCTAATCCCTTGTTTCTGACATCTTGTAGTCCTCTCGGAGTAATAGGTTCATTGCTGGGTCCTATGAAGTTCTTTCTTTGCGTACTCATTCAGGAAAGTCACCCCTTTGCCTGGATTCAATTACTGTGCACACACAGATGGCTTCTGTTAGCTGCATCTCTAACTCTGACCGTCCAATTCATCAGTTACAGAGACTTATTACTGAAAGCATTTCAATACATATTGCTCATTACTGTCCCCCCTCCTGTCAATCCTTCCACCTTCACCATCACTCAAGCCAAATGCAGATCTAGCTCCCAAAACCTATTCCTTCCATATTTCATGTCTACGTAAAGGAACAACCCAGTAAAGCAAGTTCTCTCCCCTTCCCTCTAGTCCAGGAGCCAACACGCTATGGAAACAAGTACAGTCTGATCCCTTTCCTTCCAGCAGGTGGGAGGGGAAGAACACAGGAGAAGGTCCTCCTGAGCATGTGCTGACTTGTGACAGGGAAAGGAAATGGTAACCGCTAGCTCCTCCTGGTGGTGAGAAGAGCATGAGCACCGACCCCTGGATTCATGTAGAACGCGGGCTTGCAAATGCCGCTGTGGCACAAAGAACCTGGCTCTCATCTTGTGTGGCTTCTTAGCCCAGTGCCCACAGACAACTTCAGTTCTGGCGGCAGGGCTGTTCCGAGCAACAGATGAGGTGAGGAACAGGAAAGTGCTCCTGACTCCCAGTCACCCTTCCCCTAGTTCTGTCCAAACGGTGTTTGGTGTTCGTTGCCCAGCCCACAGTCAGAGCCCTGGTATGCATCCCAACCACTAACCCCAGAATTACAACATCTTCCTGCTTCCCTTTCGATTTCTCTATAAAACTGTCCTACATGCAGCACTAATTAATAAGTCTCCTCTCCCTGTCCCACCCAAGCTTTATTATCAGCCACTTTATCAACACCAAAGCTCTAATAAGAGGCATTTCTGATTTTCCCAAAGTCAATATAGTAGCTGAACAAGAGTACCGACAGTAGTTCTGAAGTTATCAGGGAAGGCTACGTGTTTAATGTTTGTTTGTGTGTGAGCTTTTATGAAGAGAGTTGGAAATAATAGAGTTTGATTTCTCCTCTTTCCTCTGGACCGTCATAAATTACTGGTCTTTCTTTTAGTTAAACTGCTTAGGAGGGGGAAAAAGAATCAATAAGACAGGTCACTTGAGTAAATATGGACATATTAATTAACATTTTTCACAAACTGGTACTTATACCCCAAAGTATGGCAGCAATTAAATTCTTTTCCATTCCCAAGCCTAGAAATGCTTTCAAATTATAGTAATAAAAAAAAAAGTTGAATATAAAGCTTTTTGTCAATTGGGCCCTGTCCTACTTGTTCTCCATTCTCCTTCCTGCCTAGTCTGTTGTGTGTGTCTGTGTGTGTATCTGTGTGTCAGGGACATGGGGGCTGTACTCCTGCCTCCGTGATGTGGGAGACACTAGCAGGCAACCAGAGAATAGACAAAGTGTGGGGGGCTCTTGCCCCAGCAGCATCCTGTATCAGCACTGTGATTCTGGCTTCCATCCCCCTACAACTGGGGGGAGTGGGGGGGGGGGATTCTGGCCACAGCCCCTCCTCACAGCTCAGCTCCTCTGACCCAGCTTCAGAAAAACTATCTCCTTCCAGCGCCCTCAGGAGGGCTAACACTACGCCAAGTTGCTAGTCCCTGGAGACCTCAACATTCCTCTTGGGTTCCCTTAATCCTGACCACCCTTCTTCAAATACTTTGTTAAATTATGTTGACAGCCTCATCTGAGTGTGCCCTGACCTGACTGACAGAGGCTCCCTGCACCCATATTCGGATTACAGTACCTCTGGCTTACTGCCATTTATGGTCAAGAAAGTCTAGTGCCTCACAGGCAAACTATCTGCTTCTGCCTCAGCCTTCTCATGTATTGTTCCCAACTTTGCCTAAAATATCCACCTACCATCTCCATCCATTCATTTAAAATACAGTTGGTAGTTCAACAACTCTACAAAGCTTTTCCAGATTTCTTCAACACTGTGATGCCAATATTATCCTGAAAGAAGTCATGTCAACTTTTCCCTTGGTAATCCAATAAGAGAACAATATTCTGTGTGTAATAAATACTAACTGGCTCTCACTTGGCTTAAGTGAAATCCGTTCTTCCTTTCCAAGATGGTGGTCAACCATCAGTGACTCAAAGAACCTGCCCTCTGGGACCCTGTCACCTTGTAATCACAGATGTGGTTATTAGAGACCTCTGAATCCTTCCAAGCTACAGAACAGTCTCAGATAAGCAAGAGATCATACGAATGAGCACAAGACAACAGCCCACCATTAGGTAATCAAAATTCTTCTAAGATGCAGGAAGGAAAAAGAGGGAGAGGTAGGAAAACAAATCCCAGGTAAAAGAAAAAATAAAGATTCCATTTTCTCTCCTTGAACTATGTATGAGATACAGACACATCAGCAGCGGACTTGTTAATGGCCTCCTAAAAGACAGAACAAGAATGACAAAGGAAACTCCTGGGTCTGTTGCTTATTTGCCTTAGTCTAAAACTGAAAAGTAAACAAAATAATACTCCACAATCTTTGTTGTCTGATGTAAGGATAATTGGCTCTCAGCTACTTTAAACAAAGTTGCAATCACCCATTATGCAACAAATTCTCTAAATGACTTAAAATGTTTGGCTCGTAAAGAAGAGTGTAAAACAGATGTAATATTAAAGACTCCAATTATGAATAATTCCTTGATAAGACCCCTCATCAGTGCCAACAATTAATTTACTAACATGAATTACAGTTATGAATTCAAATTTTGGCAAAAAATTAAAGTAAATATGGTGGTCTCAGCACGTTTTCCATTAAACATGTTCTTGTTTGCCAGAAAAAAAAAAAAGCGAAAGCCTATACGTCTTAAACCATCAGATGATTCTGGTTTGCAAACGAAATAAAATCCAATTAGAAGTGTCTTAAATAATTCACGCATTCAGTCTTTGAATAAGAAATCTGGATACAGAGGACTCCAGGACTGGATCAGAAACTCAAACAGTGTAAGACTCTCAGTGGATTCTCACAGATACAAAATAGCTCCCAGAGCTCCAAACACTGTCCGCTACCACGACAGCATCCCAAGCAGGAAGAAAAAGGATAGGAAAAGAGGACTCTTTGTCCTAAGCCCATTTCTTGTCAGGAAGAAGAACCTTTCCCAGAAGCCCCTCTCTCTTACATTTCGGTGGCCAGAACGGACTTACACAAGGATGCTTAAATTGCTGACTAAAGAGAATGAGGTGCCATCGCTGACTTACAGCACTCATGATACATTCCCCCATGACTGGGCCCAAAGGATGTAAGCAAAAAAGAAGAAAACAGGCTATTGTACAGGCAGGCACCAAGCGTAGCATCCAGAGAAACTGCTGCACCCATAGTTTCAGGCATGCTTCAAATTCAGAGATGAGTGAAGTTAAGGAGGGGCGGGGGACAGGGGTCCTATGCTCAGATACTGTACACGGGCCAAACAGAAACTATGAACTAATGAGGCAGGCTGGGTGGGAACTGCACAGCCCTGAGCGCTGTGTGGTCTCCAGTTCTCCATTTATTTTACACTCTTATTCCAATATCAGCAAAGGACAGTAGAGTTTAAGAATAAACAGATATTCGGCGCGTCTGGATGGCTCAGTCAGTTGAGCGTCAGACTTCGGCTCAGGTCATGATCTCATTCTCACGGTTTGTGAGTTTGAGCCCTGCAGAGAGCTCTCTGTGGTCAGTACAGAGACCACTTAGGTCTTCTGTCTCCCTCCCTCTCTGTCCCGCTCCTACGCATGCACGTGCTATCTTTCTCTCTTGAAAATAAACATTTAAAAAAAAAAGAATAAACAGATATTCTTTCTCTAACCTTTACACAAATAGGTAAGACTAGCTTCAGACTCAGAAATTATGACACAATAACCTTGTACCAGTTGCCGTTTACAGTGCCTTAAGCAACTTATTTCACTTTTTAAAATAAAATGTTATGGTAGGTACCACCGCTGTCCTCGTTTTTACAAGTGAGAGAAGTGAGCCTTAGCGAGGAAAGTAATTTCTCCACAGCCACATAGCTCCTGGGTGGTGAAGCAGGGGACAGCCTGACTACCAGGAGCTGAAGTTCACAGGAGCTAAACACGACTCATGAAATGAGCGTTCCTGCCCAGGTTCTGTAGTCACCTGGGAAGGGGGCTCCTGGTTAATATTTACGGCTCGGTGGCCCGCTAGTTCCTCACAAAGCAACCATTTTCACCAGACTTTTCTCAGCCACGTCCACTCCATTTCTACACAGAAAATAGTTTAAAAGGCAGCAGCAATGCTTAGGGCTTAACCCCTTCTGTAGTGGGTGAGAATTCATTGGTAGCATGACTGCAGGATGTTTCAAATTCTTCAGATCTTAAAAATGCCTCCCAAACTCTACAGTGAATGCCGGTCCCTGACGTGGAAGTTGAAATTTTGAGTGTGGGTGCACCAGTGTAAACACATCATTTACCTACCTTTGTGTAAAAGACCTGCTATTCACAAACTGTCAGATAAGAAAATCCCTGTCCCAGAAAAGATAGTGTTATAGAGCAACAGGGCACCTGGGTGGCTCAGTCAGTTAAGCGTCTGACTTCAGCTCAGGTCATGATCTCACAGTTCATGGGTTCGAGCCCCACGTTGGACTCTGTGCTGACAGCTCAGCCTGGAGCCTGCTTCGAGTTCTATGTCTCCCTCTCCTTCTGCCCCTGCCCCGCTTGCACTCTGTCTCTCTCAAAAATAAACAAACATTAAAAAAATAATAAAGAGCAGCATCTATAGACTGTACTTATACTATTCCAGTTCACCCTAATCCAGAAATCTGAAACCATCATTAACCTACTCTTCAACAACTTTTCCTGTTACCTCCTTAACATCTCTCTCTCATACTCCGTAAGTTCCGGTCTTGTTTATTTATGGATCCTCAGCACTTGGCAGCTGGTATAAAGGGGCACAACACACATTCGTTCAATGAACAGCAAACATGATATTGTTGTTCTATTATCTTCTGCAGTGATACCTTAGACTCATAAGACATTCCTAGATATAGAGCACACTGATAAGAGTAAATTACTCACATAACTTCTCTTCCATAGTTGTATTCAGCTTTAGCATATGAGTTTTTTAAGACACAAATAAAAGGTCAATCTGTAATTGGCAAAACCATCTTCCAAATTATACCAATCTAACAGAACTATATAGGTTGGATTAGATCAACTACTTCTCCCAACACATTCCATTGCTACGTTTACTCATCATTCTCTTTCACACTTTAGTAAGTGTTGGAAAAAACCTTCCAGAACATTCTCATCAAGCAGAACCTCCAAGCAGTCCCATGTTAGATAATTAGATCCGTGTCTTACCAGCATTCATATCTTTAAACTTCTGCTTTAGCTCAGCAGGAGTGAAACGATACTGATCAAGACCGTCATTCCAGCGAATTCGGTCTAAGACTTGAAGATCTCCCCCAATCAGCCAATCTCCTTGTTCCATAACCATCTAATGGGAAGAAAAAGAATTTTTTTAAAAAGAAACCAAGATCAAAATAAGAAAGAACATTTCCCTCACATGAGCTACATACAACTAATTACTTAAACTAATCTTAAGGCTGATGATAAACATGTTTGGCTAATCAACTGAACTGGGATTAGAGATGCATTAAAATTAGAATGTATTTGGGGCACCTGAGTGGCTCAGTCAGTTGAGCGTCTGACTCTTGATTTCGGCTCAGGTCATGATCTCATGATTATGAGATGAAGCCCTGCATCAGCAAGCTCAGCATGGAGCCTGTTTGGGAGTCTCTCTCTTTCTCTATTTCGCTCTCTCCCGCCCTCTTCCCCACTCATGCTCTCTCTCTCTCTAAAATAAAATTAAAAAAAACAAAACAAAAATTAGAATGTATTTTATAATTTCTCAGAGGTCTTGTAACACAACTATGATATTTACATAGGAAAGGCAAACAACATCAAAATAAGTAATTATGACTTGTTACATAACAAAAGCATTCTCTTCATTGTTGTTGTATGCTGTTGTACAGAAACCTTTGTAACCCTGAGTCACCCCACCCTCTGTGTTCTCTAATCCTAAACTTTTGAGCAATTAAAGCAATGATGTTGGAGCTGGACACAAATTCATACCTTCTGGTCTCCACACCACCTCTAATTTCCCACTGCTTTACTCATGTTCTTTCTCCGCATCTGAGAGGAGGGATGTTACCTCGGAACCTGTCCATTTCATGCAGCACAACTCAAGCTCACCCTTCCCTCTTCGGCTTCAGCTTATGTACTAATAATGTACCTACACCACTCCAGTTCCTTCCTACACCACTCCAGTTCCTTCCTACCAGGTCTTCCTCGCTAGAAAGTCCCTCCCCATCCATCAAACCCTTCATTCGATAAATATTTACTGAGTAACTGGTACATGCCAGGGCCTTTGCTGGGCACTGGGAAATGAAGCAGAAAACAGGAGAAAGACCTTACTCTAAGAGATCTTACATTCTAGTGGGACAGACTGAGCAGAAACCAGACAAGTATCGGCTAGTGACGAGTGTTACAGAGAAAATAACCAGGGCAATGGAACACAGTGCCCAGGGAGCAGTGAATGACATGTAAGAGAAAGGAGTCAGTAAAGGTCTCCCTGAGGATGGTGGCATTGAACCCGAGATTACTAAAAGGAACCAGTCATGGAGGTAAAGTATTTCAGGCAGAGGAGGAACAAGTACAAAGTCCTGGAGCAGAAACAAAGGCCTGGGCGTCTGTCCTTAAGAAGTGGCCCAGGGACAGGATAGTCAGAGCAGGGAGAGGAGCAGAGGTAGAGTGAGAGAGACCATGAGTTAGAAGGTCAGGGCTGGATCACATCAGTCCTCATAGGCCACAGTAAGGCACTCGGGTTTTATTCTATTTACAACGAGCAGCCACTCAAGAGTTTCAGAGTAGAGTGCTATGCTCAGATTTATATTTTTGAAGGCTCATTCTGGCTGCTCCGAGAAGAAGAGGAATGGCATTGGGCATAAGGAAGTGGGATTCACACCAGAGCATGACTGGGACAGTCTAGGCTGCAGACCTGGAGACCTCGGATGATACTAGTGCAAGCATAGGTGGAATGGGGACATTCTGCACAAGGCCACCAGGCCAAGCTTCTTAAAGTGCCACTTCGTTTGTGACTGTCTCAGGCTCCCAGGATGCCCGTGACCTCCACTCCTAACAAGGCAGAGCAGCACAAAAGACCTAAGACAGACTCTAATCCTGACTCCTAACTGGTTCCTCCGCAGCTCTGGGCAAGTCAAACCTAACCGAAGACTCCTCAGGATAAAGAAAACGGCTGGTCTGCCTCCAAGGATTGCTGCAAGGACCAAACGACAGAAACGTGGTTTGAAAAGCATAAAGCATAAATATGTGTAAACCACATGATGACTGGACATTTTAACATCTCAGGGTAGAATGCCAAGCCTTCTCTCCCGCTCAACAACCAGCCATTTCTCAAACGCATGGAGGTCTTTGCTCCTCCTGCTCCCTAACACTGGAATAGTGTTTCTCACCATTCTCTCGTATGGAAATCCTGCTGGTTCCTTAAGGTTGCATACCAGGTACTAACCACCCTAACAAGTTGTGCAGATAACTCTAAATAAAAGCAGCACATACATCAGTAATTACTCTCTGCTACAGATTATGGAAGATGGCTTTGAACCGCCAAAGTCTTTAAATCATTTTTTAAAAAATTTTTAATGTTTATTTTTATTTTTGAGAAAGAGACAGAGACAGAATGAGAGACAGAAAATGTGAATGGGGTAGGGGCAAGAAAGAGGGAGACACAGAATCTGAAGCAGGCTCCCGGCTCTGAGCTGTCAGCATAGAGCCCAACGCGGGGCTTGAACTCAGACTGCGACATCATAACCTGAGCTGAAGTTGGACACTTAACCAAATGAGCCACCCAGGTGCCCCCCAAAGTCTTTAATTCAAATCAGACCCTCATCCCACCTATTAGCTGCATAATTTTGGTCAAGACGTTTATCCCCTGTAAGTCTCAATTTCTCCCTGTGTAGGATGGAAATGCCACCCATCCTATTGGTTTGGTATGTGGTTTGAAGAATTTACATAAGCATGTTTTGTAAACCATGTTATATGTTATTAGTAACTGCAGAATTTGGGGGCACCTGGGTGGCTCAGTCAGTTGAGTGTCTGACTTCGGCTCAGATCATGATCTCATGGCTCATGGTTTGAGCCCCACGTCAGTCTCTGTGCTGACAGAGCACAGTGCTCTGTGCTGTGCTTCAGATTCTGTCTTCCTCTCTATCAGCCCCTCCCCTGCTCATGCTCTATCTCCCCCTGCGCTGCCTCTCTCAAATGAACATTAAAAAAAAATTTTTTAATAACTGCAGAATTTCAACTCTGAAGAAATATCTGACATTATCACTAGTTCAAATTCCTTATTTTCTAAAACAATATATCTCCCTATTTTAAAAAGTTTATCACTTCTTATCCTTCATGGGATGAGACTTAGCACATTGCCAGGATCTAATCAGATGTCAAAAAAAATTTCTAGATAAAGCTACGAAAATGTCACTTAATTCTTTTAAAGCTCAAAGTGTACCTAAAACACTGACAGAAATTTCACTTCAATAACATTTCACATACAATACATAAAATACATGAGGCCCTTTGGAAAGAGTAAGTGGATTTCACTGTTTTCCTATCAGAGACAACATTCAACTAGAAGTCCAGACTAGATAAAATCACCCTGCCACGGGCTCCCATAGCCCCTGCCCTCACAGCCCACCTGTAAGTACAAGATGTCTGCTCCACCACCAGCCAGTGAGCTCCAAGCCTATAAAGAGTGTGCCAGCCGTGTACATCAGCCATATAGCACCCAGCTCAGTGCCGAATGTGAAAGAGATTTACTGAACAAATATTTATCTGGACCAAAATGACAAACCATGGTTCATCACACGAATCTAAGACCCCCAGTGTCCTTTCTGCAAAATGATTTTTTTTTTTTTTTTTTGAGAAAGAAAGAGCGCGAGCACGTGCCTGCACAAACAGGGCAGGAGCAGAGGGAGAAGGTGAGAGAATCTTAGGCAGCCTCCACACCCAGCGCAGATTCAGTCTCACAACTGTGAGATCATGACCTGAGCCGAAATGAAGAATCAGACGCTTAATCGAATAAGCCACCCAGGCACCCTCCATTCTGCAAAATACTAACAATTCCAACAGAACAGTCGACGTACAGATAATGCGCACACTGCAGCAGAAACATTATTGGCAAATCAAGATACATGCAGCAAGGTTTGCTCAGGACCTTGATGTAGGGATGGTTCTTGCACGTTGTTCCCCACTGTCTGGCACAGCGCTCCTCCTTCCTGTGCTCAAAAAACTCGGGGTTGCGAAGAATAGCCACACGGCAGCCCTCATACATCAGAGCAAATGCCGTACAGCCGTCCAGCCTCTCTTTATCTTCATGAGTAGCCGTCAGAACTATAGGCACTGACAAGTTAATGACACCCCCTGCAGAGCACAAGAGAACATAAAACACACAGCTTGGATTACTCAACAGGCCTGAACATCCACCTTTCACTTCAGGGGACGCTCTTCAAATAATAGAAGATGTATCAGTAATAGTACCTCGCACAGAAAATTAGGACAGAGAACAACTCCCCCCACCCAAGAGGTTAAAAAAATAAAACAGCAAAAAATTAAAACCATCAACACTGTGTAGCAATATACTTCTCACAACAATTCATCAAACTGTCTTTGGGAAGAAAAAATTGGTATAAAATCACAGAAGTAAAAGAAACAGTTTAACAAGGAAGAATCAACTGGGTAAGCCTGGTGTCACCAAAATATGCTGAGCACCTCCAATATATGAGTAAGACAAAAATGTTTTCAGGGCCTTTCTAGGAAAATGTACATTTGTTCTGATAACTATAATTTGAGTGGCAAATTAAGTATACTTGAGTATGCTTGGGATACCTGGGTTTCCTTGAGATAGGAAGACAAAAATTCCCAAGAAGTTTTTTTTATTTCTTGGTTTTTAATCAGAATTGAACCAGTATCAGTGACTACTGGCCAAGAAACAAAGGAAGTAAGTGCGTTTATTTCAATCCAAATATACTGTTTGTGAGACAAAAAGCACATTCTCAGTTTCCAACCTTTCAAGTTCTAAAAGTTTTTTTTTTTTCCTACTCATTACGCCCAGGATAGAAAAATAAAATGCACTCTCAAATTCATATGTGGATTTTATTTACATACCGGATAAAAGTATACTTCTTGGAAATCATGGCTTGCCTTCTCTGGACAAAAGAGGTCAACAAAATCACTGACAACTGCTTGGTTGCTTTAAAGTTACCACCACTAAGTACAGTTTAAAAGGGAATATTAATAGGTAGATTTGTAGCAAACACAAGGCTAAATCACTCCTAAGGAGGCAGTCCTCAAAGACTTTGCCTTTGGTTCCAAAGAAGAAAAATCAAAAAGCAATATTTAACGCTTACATTCTTGTGATACAAGTTTCCTGAGAAGAATGACTAGGAGTTACAAATACCAATTTCATTCCTTAGTTAAAAGAAGTCATAACACCGAAAGACATGGTAGCAATTTAGTAGGGCTCAGTGACATTTAAAAATATTTTCTTTAATGTAACAAATTAATCTTACCAACAATATACAAAGTTCTGGGTAGCTGAACTGTCAGGACAATATACTAAACATCAATGTCTTTGGCAAATTTTTTTTTTTTTTTTTTTTTTTTAGTGTTTTAAAAGAGGAGGAAGAACCATCACTTTAACCATCTATTTCAGGACTTCTCTGTTTTGTTTTGTTTTTAAGATTTTAAGTAATCTCTATACCCAACTTGGGGCTTGAACTCACAACCCTGATATTAGAGTCACATGCTCCACTGAGAGCCAGCCAGATGCCCCTATTTCAGGACTCCTTAACTTGGACACCCTGATTCCTTAATAGAACACTCAAGCAAGCACAGATTTCAGAACAGCAAAATTCAGGATAGATGTGCACTTTTCAGAGAAAGGCCTCCCATGATGATCAGGTGGATACAGCACAGGGAAACTCCATTTGCTTTTTAATTCCATTTTCAGCCCTAATCCCCAGGTTTCCCTTCTCCCTCTACAATAAATCACAATCCGGAAAACAAAACAAAACAAAACAAAGATCTCACGGTTCACTTCAAGCATTCAGTACTGATATAACTTGGTCTTAAAATACTACCTCCAGGGGCACCTGGGTGGCTCAGTCGGTTAAGCATCCGACTTTGGCTCAAGTCATGATCTCACGGTTTGTGGGTTCAAGCCCCGAGTTGGGCTCTGTGCTGACAGCTCAGAGCTTGGTGCCTGCTTCAGATTCTGTGTCTCCCTCCCTCTCTGCCCCTCCCCACTCGCACTTTCTCTCTCTCTCTCTCAAAAATAAAACAGTTAAAATGCTACCTCCATTAAAGACAACACCACTACTTTTTAGAAGCAGTGGTGAATTGGTGCCACTGTGTAATTGCTCTTCCATACTCGATGCACCACTGAATGCAGAAGGTCTTACCATCCAGGAGACAATCAAAATGAAGGCACTGCAAGTACTCCCTCTCTCTCATAAAGCCGTTCAGGGGGGTCGCCCAACCTTCTGCCAAAACCTGTACCCACTGCATATCCACCTAGTAAACGAGAGACAGTAAAGGAAAATGGTCTACTTCATTTACATATGAACAAAAGAATAACCTTTAGGAGTTTAATTTGGAAAGCAATGGAAACAAACACCTCAAGACTGATTATAGATTATACAAATCTAATAAAGATTAAAGGCACTAGGAAAATGTGCATCTCTCCTAATAAATGTGAATAACATTAGTCTTCAAAGGATTCCTAATAAGGATAGCATCTCCTAAACTAGTAGTTCTCAAACTTTAATATGTTAGAAGAAACCCTGGGAAGGCCTTTATTAAAATAAAGATTGTTTCACCTCCAGAGATTCTTCTTCAATCGCTTTGCTGTGGGGCCCAAGAATGTGTATTTTTAATAAGTTCCCAGAAAATGCTAAATGATAGTCTGGAAGTTATACTTTGACAACTAATGCCTTAAACTAAAACAAACTTTACGTAAAAGTACTTACCAAAACAAGTGCCTGACCAGTGACAGGGCACACTTCATTCTACAAAGATTGTATTATTTCTTGATCTTTAAGATATCTAGCACATCCTACCAGAACGTTAAGGAATTGATGGACTATGTATCATTAACGGAAGCTGGACATTAACTGTGTGTGTGCACGTGTGTGAGCAGTGGCTCTCAAATGAGGAAAGATAAAGCACCTGGCCAAGTGATGTGCAGTAAAATGTAGCTTACTATTTATTCCCAAAGTACGTTGGCCAATGTGTTCCACGACACAATCAAATAACAGGTATTCCCCTCCTCTAAGTCACAGGAAAAATTATATGCATAGACCAAATTGTTTCACTTACTTTTCAGTTTTCCTCTTACCAATTATTTCTTAGCCTTGAACAGTGGCCACTATTTGTCTCTATTGGAATTCAATTCTAGATGGTATGTGTTATGGGCTTAAAGTCTGTATCTCCCTCAAATTAGTATGTTGAAGCCCTAATCCCGAATGTGACTGTATTTGGAGATGTGGCCTATGAGGAGGTGACAAGGTTAAATGAGGTCATCAGGGTAGGGCCCTAATCCAACAGGTCTGGTACCATCACAGGAAGAGGATGGGACACCAGAGCTCACGGCTGTCAGCAAGCCAAGAAGAGAGTCTCACCAGGAACCAAATCAGCCAGCACCTTGATCTTACACTTTTCAACCTCCAGATCCATGAGAGGGGTAGTTTTTGTTGTTTAATCCATCTAGTCTATGGTATTTGCTATGGCCCCCCAAGCTAATACACCATCCGACTTAAGATTATTTTTTAAATTGATTACTTTTCCTAACTGCCATGCAAAGAACGAGCCCCTACATTAAAAGAGCTGCTGTGTTTCTGGGTTGTAGAGTTCGATTGCCCTGGATTCACATTCATTCACTCATTCTCATTCTGTGTGTGTGTACGTATGTTCACTCCGTGCAAAGTGTGTCAGTGACCACATCAGTTCCTTTGCGACAGTCACCTTCCTACGTGGCTCTGTTCTCCGACTCTCCCTCTCTGCTCCCCCAGAATGTCATGGCTTCTGGTCAGAGGCCCAATCCCATAAAGCACATCAAATAATCTCCTTCTAATCAAGGATTTGAATAATCACTTAAAGAGGCTTTCTCTAAGCCCAGAAGTTTGTTGGTGGGTTTTTTTCTTTTTTCTTTTCCTCCTTACTTTAAGATTTGGTGCTTCCCTGCATGTTCTGGATTTTTATTAACTAAAAGAAAAGCTGGGAAATTCAACTTCTAGTCCAGCTTCCTACTCCTTAATCTATTTTTAAAATATATCTAAAGGATACAATTTAAAATTCTCTGATATTTGAAAATGATAAATTATAGTTTCCAATCTTGTCATATCTAGTTTAACTCAGTAGGGTTTTTTTGGCGAGGAGAACACTTAATGATTTTAGAGCTAAGACATGCACATAATTACTCTTAACAAAGTAAGAGATTCAAAGTTTTGGCAGAGGATTATGAGACATGTTTGGAGGGGGAAAAACGTTCATTTTAATTACTATATAGTACTTCGAAGCTTTAAGTACTATATTACTTCCTTCTGAAAAGCCTAAGACTTTTATATGATCTTTGGTCTTAGCTATTTCAAAATAGGTAAATCTTATACTAAAACCAAATCAAAGCCGTGTTATTTTGGGAATATGACTTCACAAATTAAATACATTTCCAAACCCTGGAAATTGTGACACAAACCACAACTATCTCCCCTCCCACCAGCACCCATGCCCTCAAACATAGCTAAAAATCAAATTTTACAGATAAGAGTAATACAAGGCTCCATCGAAGACCAGCAAAGCACTTACTTTATTAATTTTCAATGCTGGCAATGTTTCTGCATCTGTTTTCGCCAGGTGGAGCTTGTTTTCTGGCACATACAGTTCTTTTACTTCGTAAGAGGCATCCACGGGTACAATATCCTAGACAACAACACAAGTACAATTACACGTTTGATCAACAGTTTCAAGTTCTCCAAAGGGTGTCTTGATGAAGAACATTAACATTTCAAAGTGAGACTTTAAAAAAGGATAAAGAGGGCTCTGACTGCGGTGCCCCCCCCAGTCAACTCTCCTCATGTCAGCTCGTCTACTCTCTGCAGAGAATGTCCCACATTCGAGAAGTCACTAAGCAGCACGTCCCGTCACCTAGGGAAAAGAACAAATTCAGAGAACGAGCCGCATATGTCAAAACTGGGCAACTGCAAAGAGGTGACCTCGAGTAAGAGGTAACAATAAAAAGACCTTGGAAGCAAATACAGTCACTCTGAATACAATCATTATTGCCTTTAACATGTAACCAGATCACCTTATTCCAGCTTCGGTACGCGTCTTTATCGCTAGTGTCACTAAAGTCACCCTCTCAGTCCTGCCATGTGAAACTTGAGAATATGTCAGCTTTACTCCAACTGCGGCGGTTTGAGAAACAGCACTTGTTTGGTCTCATATGAAATGCAGTCTGGAAATTTCATCTGAACTCCAAGTACTCACACAACACTGGGACAGTGCTCATCTCTCAATATACAAGTATGTATCTGGGATTACCACAACGTAGCTCCTTAGCTGATGCTTACAAGTCTTGTTCACAACACTTGTCATACCCTGAGGAATAACTACGAAATGTGTTTAATTACTTCAACTTTCTTTTAAGCCAAATCTATTAGGTAACCTTTATAAGCATATAAAATTGTCAATGATTAAGGACTTTTTTGTCCAAGCAATACTTTGTTATTCAAAATAGAGTAATACTCAAGAGAATGAGAAGATAAGCCACAGACTGGGAAAAAATATTTGCAAATATCTGGAAAAGGAATGTTATCTAAAATACACAAAGAACTCTTAAAATTCAACAATAAGAAAACCACCAGCCCAATTTTTAAAAAAAAATGACCAAAGACCTGAACAGAAACCTTATCAGAGGGAAGATCTACAAATGACCAATAAATAAATGAAATGATACCTTACATCACAACAGCAGGGAAAGGCAAATTAACAAGATACCACTACATAGAGATTAGAATGGTCAAAATCCAAAATACTGACAAAAACCAAATGCAGGTGAGGATGTGGAATAACAGGAACTTTCATGCACTCCTGGTAGGAATGCGAATAGTATAGACATTTCAGAAGACAGTTTGGCAGTTTTTTATAAAACTAAACACACGTGGGTGGCTCAATCAGCTGAGGGTCCAACTTCAGCTCGGGTCATGATCTCACACTTCATTGGTTCGAGCCTTGCATCGGGCTCTGTGCTGACAGCTCAGAGCCTGGAGCCTGCTTTGGATTCTGGGTCTCCCTCTCAGTCTCTGCCCCACCCCCCCCAAAAATAAACTTTGAAAAAAAACAAAAACCTAAACACACTTAATTGTGTTCCTTGGTATTTACCCAAATGAGTTGAAAACCTATGTCCACATAAAAACCTGCACAGATACATCAGCTTTACTCATAACTGGAGAACCTGGAAACAATCATGATGTCCCTCAGTAGATGAATGGATAAACTGGTACATCCAGACAATGAATGCAGTAAGAGGAAATAAACTATCAAGCCATGAAAAAAGACACTGAAGAAGCTTATATTGTGTATTACTAAGTAAAAGTTGCCAATCTGAAAAGGCTACATACTATAAGATACCAACTATATGACATTCTGGAAAAGGCAAAACTATGGAGACAGTAAAAACATCAGTGTTGCCAGGGGTTGGCGGTGGGCAGATGAAGAATCAGAGAGGAGGGGATTTTTAGGGCAAGGAAATAATACTACAAAAGTAGACAGTGTCACTAATCATTTGTCAAACCCCACAGAATGTACAACCCTAATGTAAACTATGAATTTTGAATGACAGTAGGTGTATCAATTATAACAAATGTACCACTCTGGGGAGGGGTACTGAAAGGACAGGCTTACAGGGAAGGGAGCAGTGGGTATACAGGAATTCACTGTACTTTCCACTCAGTTTTGCTGTGTACCTAAAACTGCTCTTAAAAACAGTCCATGGGACAGCAGCGGAGCGGGAGGGGGGCGGGGGGGAGGAAGGGGCTCCTGGGTGACTCAGTTGGTTGAGCTCCCGACTCGATTTCAGCTCAGGTCATGATCCCAGTATTGTGGGATCAAGCCCCATGTCAGGCTCCACACACAGCATGGAGCCTGCTGAAGATTCTCTCTCTTCCTCAGCCCCTCTTCCGCATGTGCTAAAATAAAATTTAAATTAAAAATAATAAAAATTAGTCAATTAAAAAATGCAAAACAACAAAAGTAATTCAAAGTAAGTATCAATTGCAGGGGCACCCGGGTGGCTCAGTCAGTTAAGTATCTGACTTCGGCTCAGGTTATGTGAGTTTGAGCCCTGAGACGGGCTCTGTGCTGACAGCTCAGAGCCGGGAGCCTGCTTCGGATTCTGTGTTTCCCTCCCTTTTTGCCCCTCCCTCGCTCAAGGTCTGTCTCCATCTCTCTCAGAAATAAAAGTAACACTAAAATAAATAAAATAAAAAATAAAAAAAAATACATAAAATAAGTATCAATGGAAGAACCAGATTTTTGAAGACATACTCTGCCATTTTCCTGAGGAGTAAATGTGGGAATAAACTTCCAACTTATATTTGGACTTATACTAATATCTTCAGTAGAGGAAAAAAGCAATCAGAAATATGTATCAAAGCTAGCTGACCTCATAAAAGACCCCGTGCTACTATTCAAGTAGCCCGTATGGATTCTGAAAATCTAGAAAGATTTATTCTCCAGGCGCCTGTATGGCTCAATTCTTTAAGTGTCCAACTTTGGCTCAGGGCATGCTCTCATGGTTTGTGGGTTCGAGCTCCGCACTCTGTGCTGACAGCTCAGAGTCTGGAGCCTACTTCAGATTCTGTCTCCCTTTCTCTCTGCCCCTCCCTCACTCATGCTCTGTCTCTGTCTCTCTCTCTCAAAACTAAATAAAAACATAAGATTTATTCTCCCATATTTCTCCTCAAAGATGCAACAAAAGAAACACAGTTTAGCATCAGCTAAATCATGTGCCAAAATCAGTCTCCTACTACTGGCAAATTCAAGTCCTCTGATCTTTCTCTTGATAAAACCAAGGATAAAGAGAAAACATGAAGGAAAAGAGAAAAGTAATAAAATTTAGACACAGGAAAGAAAGAAACACCATTTGCTACAATACCAAGTTTAGCTAATTGTTCCTGGTGTGCAAACATGAAAGGCATTTTTGTCCCTTGAGCATCCCACTGCTCACAGGAAGGAGGAAAGTGGAAAAGTGTGTATAACATAAACCATGCACACAGCCCCGGGCGCTTCATATACCTTCCAGGCCTTCTGCAATGAAGCAGCCAGCAGGCATGCACAGCTGAAGGCCAGCCATTGTGTTTACAGGGCTAATACTACGTGAGGACATTAAAGACAATGGTGAAGGAAGAATGACAGCTTTCACCACCTACCTCTATGCTCTCTTCTCTTTGTAGGTTTCAACACTATACAACCTGTATTAATGACGCAAATTATTTCTTTTTTTAAATTTTATTTATTTTAAGAGAGAGAGAGAGAGAGAGAGAGGGAGAGAGAGAGAGAGGGAACTGAGGAGGGGAGGGGCAGAAAGAGAGGGAAAGAGATAATCCCAAGCAGGCTCTGTGCTGTCAGCACAGAACCCAACGTGGGGCTCAAACTCATGAACTATGAGATCATGACCTGAGCCAAAATCAAGAGTTGGACGCTCAACCAACTGAGTCACCCAGGTGCACTTAGGCAGATTATTTCTAATAATGCCAAGCAAAAGAAGGCATGTCTTACATTTTGCCAGTGGGGTCTAAGTGGTAAGTATACATACAGTTTATACATACTTGATTTCACTGTGTACCTGAAGAGGAAATCACATATAGCAAAGTCTCTTGTTTTTTTTGTATGTCAATTATATCTCAATAAAACTGGAACGAAAGAAGACAACTCTTCTTATAATCTAGCAAAAGAAATAACATATGGTAGTCCATTCTGTGCATTCAAATTCCAGGAATTATTGTTAATACATTTAAATTATAAAATAGCACTAAAGAGAATTTGGAATAGAAAAAAAAAATCACCACACATACAATTATCATTGTCACTCCCTTCATCATATTCCCTTCCCATTACAGAGCACTGGTAGTTTCAGGAGTGTGTATGTAGAAAACCTATTATTTCATCAGCTAGAAAATAAAAGTTCAGGATCAACTTTTCCTAAGGAACAACATGACATGCATTAGGAGAACTGCACACACCCTACATGTTCAATTAGCTTCTTAGAAATGTAAAAGCTCTCAGACGTCTTGAGACACACCCATTGTTCCTGCTGCAAGATAAAGAACAGAAATCCTCTGCACTAGGAGCAAATGCTAAAATGACATTAAACACAAAGTCAGGCATTCATTAAGAGAAAGACCACAATAAAGGTTCACAAAACAGACTTAAAATTAAATACGTTAATCACAAAACATTAGACGCACAATATCTTCAAAACCAAAGATGTTAGCATCTGTTAACCTGTCTCCTCCTCAGTTGTTTAACATAGATATACATGTGTATATGGTACAAGCCGGTCATGAAATTTAATAATTTAAAATCTCTGAAGCGCAGGGGCACCTGGATGGCTCAGTTGGTTAAGTGTCTGACTTCGGTCATGACCTCGAAGTCTGTGAGTTTGAGCCCCATGTCAGGCTCTGTGCTGACAGCGCATAGCCTGGAGCCTGCTTCGGATTCTGTGTCTCCCTCTCTCTCACCCCTCCCCTACTCATATGCTCTCTCTCTCCCAAAAATAAACATACATTAAAAAAATGTTTTTAATGAATAAAAACAAAACACCTGAAGTACAGGGACTAACATACCTGGGACTAACATTAATGCTTACTATAATTCCAGCACCGTCTTAACGGTGTATGGATGAATCCACATAATCTTCATGCAATCCTATGAAGATAGAAGTATTCTCCTTTAACAGATTTGGAAACTGAGGCTCAGAAGAGGTTAATAACTGGCCCAGAGTCCCTGCCATACTATCTGCCAATGCACTTAACACACACACAAAAGTAATAAATATAGTGTGCTTGCTACATTCCAGGAGCTGCCCTAAGTGCTCTGCATATACTAACTCACAGACTCCTTGATACAATTCTAAGACAGGTATTGTAATTATTTCTCATTGCACAGACAAGAAAATTGAAGCCAGAGAAAGTAGGTTATTTTTCCCAAGGTCATGTAGTTAATTGATAAATATTAGAACTGGGATTTCACCTGAGGTCCAAATAATATTCCCCTCCAAAACAGAAACAAAAAAACAAAAAACAAGAAAACAAACCTTTACTGTCTCTCTTGAAAACTAAATTATGAGACATTTTGTCACACAAATTATTCTTACTTTATCTTCTTAGTTCACAATTCCCAGGGTTTCTAGTCGGCATGTGATCTTTAGGAGTCGATAAAGTTCTACACAAAAAGTAAAAATACTCAACATTTCGATTAGACCTCAACACTTCTATGAAGGTTAAGTAAGCAATTTTCAACCAACTGTTCCAAACCCCATCATTGTGAATAAACTAAAAACCTCCATTTCCACCACTTTGGACCCCTCAGAACTTCAAAACCCAGAATCCACAGTTGGGCAACAAATGACATAGGGAACCCAGGGAAGAAAAGAATTTCACAGACACAAATAAGTCTACATAGTTTTGCCATTTCTGAAGGTTACATTATTGTAAGAATGGAGATGGAGATCTTTTTTATGTTGTGGAGGTTGACTATTCTCTTCTACCGCATTTACCGCTGATACCTGTCAACAGTTTTGGAGGGCCAGAGGACAGCATCCAACAGACTAATCTTTTTGACCCTTGGTGGATGCAACAGGGCATTGTGAGCTGGTTTCCAAGGCTGGCATCACTAGATTCAGCTCACAAATAGCGACAAACAGCAGCGGTACGCGCTGCCCACGATAACACTCCAAGTGCATGGCTGGGTACAGGCACGGCTGGGTGCACACATCTTGCCTGGAAACACCCCTCTCCAGAAGCACACTGGGGAATGTGAATCTACTCCCTCTGAAGAGACGTTCAAAGTAAGAACTGAGAACTAACAAATATTTCTATATATCATGTCTTCCTTCCAACCACACCCTAGGTTAAGAAAACAAATATACAAATAATTTGCGAGAAAATCTAAATGTCTCCAAGGAACTAGTTTGAACATGAAAGAGTAGTATCAATACTATGAGCTCAAATTATTTCTCCAATGATCTGTGTACTCATACAGCCATGAGCACATTTGGGATGAATACATTTTTAGTAACGTGCTATGTTACATGCATGGACATAGAGGCTATAATAATCACTTTCCTTTCAAGAAAGGGATTTTTTTTCTTATTCTGAATCAAAATAATTTTTTTCATTATAAGCATTACTCATAATTGTTCCCTTTTCAAAAGTCACATCCAGCAATATTTTTAAATGAATTTTAGCCTCACAACTTAAATACAAAATTTTTCCGATGCCTAACTAAAGTCGAAAAAAAAATTAAAAGGTTGCTATGGTTTTCCCCTAAACAAAATACATCAAGTGAATATTTTTTGAATCAACACAAACATAACAGCACAAATCAAAAGGAACATGGAACATTTGCTCAAAGAAAGCGAGTTCTATATAGATTCTATGTGTAGAGAGAAGAAAACTGTCTACAAGGAATACAAAAAGATTTTTTTTAACGCAGACAGCCAGTTTCTAGCACATTTTACTGACAATTCTTCTCAGTTTCCAAAACCACTGCTAAACATCTAAAAAGAGCAAAACCACCTCAAAGTGAGACAAGATATCTGGACAACATAATGTGAAGTCCCCACCATGTGAGCTATCCATTCTATTTGGGATTCATTAGGATTTCCAGAGACACAGTCAGCTATTAGAAAACAATGTGTTCTTTGACTTGCACACAGAAAACTTTTTATTTGGGGGAATTTCCTTTAAAACAAAAATAAACCACAAGCCACGCCAGGAGCAAGTGTTTATATACCTAAACCCATCACCTCCAATCTTAAGAGTGCCATAGTCACCCAGCTTTTAAGGATAAATGGACTACAGGGGAGCTCCTGAGTAGGGGGTCATTAATTCACATGCTACCACGAATCACCTAGATCTAGAAATATTCAAATATAATGAATGCTTAAATATTAACTTAATTCTAAAATGTTACATGGGTATTCAAAACTTTCTTTTTTTTTGCTTGATTGACCAAACATAATCTAAGAGGTAACACAATGTATCTATAATCTTTGTTCAAAAGGACAATTGTTTGCTTTTATCTGGAAACTGGCAGACAGAACATTCACTACCTGAACATAGTAGTATTCTTGCCTTCTCTTTTTAATCTTCCTAAAGAACTGAACATGTTAATAAACATAGTGATTCCACATTCTAAGTTTTGCCTTTAAGTATTTTCTGCACTTTTTTCTTGAGTCAAATCTGCTCAACAGATTTGAACACTAGAGCTCATTCATATTTTATCTAACTATTAAATATCTATTATCTAAACTACATGCATCCAAAGCACAAGCACTAAACAACATTCTGGCAACACTTTAAAACTGAGCTGCGAAGTCAGGTTTTTATGTGCAGTATAAAATCCATTTAGAGTACTAAATCACCATTTCATAAAAAAACAAACCTTTAAATAATTTATAGCACTAGTAAATCTAGAGTTCCTAGTAGATTTAAAAACAATATTTAAAATATCACTTTAGATTAAAACCAGCAGCAAGAATCCTACTTCCTTATGTCGTAACACACCAAGTTAAATGCAATCCCAGCAGGCCATCTAGTGACCATTCAAGGGTTTGGGGAAAAAACTTAAATCCAAAAGTCCTCAGTATTTTTCAGTGCCTTTTATTTTCTTGAATGAAATGTGAAAATACACCAACAGAAGCACCTTAAGAAAATAAAGATGCTCTGACCAAATACTGAGAAATTAAGTATTAATATAAATCAACACATTTCCTTATCCCAGGTGTATTACAAAGGCCAGACCGAAAAAGAAATAAGACAATCCAGGGATGACTGAGGATATACAACATTATGCTAATGGAATAACCATCATCGTAAAACACCCATTGTACAGAACATTAAAAACAAATTTTTCTTGGACAGCAAAACCAGTGCCATATCTTAAAGAACATTAAAGAAACAGTACCTGGTAGAATTCATTTCTGGAGAGTCTTTCCAAAGCAATACCAAGCATCAGATAGAAAAATTTCTTTGCTATCATGGAGCATTTCTCAAACATCTGCATTCTCTAGAAAGTCCCAAACATGCTATCCTTCTCTGCTCTAATAAAAAGTTTACCAAAGAGGCGCCTGGATGGCTCAATTGATTGAGCACCCAACTTCAGCGCAGGTCATGATCTCACAGTCCATGAGATCAAGCCCTGCATCAGATTCTGTGCTGACAGCTCGGACCCTGGAGCTTTGGATTCCGTGTCTCCCTCTCTCTCTCTTTCTCTCTCTCTCTGCCCCTGCCCCACTCACACTCTGTCTCCCTCTCTCTCAAAAATAAATAAACACTAAAAAAAAAAAGTTTGCCATATATTACAATGGAAAATATATATTTGGTCTTTGTCCCTGGTTCCTGGCAGAGCCCTTAAAACCCATGCAATCTCCAAAGTGGTAGAGTGTGTCTGATATGATAATGTGATGGTTCCGGGCTAAGGGGGTCCTCAAGAAAGACAACACCATACTTAAAAGGTTGGAACTTTCAACTCCGTACTCCGTCCCCAGAACTCTGGGCTGGGGAAGAGGCTGGAAACTGAGTTCAGTCACCAATGGCCAAAGACTTAATCATGCCTATGTGATGGAACCTCCATAAAAACCCCTAAAGTTAGATTCAGAGAGCTTCTGAGCTGGTGACAGCACGTTCACAGAGGGCGTGGAAGCACCACGGCTCTCCCTCCCCATACCCTGCCCTGTCGTCTCTTCCATTTGGCTGTTCTTGAGTTGTATCCTTTATAATAAACTGGTAATGGTAAGTAAAGCGCTTTCCTAATTTCTGTGAGCTAATTTCTGAACCAGGTGTAGGGGGTCTGGGAAACCCTTGAATTACAGTCAGGCAGGCAGAAATGTAGGTGTCTGGGTACCTTCCTTGCGGCTGGCATCTGAGGTGGAGGCAGTCTCGTGAGACTGAGCCCTTCACCTGCAGTGTCCAAGCTAACTGTGGACAGTGAGTCTCACAACAGAATTGAACTGCTGGACACCAGTTGGTGTCAGAGAATTAGACAAGTAGTCAGTGCAAGAATAAAACAAACCAACCTCAAAAGTCTAATAAACTGAGGAGCGCAAAGAGGAAATAAAATGTACTTAGCTTTATTATTTTAGAAATAAGATTGGCTTATGGTTTAATAACCCAAGTCACTCATTTACTATTTCGATTTAGGTCTCATCATCTGGCATGATGTGCCTCAGCTTTGCAAGTTAAATTAGGTAACCAACAATCACTTGTTATTTCACACTACATAGAACACACATTTCACACTAATCAGAGACAGGCACAGGCAGTTTACTTCTTTACAAGGTCAACTTTCCTTCCAATCCAGACAGTGCTGCCTCTGATCTGCTCTGAAGTACTCTGAAAGTATGCTAAAAATATGAACTCCTACTAAGACCCAATACTCTCAAGTTCTCAATCCCAACTACGATTAGGAAAAAAATGGTCAAGGAATGTGAAAGAGAGCCACAGAAAAGACTGATACTTCAGACACAAATGAGAAATGGCAAGAATCTAGATAAAGGGCAAGGCAGTGTAGGAGAAGAATGGGCTGCAGAATGCAACACACCGTCTTCCAATCTGACTCTACCCCGCACTGTCCTGGGACAAACAACTTCACCTCTCAGAGTGTGTCCGCATCAGTAAAATGAGGATAATCATAACTACTCAGAGTTTTAACATAACATTAAAAATATTTTTTAAATTTCTTTTTAAGTTTTTTTATTTTGAGAGAGAAAGAGACAGCGTGCATGGGGGAGGGGCAGAGAGAGAGAGGGAGAGAGAGAATTCTAAGCAGGCTCCATGCTGCCAGCTCAAAGCCCGACGGATGCAGGGCCTGAACCCAGGAACCGTGAGATCATGACCCAAGCCAAAACCAAGAGTCAGATGCTTAAATGACTGAGCCACCCAGGCGCCCCCAACATCAAATGTATTAATGCTACCAGAGCAACTACTGAAGGCCCTGTCTGTGTGGGAGTTCTCGTCGGTTTCCATCTCTGCCTGCCACGTTTCCTTCTAGCACACACAATTCTATTTGTACGCGTAATGCTAGTTAGCGCACAATCTCTAACTTCATATCCTCACTCCTTGCTCTCAGCACGGCACTCCACATCGTCATCCCCTTCACTTCCCAGTCTAGATTTGTGCAACCAGCTTACCCTGAGCCCCCAGGACCCATCTCTGAAAAATGTCACAAATGCCTCTGTGATGACAATGAAGTTG
This sequence comes from Cryptoprocta ferox, assembly GCA_028646485.1. Classification (NCBI taxonomy): domain Eukaryota; kingdom Metazoa; phylum Chordata; class Mammalia; order Carnivora; family Eupleridae; genus Cryptoprocta; species Cryptoprocta ferox. The sequence continues at coordinate 107,128,213 of CM053567.1, read as the reverse complement.
CGCTCCACGTGCCACCCTGGACCACCAGGGAGGATCTGATTCAGAAGGCGCACACCACACAGAGTTCCCTTGTAGTCAGGGTGCAGCAGGCAAATGCACTCCTTGCCTCTCCGAGGTGAACGTCAGGTGCTTACTGGTCTACCTATGTGCCCTAATGCTCACTTGAGGTTCAGCTTTGTGAAAAAAACAATCAAAGGAGAATAAATGTCAGAACAGAAGTAGTCATGTATGGGTGTGTATTTCTTCCTTCAACTACATTCATAAATTCTACATCATGCTAGAAAAGAAAAAATGAATGAACTTACATAGTCATCCTAGTCTACAACTATAAATGATGGTGATAAGGACCAAAAATTAAGGTCCATGAGGCAGGAATTTTTACTGTTTAATTCAATGCCACATCCCCAGCATTTTAAAACAGTACTAGTACGTAAGACACTAAGTATTTGTTAAATTACCTAACAGGATCGGGGTGCCTGGGTGGCTCCATTGGTTAAGCATCTGACTCTTGATTTCAGCTCAGGTCATGATTTCATGGTTTGTGAGTTCAAGCCTCACGTTGGGGGATAGTGCAAAGCCTGCTTGGGATTCTCTCTCTCCTCCTCTCTGCCCTTCCCCCATGTGCTCGTGCTCGCTTGCTCTCTCTCTCTCTCTCTCAAAAATAAACATTAAAAAAATTTTAATTAACAGGATCAACTAAGTAAAACACAAAAATACATACTTTTAATGGGAAGTGAAGTTCTATCTTTTCCCCAAATGAGGGTGATACCAAACAAAAACAACTGCATTAAAGCACCATCTGCATTTCTTCTGTCACCACTGAGCTTTAGGATAAAAATAAAAAATTTTTCATGGGGCGCCTGGGTGGCTCAGTCAGTTGGGCATCCGACTGTTTATTTCAGCTCAGGTCATGATCCCAGGGTTGTGGGATCGAGCCCTGTGTTGGGCTCTGCACTGAATGTAAAACCTGCTTGGGATTCTCTCCCTGCCCCCCGCCCCCCCCGGCCCCCCCTCACATGCTCACTTCCCTCTCTAAAAACTAATAAATAAATGAATAATGTTTCAAGAGAAAATCTCCCCATTTTAAACTAATATAACCAGAACACCTTTCTGGTTGTAGATTTAATTACATTGCACTTTAGGGATAACGAGAACACTGTTGAAAGTAAAAGCCAGAGGTGTATGGAAATGAATCCTAGGAATTCATACACCTGGAATCCTAGATATAAAATCCAATGTCCATAAGTGAATTACTTAGTATCTCTAAAATACTTCAGAAGTTTATTGTATGAATAAAACTAGAGTACTTATATAAAATACTCAGCACAAAGACCACTTGGGAAACTGTCAGTCAAGTGAGAAGTGGTTGAAAGCTACACTAAGAGAAAGGTCATTTCCTCCCAGATTCTAACAATCAAAACAAATATTTTAAAAGATACAAAGCAGGGCGCCTGGGTGGCTCAGTTGGTTGAGCATCTGACTTCAGCTCAGGTCATGATCTCATGGTTCATGAGTTCTAGTCCCAAATAGTGCTCTCTGCTGTCAGTGCAGAGCCCACTTTAGATCCTCTGTCCCCTCTCTCTGCCCCTCCCCTGCATGAAAGCGTGCGGGCACTAATACAAACACCTAAATATTTTAATAAATAAAAAACACAAAGCCCTACACACATGAACCCTTAAAATAAATACTCAGTAAATGTTAGTTTTTTTTTATCTAGACAGAATGAACTGTCCAATCATCAGACTGTCTAGCAGGCATAACACAGACTACCATCTTTAAAAAAAGAACAATTAGTATAATCATTAATTAGGGGAAAACACATTAGAAGCAAGGCTTTAAGCCACAGACACTAAAGCAAGCAACAGCGCCAAGAAAAAAAAAATACAGTGGCAGAATTCATACATAAGGACAGTAATAAGAAAATACATAGCTTGGAACCAAACTATGGAGAACCTTGAACACAAATCAACTTAATTCTATAAAGCATGGGAAAATCAATAAATTCTTTAGAGTAAAACAAAACAAAACAAAACCTAGACCACACTTTAGAAATATGATTCTGTGAAAAGATACAGTATGGAAGAGAAGGCATAACAGGGGTGCCTGGGTGGCTCAGTTGGTTGGGCATCTGACTTTGGCTCAGGTCATGATTTTGCCGTTCGTGAGTTCAAGCCCCGCATCAGGCTCTCTGATGTCTGTTCAGAGCCTTCTTCAGATCCTCTGTCTCCCTCTCTCTGCCCCTACCCCACTCACACAAGCTCACTCTCTCTCAAAAATAAACATTAAAAAAAATTTTTTTTAATCTTTAAAAGGCATGTCAAACTGGAAGTGGGCGACCAGTTAAGGAAGTATCAGGTAGTGCAAGACAAAAATCATACCGGGCAGTTTACTCTCAATATTTAACCACTGGGGGCAGGGGGAACTGCAAAGTCCTGGGCATGAAAGCCACTACCTGATGTCCGTGTTTTCATTTCACAGAAGCATGGATAAAACCCAATGTAGCACTAAATACAGGGTGGGATCCTGGATAGAATCCTAGTATAGGACAGGACCTTAGTGGAAAAACCTGTGAGATTCAAATAAATTTGTGCTTTAGTTTACAGTATCTTACTAGGGTTAACTTCTTAGTTTTGAGAAATGTTCTATAGTCACATAAGGTATTAAAATAAGAGGAAGCTGGGTGAGGGATATACAGAAACTCTCTGTACTATTTTACACTTATAGAAGAGTTGTAAAATTTTCTCAAAATAGTTTCTTAAAAAAACAAGAGAAAAAAAGGCCTCTATGTAGGTGAGGTGGCCCCAAAGAAGTGGTCAGGTTTTTTCTGTGCTCACTACAGAAAAAAAAAAAAACGGCCTCTATGTAGGTGAGGTGGCCCCAAAGAAGTGGTTAGGAATGAAAGTAAAGACAGAAGGTGGGGAGACACCAGCAGCACCCATCATATAGTAAGTTTAATAGCTCCATAGAAGTATCTAACTACTTGGTTTTAACTATAGTCCCTAAAATGGCTTCAGAGATTCATGAGCTCCCTACATTTTATATGAGAGTATCGATGTGTATTTCCCTGAGGTTCTATAAAACAATTCAGATTCACTGATTAGAAGGATGCCTCAGTGGCTCAGTCAGTTAAGCATCTGACTCTTGATTTCAGATCAGGTCATGATCGCACGGTTCATGGGATCAAGCCCTGCATTGGGCTCTGTGCTGAGCATGGAGTCTGCTTAAGATTCTCTCTCTCTGCCCCTCTCGACTGCTCGCTTACTCTGTCTAAAATAAAAAAATAAAAAAGCCAAATAATGATACAATTTTTGTAATGATTATCAGAGTTTAATAATTCTAAGTGTCAATATATTAGATACAACAGAAGAATATAACTAAATTTGAAAATAAGAGAGTAGAAATTATTAAAGCTGACAAATTTACATAAAAAGAATAAAAGAACAGAGCATGTAAACGCTGTGGGACAGTATTACATTGCCTAACATATGTCTCACTGGAATCCCAGGCGGAGGAGAAAGAAACGGTTGAAAGAAATATTTGAAGAGATAGTGGCCAAAAAGAGTTTTCAGAAAGTAATAAAAGAACAAGTCAAAAAACTCTAAACTAAAAGAAAAAAAATTCAACATACTGAAAGACCCAGACACACCATACTAAAACTGCTGAAAACTAAGGAGTAAGAGGAAATCTTGAATTCAGGCAGAAATAAAAGGAAACATTTCAAGGAGAGGAGCCAAGAAATGAACTTCTCATCAGAAGCAATGCAGTGGACCATAGAACATAGGACATCATCTTTCAGGTACTAAAAGGGACAAAATGTGTCAATCCGGAATATTATGCCCAGCGAAAATATCTTTTATTTTTTTTAACGTTTATTTTTGAGAGGGAGAGCATGAGCAGGGGAGAGGCAGAGAGAGAGGAGACAGAGGATGTGCTGACAGCAGCGAGCCTGATGCAGGGCTCAAATTCACAAACCATGAGATCATGACCTGAGCCGAAGTTGGGCACTCAACCCACTAAGCCACCCAGGCACCCAAAAAAATCTTTTAAAAACAAACAGGTGAGAAAGATTTGGAATAAAGCCTTTCCAAACTCATTCCTCTGTGCTTCACAGAATCCTCTGCACACACTGAAACCATGTTTCTAACACACCTCTAGCAGCTACATGCTCTTATTCCCGCTTCCATCACCTACAGTGTAAATCCCTCAAGGACAGAGACAAGGCAGGTTAATCTTTGTACTGCCAGTGCCTAGGACTGTGATGAACTAAGTAATGGGCTTTTTAACAGTCTGATTGCTGATGATGAAAGAATGGATAATGAAGAGGGAAGCCAGAGGCATAGCAGCAGGACCAGCACCAGAGCTCAAAGGCGATTAACAGGAAACCCAGACAGCAGAAAGACGAAGCAGAAAGACCTCCCAGGATGGGGTCTCATGAGCCTGCAGACCATACATCAGTACGTACAAAGAAAAATATCAGAGCACTGCCATTACACATTCACATTATTTTCTACTTATTTGGCTAACATGTTTAGATTAGGGAAATATATTAGGGAGTCCCAGGTAAATTATCTGGCAGATATTTTATAATATGAAAAAAATTCTAAGGTCAAACATTTATAATATATTCAGACATAGGTAATTTTTTTAAGTTGATGTCTAACATATCCAGTAAGAAATACTAGATGACAGAGGATAATGGTAATAGGTTTTTAAAAATCAAGAGGATGTTCAGATGCTGTAGGCCACAGTTAGGACAGAATGGGGCACAATGATGCATTGTTGTCTATGTACCACTACATGGGGAGTTCCTACACAGCACTAGGCAGCAAAGGTGGGGACACCGCGACTAGGAGAGAGAGTAACTGACACCCACACAAAGGCCAGGTCCTCCCCAACTGAGTTAAGTGCATGACCCTCCACTGGGACCACATAACTGTGAAGAAAGGAGCAGGGAAAGAAAGAAAAAGAATTTCTAGGGGCATCTGGTTGGCTCAGTCAGTTGAGCACCCCACTCTTAGTTTCAGCTCAGGTCATGATCTCACCGTTTCAGGGGTGTGAGCCCACCATCAGGCTCTGCACTGGCAGCCTGGGACCTGCTTGGGATTCCTTCGCCCTCTCTGTCTGCCCCTCCCCCACTGACACTGTCTCTGTCTTTCTCAAATAAAAAACTTAAAAAAAAAAAAAAAAGAATTTCTAAATATGGACACTGGACTAATCTGTGAGAGCATCATATGTCTAATAAATGGCTTGAGTGCTCAGGAAAATAGCCTGCCTCTTTATGCTTCCACATGCTCCAAAACCAGAGAAAGATCTTTATGTCCTGGAACCTTTCCCTGCCTAAAACCCAACCATAAGAGTATCATCACATTGCACAGGTTAAGACCTGGGCACTTTCTAAATGTCTAGGACAAGTTACTTGCATTATGCACCTCAACTTAAAAAAATACAACAATACCAAGTTGTAGAGCTGAATAATCAAGGCTGAATATTCTCTATTAGGTATTTGTGTGATAAAACTACTGATAAAACAAAAGATTATCTGGCTCCCAAGCCTCCTATGGCTCACGTTGACCAAGGTATTTCATACTATATGCACGGTGCCCCCACAACACCTACACAGGGAAGTACACACTCAGAACACTGACAGTACCACATACTCTATATTACCATCACCTGTTTTTTGGGGAGCAGGGGAAGATCATGAGATGAATATACTTATTCTGATGATTCTCTCTTTGACCTTCTCTTACCCGTTCCTGCAGAAGTTCCACAACCTGCTGGACACAGTCGTTCACATCACAGGAGTCTGTTTTCAGCACCAATTCAGGAGCCTCTGGTTTTTCATACTCAGAATCAATTCCAGTGAAACCTACAAAAGGTACCCAATCATTGAAGGGGGTAGAAATTAAAACAGGCTTGTTTCTTCAGTGCAAGTCTCTGCTATGGTGAAGTTCATATTTACGCTGCCCCTTCTGAGTTACAGGGCATTAGTATTGAAACTTCCTTGGGAGAAGATTTCTGATGAAACTTCATTTTTCCTTTAAACACATACAGGTGATTCTCACTCACAGTTCAACAAAGTTGCCACGAACACTAAATGAGTGACTACTGAAACCACTGTCTCCTAGGGGAAATACAGGGTCAGATTTCTGCAAGCCTCAGTCATCACAAGACTTTTTGGACACTTCTTTGCAGTATGAAAGCTGAAACACGAATGCTGGGTGTCACTTTGTTCAACTGCAGCTGGGAACATATACTCGGTGGGGGTGGGGGGGGCGCTAAAATGTTTGCCACTCTGCGTGTGTCCAGCAGTGACTGCCTAAGCACCATGAGTACTGATGTGGGAGGTTAAACATTTTACTGGGTAGGAAAACTTGCAAATATGGCACCCTCAAATAATGAGGATTGACCGAACCCTCAAATAATGAGGATTGACTGCAACTTCTTCTGTTACCTTTCTTCTTTTAAGTAAATGCCCAAACTGCCTATGAATAAGTAAGAATGAATACCAAGTGATCCAGGGCATCTCAGTGTCTCCACAGGAAGACAGAATACAGTACCTAAAAGCCTAGGCATAAACCAAACTAGAGGAGGTTTTTTCCTCTCAATGCAAACATTGACACCAAGTTAATCTGTCCATTATATTCACAAGGCTTATCTATAGCCAAACTGAAGCTCTGTAGGCTTCTTCTGCAACCAGGATTAAGTGTTCAAGACAAATTAACAACTATTAGCTTAAGCAAAACATAAAGAAGGGAATCCTGTCACATCACAAAATGCATTCTATAATCAAACATAATCAGTTTATATATCAACCACTATTTAGATTTTCCCTTTAAATATGCATTACCATGTAACTGCCAAAAAGAGAAAGAATATAGGATGATTCCCAAGAATGGTCTAGCTGAGCTGAAGATATGTTGTTCCTCTCTTACACCCTTGACACGACCCCATACAGAGGTCATTTAGGGCTTGTCTGTCTTGAAGTGTTTAGGTCAACCTTGGGGTTAGAATGGTAAACATTACTTTAAAATCATCACTACCGACAGACAGCCTCTTCTCTTCTGTCCACCCCCTTGCGGCATATTCAATAAACTTCTGGCTCCTTAAAAAAATAAATAAATAAAATAAAATAAGGTAATTACTATTAAGAGGTACAGCCACCAAAAGAATTCTAAAATATATATAAGTCTACAGCCCACTTGTTTTTTTCTATTTCATGAAGTCCTGAATCCAAGAAGTGATTTCTGTATTACCAATATTCCTTATAGTATTTAGTGATGAGTCACAATAAAGTAACTAGGAAAAAATAACTCCGGTTAAAACACTAGCTCCTAAGCTCTAATTCTGAAATGCAGCTAAACAACAGTGCAATCGCCAGGTCCCACCTGCATTAGATTCTGATTTGGCCTTGGCACGGGATTTTTTAAAAGTTCACTCAGGTAATGCTATTGTGCAGCAAAGCCTGAAAACCACTGTGTTAGAAGATTTGGCTTATCATTTTAAAAGTCCAGGAATTCTCTTTTTAGCCAATTTATCCCATTAGTGATTATAATAAGTGTATACTTAAGCACAATATTTATATTTAAGTAGATAATAACCACTGGAGCCGTAATCATGGAAATAATTTAGGATTAGAATGGCTGACACAGAGATATTTATACAGTTTAGTAAATGTCACAAAAAGGGCTATAAAAGCCTGAAGTCTGCTGAATGTATATGATCTCTTCTGTCCTCGAACGTTTACCATCACAGCTCTGAAACAGCATTTATAGGGAACTTTCCAAGCACCATTCTGACAATGAGTAAACAGTTTTCAAAAACTAACAACTTCAGGGGTGCCTGGGTGGCTCAGTTGGTTGATCATCCGCCTCTTGATTTCAGCTCAGGTCATGATCTCAGAGTAGTGGGATCAAGCCCCACGTCGGGCTCCAAGCTGGGCATGGAGCCTGAGATTCTCTCTCGTCTCTCACCCCCATTCATGAATGCTCTCTAAATAAATATATACACACATATGTACATACATACAACTCTACCATCAGGAACTCTTAACATATATATTTTAATGTAAGGAACATTTTATTAATGTCTACTCAGAGTAATAGACAAAAAACACTCAAGAAAGTAGCACATAGAAAGCTAAGTTAATACAAACACACTCCCAAATATAGAATGCAAATTGTAAATGACTCAAGGTATTCTCATGTGGTCTTTTCATCTTTGCATCTCAGCACCAAACATACAGTCTGCAAACAGAAAGCATTTCCACTCCATCTTCCAATCTATCCAATTAGCATTTACTATGTGTGTAACAGATATTAGGCTTTGGGCCTCACGTGCTAAACTCTAATGATATAAAAATATTCAAGATGTTACCCTGTTCACAAGTAGCTTACTCCATCCAGAGAGACAAATCTACCTCCCTCACCAATCCATCCTTGCAAAAACAATAAAGCTAACTAAAATTAAAATAAGATTTAGACTTCAGGATCCCAGACACATCATTTTGCTTCTCTTTGCCAAATCTACATTATGAGAAACTGAAGAGAAAACTGGCCATCGACAGAGAGAGGCGGACACAGATAAGAGCTGAACTGGTTTCCCTCCTAATCTCATAAATTATTCAGCTCAAGCAACCTGTTCTGAGTCAAGACAGCACAGGCTTCATGGGTGAAACTGAGTCTCCATGGTGGCACATCTGAATGTCAGCCTTGCCTAAGGAACCAGGTTTCATCACGGCAGGTGGAACTTGCCCCAACTAGTAAAGCGTCCCTGGGTCCAAATATAGAAGAGCCCAGAATAACAGCATAGTCCTTCCTGTTCCACCTTTTCCTATGCAGAGCCAGAAGCTGAGTGACAAAATCTTGAATTCACAGACCTCCTAGGAGCTCCTGTGATAGTCCCAGGCTACTATGCTCTCTATTGGGAAGGCATCAAAGTTACCTGCAGGAATCACTAATCCCTACACAGTGCTGTCTGAGTAACGGATCCCTGGCATGTCCTTGGTTAACAATAATAGAAAATAACTAATATTAAACGATACCTAGAAGATAAATATGACTGGTATCAAAGGTCACAGCAGACAGATTCTAAATGTTTCCTATGTCCGATGTTCGTCATAGTTGTAACTCTAGGAGCACATCATAAAAATTTTAAAAATCAAGGTATCTCTATTTTGATGATATCAGTGATATATTAATTCAACCTAATTCAACAAATGTACACAGATTGAATAAGGGACCATTCCACACCATGATATAAATAGGAACAAGGCACTGTCTTTGCTTTCAAAGTGTTTATAATTCAGGTATCTTCCCATGATCTATGGAATTTCCTTCATTTTCACCGGAACAAAAAGAAGTGGCAGTGGCTTTGTTATGCAATCTAATGCACCTCATTAAACCAAGCAGGTTTCCAATGGTCCCCGAAGTCCCAACCTTCTAAAACCCTGTCTTGTGAGTAGGATTCCAACCTGACCAACAATGCCCACTGAGTATTACACACAGTGCCAGGCACTGCTGGCAGGCTTCAGAGACACAAGAGTGTACGTAGTAAGACCCACTTTTTCTTCTAAAGGAGCTCCAATTGATTGAATACTCCCAATCTCTTAGAAAGATGATCAGTCTCAGATATAAGAAGATAAAATATGCAAAGGGACGCCTGGCTGGCTCAGTCAGTAGAACATGCAGCTCTTGATCTCAGGGTTGCATGTGAGCCCCACACTGGGTATAGAGATTATTTAAAAATAAAGTCTTTAAAAAAAAAAATGCAAACAAAGAGAAACTTACCTTTAATTTCTCCAGCCCGTGCTTTTTTATAGAGTCCTTTGACATCTCTCTGTTCACAAACATGCAGAGGGGCATCAACAAATACTTCAAAAAATGGTAAACTTGCACCCTCATGAATTTGCCTTGCATTGTTGCGATCCTTAGAAAAAAGACATACAGAAGCATAATAAAAAGTGCTCATATGAATCAAAGGTACTATAAATGATCGAGGATGAGTATAAGTGCTTTATCAGCTGAGTCAGTGGAAAATTAAATATTAGACAAAACTTAACTTATATTTTAAAATAGAAACTGAAAAAAAAATTTAACCAAAAAAAATTATTTCTTCATAACAATTTTAAAGTTGGATATTCTAAAAAGCCAAGATATTGGGGAGTTCCAGGAGGGAAAACAACGGAAGTCCTGTAAAAATTTTCTCTGAAATTTTATGGGGAACCAGAGTCAAAGCCCAGCCTGAAAGCAGGTGCCATCAAGCCTCTCATAACATGTTCAATATTAGCCTGAGCTGGCTTGAAAGCAACTTCACTTCCCAAGAAGTCCATTCAGAACCCTGAGGTGGTTTATCCACTTGCCAAACACAAGCTCCTGTGGCCACTTCTCATCTCTAGCATTCCCAAACCTTTACTTTCCTGTCCTGCCCCGAACCGCCAACTCTCTGGTAATCACCTTCACTGCTCCGCCCTGTCCTCTGGAATGGTTTCCTTTCTAAGTCAACCTCTTCTTTCTGTCTAAGCTAAAACCGCATTCCCCCTTGAGATCTGCTCACCTTCCCATACTCAAGCGTAAGCTCCACGTTCATATTCCGGACACAAGCAGTGCCAACATTTCCAGACCACTCTCATTCCAAGCTTCAAAGGTGACCTTACTAAAATGCAAACCCAGAGACAGTGTTCTCTAGTACAATTTCAAACTGTCAAGGTTTGCCCTATGGGGCAAAGTCCTGAGCAGTCAAGGTTCATCATCGGACCTCCGCAAATAGCTCTAGCTTCATCTCCCCTCACATTCACCCTGCACAGCAGTCATAAGAAAGCACCTACAGTTCCCCCAAAAGACCAAACTCCCTCACATTTCCATGCTGCTGCAAACACTGTACTATGTCCTCTGTTAAAATAGCTTTCTCTCTCCGGTCTCAATAGTATGCTCTGATTCATCCTCCATCACTCATTTCAAGCAGCATCTCCTCTGTGATTCTTCTACAGCACCTTTCATATACATTTACCTAATCACCTGCTTCAACATACTGTAACTGTTCACATCTATGTTCCCACCAGATTAGCTAGGAACTATCAGGTTTATTTTTAGACCCAAGATGCCCAAGTTCAGTGATGACATAGAATAATACACATATCCTATATTATATGGTTTGATGCAAATATCACGGATTTTGACATGGCCTAAGCACAGTGCAAACCTCACTCTTAGTGCTTTTAGAGGGGAGAACAAACTTTGCTCCATACTATGGAAACAAGGGGGCCAAAAGGCAGATCAGTATATATTTTTAGAAATCCAGCTGAAAGCTCTCCAAATCACGTTACTTTCTCCTCTTCCAAGAGGTGCAACGATTTCCAGAAAGTGCAGAATATTAGTTATCATATTATGAAGAAAACTGTATATCAAGTATTCAAGAACTCAAACTATCATTCTCTTATACACTTCATAATCTGGTATACTTTAAATGGATGTATTGATGCTGATCCCAGTATTTCAGGAAAATGAAAAGTACCTAGTCCTCACCAGATCCTTTACACTCCTACAATGGTTCAATTAAGTGAATCTTTATAATTAACACTCCATCTGATACTTACCTACAACTCTTACAGTTCACGTTTTGTTTTGGCTTTTAAAAAAGCTCCATGTAACCATCCAAATTCATGATACAACACTAGAATTGTGCTATTATTTATTATATTTACTCAATACTTACTACATACCAGGCACTGTGCTGAAACCTTTCAATGAATGATTTACCTACTACTCAGAACAATGCTAGGAGGTAGGCATTATCTGAGCTTTGGAAGGTCGACTCAACCGGCCAAGGTCATAACAGTAACTGGCAGAGCTGAGAGTCCAACCTATTTTTTCTGGCTCCAAAGCCCCCGCCTTTAACCACATAGTAATTCACCTGCTCTTTCACATCTGTACTATGCTGTCATTTAACAAACACTAAATCTCTATTGTATTCCAGAAGCTGGGCTTGGCATCAAGATGATAAAGATAAATAAGATATAGTTTCAGCCTTCAAGGAGCCAGTGAGGTTTAGAGGCAACAAAGCATGATGGGTAAGAGCATGGATTCCAATGACACTGTCTGGGTGCAAATCCTTGCTCTACCATGTACAGTGACCCTGGGTAATTTACACCTGTTTCCTCATCTCTGCCTTTTTCATTGGGTGAGTTCATTCATGGTATATAGCTGGCATTTAATAAATGTTATTAGCTGCTTTATTTTTACTACTATTACTACTACTACTACTAATAATAATAATAATAATACAATTAAAACAATTGCTGCCACTATTAGCACCACCAACCATTGAACTGGTATTTACAATAAAACAATGTGTTAGGGCACAATAAAAAGGCACCAAATACAGGAACCCCACAAAGGCCGAGGGAAAAAGGGAAGGCACTCAGGAGGAGGGGATACCTAATGTGAGTCTGAAAGCATGACCAGGAGTCAACTGATACAGAGAAGAGAAGGATCAGTAGAAGAAAAGTACCATCCAGGCAGGGGAACAAAAATCTCATGTGAGAACATGATTTTTTAAGAGAACTACAAAAAATCAATTGGTGCTAAAATAAGAGGAGGAATGTGATGAAAGAGGAGTGCTTCTTTCTGTGGGCAAAGAAGCCATGATCAGGCCCATGTTAAGAAACTTAAGACTTTCCCTGGTATCTGACACACATTGAGTATTTATTATACGTTTATCGAATTGAAAAGTCAAGCTTGAAATGATGTGGCCACTGGCTTTAGGTCTACAAGTCTGGTTATACTTTTGGGAGGTAGGGGCGATCATAGCAAGTTTTATTAAAACGGAATTTACTCAGAAAGTCCCAGCACAGAAGTGTTGAAGGTTAATTATTTTAATTTGAATTTAGCCTTGAAGCATATGTGAGTGTTTCAATTATTTGTTTTGCCTGACACCATCTCACTCAACGACGTCAGAGTTGCAGCAAAGGGACAAAAGCCACATACCTGAGTGTAAGGGGATATAAAACTTGTGATGCACACTAAGCCAGCATCTGCAAACAGCTTGGCAACTTCTGCAATGCGTCGAACATTCTCTTCTCTGTCTTCAGGACTAAAGCCAAGATTTTTATTGAGACCCTGGCGGATGTTGTCGCCATCCAAAGTATAGCATGGGATACCGTGGCAAACCAAGTACTCCTCTAGAGCCATGCTCACTGTGGTCTTTCCTGCTCCAGATAAGCCTAAAATTGAATCATCCAAGCGCATGTCATATGCAACGTTAGGAGAACCACTCAGTAATAAAGAATTTAAATCACAGGCTTCATAACACTCATTACTCATAGCAATCCCTCAGTAACATTTATCCCACATTTCTCTGTAAGATTTAGATCTTAGCTAGAAAAACATCTATAGTTTAAATAAAGTAAACATTTATGTTTTTTAAACAAATAGACACTAATGTAAAGTAGTACATTTGCAGTTCAAATAGTTCTAAATTGTACATTTCAGGTTTACCTAACTTTTTTTAATGTTTTATTTATTAAGAGACAGAGACAGAGCGCAAGCAGGGGAGGGGCAGAGAAAGAGAATCCGAGGCAGGCTCCCGGCTCTGAGCCATGAGTACAGAGCCTGACACAGGGCTTGAACTCACAGACCGCGAGATCATGACCTGAGCTGAAGACAGACACTACACCGACTGAGCCACCCAGGCGCCCCTGGTTTACCCAACTTCTAAAAAATGTTTCAGGGCAGCTGCAACCACAGATTTCAACTCCGTGATTATTTCTTTGACCATTCTTCTCTTTTCTTTCCCAAATAACTTCTTTCAGATATGGTGCAAAGTGAAATTTATCCTGCTCTTAAGGAAAGATCTGCTGCCTCATGGTCAGGTCCACTGCTCTCTAAATGCAAAACAAGCTGTCATTATACAGGTTCTCAGGAAGCCGTATGGCCTCTTTCACATCGTCGTGCTCATATATGGTAACACCTCACATTAATCCCAGTTTATTGACCCCTGCAGCACTGTGACACCATTTTCAAATACCCTCCAGCCACCGGCTTGATGCCGCAACAGCAGGCCCACTCGCCATTTTGACCCGAGACCGCAGTGCTGCATACTCAAGCATGTGTTTTTAATAATTCCTGTCTACGCCCAAAGGTATCCTAGAAATCACTCAGTTTTCAGAAGGCAGATATTCACTTTGTCCTCTTGTTACCACTACTCCAAAGCTGCATGCCAACTTAAAAAGTTATATGCCCAAATTATTTCTGGTGAGGGAAAAAGAAGGACAAACATAAGTAAAGGTAAACATTATAAAGTTATCTCTATATCCTAGGATCAATACCTCTCATAGAAAACCATGTTAAAAGTATATGCGAGTCCAATTTAAATAAACCTTAAATAATATCCTTATTTCAACTCACCTTCTTGTTCCAATGATGTTTATTCACTAAACAAGAAGGAAAAGGAAACCATACATTCATACACAAACACTTGCCATCCTGCTGAGTATGTATTTATAGAATTCACAACTAAGGTGGTTATGAGGCAAGAGATAATCATGTATGGTGGATTCCCTTGAAAGAAGTCATGAAAAGTACAGCTGATATGTTAAGAGGATCAATGGTGTTGAGGCACCTGGGTGGCCCCATCAGTCAAATGTCTGACTTCAGCTCAGGTCATGATCTCACAGTTCATGAGTTGGGCTCTGTGATGACAGCTCAGAGCCTGAAGCCCGCCTACCTCTCCTCCTTTCTCTGCCTTTCCCCTACTTGTGTGCCCACATACATGGTCTCTCTCTCTCAAAATAAATAAATAAACTTAAAAAAAAAAAAGAGGATTAATAGCATTAGTTGCTTTATACATTAAAAACTTGTATTAGTGAATATAGCAGATGGTATTTTACAAAGATGCCCACAACAAAATTTTTCACCCTGCAAGCTCTCAGTGTGACATCACCACTGTCACGTCAACAGGCAGAGTCTAAGACCCTACTCTTGAATCTGGGCTGGCCTTCGGACTCACCTGTCTCCAAAATGATGTAGAAAATGACAATGTGTGACTTCTGAGGCTGGGTCAGAAAATGCTATTATGCAGCTCCTCTTTGGACACTCCATTTGAGAGAAGCCCGCTATTAAATATCCCGAGGCCATGGTGCTCAAGAGATCACAAGCAAGTGTTTCAGCCAGCTAAGCTCCCAACTAACAAGCAGCATTGAGTGAATTAGTGATCACCGACGCCAGCCAGGTGAGCCTTCGGAGAACTGCCACCAAGCCAGACGCCAGGGCAAACTGCCCTGCTGAACCCTCCAGAACTCCTTACCCACAATATGGGAAGCGAATTAAAATGGTTCTTTTACATCACTAGGTTTTGGGTAATTTCCTACACAGCAACAATAACTGGAACAAAGAGATGGAGGCAGGGGGAGGAACAGGAAAAACAGTTTTCTGTTTTTTATTGTTTTTAACCACCAGCTGGGCACTAAGCATCAGAAAAAAAATACCCTGAAATCTTATTAGATTATACAGAACAACCTAAATCATAATAAAAGTGCCTATTTATACATACATGTGTATATTTATTTTATATCTATCTATATATACGTAGTTTGAAACAAAGTAAGAATAGAGACTGCTGAAAATTTAATTACTGACACAGGACGTTCCACTGAGATTACAGTGAACACAGACAAAAAGACAAAAAACTAAAGCAGTTAGAGAAAATTAGTAGATAATTACAAGGCAGATAATCCAAAACTTAGATAAGGAAAATGTGTATACCTGAAGAAAAGAAACCAAATGTACTGGATCGAATAATCCCCCACCCCCAATTCATACATATTTGGAACCTCAGAATGTGACCTTAGTTGGAAATAGGGTCTTTTGTGGATGTAATTAAATTAAAATGAGGTCATACAGTACCAGGATGGGCACTAAATCTAGCAACTGGTGTCACTGTGACAAGTCCATGTGAAGACAAAAGCTGGGGATAGAGTACTGCATCTACAAACCAAGCAAGGCCAGGCCTGCCAACAACCTCCAGCAGCCAGGAGAGAGGTCAGCAGCACATTCTCCCTCAGGGTGTCCTGAGGAACCAACCCTAGCAAAACATTCATCTCATACTCCCAGCCTCCAGAAAGGGGAGAGAATAAATTTCCGCTGTTGGAAGCCTCCCTGTTGTTTTGAAGTGATCTGTCACAGCAGCCCTGGCAAACCAGTACACTGACCAACGTAGAAACATAAAACAAGAAAGTTTATCTGGAGTACAATCTGAGAAAAAGCAAACTATGTTCCAGGAAAATGACAACCCACACAAAACCCTGACAGATCCTGATTAAGCTACTAAAACATGGCACATATCGGCGGAATAAATGTTCTTTTCAAATTTTTTTTTAACATTTATTTATTTTTGAGACAGAGACAGAGCATGAGCAGAGGAGGGGCAGAGAGAGAGAGAGAGAGAGAGAGACATAGAATCTGAAGCAGGCTCCAGACTCCAAGCTGTCAGCACAGAGCCCGACATGGGGCTCGAACTCAGACTGCAAGATCATGACCTAAGCCAAAGTTGGACACTTAAACTTAACTGAGCCACAGAGGCACCCCGATGTTCTTTTCAAACATATATTTACAAAAACTGATTATATACTAGACCGTAAAGCAAGCACAAAAAATCTGATAAACAGTATTTACAAACATTAGTGGTGAGATAAATGTAATATACCGTGCTCAAAAAAAGGATTACCCAATATTCTAAAGATCAATTTTCCCCAAAACTGACCATTAGATACAATGGAATCCCAAACTAAATCCCTACCAGAGTTTGGAGTTAAACCAATCACAAAATTTATACAATAATGCAAAGAGCCCCCACCCCCACCACCAAAAAAAGTCAAGATAGTCCTGATGAAGAATAAGGTAAGAGGACTTACTTCACTGGATTTCAGGACTTATAAATATATAGTAAGACAGTGTGGCAGTCGCAGAGGAAGAGACCAGAAGAACAGAGCAGAGAGCCCAGAAACAAATTCACACATAAGTGGAAACCTGACATAACACAGCTGGCACTGAAGGGAAAAAAAAAAAAGCATGCTTCAATGTATGCTGTTGAGACAACTGATTATCCACATGGAAAAAAAAGAAAATACTCCTCCCTCATATATACACAAAAATCAACTGCAGATGGATAAAAGGCCTAAATGAGAAAAGCAAAACTTCTAAAAGAACATATAGCAAAAGAAACAATTTTTCAGGCTTCCAAATGAAAAAGGAAAGCTCCTAAAAAGAAAAAAAAAATCAAATTGGTCTCACACTTCTTCACATCATTTAGTATCAGAGGACAATGGAGTAAAGCTTTAAGAATTCCAAGACAAAGAAAGTATGAACCATATACATATTTTACCTAGCCAAATCACTGTAAAAGACAAGCAGACATTTTCAAACATAAATACTCAGGGAATTCAGGGGTGCCTGGGTGACTCAGTTTTTTAAGCATCACACTTCCGCTCAGGTCATGATCTCATGGTTCCAGAGTCTGAGCCTAATGTCCAGCTCTGCGCTGACAGCTCCAAGCCTGCTTCAGATTCTCTCTGGCTCTCTCTTGCTCTCTCTCTCTGCCCACTCACACATGCGCACATGCTCTCTCCTCCTCTGGCTCTCAAAAATAAATTAACATTAAAAAAAGAAAACTCAGGGAATTCAAAATCCAATGGAAGACTATCTTACAAAAACAACAATGAAATACAAACACTTAAACCTAGACCCAAAGAAAGAGCTCATGAGTGGACACACCATAATAAAAGAACTGATGGTGAAATGGTGGATATAGAATCGACTTACTTACAGAGCTCAAACACAAACAATAATGAAAACTTAAGATTTGAGCACAGAATGTAAGCGTTATGAACACAGACAGCGGAAACGTAACAATTTAACAACAACCTAGACTTAAGAATGAGGAGATGAGAAGAATGTGAGGAAGGGGTCTTCTTTCCTATAGAAACAAATAGACTTGTCTACAATTGAAGCATGTAATTAAAAATACACACACAAAAAACAGGAATGCTGCTTTTCACCCATCAGCAAAAAATTTTAAGGATTGGTGATATCCATGTTGATGAAAAGATACTGGGAAATGGACGCTCTCCTACACTGTTGGTAGGGGAGTAAATAGGTATAAAATTTTCGTGGTTAATTTGAAAAGATGCATCAAAATTTTAAATACAATTCCTAGAAGTGAAAGAATCCATCATTCTTACATGTTTATTTTTAAGAGAGCACAAGTAGGAGAGTAGCAGAGACAAAGGGACAAAGAATCCAAAGCAAGCTCAGTGCTGACAGCAGCAAGCCTGATGTGGGGTTTGAACTCACGAACCACGAGATCATGACCTGAGCCTAAGTTGGATGCTCAACGGACTGAGCCACCCAGGTGCCCCAAGAATACATCATTCTTAAAGCCGCCTCCAAAATCTAGATCACCTGACCCGCTCACCGGCCCAGAACCTGACCCTCTCACATCTGGCTGAGCCCAAACACAAGACTCAACAAAAGAACCAATCAGAGGTCAAAGCAAAAATTCTTTTTTGAGACACTCTTTATCACTGTTTCTCTTCATACAGCTCACATTATTAGCTTCTTGAAAGCAGAATCCAGGTCTTGGTGCATACAAAAGTTTATAAAATATAATGGAGTTACTAACTAGAAAGTCGTTTTAAGATACATTCTGGTTTCCCCCTTTATTTCAATAGCAATTCAATAGCAATTCTGTAAAGAACAAAAAGAATTGCCAAAAGGAAACAGGTTATAACTAAGCAACCTGCCAGGTACATGTAGTGATGCCCCAGACACACGAACGGCTCAAAACTTAAACACATACCCTTAATCCTCGTTCAAGGCATCTATAAACACTGCTTTTGAAATTAACTGGCTTCTCTCTCGTGACCTTACCTGTCAGCCAAACTGTGCAACCACGAAAACCACCTCTGGTCCCCACGACCTGACCTCTCTTGTTCCTGCTGACATGGTGAGCTTGATAGGTGACATTAGTTGCTCTCTGCATCCCCTGGAAAAGAGAGGAAAAAAAAATTCTGATTTACTTCAGTCCTTTGAAAAGTAAATACATATTCCTTGCTGTCACTATTCTATATATAACATGCCAAAAGCAAGAAAAAAGATTAAAACAGTTTTCTTTTCTTTATAGTACCTAGCATGGTGTTTAGTGTTTTACCAATTAATTTAATTAATAATTGATTTGATTAATTCGGCCCTCAGAGACACCCAGGAACCCAAAAACCCTTACTACTGTGTTTTTACAAATAAAGATGTTAAATCTGAGAAAAGCTACATAACTTGCCCAAGTTCCAGTAACAAGGGAGCGAGCGGTGGACTGCATAACCCAGTCTTTCACTCACTTAGGCCCCAGTAGTATACCATGTGAACTAACCAGGGGCTCTACCCTCACTGGGCTTACATCACACTGGGGGAGACAAAGCAATAACACTTGATTTGAGCATGACAAGTGCACTGTAGAAAATAAAACATAGTAAGCTGAAAAGAGAAATCAGGGATGAGTACCTCTTTAGACAGGATGATCCAGAAAGGCCTCTAAGAAGGTAGCATCTAAGCAGACTCCTGAACAAAGTGTGGAAGGAATGTCTGCAGGTATCATGAAATGCATGATGGAAAAAAGTAGACTGCATTGCTTATTTGTGGTTATTCCACCAAAAAAAAAAAAAAAGGGGGGAGGGGGGAATGCAATCATTCTCCCAAATATTCTTCTTCAACAAAAATGGCATAAATTTACACAGGCCTCAAAGTATCCAAATAGACATTTCTCCAAACAAAAAAACACAAATGACAAAAAAAGCAGATTAAAAGGTGTTCAACATCATTAGCCACCAGAAAAATGCACATCGAATCAAAACCACAAGGAGATATCTCTATAATCCACCGACATGGCTATAATCAAAAAGACAGTAACAAGAGCTAGTGAGAATACAGAGAAATTAGAATCTTCATACATCTGTGGTGAAAACATAAAATACTACAGCCACTTTGGAAAACAGCAGTTATGCAAATGTTAAATATAGTTACCACATGACTAAATAATTAAACTCCCAGATAAATACTCAAAGGGAAAACATGTCCACACAAAACATATATACCTAAGTTCATACCAGCTTTATTCATAAAGCCAAAAAGTGGAAACCCAACTGTCCATCAGTTGATAATTAGATAACATACTTTAAAATTTATATGATATATTCGTTCAATAAATTATCTGGCAACAAAAAGGAATGAAGTACTCAGACAGGTTACAACTTGGATGAACCTCAAAAACATCAGGCTAAGAAGCCAGTCACAAACATCCACATATGGTGTAATTCTATTTATGTGAACTGTCCAACATGGGAAAATCTAGAGAGACAGAAAGCAGGTTAATGATTGGCTCAGGCTGGGAGACTGGAGGGCAGGGGGACTGACTGGTAATGGATACAGATCCCAGTACAGATCCCTGTTGTGATGATGGCTGTAAAAACTGAAATATACTAAAAACCATTTATGCATTTTAAACAGATAAATTGAATGCTATGCAAATTCTATCTCAATAAAGTTCTTTTCTACACAAAACAAAATGAATTAGAGTCTCCATTTTCTCTCTGTATGGAGCAAAACCCTAATTTAGGTTCTTTTTAACTGCATGTCTTTACAAGATAGATATGTGACAGCATTTCTTTTCATAGGGTGGCTGTATTTGATACTTATAAGCTTTTACTTTTTAAGATAGTTTTATTCATCATTCATTCAAAACTATTTACTGAATACACACTACATGCTTGGCATTCCTCTAGGAATAAAACAGAGTTTACAGTACCAATAAAATCACTGTCCTCATGGGACTTACCTAGTCCTCACTCCTAGTGCAGTGGTTCTCAAAGTGTGGCCCCTGAGAAGCAGAATCAGCATATTCTGGGAACTGTTAGAAATGCAAATTATTAGGTCTCTAGGCCAACTGAATCAGAAACTCTGGGGCAGGGCCCAACAGTCTGTATTTGAAAGCCCTCCAGGTGATTATGATGCAAGTTAGTGTTTGAAAGCCACTGGACTGGGGACGCCTAGGTGGCTCCCATCCATGGAGCCTCGGACTCTTGATCTGGACTCAGATCATGATTCTAGGGTTGTTTGATGGTGCCCTGCATTGCTGAGCCTGGAGCCTCCTTAAGATTCTCTCTCTCTGCCCTCCCCTGCAAGATTCTCTCTCTCTCCCCCACCCCACCTCTCTCCCATTCAAGTCTCTCTCCCTCCGCCCCTCCCCTGCTCAAGATTCTCTCTTCCCCCTCTCTGCCCGTCCCTCGCTCCCCTGCGCACTCTCTCTCTTAAAAAAAAAAAAAGAAAGTCAGTCACTGGGAGAGACAATGGGGGAAGAAAGACCAAAATGATTAAATAAATTATATACGTTAGGTAGGAATAAATACCAAAAAGGAGAAAAGTAAAGAAAGCAAAACTGTGAAGAAATATCAGAGGAGACATGATGTTCAGACAGAATGGCCAGGCATGGCTTTACCAAAAAGAGGACACTTAAGACCTGTGATGACCTGGGGGTCGGGGGGTGAAGCACCTCCAGACAGAGGAACAGTGAGAGCACAGAAAAGTGAAAACGTGGACTAGGGAAATCTAGAGTGGTTGGCAGGCAGTCTCAACACCTCCTATGAAGCCAACACTCAAATTGAAAGCAATACCAGTCACCAGGACAGTGTTTTCTGCAGCCACATCAGGGACACAGGTTGAGGCATGGAACAGAGTGGATCCAACCAGGGCTATGGTTTGGCCCCAGAGGTCTTCAAACTGGTGAACAAACACCCTCGTAGGTATAGAAACATGAACTTTGTAAAGGAACGTATTTCCATCCAGATCTTCAACTTCTAGATGTACTCTCTTCTAAAAATGGTCTGCCTGCGGTGCCAGGTCTCTCTTCCCACCCCCCACCCCCACAGTGGTCCTCCTAGTGCACCGAAGAAAGTCATCTCTGCCCTTCTGAGTCCTACCATCACTCATTGTGGAAAATCCTCTGGGGCCAAAGGGACAACCTGCCAATTCTTTTTAATAGGCACACCACAAGAACCTCACCCCTCCCCCACCAATCATCTCATTAACAGACGGATTTCCAATAAATTGCTCAATAATCACTTATGAAAAATTATAATAGGGGTCTCCTGACCTATTTCTCTTCAATAAACTAATGAAGCAAACATAGCTTTCCAGCTCCACATTTCCAAGATCTTAAACAAAAAACAAGTTTCCGCACACAGACATCCTCATCTCTTAGGAAGGAGGGACACCTCTTCCCAGAGGTCACTAGTTTCAGCCCCAGCCAGGCTGCCTGGGGAAAAGGGGGTGGAGTCTGAAGGAAGAGGGCAGGGTTGGGAGAAGATGCTACACAAGTCAGCTGCCTACACCTGCAAAACCTGTTTGACCCAGGTCATTTTGCTTTGGGATTTGTTCCAAGTCATTTTGCCCTGGGGCAAGAAGAAACACATACCTAATGAATTTTAATTCATTCTGGCCCTGTAAAATCTCCTGCTTTTCTTTTTAAATTGAGTAGAATGCATAAATTACCTGAGAAGCTATAAACCAACCACTGAGGATGTGGCAGGGAGAAAACATAGGATAAGCAGAGATTGTTTTAATCACTAGAAAAGAATGCTACCTCAGGGTGTCTCGCCTCCTACATTAAAAACAATTCTGGCAGCAGGGATGGTAGTCTAAGGATGCTTATTGTTCACAGATGTTTTATCTTTTTCATATTACAAAACAACCTTAAAAAAAAACCTGCCACAATCTCCTACCTCCCAGTTTCTCAGAGTAAGTTAAAAAGCATTTTTTTGTAAACTACTGGAATGGCAAGGAGGTGGAATTATGCCTGAATTTTACTGAGAATTTTAAGGCTACTTCCAGACGCAATGTCCTAGTTCCCCTTCCCTACTTTTCCACCCTCACTGGCCAAATCCTTCCTATAATCCCACCCACAAGAAATGACATTAGTGACTCACCAAGGGCCAAGAGTGACTTATTTCCTTCCGATTCTACATTCCTGCTCTCAGTCTTCAAGGGCCTAGCTTCCATCCACAGGATGGAGAAATCAGGTTTACTGTTTCCTTCCTAATCGTCTGGGTGGTTTGTAGAAATATTTACATGGCCTGATGTGTGCACCCAGGCAGTCCCTGTAACATTTACTACCTATATGATTCGTTTGTTCTTGAGGGACTGTTTTATACTTTCAGGTGTCTTTCTATGTGCAGATGTTGTGATTTCCCTGGGTAGGTAGGTCAAGCGCAGGAGTTGCAGTTCTTTGTATTTTCCCCATCGTTCAACCTCTTTTCTTGTGCCTAGTCAGTGCTCAGTAAAAGTTAGATATAAGGCACTTATTTTAAGGTATGATTTGTTTTCTCTGCCTAACGTGCAAATGAAGACTGACATTCAGAAATCTTAAGTCTAGCAGAACTGGGACAATTCGTTTCAACAGGACTTATTCACTTTCTACACGTGGGGCTAAACAACTATCAGTCCTGTTACCAGGCTAACTTCACATGGCCTCTGACAAATTCTGCACATTTTACACACTTCTGTCATGATGCACACAAGTGGGCCCAGGGTGCCTTTTTTGACCGACCTTAATTTCCACAGGGGTGGTTTTATTTTTTTATCCACTTCCCTATGTGATATATGAACTTCTCCTATGATGCCATTTAGAGAATTCCATGCCTTGTGAGTTTATTATGATTTTATGAACAACTCTGCCTTTTTAAGTGGAATGTGTAAAAGCACAGAGCATATAGCAAATAACAAGTATAATTCTGGACTCACATCTATCATCTATCCCACCATCCACCTTAAACTGCTAAACAGAGTATTCCTCAAAGGGAATCTGTGAAATGGTAACAGGCATGTTTCGTTCATGTCTGAAGACATACTATGAAGAGATGGTAGTGTTGGGAAAATAAGTAAAGTTATTCACCATAAGATGGCCGACGGGACTAACATAAACTCTAGATCCTAGCTTAGAGACTCCTCTTCCGGGTTTTTCTTCCTGCCCTGCTTGCCCCGGGGAACCAAATTACTACCAATGCGGAATTCAGAAGTAACAGATGATAAATTGTCCCCCATGCTTGTGCTCCAGGCTCAGATATCTGGAGAGGGATTGGCCCTGAGCCCGCCAGTGTGAAATAAAACTCCGATCCACCAAGATCTCCGAGAGCCGCCTGTTTTTTCTGCCAGCGATCCAGCCTGGTTCCATAACGGTAGAGTACCACGTGAATAATGTGAAGGCATGGTAGAGTACGTACAAAGAAAGAAGAAACCTTGGAGCAACTGGGTGGCTCAGTCGGTTGAGAGTCTAATTTCGACTCAGGTCATGATCTCATGGTTCGTGGGTTCGAGCCCCATCTCGGGCTTTGTGCTGACAGCTCAGAGCCTAAAGCTTACTTCAGATTCTGTGTCTCCCTCTCTCTCTGCTCCTCCCCCACTCATGTTCTGTCTCTCCCTATCTCTCAAAAACAAATGAACATTGAAAAAAAATTTTTTTGAAATTAGAACCCTTTAGTTCACACAGTTACTGATAACTTGGTTCAATTGCTCATAGGTGAAATTAACCTTCCGAACATTAACAAGCCAAAGGCAAACAGCAAAAGTGAAGATCACACATTGCTGGAGGCGGAGAAAACTTGAAAACGCTCTACTTAACACCCTGCGATTCCAAAACACCCCACACAGCAACATTGGAATGATGTTGCTCATCAGGAAGTGAATCTAGGGCTCTATCCCAGACCTCCTGAATCAAAACTAAGTCCCTGGCAGGCTTATCTGATTGCCATCAACTACCATGCATGCACTCTGTATATACATCATGGGTGCCCAACTAGTCTGTTTTAAAGATTAAGTAACATTTATATATTTAACTGAGGTTTCAAAATGTCAACACCTTTAATAAAAGGGCCCTGGGATGACCTCCAGGTGGAAAGCCCAGCTCTAAGAGATTCCTAGAAGTCAGAAACGAATCTAAGACTATTGGGTCATTGACCCCTTCTAGAGACTGGAAATAAGGTAACACTTCAGGGAAGGAGACAAACTATAAGCAGATACAGAAATCATTACACCATGACAGATCCCCGCGCCTCCCACCATAGTGACAGTGGGGCACTCCCCATATGTATGAAGGGAGTTCAAAAGCTGGACAGACAAAAATACACTAATGTCTACATCAGATGTTGATATTAAACTATTAAAATCATGTGAGAGTACACAAAAAACAAGTACACAAATGTTCACAACAGCATTACCCACAAGAGCCAAAGAAGAGAAACTCAAATATCCATCACCGAATGACCAGATAAACCAAACATGGTATGTATCCATAAAATGGAACATGATTCAACCACCTAAAGAAATGAAGCGCTGATAACATGCTACAACATGGATGAACCCTGGAAACATTATACTAAGTTAAAGAAGCCAGATGCAGTAGGCCATATGTTGTAGGATTCCATTTATAGGAAAATCTGGAATAGGAAAATCCAGAGACAGAAACTACATTATGGACTGTCAGGAGCTAGAGAGGAAGGAGGGGTAGGACAGGAAATGACTGCTCCTGGGTACAGGATTTCTTTTTGAGACGAAAAAATGTTCTAAAATTAGATACTGCTAACAGTTATACAATTTGAATACACTAAAAAAACTTAAACAGATGAGAGATAAAGACAGAGAGAAAGTATGTAAGCATTAAGGAAACTAGAGCAAAGAGAACAATGGCTACATTCATCTAAATTTGAAACTGGACTTCTATACATAATGTCTAACATTCCCACTATTTTTATTCAGTTAAAACTCACTTGGTAAGGAACTGAATACTCACTTCTAAATACCTTTAGAAAAGGTTATTTCACAGAAATAATTACCACTTAGGTAAATAAACAAAAAAGTTACTCTCTTCATTTAAATTACTTAGTAACTTGCTTTCAAAACAATTCAGGGTTGGAGTTTTAAGCGTCTACTTCAGCTCAGGTCATGATCTCACCATGGGTTCCAGCCCCATGTGGGGCTCTGTGCTGACAGCTCAGAACCTGGAACCTGCTTCAGATTCTGTGTCCCCCTCCCCCTCTGCCCTTCCCCAATGCGCGTGTGCTTGCTCGCTCACTCTCGCTCTCTCAAAAATAAACATTAAAAAAAAAGAAAAGAAAAAAAGATTAAAAGAGGTAACTTCCAGCTACTGAAAAAGAAAATATTATCAACTGGATTTTACTTTAAATTACTAATTTTGCATTTCAGAGCTATGCAATTTTTCCCTTTTTCTTACCCAAAGCAAAGAACAGAGAACAGTGTTTCTCAATTTCAGCAATAATGACTCCTTGAACCAGGTAATTCTTTGCTGTGGGAGCCATACTATGCACTGTCGGATGTTTAGTAGCATCTCTGGACTCTATCCAACAGATGCCAAAAGTACCCCCAGCACACACACAACAATCAAAAATGTCTCCAGATACGGCCAAACACCCCCCTGGGAGTGGCAAAATCTTATCTGGTTAAGAACCACTGGAGTAGAGAATACTCCTCAAAATTTAATGTAACAGAGCCCAGGCTGGGAAAGCTTATTTCACAATTCACATGTAGAGACACAGTATGCTGCGGGGAAGGCTAATACTGCCGGGTACCATGCCAGAAGTCAGGGCTGCAGAATCACCCAGAACCAGGATTCCAAAGTAGCCACTAGCTCTCAAAATTTCCTTGCCCTGGAAAGAAAGAAAAAATGACTACATGAATACATAAATACACAGAGAATAGCTGGCAGCCACCTCAAAGTCACTAACTAGACCTGCCCTGTCCAATACAACTTTCTGAGATGATGAAAATGTTCTATACTGCACTGTCCAATACACTGGCCACTAGCTACATAGGGCAGTGGAGTGCTTGAAATGTGGCTAGTACAGCTAAGGAAAAGAATTTTTTTTTTCAAGACACAGAAGAATTTTATTTCATCTTATTTTTCTTTTGAGCAGAAAAGAATTTATTTTACTAATTTTAACTAAGTTTACGTTGCCACAGGTAGCTAGTAGTTATTAGATTAGACAACACAGATCCAGACCTTGCTATCTATCACTCTTGTTATCGTTGTTAGTCAACATTAACAATACATTCTTGGTAGAAATCCAGCTTTCCCTCTTGTTTAGGCAATTTTTCCAGCAGCAGATCAATACATGCCCCCGAGCATGGCCAGGCCAATTATCTGAAGGATGAAAATATTGGCCTCTGCCTCAGCTTTTCATAAGCCAGGTGTTCCATATCTGCATGCCTGTTTCTTTTCTGTTCCACATCAGTCTCCTCCCAAAACCAGAAGGAGCTACTGGCTTCTGTGAAAGTCATCTAACAGTGTATGGGACAAACTGCTCAAAAAAGGTAGAGCTGGTAACAGGGAAAATTATCGCATTCATTTGTTTGCTTTCTAATTAACTCTTTCCTAGGTAGAATACAATACCCTTTCTGTCTTTTTACTACTGCATCCCTAGCACCTAGAACAAAGGCACAGAGTAGGTGTTAAATATCTGATTAATAAATAATAAAAAAGGGGCACCTGGGTGGCTCAGTCAGTTAAGCGTCTGACTCTTGATTTCAGCTCAGGTCATGATCTCATGGTTGCGAGATTGAGCCCCACATGGGGCTCCAGACCGGGCATGGAACCTGCTTAAGATTCTCTCTCTCTGTCCCTCCTCCGGCTCTCAAAAAATAAAAATTAATAATAAAATATGGTTAACAAGAACACCTTAAATATTGTTCATGTGATAGGCATCACCATAGTGCTTCAAATATACTGACATATTTAAAAAAATTTTTTTAATGTTTTATTTATTTTTGAGAGAGAGAGACAGCATGAGCAGGGGAGGGTCAGAGAGAGAGGGAGACACAGAATCCGAAGACAGGCTCCAGGCTCTGAGCTAGCTGTCAGCACAGAGCCTGACGCAGGGCTCGAACCCACAAACCGCGAGATCATGACCTGAGCCAAAGCTGGATGCTCAACCGACTGAGCCACCCAGGCGCCCCATACTGACTTATTTAAACCTCATTATAGAAGCACCTGGGTAGCCCAGTCAGTTAGGCATCTGACTCTTGATCTTGGCTCAGGTTGCAATCTCACAGTTTGTGACATGGAGTCCCCCCCAGCCTCACCCTCACCCCCACTGGGCTCTGTGCTGATAGCACATAGCCTGCTTGGGGCTCTCTCTCTGCCTTCTCCTTCGCTCATGTGTGCACAGGTGCACTCTCTTTCTCTCTCTCAAAATAAACTTGAAAAAAACACACAAAGTTCACTATAACCCTACGAGATATGCACTATCATCTCCACTATAAGCTTTATCTTATTATCCACATCATTACTTTTGAGGACAGTGAGGCACAGAGGTGCAAGGTAATATGCCCAAGATCACACAGATGGTGACAAATTCTAAGTTGAATCCTACCATATATGAAACTTACTCTCTAAAATTGTGCAGAAACATTAATGTTATCTAAGGCTTTTAATATCTGAAGCACCCAAGCTTACTCTGTACCATATTCCTTATCCCCATCCTGCTATATGAGAAGCTCAGCATAGACACAAAACATCTGTAATGAAACATCACTACATAATATGTGACAGTAGCAGCATGCAACATAATACAGGGGTGCACACACAATTCAGCTATGTGTAAGCGTGTGTGCACACAGGAGGGCCACACTGTATGGAAAACTAGCCCACAGCTCTGTTAAGATTTTAGTAAGTGACAAAGATTATCAGGCATCCCAGGCAGAAGGAAACGCTTGTGTAAAACCATGAGGATGGAAGACGCAGAAAAAAAGTTGGGGCTGGAGTTAGGGAGCTATGGAAATTTGGGGAGTGGCGGGGGAGAGGGGAATGGAAAGACAAACCAGAGCGAGACTGTAGGTGTTTCTGAATGTCAGACCACTCCGTGGGCTGGAGGCTCCAACTCTCCTGTAAGGCAGGTCCAAGCAAGGAACTCAACACAACATAATTCTACCAAATGGGTGAGTAACCCCTGGCCTTGAACTGAGTGCCCCACATCTCCCTCAACCCAACTCACACACCCCTAAGGGCAGATAAAAGCTGGTCCCACATTGGGGTGCCTGGGTGGCTCAGTTGGTTCAGTGTCCAACTCTTGGTTTCGGCTCAGGTCATGATCTCACAGTTACGGGAGTCTGAGCCCCACATTGGGCTCTGCACTGAGCGTGAAGCCTGCTTGGGATTCTCTCCCCCCTCTCTGCCCCTCCCCCACTCACACTGTCTTTGTCTCTCTCAAAATAAAGAAACTTAAAAAAAAGAAAAAAGAAAAAAAAGAAAAAAGCTGGTCCCATTAGAGAAAGGTTCAGTCAGATGGACAATGATATGATTACATCTGATCCTTTGTCAGATTGAGCTATGAGGAAGCTAACGGCGCAAGTTTATTTCTCATTTCTCTTTACCATTCTTGTAGATGTATGGAGACATCTCCCCGTAATACTAAATAATGCTCCCCAATGCCAGAACATTACATTCTCCTAGGTCTTTGCTAGCTCTAATAAAGCCCCTTCTTTTACCTATTCCTTCACAACAGATAATACCCAAAGCTTAGGACTTAGTCTCTCATTCTTCTCTTTATTCTCTAACTCAAATTTAATCATCAAATCTTTATTTCCAACCTTAACTCACCTCACTTTCTAGTTTGTTGTCCATGTGTCCCTACTGAGTATTGGAAATGAGGCTAGGCTGCATTGAGATGTGTAAGTGTAAAATATACCCTCAAGCAAACTATCGTACTCATTTTATATTGATTATGATAGCACTAAAGTTACATGTATATCGAAATGACTGTTTTAACTATGTTGGGTTAAATAAAAGAAATTATTCAAATTTATTTCAACCTGTTTCTTTTTACTTTCTTTAGTGGGCCCTCTAGAAATTTTTTTTTTAATTTTTTTATGTTTATTTATTATTGATACAGAGAGAAACAGAGCATGAGTGGGGGAGGAGCAGAAAGAAAGAGGGAGACACAGAATCTGAAACAGGCTCCAGGCTCTGAGCTGTCTGCACAGAGCCTGACGCGGGGCTCGAACCCACAAACCGTGAGATCATGACCTGAGCCAAAGTCGGATGCTTAACCGACTGAGCGACCCAGGCACCCCTAGAAATTTTTAAACTACATTATATGGCTCACACTACGTTCCTATTGGAGAGCCTATCTACTAAAAGCTGTGTCGCATGTGCAGCATGCTTAAAATTGGATCCACCACTAAGAAACTCTATGACATCTATGCCTCAGTTTCTTCATCTATAATATGGAAATACTACCTGTAATAAATAGGATAACTGTAAAAATAAGAACTATACACAACACTTACTATATGCCAGACACTGTAAGCATTTTTCATATGTTAGCTCCTTTAAATCTTCACAATATCCCAATGAGACCAACATTTCCATTTTATAGGGGAGCACAGGGAAATTAAGGGACTAGCCAAAGGTCACGTGGTTAGTAAACAGCAAAGCCCAGATGTGAGCCCAAGCAGCTTTAAATGACTATCTCTGATGATATCCACTTCAGAAGTGTTGCAAAAATTCAGTAAGTTAAGTAAAACATTTAAAACTATATTGGGCACACAGTAAACTCTCCTTCAGTGTTTAACTATTATCACCATTACACTAGGCCCCAGCCTACTTCCCAATTTCCCAGCATGTCACAACCTTTCTCCCCATTTCTCAAGATCAAAACCTCAGGATCCATCTTTAAACATGTCTCCTTCTTTCATTCCCTAATTCTAGTTAGTCAGCTCCTTCTTACTCTTCCTTGTATGTTTTTAATGCACCTATTCCACTATTCCCACTAGCGCCTTAACCTGTCCCTTTGCACCCTCGCTTTGGATAAATCAATACCAAGAACTTAAATAGTGCTCATGTATCAGCACGCTCTAAATCTATTAATTCATTTGGACCTCACTATAACCCTGTCTGTTTTCTAAGACTTCCACATTTGGGCTCTAACAGTATCTAATTTCCACAGTAGCCCCATCTTCCTGGAAATCCAAGTTCATCATGGAATGGAAACTTTAAAGGTATAAGAGTTCTTCACACTTGTGTATATCAGTCGACTTAAGTATGTGAAAGCCAAATATGATGGATGTTCTCTATTGAGGCAAAAAAAAAAAAAAAAAAAAAAAAAAAAAGACTTACAAGGCCCAGAAAATTAAAAATTCTAGCCTCACCAAAAATCTCCCACAGAATCAAGTCTTCACTGAGCAGCCAAATATTAACAATTGCATAACCTAGCCCCACCCTATCCATTCAAACTTCTCTCCACTCCTCGGTAAAAATCCTCCAGAGTGGTTAAACAGGTTTCCTTGTTCCTGGAATAAAAAATATTATTATTAATTCTTATTCCCAGCTCTTACTCATACAGTTCCTCTCTGCCTCACAAATCTGGGCACATTTCTCCTCCATAAACTTTCCCCAAACATCCAGGAAAAACTAATCTCCCTTCTAAACTATGATAAAACACGTCTTACATCACTCACTGTGATCTGATACACTCATCACCTGGCAAATGCCACTTACAGCCCCAACCAGGCCATGAGCAACTGGCCAGAAAGCATGGAGTCCCTCATTTTTCATCTTCTCCATCAGTAGCATAGGTCTCTACAAAAAATACACACCTATTTGGCAAATAGTTGAAAAATAAATTATGGATGGTGTAAATGAAATCATCTGTAAATACCCTAATTTAGCCAACCTTATTTCACTAACTAAAAAATACCTTAAGGTAAAAGAGCCATACCAAGTTACATGGTAGTGGTTTTACTGCACTTTCAAATTCATTATCTTACTGCACTTTCAAATTCATTATCTTCTTTGCTCCTCAAAACAACCTAGTGAAGTGTATGCACACTATTACACCCTTGTTAAATCAGCTAAGGTTTAAAGAAATAGAATGTTTTTCCTCAAGATCACTCAGCTACTAAATGGCAAAGCTGGAACCAGAGACCAGGCCAGTAGTCCAGTGCTCTTTCCAAGGATCTAATTCACCTTTTATCTCGTTTCCCTCCTCATCACATAAGATTAAATAATTAAAAGAATAAAGCAATCAGGTGAGAATCTTAAGTAACCACAGATGATAAATTCACTTCGAGTATTTGCCTGAAAGGGCTTTTTTTTTTTGACTCATCAAGGTTGCATTTAAAATTAAACCTCATGATCTTATTGTACTGTGAAATAAAACCCATCTAAACTTAAAACAAGTGCCTTTCCTGACTCCAAAGTTGGATACCACCGGCCCCTCCCCCGCCTCAATCTGCCCTATACTTAAAAATTTTAAGGCTGTTTCTCATCAAACAAATAAGGAAGGAAGCAACCTCCTGAGGACACAGCATTTGACCATCAAATCCAACCGGCAGTCCTTGCTAAACGTTATAAACCTTTAGTCTACCCACACCTCACTGTCTCCAGGAATCGAGTCCTTAAAACTCCATGTTATTTGTTAAACATTCCGATTTAAAACTGAGCCACAAAGAACCTCAGTTCAGAGCAGTCTCAACTCATGAATGGCCACATTGTTGGATCCTCTCCCTTCACAGTGAAACTCAGAAATTCAAAGTCGTGGCGATGGATCCAAACCTGGGCTAAATGCACTGGCAGAGCCAAGGAAAACCACGAACGCAATGAAAAAGCGCCCGCCTTCGCCTCCTCTGCAGACCTTCTGGCCACTCCAAGAGATGCGGGAAGCATACCCTACCGCGGGGTGCACGCTTCCGTAGCCGCCAGCTCATTCCCGAAGGATTTTCTTCGAGGTCTCCTCTGAGCCGAGGAACAGGGTAAGGGGGGCATTCTTCCCACGGAGGGTGGGTCGGACCGCACACAGCGCCCAGACCGAGACCCCAGCCACGCCAGTCCGTCTGGCACCCCCCACAGCCCCAGCTGGAAGGCGCCGCGGCCTCGGGTACCATCCCCCGAGCTCCGGGGAGGATGCAGAGGAGGCGGGAGGGAAGGAGCGGCTCCGGAACGAGCTGCCGCCAGAGCCTCCTAGAGCCTCCTTCGCTCCTCTGCTCCGACTCACCCAGTTCTGCGCATTATTGCTCAGCTTGACTTTCTTGCACTGGCTCCCGGGTACCTCCATAGCTGCAGAACGCGCGCGGGTGCCGGAATCCTAAACGCCGGGAGAGCAGCTGGAGGAGAGGCCGACGGGGGCGGGGCGGGACGAAAAGGCGGGGCCTCCCTGCGCCCAAGTCGGCGCGCGCTTACGTACGCACGCGCTCGTGCTCGTGCCTCCTACTGCGTGGTGTGTTGGTCGCGCCTCCGAAATGGATCTGGAGCAGAGGTATGTGGGGAGGGGCGAAGCGGCGGGCCAGAACCTTAGGCAGGAGCTGGGGGTGGAGCTTTGACGCTCACAACAGTGCGAGCGCGCACGACACTCCTCCCCCTTGATTCTGAGGAAGGGGCGGGGCTTGGGAAGGTAGTCGTGGAAGTTTCCTGGCCTTTCTAGGGCTCAACGCTTTGTGCTGCGCAAGCGCTGAGACTGGAGCTGAGTCCTAGGCGCGGGCCACCCACGGAAGGACAAGGGAGGTTCCTGGCTTTCGGCTCTTACCATGCTTGGCTCCCTGCAGCTGATGCTGGTTGAGAGAAGACATTGATGGAATTTCCTGCCCCTCTCTTTTCCTCCATAAGCCTGGCCACCAGTCTCCTGTCTTCCCATTCTGTATCCTTGTCACCTGGCCACATTTAAAAAGGGATTTTCCAGCCCCGCAAAGGGAAGCAATGATTTACTGAACAGCTCATTCTCCACACGTTCCCCTTGGTGGATTTAAAATTGTGCTCAACGCACAACTTCAAGAGACAGTCAGTGACCCATCCTTGGTCAACAATAATATCTTGACTGGGATTAGTGGTCATCTGCAAGGTGCTTCCTTCCCCACTTGGAGACCTCTCTTCATATCAGGAGATTTCTCTCCAGTAGTTGTCAACAGCTAGGCCAAAAGGGCCTCTATATTGTTGTTTTTCCGAAAAGTCTTAGAGAACTGAAATCCAGGCTTAGGGAGGACTGCTGGTTACCACAGGGTAGACTGCCCACCTGTGCAGGACATTCTCAAATTCACCTAATTATTACAGGGCTAGTTCATAGGAAAATGGGCGGGGGTGTGGAGGGAGCTTCCTCCACGAGTTACCCCCCCCCCCCCGTTATTCTAAAGGCTTTTACACAGCTTGGCCCACGCACAAGAAAATCTCAAGCAGCCTCTGGGCTTACAGCGCATGCGGGTCTCCAAATCCCTTAACCGTGAGCTCATGACCTGAGACTGAGCCACCGAGGCGCCCCAGACATGTATTTCTTCAGGGAGTCCTAGGAAATGGTATTTAAAGGGAAATGGTATAAAGATATATCACAATCTGGGCCTTTAGTTGTACTCATTGCTTCTCAGTCCATATTTGTGAGCTTTGTCCAATGAAAGACGTTTTTAGGGTTAAAATATATCATGATTTTACATTGATATTCATGATTCCAGACATCAGTCATGCGAATGAGCCTGTAACATCTTGTCAACCCAGAAACAAGGAAATCATCAAAAAACACTAGGATTGAACAAACAATAAAAAAACACATTAGAATTATGTCAAAAGGACTCAGAGGCCAACTTTAAGAAGTTTTCTCATGTCGAAGATGGCACAATTAGATTCGAGCACTAAAGGGATAATAACTATAAGGCATTGAAATAAATCAAATATGTTTAAACGTACATGTTCATAATAATGATAATTAAAGAGAACTCATTGTCGCACTTGGAGGATGCTACTGATCCAACTCATTATTTTGAAAACTGATAAATAAAAGGAAAGAATTTACCCTGGCTTCCCTGCACTGACTGTAAGTCAGGTAATGAAAAAATTGGTGAGAGGAAGTTCTCTTTATAGAAATACAGCTAATAAATGAAGGAAAGATAGAATTATAACATCACCATTTTGTACCTTCTAATGAAATAATGGATAAAGACAATGATGTTAATGGCTGCTAACATCATGACAATAAAGAGCATCAGAACTGTTTTGCTTCCTGATGATACTTTGCCTCCTGTCCTATTAATACCCCTCACAATCAAACCTGATTCTAATCAAGCCTTCAGATCTGATTTCCAGTTTACAGCTAATGCAGAGGAAAGAGGAAGATGTAAAATCACCATAAATGCAAGCAGCGAAATCCAAATTGTAGAAATCTCTACATCATAATGACCTGAATCTTCAATAATTCAATTAAAAGGGGGGGAAATGAAGAATTAAAGATTAAAAGAAAATTTAAGAGCTATTAAACAATTGAACCATATGAAACTTATTTCACCACTGACTCACACAGAGAAGAATTTTTAATGTACATAGCAGTGGAGGAAATTTGAAGAGTCCCTGGATCCTTGATAGTAAAGGCTTACATTTTTTGGTGATAATAGCATTGTTGTTATGTTTTTTCAAAGAGTAATTCTAGAGCTACACACTCTGAAGGATTTATCAATGAAATGGCAATGCCTTAAGTATTCAGAACCAAAATGAGCCTTTTGGAAATTAAAAACAAGATAGCAGAAATGGAGAAAAGGTGAAGATATCTTCCAGAATGCAGAGCAAAAATCCCCCAAAAATAGAAATAGAATTTTTAAAAGAATAGTCCAGGAAATCCAACATCCAAATATTAGAAATTCCAGAAAGAGAAAAATCATAGGAGGAAATAACTAAGGAAATCATTAAACAAAATATCCTAGAAGTGAAGGACTGGAGTCTTTCCCTGAATGTCCAGCTCAACAGATAAAAATTGAATGTACAATGCATAGTACTGTTGCTTGGAAATCCTACAAACTTCCAAGGAGAAGGACCGTTCAAAAACAAAGAAACATTTCAGGAGTGAAAATGAATTGAGGGTACCAAGAAAAACACTGAGAACTAGAAGACAAATAGAACAATACCTTCAGAGTTCCAAAAGAAAAGCATTTCCAACCTAGAATTTGAAATTATCACACACCCTTTCTCAAGAAAATACTGGAGGATGTGCTCCACCTAAATGGAAAGAGGGAATTCAGAAAATAGGAGTTTCCACACAGGAAACAGCCAAAGGAATTCCCACATTTATGGTGAAGGAAGATCCGAAAATGATTGCTGTGTACCAGGTCTGGAGGATAATTAGTCAGAAGGCATTCTAGGAAGTCAGAAGGCCCTTGGAAAGCCTAGTTTGGGAAGATAAAACTAATATAGCATCTGATGGGAATGACCATACTGAGAATGATTCAGACAACTGACAAATTTATCACAGGCTTTCCATAAAACTATATTTCAGAGTAATCAAATAGTTGAAGAGGGAAGGTTCATACTGATAGAATCCTAGCTAATAAATGCAGAAGGAATGTTGACATTTAAAAATCACCATTTTAAACACTTGATGAGGTAATTAACATAGGCAATAATCATTAGTGTCTGCTAAAAGTATTAGGCGGAAGACAGTGTGATGGTCAATTTTGTGTGTCAACCTGAATGGGTCACAGGGTGCCCAGATATTTGGTTAAACATTATTCTGGGTGACTCTGTGACGGTGTTGCAGGATGAGATTAACATTTAAATCAGTAGACTAAGTATATTGCTGTCTGTAATGTGGGTGGGCCTCGTCCAATCAGTTGAAGGCCTGATTAGAACAAAAAGATGACTCTTCTGCAAGTAACAGGGAACTCCTGCCTTACTTCCTTGAGCTGAGACGTTGGTCTTTTCCTGCCTTTAGAGTTGAACTGAAACATTGGCTCTTGAGTATCAAGCCTGCTATCCTTCAGACTGGAACTTATGCTATCAGCTCTTCTGATTGTCAGGCTTTGGGACGTGGAGTAGAACTATACCATCAGCTCTCCTGGGTGTCCAGCTTCCTGACTGCAGATCTTGAAACTTCTCAGCCTCCATGATCACGTGAGCCAATTCCTTATAATAAATCTCTATCTATACTATTGGTTCTGTTTCTCTGGAAAACTCTGACTAATACAGGCAGGAAAGGGAATTTGACAATGTAGGGATCAGGCTGATACCATCTGCACACACTTATCAACTTTATCATCTTCTAAAACTGGGACACCAGTCATCATGTACCTTAAAATGTGACGTAATAAGTAATACTCAGACTAATTGTCTTTGTGCCGATTAAGAAGCAGGACGTAGAAAGAAGGATTTGAGTACAAGTTATTTATTTGGGAGATGAGTCCAGGAAACACTGTTGGTAGAGTGGGAACATGATACATGAAGGAAGCCAATAAAGCAGCCATCGTGAGTAACTGGAGTTTAATCCCACTGAGTAACTCAAAGAAACAGTGTTGAATATGTGCTTCAAAATATATTACCTGAGAGAACAGAGCTGGGAAGTCATTATTCAAAGACAACTCCTATGGAGTAGAGTGTTCATACTCTGGTAATTTTGGATTGCAATGCCCATAGGTAGAGAGGGCACTGGTCCCAAAGAAAGCCTTCATGCAAAGAAATGGAGATATATTCATAAGCAGAAGTCAGAATGATATGTTCTACAGTAGCCAGGGCTGAGGGGATATGCATGCAGCACCAAAAGTATTTGCTATAACCATTTATTAAAGTATTCTTTAAAATGGGGGGGGGGAAGCATGGGTATATTTCTCTACTTTTTCTTTTCCACATAGGAGGTTACTTATTTTTAAGAAGAAAGAAAATAAAGAACTCTACAAAGAAATCTGTACACACACACACACACACACACACACACACACAATATCTCCAGAGTAAAACTATCATGGTGGAAAGGAAGAATGGTAATAGTTTTACTACATGGCTAAGCTCTAAATTACACACACTTGGTCATAATAATATAAACAATGAATAAACCCTTAACAAAATTGCAGTATGACCAAATGGAGTGGTTAAGGGGATGAAAGGAGTGTGTGTGTGTGTGTGTGTGTGTGTGTGTGTGTGTGACAGGCAACAGAGGGATAAAACTTCATTTTCTATTGTGTGAAACCAATAGATATTGCCTAAAACATAAAGACCAATAATAGTAATACATCTATTATTTAAAAATATGGATATATGTACCAAGATATTTACCTGAAAGATTTAAGAGTGGTTGCCTCTAGGGTAGGAAAATTGGGAGAAAAGAGGAAGATGACCAGGAGTTTGCTCCTTGTCTTAAAATTCCTTATAGAATTATTTGATTCTAAACTATTTGGATATATAATATTGACAGACATACATAAAAATTTTTGAAGACTAAATTAGAGGTCAAATGAAGTGAGCATGTGGGAACAGCCCTTAAGGTGTTTGGCTTAGGGGCACCTGGGTGGCTCAGTCAGTTAAGCATCTAACTCTTGATTTTGGCTCAGGTCATGATCTCACGGTTGGTGAGTTTGAGCCCTGCATCAGGCTCTGCATTGACAGCATGGAGGCTTCTTGGGATTCTCTCTCTCTCTGCCTCTTCTCTCCTCTTTCTCTCTTTCTCTCTTTCTCTCTCTCTGTCTCTCTCTCTCTCTCTTATAATAAATGAATAAATTTTAAAAAATGTTTGGCTTGAAAAAAGAGAACAGAAATGAGACAGAGCTGAAAGACAATACAGAATCAAGATAGGATATTTTTTTAAAAGGCTAAACCAAAGCAAACTGTATGCTGACGAGAATGACCCAAGAGAGAGAGCAAAGGTAACTGATGGATGGAGGTCCTTGAGGGTTAGAATCCAGGGCACAAGTGAAGGTGGGCCTTTGACGGGTAGTAGGTAATTCCTGCAAAATACGGTAAAAGGAGAAGATAGGCACAGATGCCAGCCCATTGTATAGGAGGTGGGAAGATGAGGGACTTTCCACTGAGGGGTTTTATTTTCTCATGTAAATATGAGGCAAAGCCATTAGTGAGAGAGGAACATACTCTGAGAACTACTGCTCTAAATAATGAACGGGCATTCCTAGATACCTGAGATACTGCCCCTCATAACATTGAACATTCCGAAAGTCATCAGAACTGAGAAGAGCAAATTAAATATTTTAATCTAAACCAAGGAGTTATAGAAATTGGGAAACCCAGAGGAAAGTGCATTTTAACCCTTTCAGGTACTCCCAGTAAAAGGGTAATAGTTACATAAGCTTGGTAATACCCTCACTTACTTCACTAGTATTGGAGCCTCAGTCTCAGAACGTCATCTGGGATGAACAGAATTTAAAAGGTGCTGCACAAGCAGGGCACTTGAGTGGCTCAGTCCACTAAGCGTCCAACTCTTGATTTTGGCTCAGGTCATGATCTCACGGTTTGTAGTGTGAGCCCCGAGTAGGGCTCTGTGCTGACAGTCAGAGCCTGGGGCCTGGTTTGGATTCTATGTCTCCCTCCCCACCTGTGCTTACTCACTTTATCTCTCTCTCAAAACGTAAGTAAATAAACATTAAAAAAATTTTTAAGTTGCTGCGCAAGCCAAAGGTAATGTGCAGTAGGATCTTATTCACCCTCCACACTCCCTTTTGTTAAATCCCCCCAGTTTCTCAGCAATTTGGAAGCAGGCAGGGATATTTTATTTCCAGCTGAAAGGCATCACTGCAGATTCTGGAAAATTCTCTTCCTCTTACTTACTACAAGTCTCTGGGGCTTGCCAAGAGATCAGTTTGTAGAGAAATTACTCCTCTAGTCAAGGCACTTCCATTTCTTCATATTTTGCATGTGGGGAAAATACATGAAGATATGTAAAGGCATATCTTCTCAGCCAGGGGGATTTAACTGAACAAAGAATAAGGTAAGAAGGGTGCCTGGGTGGCTCAGTCGATTAAGCATCTGACTTTGGCTCAGGTCATGCAAGCTCTTGCAGTTCATGGGTTCAAGCCCCATGTAGGGCTCTGTGCTGACAGCTCAGAGCCTGAAGCCTGCTTTGGATTCTGTGTCTGCCTCTCTCTCTGCCCCTCCCTTACTCACACTCTGTCTCTCACTCTCTCTCAAAAATAAATAAACATTAAAAAAGTTTAAAAAAATAAAAAGAACAAGGTAAGAGAAATAGGGATGAAAAAAAATCCCTGAAACATCACTGATCAATTTCATCTAAAGCATTTCCTTGTGATTATTGTCATTTGTTTCCTTAGGAAAAAAGCCACCAAATAGTGAATTTCACAAGACCAACTACTAAAAATTGTTATATTTTAAAATTATGGTTTGTTCATAACTCAAAGGAGATCTTTTTCACAATGAATGGAAATAGCTTGCTAGAATTCTAGGTTTTCTACTAATTAGAACGGTAAATCATGTAACTTCTAGGGTGGAGGTGGGGGTGAGGGGTCAATTGGATAAATTTATCTGAAGGAATTCTTCTATATTATTATTATTCTAGGTTCTTGGGACGCCTGGGCAGCTAGGTTGGTTAAGTATCTGACTCTTGATTTCACCTCAGGTCATGATCTGACATTCTTGAGATCAAGCCCCTTGTCAGGCTCCTTGCTGAGCGTGGAGCCTGCCTAGGATTCTCTCCCTCTGTCCTTCCCCACCTTGTGCACGCTTGCGCTCTCCCTCTCTCACTCAAAAAAAAAAATAAAAAAATAAAAAATATTCTATTGTCTTAATTTAGATGTCATTTGAACCCGAAAACAATTTAATAAAAATCACAAATTATCTTCAGGCACTTTATTGTATATAAAACATTGCATTAATAATTTCTGTGAAAGTAGCTGAGTAATTAGTAATGGGAAGCAGCACCAAACACAGCATATATTCTTTTCCCTCGATTCTTTCAGCATAATTGTGATGAAACGCATCCCTGTTGTTGTGTGTATCAGTAGTTTATTCCATTTTATTGATGAATAGTGTTCCATTGTACAGTGTTATGATTTCATTACATTAACATTTGTTAAGTAGAGCACAGGGTGCTGGATGGTGAATTGTGGCTCAACAACAGAATACAAAAGACACTGAAGTAAAGAAGTTTATTACTCATGGGTCCTTGAGGAAGTACATGGCACACTTGGAGGGGCCACAGAAGGCAGGGTGCAAGCAGAGAAAGAGGCAGGACCTTGACGGGGCAAGTGCCTTTATTAGGATCTCCACGTGGAATGATATGGGGTAGGGGGGGTCTAAGCGGCGCATAGGGGAAAGTCCTGGGAGCCTGGGGAGACTGTTGATCACAAGGGCAGTTGGGGAAGTCATATCAGGAATTTACTTTTCCTTGTGACTCTGCAGGCTGTTGTCTAGGGTGTGTGCTTGCATGAAGTACTAGTGTCAGTTCAAGGTCCCTGCAGGTCCCTTGGCCAAACAAAATAGGTGCTGAGGCAGAATACCATGGAGTTCAACATATGGAAATACCATGATTTGTTTATTCATCCATTGAAGGTAATTTCAGTTTGAGACTATTGCAAATAAAATTGCCATGAACATTCTTAGACAAGTCTTCCTGTGGACATATGCTTTCTTTCCCCCTGGTTAAATACCTAGGAGTATCAGTATCAGGGGGACGGCTGGCATATGTTTAATTTTTTTGAAAAACAGCCAAAACCATGTTCCAAAATGGTTGTACAATTTTATATTCCTGCTAGCAGTGTTTGAGAATTTTAATTACTCCACATTCTTGGTCTTTTTAAATTTAGACATTGTAGGGGTGCCAGGGTGGCTCAGTCAGTTAAGCATCCGACTTTAGCTCAGGTCATGATCTCACCGTTCATGAGTTTGAGCCCCGTGTGGGGCTCTGTACTGACAGCTCAGAGCCTGGAGCCTGCTTCGGATTCTGTGTCTCACTCTCTCTCTCTGCCCCTTCCCTGTGCTCGCTCGCTCTCTCTCTCTCTCAAAAATAAACATAAAAAAATTTTTTTAAATAAAGTTAGTCATTGTAATAGTATGCAATGGTGTCTCATTATAGTTTTAACTTGCACTTCTTTAATGATTAATGATGTTAAACATCTTTTCATGTCCTTATTTGCTATCTGTGTATGTTTTTTGGTTACAGGTCTGATCAGATCTTTTGCCCATTTTCTAACTGAATTGTTTGTTTTCTTATTACTGAGTTTTGAAAATTCTGGATATACTCCATCTCAAACATTTAATTTTTCATTTCGAGAAGTTCAACATGGGTTTCT
This sequence comes from Cryptoprocta ferox, assembly GCA_028646485.1. Lineage (NCBI taxonomy): Eukaryota > Metazoa > Chordata > Mammalia > Carnivora > Eupleridae > Cryptoprocta > Cryptoprocta ferox. The sequence goes on along the minus strand of CM053567.1, from coordinate 107,086,118 downwards.
TTTTTAAAAAAATGTATCTTCCCAGGTACCTGGGTGGCTCAATCTGTTAAGTGTCCAACTCCAGTTCATGTTACGATCTTGTGGTTCAGGAGTTCGAGCCCCATGTCAGGCTCTGTGCTGACAGCTCAGAGCCTGGAGCCTGCTTCTGATTCTGTGTCTCCCTCTCTCTGCTCCTCTCCTGCTCTGTCTCTCTCTGTCTCTCAATAAATAAATATTAGGGGCGCCTGGGTGACTCAGTCGGTTAAGCGTCCAGCTTAGGCTCAGGTCATGATCTCGCGGTTCTGTGGGTTTGAGCCCCACATCAGGCTCTGTGCTAATAGCTCAGAGCCTGGAGCCTGTTTGGATTCTGTGTCTCCCTCTCTCTCTGACCCTCCCCTGTTCACGATGTCTCTCTCTCTCTCAATCTCAAAAATAAATAAAACATTAAAAATTTTTAAAAAAATAAATAAACATAAAAATTTTAATTGTATCTTTCATGCCTCCATTTAAAATGTACAATCTTTCCCCCTTTTTTTAATTTTTTAAATATTTATTTTTGAGAGAGAGAGACGGAGCATGAGCAGGGGAGGAATAGAGAGAGAGGGAGACACAGAATCTGAAGCAGGCTCCAGGCTCTGAGCTGTTAGCACAGACCCTGATGCGGGGCTGGAACCCATGAACTGTGAGATCATGACCCGGGCCGAAGTCAGACGCTTAACTGACTGAGCCACCCAGGCACCCCATGGAGTAATCTTTCCCCTAACCTGTTTGAATATATGTAAAATAGCTGTTTTAATGTCCATTTTCTGCTAGTTCTGTTTTCTGTGTTTACATCTCTTTGTATGGATTCATTTTTCTCATTATGGGTCATATCTTCCTCTTTCCCTGCTTCTTTCCTTCTCCTTGCCAGACCCCTGATATTTTGAATTTTACCTTGTTGCATGCTGCATATTTTTGTATAGATATTTTTTTAATGTTTATTTATTTTGAGAGAGAGAGAGAGAGAGAGAGCAAGAGAGAGAGATTCCCAAGCAGGCTCTACAATGTCAGTGCTGAGCCCAGCATGGGGCTCAGTCTCTCAAACTGTGAGATCATGATCTGAGCCAAAAGTAAGAGTCAAATGCTTAACCGACTGAGCCATGCCAGCACCCCTGTAGTCCTATAAATATTTTTGAGCTTTATTCTGGGTCACAATTAAGTTACTTGGAAATGGTTTGGTCCTTTCAAGGCTTGTTTTCAGCATCATCAGGTAGTTCCAGAGCAGCCTTCTGACAAATTGTGTCCTACCACTTAGAATACCATTTTGAGGGGTGCCTGGGTGGCTCAGTGGGTTAAGCGGCTGACTTTGGCTCAGGTCATGATCCCCCAGTTCCTGGGTTCGAGCCCTGCATTGGGCTCTGTACTGACAGCTCAGAGCCTGGAGCCTGCTTTGGATTCTGTATCTCCCTCTCTCTCTGCCCCTCCCCCACTCCTGCTCTGTCTCGGTCTCTGTCTCTCTCTCTTTCTCTCTCTCAAAATTAAAAAAAACATTTAAAAAAATTAAACAAACAAAAAAAGAATACCATTTTGAGTACTTTGCCCAAAGCCAAAGTTTTGCACTATGGCTAGTGGGAACATGATCTATTTTCTGCTGGTTGTGAGCTAGGGGCATTTGCCCCTTTGCTCCTCATGGGTGTTTTTTTTTTCTTTTCTCTCTATCCTACATTAGTTTTCTCACTTGCCTTTGCCCCAGCAGACTTCCTGCCATCTCTGAACCTTTCTCTGTGGTAGCTCTGTACTCCCAAGTAATCTACCCTATCTCCCCTACTCTAAGCTTCAACTTCTTAACTCAGGGACCACCACAGATTTCTGCCTGCGTTCCCCTCTCTGCACTGTAGCCAGGAAACTCCAGATAGTAAGCTGAGGCAGGTGGATGGCTTCCCTCATTTATTTCCCATCTCTCAGGGATCACTGTCCAGCACTGCCTGGTATGAAATGTCTGAAAGCCACTGTTTCATACATTAGTTTATTGGGCTTTGTTAGTTGTTTCAGGTGGGAGATTACATCCAATCACTGATACTTTATCTTCCCAGAAGTGGAAGCTGCTTTTTTATGTGGTTACTTTTATAGTAATAACTTCTTCATTTTTTAAAGTTTCACCATTTAACATATATCGTTAGATAGTGTAATTTGGTCTTGACACTTTAAAAAGTATGATATGTCTTTAAAATGATTTTACTCTGTAAATTTACTCCTCCATCCTTTTCATTTCCTTACAGTGCCACTAAAGGGGAGTGGGGTATACCTAAGTAAATTCGGAAATGAGTGGAGCCTGAAACTAAAGGCAAAAGGAACTGTACATAATCAGTGTACTCGTTGGTAAAGTCATTCCCCACAGGGAACCGGTTAACAATTCTGCTGCTGCTGTATGTGTGCAAGGGAATTCAACAAGTAAGTAGGTGGCACAAAGTAAGAGCCAAGTTTCTCATCGCTAGGGTGAGATTCATATAACAAGAAGTGGAGGGGAGGTGGGAGTAGGTAATGGATTTGGTAATGGATTTGAATTGGAGACATTAGTAAGAACTCATGTTTAGTTTAATACAGATGTAGATGACTACATATAGAAATATTTATGGATATGTGCATATATGTAAGTGGGGTACACATGTTACTTTGCTCTGGAAGCTGAGAGAGCTCAAAAGAAATGTATCCCAGTAGCAGTGAGAATACCTAATGCCCAGAACTTGGTTTCTAATACTATTTCCAGTAAAAGGAACCAGGGTTTCTTGGAGAAATGGCTGATTCTAGGACACACAAAGAAACAGGTAAGATAAGCCTGGAACATCTTGGAGTGTCAGAGTGTTTTTTTGTTTGTTTTTGTTTTTTAAAGTTTATTTATTTATTTGAGAGGAGGGGGGAGAGGCAGAGAAAAGGGAAAGAGAGAGAGAATCCCAAGTAGGCTCCGTACTGTCAGAGCAGAGGCTGACACAGGGTCTTAACTGACTGAGTCACCCAGGAGCCCCCAGAGTGTTTTTGAAGTACAAAAACAAAAACAAAAAACAACAGAACACCACATTCATGCAGGTCTGTCAAAGGAGCACAGGAGCCAAATGAAAGAGCTCCCAACAGCCAAAGCTGGAAAAATTTGAGAAACAAAATAAATAAAGTAGTATAGGATTTTCAAAGGATAAAATAAACATCTCTGAGTCCATACTGACAAATAAATGATTGAATATATGAATACATGGGGAAAGGAGACAAATCTCCCATGCAGAAACATTCCAAATAATTTATGTAGATACTCAAATATCAAGGAGAGGGAGCATAAATTTCTACTCCTTAAATCTGGGCTGTGCCCACTTCCTCTACACTATTGAAGTAGAAAGCCAAAGGGCAACTTCACAGTGAAGAAAATTGACAAATACTACTACCTCAGCCAGGTAAGCAAGGTCAACATCAGCAGTGATGAATCATGTTGATGGGATATGGTCTTGGTAGGATGTGATGCAAATGACACTTTACCCCTGTGATCTTCCTCTGAAAACCCATAATCCCAGTCGAATCATGAGGAAAACATCAGAAAAATTCCATTAGACTGGCAACCTACAACACACCTCACCAGTGCTCCTCAAAATTGCCAAAGTCATCAAAAACAAGACAAGTCTAAGAAACTGTAACAGCCACGAGGAACCTAAGAAGATATGACAACTAAGTGTAATGTGGTGTCCTGGATAGGGGCCTCGAACAGAAAAAGAAATTAGGTGAAAACCTAAAACCTAAGGAAATCCAAATTAACCGTGGACTTTAGTTAATAATAATGTATCAGTATTGCTCCATTAAATGTAACAATGTCTCATACAAAGGTAAATGCTAACAATAGGGAAAGCTGAGCGTGGGCGTATATGGGAACTCGGTACCATAAGCTTCAGCAGCACGTTACTAAAAAATAAAGAATCGTTATATTAAAAAAATCCTGACACGTTACTAAAAAATAAAGAATCGTTATATTAAAAAAATCCTGACACCCCAAAGCAAACATGTTTCTCTCTTTTGCTAAATCCCCAAATTCTGGGCATCCACTGAGCTTGCTGGACAACAGCAGGCAAGTTCTGTTTATTCCTGGCATCTCAACTTACTTCCACCTCATGAAAATTGCAGCCATTCCCACTGACCGACTTGCTGTTTGGATGTCAGTATTCCACATCATCTCACTGATGTTCTAGATGTGCATTTCTGTGGACTGAGTTTTATGGGTGCTCTTCCCCACTCCTCTCCTAGTACACTAGGGAGTGGTTGCATTTTGACTGCAACATAGGCTTAGACTAGTGGCCAGCAAACCTTTCTCCTGGCTTTCCACGGTTCCCTAGAAGAACCCTGCTGTAGAAATTAGTGAAATTTGTGCAATTCCAGCTTCCCTGGTGTCCATGTGCTCTTTCCTCCCACCTGCACCTTCCTCCTATAATTAATTTTCTCATTACTCCTTTCTGGTAGTCAATGGGGGAAAATAGCATGTCCAGAACTAGATTTTTCATCATATATTTCTGAGATTCTTTACAGAAAAATCCTCACCTATAGCCAGCTTCTTCTGCAGCTATTGATCAAAGAGTTTCCTACAACATTTGAAAACACTGAGCAGTTCCTTTGCCTGCTGACTCTGTCCTACCTGTCGTTGGGCCCACTGGTGGGAGCTCCTGCTGGTTTGCATGCTCGCAAAGAGCCATGTCACAGAGGCATTTCTCCCCTGACTGTATGATTGAACACAGTGTTTTCTTATTCTGAATAAGAATACAGGTCTCACTCCCTGACATCATGTACTAATTAGACTCTTTCAGATAGTAAGAAATATAGACATAGATAGGGCTACCTTAGTTAATAGGATTTTATCCTAAAGATGGGGGAAGAAATGAAAAGAAGCAGAGTTTTCAGCAGTCACACAAATAAGATAATAAAAAAAATAGCACCCTAGTGCTCTGTAGGATGGAAACTTATTTATTTTCTACTAATGCTTCTACTACTTCTACCTCTACCAACTAACTGATTTTCTCACAAACTCTCCAAGTGACAGGATCTAATTTGATCTCCTTATCACAATCCAATTTAGGCTACCCTAATGGTAAAAGCTCTCATGCCAGGATATCTTTTAAGTTGCTGGCCAGCCTACAGATAGATGCCTCTAGGTCAGGTGTCTATCTGGAGTCTTATCACCTGCAACCAGGAGATGGGGTTCTGTAGTCTAAGGTACAACAATTAACTCATTAGGAAGCACGTAGATGGGAGTTGTTGGTCTGGAAGAAACTCAGAATCATATACTCTTCTTTTACATTAATAGACCTGTTTTCCCAAAGTTCAATCTGTTGGAAACGTTAATTCTTTATACATATGTTTTGTGGAAACATTAATTCTTTATACATATGTTTATCACAGGGTCCTGTGATAAATCTGATTCAACAAATATTTAGAAGTGATTACTAAGTGCCAGGCACAGTTCAATGCACTTAAATGTGTGGGAAATGTGGGTTAAACTAAGTTTTTATACTGCAAAATCCGAACTGTTTTTAGCATGCCATTATAAACTCAAGAGAAGGGCTATTGTTTGCACTATCTCTCAAATTTTTTAAACCAGTTTCTCTTTTCCTGAAAAGCTTTTCTTAAGCCTCATATTACATGAAAGATGCATCCTGAGAAACACTCAATTTTGCAGTTGAAGTTCTAGAAAATGATGCTGTCAAGGGATGCGTGTTGTAGTAGCTAGTCTCCACAAAGTACCTCCTCTCCCCTGATGAAACACCCCTTCTGGTATTCATCCCCTTGGGTTGTCCTCTCCCAGCCTGAATCTAGGCTGACCCTATGACTTTCTATAGCTAATAGAATGTAGCAGAAGTGACTGTGTCCATTCTAGGCTTAAGCTTGACAATTTAAGAAATCTGGCTACCTTACCCAAAGTCCTACAGTATGAAGAGGCCACATGGACAATGAGAGGCTCTGATAGTACATAGAAAAGACCAAGGAATCCAACCAACAGGGAGAACCAAAGCCCCAAATATCTGACCACAGTGGAAATATATGAGCCAAACTTCATCATTCAATCCATCTGAGCTAAAATGGCAGACATGTGAGTGAAGAAATCAACCTGGACATTCTAGTCCTAGTAGTGAAAGCCATAGCCAAATCCTATGTGAGGCATAATAAATGGTGGTTGTTTTAAGCCACTGTTTTGAAGTAGTTTGTTAGGCAGCAATAGGTAAACAAAAATATGTAAATAATTTGTGGGGCGCTTGGGTGGTTCGGTCAGTTAAGCATCCAACTTCGGCTCAGGTCATGACTTCGAGCCCCACGTGAGGCTCTGTGCTGACAGCTCAGAGCCTGGAGCCTGCTTTGGATTCTGTGTCTCCCTCTCTGACTGCTCCTCCCCCATTTGTGCTCTCTCTTGCTCTCTCAAAAATAAATTTTTTAATATATATAATTTGAAAAACTATTGCATAAACAATATATTGTGCCTAAATTATATTTATAAATGCATGTGTCTTTCAGAAATGATCCATTTTAAAGAAAATACAGGTATTTGTTTACAAATACTTAAAGAATTTTACTGTTTACTACAATCACTTGACTTCTTTTATTTTTGGAAATAACCATTTTCTCAATAAAAATTAAAAGTAAAATAAAAGAAGTTTTGAAATATTTAATCACAGAAATGCCAGTTTAACTGTGCATATACTTCTTGTAGTAAACAAAATTAAAATACTTTCATACAATAAGGAACTAAGAAAAAACTGAACTGAACCTGAGGCATCCATTTGTTTATAATTGGCAAATCTAATTTAAAAGCACATCTGTTCCATTTAGCCTGCAAATATCAATAGCGATTAGGAAATTATAAATTCCTAACATTAAAACAAGATCCTAATGTCAGTCAGGGAATATTATCCTTTATTCATAAGCTTGGGGATACTAATTATTTACAAGAGATAAAATGTTCAACACAATTCTCTTTCCCTCCTCTTCCTCCTATCTCTTTCCTTCTGTTCTGCCTCCCCCTCAGCCCTAGTTCTTGTCTCCCTGGATGTCCAGAATACTGAGTAGGTCACACTGGTTTGAGTGTTTGTGAGATAAGATTCTGAGAAACCCATGCATTCATTTCAAACAAGCCAGTCAGAAGCCCAGACCTTGTGTTATTATGTTGTAATAGCAAGACATCGCCCCCACCTTGGGACAAATCTCTTCCCACTAATGTGTCATAGTGCCTGCTATGTTTGTGTCCTCCCAAAATTCACATGTTGAGTCCTAATCTCCAAAGGTGATGGTGTTAGGAGGTGGGGCCCTTAAGGGATTGAGGTTATGAGGGTGGAGCCCTCATGAATGGGATTAGTGCCGTATAAAAAAGACTCCACAGAGATCCCTAGCACCTTCCACCACGTGAATGCACAACAAGAAAGCACCAGCTATGAACCAGGCAAATGGCCCTCGCTGGAGGGCAGCCATGCTGCAGCCTTGGTCTTAGACTTGCAGCCTCCAGAACTGTGAGAGATAAATGTCTGTTGTTTATATCCCCAGTCTGTGATATTTTGTTATAGCAGCCCAAACAGACTAAGACAGTGCTTATTTCTGTTGTTTCTCCAGGGCTCCTCTTTATGCCTCAGTTTATAATTTATGCAGAAACACAACTGGAAAACCAGAGCCCATAAATATTCAGGTATAGTACCTTTAATGAAATATTTCCTCCAAAGATATAAACCAGGGATAGTGATCTATTTCCTTCAGTATAACAGTTGCTCTTGAGATTAGTATAGCAGGATCTGATTTATGATTGGAAGACAAAGGACAGTTAAAGCTACGCATTGCAAGCTAAAAGATGAAACAAACGAGTACTACTGTTACTTGATAGAACTCATACATTCTTACAGGACACACAGAGATGAAAGTGTGATACTCCTCTGTCAAATATGTATATACCCTCCGGCATTTCCCTTGGAATAATCAGATGTAGGGAAGAGACTGAAAGCCCAAACCTAAAGAGAATGAAGCCACACATGTTAAAAAGAAACAAAATAAATGCAGTTAACACTAGGCTGACATCCAAACACTGGGTTACAAGAAAGAGAAAAATAATTCTCTATTACATTTAAGAATTAATCTGGATAAAGCAAAGATACAAAGAAATACATGCAAGTATGTTTTATCTCTCATCAAATCCTACAAAGGTCATTTTCTCTAAAGAGAAGGAACTCAACAGGAATAAAATCTTTTATATATTTACTCCATTTTCTCTTACTCTGTGGGGGAGTGGGGTGGGGGGGGGAATGGGGTGGGTATACACAGTTTGTATAAAAACAAGGCCAAGTTTTTTTCATTTGGATATTGAGTCGGAGGTACTATAAATGTTTGTTAAAGCAGAATTTGGGGTAAAAATCTATGCTTACCAATTAACTTTAAAAAAAATTTAATGTTTATTTTTGAGAGAGAGAGAGAGAGAGAGAGAGAGCGAGCACAAGTGGGGGAGGGGCAGAAAGAGAGGGAGACATAGAATCTGAAGCAGGCTCCAGGCTCTGAACTGTCAGCACAGAGCCTGACGAGGGGCTCAAACTCACAAATGGCAAGATACTGACCTGAGCCAAAGTTGGACACTTAACTGACTGAGCCACCCATGCACCCCACCAATTAACTTTTTTTATGTTTCTTTATATATTTATTTTGAGAGAGAGAGAGAGGGAGAGAAAACATGAGTGGGGAGGGGCAGAGAGAGAATCTCAAGCAGAGCCTGCCTGGGGACTCAATCCCATGAACCGTGAGATCATGACCTGTTTCATGAGTTAGATAGATCCTCAACCGACTGAGCCACCCAGGTGCCCCAGCAATTAACTATTTTATTTAACTAACAAAATTAGTCAAGTCTTTTGTTTGAAAGTGACTGAAATCATTTAAATGGATTTAAGCTGAAAATGACTATTGGCACAGCTGGTTCTAGATTTTCAAGAGACATTTGGACAATTTCTATCTATTCCTTGGCTTTTCTTTCCTCTGTGTCATCTTTACACTCAGGAAAGTTTTTATCAAGAAACATCAGTTTGGTCAGCAGCAACTCCAAGGTGTACATCCTAGCCTAGCAACCATAGGAGAAAGAGAAGAGCCAGAGAGAAATCCTAGGAAGTGACCTGAGACTGAGTCTCATTGGTCTTTCCCAGACAATGTGCCTACCTATTCTAAGCTAATCCAGGGCTGGGAAGGAGGGACAATATGTGGTATGTTCTGTGGCCAAACCTGAACCATAGTCTTCTGGAACTTGGGCAGGAGTAGCAGACTAGGGATGTCATCCCCACAAAAACCACAGGGAAAGACAGAGGGAAGGAATGACTCACCGAGGAAAGTTGGGGGCCCCTTTACCCATATAAGGTGGGATAAATGAACATTTGGCAACCAACATCTTCATATTAACCTATTTTTTTTTCTTTCTTACAAAGGTACACAATAAGTGGTACAAATATTTTATTTCTTACAAAGGCACAAATGAGCTATTTGCACTTAGTAGTTATTTCAATTCCAGACCAGGGAGAGTCTTATCCAGTGGAAATAAAAACAGATTCAAGAAAAGGTTAAGGACTATGGAAATAACAACTAGGTCTCAGGGAAGTGCGAGACCTGAGCAGCTGTCAAAGAATCATACTACTGAGTTTGAAGTTGATTCCCTTTGTGTGCCTTTTCCTCTATACCACCACCCCTGGAGAACCCTTTCTCTGAGCATTTTCCTGCCTTTTGGTCCACTTGTACAAGGCAGAAGCCAGAGTTCTCACTCTCCCACACTCAACTCCCAGCTAGGTTGCGGGCATAGAACCCAGGCTCTCCAATCACACACACCCCTGTGAGATGTCAGACCAGAAACAAACTACGTGATAAGACAAGGACTGCAAGAAATCCTTTTTTGTTTGTTTTTTTGCCAAGATGATGGCTTAAATATTATCTTTCATTGAAAGAGGACTTTACCTTCATTTTGACCTTTGTACTTTTTAATTGATTAAGTTCTTTCCAGCTTAACTTTTAATTCAGTCAGGAAACCTGGTGGGCAAAGTGTCTCCAATGGGAAACCAAACCACCCCTCAAGCAATAACTGCCCTGTAAGACTCTGCATCATTGACCCCAAGGCAATGAGCTACCTGACCTTCACTGCCACCTGCATATATCCACTGACCTTTGTCCCACATTTTCCTTATATATATTTAGAAGTATTTGAAGACAGTCTTTGATACATTAGTCCTCTCTCTTCCCCAGGTTGGCCTCACTGAAATAAATTCTTTTCTTGTTTCTCCATTACTCATCTCTCTGCCTTTAGATTTTGTCAGCAGCAAACCTGGTCTGTTTCAGACCCCTGGAGCCAGGCGCTCTTGCACCCTTGGGCCCCGGTTGCATCATGATCAGAATATAGAAGTTTTGGCATCTCATGTTGAGAGTGAGTGGCATGCACTATAAGCATCTGGTTTCATCAGAGCTGTTACTGGCACAATCTCACAAAATGGCTCAGGCATTGTTTCTGAAGCACATAGCCTCCCAACCTGGCTCTCAAGTCCTTTAATGATTCTCTGAACTATCTACTTATCCTTGAGAAATGTCTCTTTTCTTTTTAATTTTTTAAGCTTATTTATTTATTTTGAGATAGACAGACAGACAGACACACACACACACACACACACAGAACAAGTGGAGGAGGGGCAGAGAGAGAGGGAGACAGAATTCTAAGCAGGCTCCAAGCTGACACGGCGCAGAGCCTGATGTGGGGCTCAAACTCACAAACTGTGAGATCATGACCTGAGTGGAAATCAAGAGTCAGAGGCTTAACCAACTGAGCCCCTCAGACACCCCTCTCTTTTCTTTTTAAACTAGCAAGAGTTTTCGTATTTTTTTAAACTACAACCTGATTAATACAGTGATTGTATTAGTTGGCAATTAGTATGCCATAATAAACTGCCATACATCCACAGATTGGATGGCTTAAACAACAGAAATTTATTTTTCTCACAGTTCTGGAAACTAGAAGGCCAAGACCAAGGCGTTGGCAGGGACAGCTACTTCTGAGGCCTCTCTCTACTCAACCTAGACAGCAGTTTAGATAGCTGTCTCTGTGCATTCACACAGTCTTCCCTCTGTAACCATCTGTGTCCAAATTTCCTCTTAACAGGACAGCAGTCATACTGGATTAGGTCTACCCTAATGATCTCGGATCAAATTAATTACCTCTTTAAAAACCTTATCTGCAAATATAATCACATACTGAGATACTGGGGATTGGGACTCCAGCATATGAATTGGGGGTGGGACACAACTCAACTCATAATAGTGACCGGAATTGGGTTGGTGATCAGAAAGAGGATCAAGAGTTGAGGAGACCAAGTTGACCACTACTACTAAAGAAGAAGCCAATAAACATACTTTACAAGTAAGAGTAGAGTACAGTAATATTTGTATATGAAAGACATATATATGCACTAAAGTTTTACAAGAGTATAGTATAGATGTAAAAGGAAAAACTGATCACTTGTTGGATGAGTTTATCATTGCTAGCACCAGATCCAGATAATAAAGATAATAAAACTAAACTTTCCATCTAATATATAGTGACTTCAGTCTAAGTTCTGTACTTATTTTATTTTTTTTAAGTTTATTTATTTTTGAGAGAGACAGAGAAAGCGCCAGCAGGAGAGGGGCAGAGAGAAAAGGAGAGAGAAAATCCCAAGCAGGCTCTGGCTCCACACTGTCAGTACAGAGCCCAGTGTGGGGCTCAAACTCACGAACCACAAGATCATGACCTGAGCCGAAATCAAGAGTTAGTGGTTTAACTGACTGAGCCGCTCATGCACCCCTGTACTTATTTTAGAAAGAGGAGGGGAGCCTGGGTGGCTCAGTCAGTTAGGTGCCCCACTTCAGCTCAGGTCGTGATCTCACAATTTGTGAGTATGGGCCTCATGTTAGACTCTCTGCTGTCAGGCAGAGCCTACTTTGAATCCTCTCCCTCACTCTGTGTCCCTCCCCCTCTTGTGCTCTCCCTCTCTCTCAAAAATAAATAAACATAAATTTTAAAAAAAAAGAAAGGAAGAGGAATAACACATGGATTAAGAACACAGACATTGGAGCCAGCCCTTTTGGTTTAGACAAATCACAGTTTATACCTCAATTTTTCATCTTTAAATGCGGTTTACTAACAGAGTAATTACAGAAGTCAAAGGAGTATTACCTGAAAAGTCCTTAGAATATCTGGCACTCACTAAACACTCAAGTGGTAGCTTTTATTATCTAAAAAATCCCTCAACAGTTATAAACACAAAATACATTTTATTTTTTTAACTTCATATACAATATATTTCATTGACCAATTGCTATGTTCTCCTACCACTTCAAATATTTTACCCTCAACCTTTTCCTCACATTTTTTATTCTCCCTAAAGGATCCTCTTTGTCATTTTCTCCTTCCATTATCTATCCTCATTCATTGCTGTCCTCACATGTATATATACACACATCTAAAGTAACTTCTCCTTTCTTAATTTTAAAAAATGCTCATTTACCTGAGGAAACTCTCTCTTGATCTCTGGTTCCAATTTCAAAGAGTCAAGATCTTAACTGAATTTTAAATAATCTGTTTAGATTACATTCATTTTATGGGGCCAATTCTAAAGGTGAACACTAGATGGCAACATTCCTAAGTTGTGCTGTTTTCCTAAAGCTTGGTTTCTGAAGTCTCAAAATTAAAGTGTATAATTTCTGAATTTCTTAAACATTTTGGTTTTGTTTTAAAAATTGAATAAGCCTTTGGATATCTCCATAAAGGAACTCTCTAGTGGCTCATTCTTGAAAATTAATTATTCCTGTTTATATGTTGTATGACCACTAATTTTTACCTTTTAAAAAAAATGTTTGAATCTTGCTGGGGTTCTTTCCTTAAAATAATGAAATATAAATTGTGTCTATTTATTAAGTATGTCATATTCTGTTTGTGGAATTTTAGGTAAATTTAATTCTTTTACATAACTAATAATTTTTTATTTAATTTCACAGGGATCCAAAAGTGATATTTTTTACATGATAGACATAACACATTTTTCAATAACACATTTTTCCCCTTTTTTTAATATGTTTGTCTTATGGAACTTTGACTTCAGGGACTAGAAAATAAATAGCTGTGAATTTCCTGATAGTGAGGATGAGAGAGCCGAGGTACTTTTTATTTTTTAAAAGGAAATTATCATATAAATCTTGTCTAGTTTTCCTTAGGTAATTAAAGCATTAATTGGGATTTCATCTCTTGTAAAAAAAGAAAATTTATTAAATAAAATTACATTTTATAGCAAGGAGCTTTTAATATAAAGTTCGTTTAAGACTCCAAGAAAAAAATGGGGTGTGAGGGCCATCTGGCTGCGACATCTGTCACCCCATTGATCTCCAGGGTTGATCTGGCTGATCTGGCTGGCTAGGCGGGTGTTGCCTTCCTCCCTCACTGCTCCATGTGCGTCCCTCCCAAAGCTGCGCGCTTGGTCGGTCGGTTGGTCGAAGAGGACGACCTTCACCGATAGAGGAGGAACGTTCGGCCTAGGGTATATATACGAGTAGCTGTGCTCCTCTGCTAGAACCTCCAAACAAGCTCTCAAGACTCCAAGAAAAAAATGGAGAGATTATGAACAATACAAAAGAAGAAATGAAAAAAGCCAATTACCACATGAAGAAAATTGAAAATCACAAACATTGAGAAAAAGCAAACATAAAATTTTCTTTAGCCAAAAACAGTGTTTGGTTCACTCCCTCTGCCCTGGCCCCCTTACACTGAGTATAAGAGAGTGTATAGTGACAGCTTGAGTGCAAATCCCAGCTCAGATATCTACCTGCTATGTGACCTTGATCAAATTTTTTGACCTCTGTTTGCTGCAGTTTCCTGATCTGTGAAATAGGATTAATCAGGAAAATGAGGGCTAAATGAGTCAATACAAGTAAAGAGTACTTTAATACTTAAGTACAATACTTTAATACTTAATACTTAAAGAGTACTTTAATATTTAAGTACAATACTTTAATACTTAATACAACACTTAAAGAGTACTTCACTGAAATGGTAATACTTTGGGAATATGGGGTTAAATACAATAATATTACTAAAAAAAAATTTAAGAGTATCTACCACGTATGTGTTTATCTAATATATGTAGCAGTTATGTTAGCGCCATATAAATGTTACCTAGTATAACTATTACAACTTAACCATAGACTGGAGGATTTGGTATAGAATATATACTGAAATAAATAATGAAATTATTTAAATTACAAGGGAATTAAACAATGAAATTAAAGATAAGCCGGCAAAACAAGACTAACAGGAATAATATGATCCGAAAAGAAGTAAAGGGTTTTCTAGAAATATAATTGTTCAATTGTTGTTGAAGAAAATCAATAAGCAGATTAAACAAGTTTTAAGAAACATAGAAATAAATTCAGATATATCAGTAATATCATAAACAGAAATGAACTAAACTCACCAGTTAAATGATGGGTTGTTCAGATGCATTAAAAAAACCAGTCCCCCCCCCCACAAAAAAGATCTAGCCAAATACTGGTTACAAGAGAGAAACATAAAACATACTGACATATAAAAGTTGAAAGTAAAAGTAAATGAAAAGACATACTTGGCAGGTACTAACCAAAAGAAAGTTTCATGGCATGTTAGCATTGAAGTCGATTTTATAACCAAAGAGAAACCAAAAAACCCAAAATATTATTAAGGAAGGCTGAGTTCATCAAGAGGATATCAGAATTTTAGGGGTGCCTGGGTGGCTCAGTTGGTTAAGCATCTGACTTTGGCTCACGTCGTGATCTCATGGTTCGTGAGTTTGAGCCCCGTGTTGACTCTGTGCTGACAGCTTAGAGCCTAGAGCCTGCTTTGGATTCTGTGTCTCCTTCTCTCTTTGCCTCTGCCTTGCTTGTGAGCTCTGTCTCTCTCCCTCAAAAAAAGTAAACATTAAAAAAAGGGAGGATATAAGAATTTTAATTTTGTATGCATCTGATAAAAGAGGCTTAAAAATTATAAAGTAAAATTAATAGAGTAACAGGAAGATAACAAATTTACCATGTAATCAAATATTTCAATATCCATCCACTTATTTTATTCAATAAATATGTTTGAGTGCCTATATGCTGGGAACTCCTACTCATTAGTGATATAGCTATGAATCAAACAAAAGAAAATTCTCAAGCCTTTCTAGCTTATGTTATAATGAACGGAGAGAGCAAAATATACAAATAAATACAATAAAACCTTGTAAAAATACACCCAAGATTTCATGAATTCTGAGATTATAGAATGGATGATTTGCTTCTATCTACCTACCACCCAACCCCACAGGTAGAACAAAGGGAGGAAAGAAGATAAAGTTCTTATCTTCTGAGGTTGGGAAATGGCATAGGCACAGGTAGAGTGGGGAACCGAGCAGAAAGAGAGCAAGAAACCCAGAGGGGAGGTGGAGTTTCAATCCTACTTGCTCAGCAATCTCCCAACTCAATATTCCCAAAGTGGGCCAAAAAAAAAAACTGGCTCGCTAGAACCAGGAATCCAGTTTCCTGGCATCATGGATGCTTTCCTAAAGGCCAGTCACTGGTGACCTGAGTCATTCCCATCAGTGTGTAGGCTGGAATGGATAACCAACCACCAGATGGTGCCAAACTACAATGGGGACCATGATGGAAGTGGGTAATGAAGCAACAGCCCCAGTACTGTGCAGGTTCACCTACTCATTTTACTAATCTTACACTCAAAGACAGGAAAAAATAAATCGGCGACAAAAGATTGGAAAAGAAGACAAAGGACTTCATTATTTCACAAATGATATGACAGTCTCCATACAAATCTAAAAGACAACTTATGAGAAATAATAAGAGTTTACCATGAAATCAATATGCAAAACTCAGTAGCATTTCTATAAAATCTAATAACTACTCAGCAAACATTTCTGTAACAACAAGCACATAAAAATATAATTTAAAAAGATATTCCATTTAAATAGTTCAAAAATAAGGTATTTAAAATTAAATCTAATAAAAGATGTAGAAGACCTGTACAGAAAAAAAAACTATAAAATACAAAAAGACATTCAGAAGACCTAATAAAGGTAGAAATATGCTATGTTTGTGTAAAGGAAAGTTCATTTTTTAAAAAGTGAATTCTCCCCAAATTGACCTGCAGAGTTCATATAATTCCAAACAAAATATCAACAGAGGTTTTGTGAAACATAACAGCTAATACTGACATTTCTATGGCAAAGGGAAATATCCAAGACACTCCTTAAATATTTTTTAAGGTTTATTTATTTATTTTTTTTATTTTGAGAAAGAGCACACATGCACAAGCAGGGGAGGGGCAGAAAAAGAGAAACAGAGAGAAAGAATCCCAAGCAGGCTTTACACTCTGTGCAGAGCCCAAGGTGGGGCTCAATCTCATGACCGTGAGATCATGACCCAAGCTGAAATCAAGGGTCAGACACTCAACCGACTGAGCCATCCAGGCACCTATCCAAGACCTCCTTAATAAAAGGTGGGAACTTGGCCAATAAGACACTGAAACCGATGATTAAGTCATGATAATTGATAGTGTTGCTTTGGCAAAGGAAAGACCAAATGACCAGTTGAACAAGAGACCCCAGAATGATCTAAGAATGTATGGAAAGTTGATATATGACAGATGTGGCCATGCTGATCAGTGATTAAAGTTCATACTTAGATTAAATAAAAAGACAAGTTTCTACTGATAATACAGAAAGGGAAGAAAGAAAGAAAGAAAGAAAGAAAGAAAGAAAGAAAGAAAGAAAGAAAGAAAGAAAGAAAGAAAGAAAAAAGAAAAAAAGAAAGGAAGGAAGGAAGGAGGAAGGAAGGAAGGAAGGAGGAAGGAAGGAAGGAGGAAGGAAGGAAGGAGGAAGGAAGGAGGAAGGAAGGAAGGGAGGAGGAAGGAAGGAAGGAGGGCAAAGTTTTTCCTTAGAGTAGAATCTCATGCAGAAGGAATGATGGAAGTAGAAAATCATTTGGCAAGCACTGTACTAATAATTGACTCAGACAAAATTGTCAATGGATGCCAAAACTATTGGGTTGAAATTTGATGAAGAACAGGATAGTTACATAGTCTCAAAGATCTCTCCACAGGGGTGCCTGAGTGGCTCAGTCAGATAAGCATCCAACTCTTGATTTTGGCTTAGATCATGATCTCACAGTTCAGCAGATCAAGCCCCACATCAGGCTCCATGCTGACGGTGCAGAGCCTGCTTGGGATTCTCTCTCTCTCTCTCTCTCTCTCTCCCTCTCCATCTCTCCCTGCCCCTCCCCTGCTCATATTCTCTCTTTCTCTCTCTCTCTCTCTCGCTCTCTCGCTCTCTCTTCCTCTCTCTCTCTCTCTCTCTCTCTCTCTCTCTCTCTTTCTCAAAATAAACATTAAAAAAAAAAAAAGATCTTGGGAAGCCTGGGTACCTCAGTCAGTTAAGTGTCCCACTTTGGTTCAGGTCATGATCTCATGGTTCATGGGCTCAAGCCCTGCATCAGGCTCTGTGCTGACAGCTCAGAGCCTGGAGTCTGCTTCAGATTCTGTTTTTCCCTCTATCTCTGCTTCTCCCCTGCTCATGCTCTGTCTCTCTCTCTCTCTCTCTCTCTCTCTCTCAAAAATAAATATTAAAAAATTTTTTAATCCCTCCACAAATCAGTTATTAATTACAAAGGGGAAAATAGTGCTTTTAAGATGGATAAACCTGGAAGACATCACCTTAACCAACTAATCCAAGTTGCCATCACCAAAAATGGAGAAAACTGACCTTACGCTTTTCCTGAGTGTTCCACTGAAAAGGACACTAATCCTGCCAAAAATCCATAGTCCAAATCTAATTAGGAAGAAACATTCTATGACGAAAATTATGAAGAAAACCCACACTGAGGGATAGTCACAAAATAATTGGCCTGAACTGTTGAAAAAAATGTGAAGGTTAAAACCACAAAGACTAAAGAACTGTTCCAGGTTAAGTCCAGACAGCTAAATGTGATGTGTGACCCTGGACTAGATCCTGTTTTGGGATGTGGGGTGTGGGCATGGAAAGATGGAGTAGGATGGCTGTAAAGGATAGTTTATTAGGTAACTGATTAAATTTGAAAGCAGACTTTGATTAGAGTAATGTAGCAGTGTTAGAATTTCTGATGTTGATAACTGAATGTTTTTAATCCTTGTTTTTAGAATATGTACACTCAAGTATTTAGAGGCAAAAGAACATGCTATCTGCAATTTCTTCTCAAGTGGTTCAGAAATAATAATAACAACATGCATAAGAGAAAGAGAAGGAGAAAACAAATGTGGCAAAATGGTAGTTGCTGAATCTGTTGAAGGGTATACAGGATTTCTTTGTAATATTTTAAAAACTCTTCCGTGTTTTAAATTGTTTTTGAAATAAAAAGCTAAAAAAAAAATAGCAAGGAAAGGATAAATACAAAATCTCTGTAAGTAAGGGGAGGCCAGAGAGGGGAGAGGGAAGAACACAGGTAGATGCAACAGTACTAATTATGTTCTAGTTCCTAAATTAGAAGATGGGATTGTAGACATTCATTTTATTACTTAGCTTTGACAATGACATATATTATTGATATGTACACAAATCAAAGAATATATTTTAAAAGATAATAAAGGGGAAAACAAAGAAAAACATAAGTCATGAATTGATGTACCTGATGAGCTATATGTATGTATGACTCGCATGCCCTTGAGCATGCTCCTCTCCCTCTCTAAAGTTCACTTTCCTCACCTACCAAAGGAGAGTAAAAGACCCATTGTGTAGTTTTGTTGTGAAGCTCTTAGTAGTAAGTGCTCAGTAAGTGGCAGCTGCTGTTATTTTCTCTGATAGGCAGAGAGAAGAGAAATACACCTTCCAGCACTAGGCTCGGTAAACGTGACAGAGGTTTAGAATCATCTTTATGGCCAATTGGAAAGGAAGGTACCTAGGGAGTAAAATAAAGCTAATGTTGGAAATCCCCAGGAGAGCCAATGAGTCTTGTGTATCTTTTTCCAAACTGTGCTCCATAATCTGGAGGTAAGATGTGGGAAAAGAAACCAGATATTTATATTGGAGGTTTAACTGGTCAGGGCATCCTGCCTCAGCAGTAAGATTTCTCTTACCTAAAATTCTGAGAAAGGAGACTGTCATTAGCAGAGGTGGAAGATATAAAGTGAGCTGATAATTTAGTACGTTAACTAGAGACTATATGAAAGCACACCATGCAGAATAATGATTTTCCCAGTGCAGAATAGGTGAATCCATCCCAACCTTGTTTTTTTTTTTTTTTTGCAACACATAAAAAATAATTCTTACATAATATATGCACACCCCATTTGGACAAATTCCCTTATGGCTTACCTACTTTTTTATATACCAAAGGCCCTGAACAAATTGAAAAAAAAAAGACACAAAAAAGAACAACAACAAAAACAACAAAAAAGCAACAACCAAAAAGCAAGCAAATATGTATTGAGCAGCCATTTCATTTAAGGATGACCTTTCTGTAAGGGATATAACAAAGGAGCTGGGATAAGCCAATCCATAGTTGATTTAAATTTTAATTTTTCCATATTAATGGCCTTATAAAAAATGAGTATATGTATATACTACACAGCTAACTTCAGCTTATCACACATGCAACTAAATTAATCAGGTGTGAACAGCAGAGCAAATTTGATGATGCTTATGCATTCCTAACAGTCAATTCAGTGAGGAAAATCAATAATATCAATTGCTTGTCATCTCAGACCCCAACTGGTTTTCCATTTAGATAGCATACAGAGAAATATTGCCAAAAAACAACTATCGTCGCTCTTGGTATATAGCAGATGCTTTTGGTTACTTGCTTTGGTGTTTAATTTCATAAACATTGATTACTTAAATTATCTATTAACTATTACCATTTTATTTTTATATCAATATAATACATATTCATTAACAGTTTTATCTGTTATTTCTCCTTTCCTTGCTTCATATACTATAAATACACAGATAATTCCAGAGATGAAGGCAGGTATATGTAGTATGAAAGTTAAGGATTTTCAAAGAAACTCATAAAATTTTTGCAGTTATATGTTCAAGAATTGGTAACCCAACCGTTGCCTTGTTTTCACTTTGACAGCTTTACATCAGCCAGTATATTCTCCAGAAATATAATTATGTAGAGAAGCTATGATAACTAATGTAAAAGTCCTAACAATTGCAATTTTTAGAGGAACTGGAGAATATGGGGAGGGATGGTACTTGCAGAGACATAAGAAGGTTGTATTTTAATCAATGTAATAAACTGATCATGGAGAAGCACTGATGAAAGGAGGTTTTCAGGAGAACAATAAAAAGTCATGTGTGAACAACCAAAAATTACATTTTCAAATGAAGCTCAAACAATAATTCTATTCTTTTTTAGTCCTTATGATAAAAAAGATGACTCAATTCGTTACTTATATTTCTGCCAAAATTATCTTTGAAAAACAGATTCCATAATGAAAGATAAAGAAAATAATGCACGATCACAGGATTTTAAATAGAAATGGGGATTTCTGATTCAAATGGTGAACAGAATGCATTCTTCCATTCTCTCCTGGATGCCTATTAAAATGACAATATAATATTTAAAATATATAGGTCTAAAAGATTAAAAAAAATAGGACACAGTGGGTAGGAAATAGCAACATGTTTTGGAGAGTGGAAAGCTGATGACTTAGGAGAGTAGGAGAAGCTGAACCCAAGTTTCTTCAGCAGGATGAAAGACAACCAAGCAGCAAAAGCTCTAGAATGGGGTTTTGCAGAAAGAGAGTGTGAGGTTCCGATCTGGGGTTAAGAAAAACATTTGAAAGTTTGCCTAAGAGACATCTAGATCTCAAAGAGCCTGGTGACTTCCTCTCCCAAATTCTCAGACTTAAGATTGATTCCTTGTAGAACATGAGTCAAAAAGGTTCTGCACTTAAGGACAGCAGGTACAGAAAAACTCAAGGAGCTGAGGGGCTAAAAATAGGTAGATTAAGTGGAAGTCTACATATTTATCAGAGAAACATACCCTCACCCACCACCAGTTCCCTTTCCCTTTCCAGATCCCCACCTGCAGCCAGGCACAAGACTTGAGTCTCTTTTGGGCAGAAACTGAATGGCCCCTGAAAATATTTCACAGACTCAAAGCCATTCTTAGGCATGCAAAGTCTCAAACAAATAGGGTTGGTTTTCTCAGAACAAAGGATCCAAAAGAAAAGAGGATGAAGAGATTTCCCAGGATAACAGCAGAAAGAAAGTGAGGAATGACAAATCATAAAATGGGGCTAGAAAGCAATTAGTCAAGATTGCAATAAGAGAGCAAAAGTTTCTGGAAATAAATTAAAAATGGAATTCAGATTATCTGACAAGTATTGGGTTATATGAAAACTTATCTAGATGACTACCAAATGAATAATTGGCACAATTACTCCGGGGGAAAATGAAGGAAATATAATCATGGTACACTACTAGATTCAACAGTGAAAAAAATATGTAGACAACCATAATAATGTAAATACAGAATAAAATGTAGACAAATCTGTGGTTTGATTATATCAGGAAGCTGGAGGGAAGGGAGGCTAAATCCTCATTTATCAATGTAAAAAGATCAGTAGATCGCATATAAAATTGCTGTATCAAGGGACGCCTGGGTGGCTCAGCTGGGTGAGCATCTGACTCTTGATTTCAGTTCAGGTCATGATCCCAGGATCATGGGATCCAGCCTCACTTTTGGGGTCTGCACTGAGCATGGAGTCTGCTTAAGATTCTCTCTCTCTCTCTCTCTCTCTCTCTCTCTCTTCCTCTGCTCCTCCTCTCTGCTCACTCTTTCTCTAAAAATAAAAAATAAAAAAATTGTTAAAAAAAAAAGATATAATAGCATAAACATATAATTCTTAATGGAGAAAGATAAATACCAGAAGACAATAGGAAAAGGGTCAGAAATTGATGGGTGAGACTGGGCACAGGGACAAGTAGGTCATTTTTTAAAAATTATAACTGTCAAAAAATTATAACTATTATATCTCATTATTTTAATTGTATTAGTGAAGAGCAGTAATACATGGACTTACATTCTGTGATTCTCAACAATTTCTAACCCGTGCTTATATTTGATAAACAAACAAAAACCAACCACCAAACCCGTGTATTCTTTTAATGTCATTTGGAGATTAGAATAAAATACTCTATGTGACTAAAAACAATTTGGGGGCATCTGGGTGGCTCAGTCGGTTAAGCGTCTGACTCTCGGTTTTGGCTCAGGTCATGATCTTGCTGTTTTTGAGTTTGAGCCCCACATCGGGCTCCACACTGACAGGGCAGAACCTGCTTGGGATTTTCTTTCTCTCTCCTTCTCTCTGCCCTCCCCTGCTCGTGCTCTCTCTCTCCATCTCAAAATAAATAAACTTTTTAAAAATTTTAAAAATATACAAAAACAATTTTTAAAAATGTTTTAAATTTTATTTTAAAGAGAGTGAGCTCATGAGCAGGGGAGAGGGGCAGTAAGAGGGAGAGAAAGAGAGAGAGAGAGAGAGAGAGAGAGAGAGAGAGAGAGAGAGAATCCCAAGCAGTCTCCATGCTGTGCATGGGAGCCCAATGCAGGGCTTGATCCCATGAACCATGAGATCATGACCTGAGCCCAATCAAAAGTCAGATGCTCAACCAAGAGAGCCACCTAGGCACCCCTGTGACTAAAAACAATGTAAAGTGATGAGACAAAATCCTGTTTTTCTGTCATACTGAATGTGCCCTTCTTGCCCCTACTCCAGGGTTAAATACATGCCTCTCCATCCTTGTAAAAATAGCAACTGTTCACTTATTTCCTGGCTGAGGATCTTAGAACATCTCCTTATTTCAATCAATCCAATTTAATGCATTCAATATACTTTTTTTCTGTGTCCCTTTCAATGCCTGTTCTTCTCTTTCCCTGTTCTCTACCTATCTAAACTTATTTTCCATTACATCACAATAGGCAACTCCTGTTCAAGTTGGATGGCTTTCTCAGAACCAGGCATACCCTGGGTCATGCCTGCATTTATCTTTAAATAAATTATAAATTATAATTTATAAATAATTTATAAATAAAATTTATATTTATAATACAGTTTATAAATTATCTTTAATATTGCCTGAATACCTGGGCCCATCTCCTCTGGACCATGCCAAGGCCTTCCTGTCCTTCAAAACCTGTTTCAGGAGGAGCAAAGATATTTCTTATCATAATTCTGTTATTTTATCATCTTCAAAACTGTTTTTTTTTCATTAAAGCTTATAAAAAAAAGTTGAATGAAAGACATCTTGTATGACCTACTTAGGAAGGCAAACCTCAACAAATGAAAATTTGTCCAAATCTAAGAGACTTGGGTTGACACTTACCAGCAATTTTCACAATGTGATGTGCAGTGGTTTTTTTTCAGTATAATGGCATTCTCTGTGAAGGAAAGATTATCTTTTTTTTTAAAGTTCATTTATTTATTTTGAGAGAGAGGGAGAGACACCAAAACTGGAGGCATCATAATCCCAGACTTTAACCTGTATTACAAGGCTGTAATCATCGAGATAGTATCGTATTGGCATAAAAACAGACACATAGATCAATGAAATGGACCCACAAATATATGGCCAACTAATCTTCAACAAAAAAGGAAAGAGTACCTGATGGCAAAATTAAATAAATGGATAAATAAAAAGAGAGAGGGAGAGAGTGTATGAATGCAGAGGGGCAGAGAGAGAGGGAGAGAGAGAATCCCAAGCAGGCTCCATGCTGCTGTCAGCATGGACCCCGACACAGGGCTTGATCCCATGAACTTAAGACCTAAGCCGAAATCAAGAGTTGGACGCGTAGCCAACTGAGCCATCCAAGCACCCTGGAAATATCATCTTTTTAACGTATCCAGTCCCAACAACATGAACACACATGTAATTTGTCACTGTATATTAGAAGGGATAAATAGCAAATTAAGGCTAGATAGAGATAAGCCAATAAATGTGATAAACATTTATTTTTATATTGATCTTATTTTTATATTGATAATTTCTGGTAATTATTTAAAGGTTCCCATTTTTATTGTATTTATTTTACAAATAACACAATAATAACAAAGAACAAAAAAAGGAAAAAATTATCTCTATTTCCACCATTCAAACTGTTTTCACTTGTTCATGTACTCTTCCATTTCTCAAGCCTATACATATATAAGTTTACATACAAAGCATTCCACTTTCTACCCTTGGTATCGTAAACATTTTCATGTTGTAAATGTTGTAAAACCTCCTTAACATTTTAGCATTTATATAATAATCCATCTATTAATATCTCTATAAAATTCATCTATTGCAGTACCATATGTACTGTATCTTGCATTAATTAGTCATTTATAATTCTTTCCAATGTTTTTCCGTAGGCTGTGAGCAAATAGGCAATTGTATGCATTGACAGTACTTCTCAATTTTAAAATGCATATATCCTCTAACCTAATAAATCTACCTCTTAGAATCAGTTCTTGAGAGATAATGATAGAAGTGCATGAACATAAGTATCATATTTGCTACATTATCTTATAGGAAAAACTAGAGATGATCTAAATGACCCACAATAGGGTAATAGTTAAATAAGTTTTGTTTTACCTGAATATAATATATTATATGGGGATAAGTTAGATCTGTTTGGATTGACTTGTAAGGTATCATGTTAAACTGATGAATGATGGGCTGAGAGTGGAAGAAGAGGTTTAGATAAATAGTTGAAGCTCATAGTTTGGGAAAAATACATACATGTGCATTTATAATAAATATATATGTAGATATTTGCAGATATATATGAAATAGATATAGACTATGGAACAAACTCTTAATAGTGATTATCCTTAGAAATAGGATTAGGTTGAGCAGTTAGAGAAACTTTTACTTTTTTCTTTATATCCTTTAATATTATTTGAATTACCATAAGTATGTATTACTTTTGTTATTTTTGAAAAATAATCACTTTTGTTATAGATAAATAATTCCCATTAGGGAATTTTTACTTTATCTTCAGAGATGGTTCATTCCAGCAGCTTCCCCCACCCCCCAGGCTCCTCTTTGCAATTGATCCAGAAGGAATAGGAGATGTGGCAAAGCTGGTCAGTCCACCTAAAAATGAGGAGAGCCCAATCTTCTCCAGAGTTTAACTCATTTTGGATGACCACTAGATTCATTAGGTAATGAAAATCAACTTTGTACTTTGATGTGTTATCACTCTAAGTACCAGAGGGGCTTAATGAGATGAATCAAAAAATGGTTTCAAATTTGGGCCCTCTCAATTTTGCCCTTCTCAGGGGCACCTGGCTGGCTCAGTTGGTTAAGCGTCTGACTCTTAGTTTCTGCTCAGGTCATGATCTCATGGCTTCAGGAATTTAAGCAGCACAGGCTGACAGTGCAGAGCCTGCATGGGATTCTCTGTCTCCCTCTCTCTCTGCCCCTCCACCACTCATGCTGTCTCTGTCTCTCTGAAAATAAATGTTAAAAATAAATAATTTTTTAAGAAGATCAATTCTGCTGTTCTTAGAAACCTTAAGGCTTTTACAGATAGGCAAAAGTTTCTATGAATCCTCAAAATCATCTAGAGTTGTCAATTTTAGATTTTGTTTCTCTACTCTTTCCTCTTATGGAAACTGGAGTGCAAATGTATATAATCAGATTTCTGATGGTGAATATTTTTAGTCTAGAAAAATATGTTAACAGGTTAAATAAAGGTATATTGCAGGGCTTCCCAACATTGGAATTGTCGACATTTTGAGCCAAATAATTCTTTCTTAGTGGGTATATCCTTAAACTCTACCTACTAGACGCCAGTAGCCAGCTTCCTTTCCAGTTGTGACAATCAAAAGAATATCTTTAGACATTGTCAAATGTTACAAGTTGGGAACCTATATAATGCAATTGTATTCCTAGCCACCAGAAAGAATGGATTAATTCTAAATATATTGATAGAAATTATTTCCAAGATAAAATATTAAGTGAAAAATGAAAGGTCCAAAACAGTGTGGTGAGTACGCAGACAATATAGTGATGCAGATAATATCATATGAAATCAACTACCTGGAGTGGAATCCTAGCTCTTCCAAACTAGCTGTGTGACCTTGGACAAGTCCCTTAACCTCCTGTTCCCCCATTTGTTTATCTTTAAAAGGTACTATCATAGGGTTTTGTACATATTGTAGACCTAGTAGGAAGATTAAAAAAATTGATTTATGTAAAATACCTACAGCAGTGTCTGGCATACATGTTGTCATTTATGATCATTATTATCACCATCATTTGTGAAAATATAATATTCATAACTATCTCTGGAAAAATTTATAAGAAAGCTGGTGAGAGTGGTTTCCTCTCGGCAAAGAGGTCAGGAAAAAAACATAATTTACAATGGCTGCTCTCTTGGGACTTTAAATTTTTTCTATTATTATTTATTCAAACATTTAAAAAAGGTACTTTAGTTTAAAAAGGTTTTATAGAGGAGTGGGCAAGATGGCGGAGAAGCAGGGAGCTCTGTAATCCGCGCACGCCCGTATGGATTGAACTGAGAAGGGCTGAAGGGATAAAACTTGGATTTGCAAGTGGGGGAAAGAACAAACAGACGCCAGAAAGAAGACAACCTCAAAGATGCCTGAGTGAGTGACTGTGATCTTGGAAATTAGGGGATGGGCGGGTCCCAGTGGTGCAGGGGGAAGGAGCCCCCGAGCCCAACACAGGGAGAGCGCGCTGTGCCCCGGAGAGACCAGGGGAAGAGAAAGAGAGACGGAAAACGTACCTAGAACCATCTCTAAGGGAGGAAAAACTCGCCCGTCTCCCCATATATATCTGCCGAGGGCCGGGAGAGAAATCCGTCCCATCTGGCCGGCGAGTTCTTCCTTGGGCGCAGCGGCAGTGGCATCCACTCCAAGCCGCACCGGGAGCGGCGGCAGTGCGAAAAGCGGCGGCGGTGGCGCCAAGAAAGGCGCCTTGAAAAGCAGCAGCGGCGGCGGCGGCAGCGGCGGCGGCTCCGCGAAAAGGGCTGCGCAAGCAAGGCCGGGAGGCCGGCCGCCAGCGGGAACGCATCTCATCCCCGGTGACGGTGTTGAACTGCACGGACTGGGATTTGGAAGTGAGGCGGAGCTGGGAGAATACAGTTTGGCTCTCCTGCGGCACAGGGAGATCGGACTCAGAAGGGCGGTTGCAACGCTTGGTTCCGGCAAAGCTTTGAGGCGGCGCCATACTTCTCCCCGCAACCACCAAGGCGGGGCCTCGGAGAGAGCAGCCCCCGAGACCTGACAGGACGCCAGACCACGCCCATCCGCACAGGGGAGTTGTCTTTTTTTTTTTTCTTCTTTTTTTTTCTTTCCTTTTTTCTTTGCTTCTCCTTCTTTTCTGCTGCCATCCAGATATATATCCCGTAGCATATTCTTATCTCTCCTCCAGACTGGTTATATGCTTTTAGACTGCCCACAGACTTTTGCTGTCTCTGTCCCCGCCTTGTTTTTTTTTTTTTCTTTTTGTTTTTGTTTCTTTTTCATCTCTCTTTTCTTCTTTCTTTCCTTTCCTTTCCTTTCCTTTCCTTTACTTCTTTCCCCTTTTGGCTTGCTTGTTTGTTTGATTTGTCTGTGCATTTCCGTGCTTTTGTTCCCTGTATGCTAGTCTGTTTCCTTTTCAGGGATACCTCAGAAAACAAGCCAAAGTATACATGGTGGAGAGTCCCATATAACTAACCAG